>CM023611.1:12385777-12985777 GCA_013358685.1 Antennarius maculatus | reverse complement strand
ACAGATTCAAAATGACTATTTTCATCAATTAATATTCAGATTTGATTTGTGACCAAATGATGAATACCAGTAAACAATACACGATGAGGAAGCTTTCTGTCCAAAACCCAAACACTCTTCATCTGCTGTCAGAATTAGAAGGAAAATTATTTGAACCCAGTAAATTATCAGACCAGTTGCTAACTAACTTTTTGCTGTTCTGATTGTAGCTCTGTTCCTTCGTTGCTTTACGTGTCTGTGAGGTTTTTGGTACCTGATTTAAAATTGCTTTACTGCATGTCTCTTTAAAGCAGCGGAATGTTTGTTTATTTGATGAAAATTGATGTCACGACCAAAGAATGTCTGCAGCAAGAATATAGAGACAAAAACTAAGTGTTTTATAAACTTTCATTTGTAATCTTGTGTTTTTTTTAAATCAGAGTCCTTCATTTTAGTCCTGAACACGGCATGCACAATGATCTGAGAGGCTTTTTGTGCAATCCATTGTTTCTGTTGTGCCACATTTATTTTTTTTTAAATTTAATTTTGTATGTATTTTTGGCCACTGTGCTGTTAGAAGTCTGGCAGTGCAGACATGAAAGGTGTCTGCATGATTAGACTTTAACTGTCCTGCTGCTCGTCTCCAGCAGTGACCACTGCTGGAGCCGTGTGTGTGTGCGCGTATGCTGAAACAGAAATAACTAGTTGTGTTGCTGTAACAGTGTGTTTCAGTGTTAAGGCCTGCTGCATTGTCTGCTGAGATGCACTGTAAGAATGGTGGTTGCTCACTACTCCATTATCTCTCTGGTGTGCTGCATTCAGGGGCAGCGGTTGAGGTCACTTCTATTGAACCTGTCTGTCAACTGAGGATACTGTAACATTGAACTCTTGCTTTGTGTAATTTATACTTGATTGCTGACAGGTATTGGTAAGATCTTTTTTGTGCAATTGTATAAAGACTGGAGCAGAGTGAGGGGGGAAACACTGTAAGCCGGGCAACAATGCAGGCTGATCTGGTATTTTGCAAACAAGAAGCTTGTTTCAGACTTCAGCTTACCAAATCAGTGCTTTATTCTTGTACGCTCTTTAAAAATAGAACACCCATGGCTTTCTTTTGCGTTAGTTTTGTTATGTCTACCTCAGATTGGCACAGGAAAAGCACCAGTTCCAAACCTTAGAGATCAGAAGCATTCCGTCGTCTGCTTTTGATCAAGGATTTTGTGATTTATTTATCAAGCTGTACAGTCCCTGAAAGTCTAGAGAGAAAATTTGCACCTTATAGTATTCTGGGCTCAACGGTATGTGAACCCAGCCACAAATGTAGGACCACCAAGTTTATGCAGGCTGCAGCATTTCTAGCCCCGATGTACTTTACTGCTCATTAAAAACCAATGCTGTCATAATTATCTTTGTAAATGTTTGTAATGAAAAATGAAATATATCTGTAACACTTGTGGATGTAGAAACATGACAGTGAAAATGTGTGAACTCGTTTGTCGTACTCATTTTTACCAGATGACACCAGACTTTGCTGACACAGGTTTGTCGCTCGCTTTGTGTTGCTGTCAGGTATCATGCATGATGATGTAACTGACTGTGGCTCACACCTTTATGTTGAGTCATCATACGGGATGTTCACAAAGCTTTGCCTTTGGCTACACACCTCCTTGTGATGCATAGCTCAGTTTGTTAAATGTGCACCCTGTTAGAGGTCAAAGTGGCCTTGGTTTATCTGAAGGGACGAGAGGTATCATGTAATTTATGTTCATGTGCACCGTTCGATTTTCTAATTCATCTTGTCACAAATAAAAACATCCAGTACGTTTTTACTTTCTCATGTCTTTTAACTTTGATTTTATAAATGCACAATCCTTAAAAACAGCAGTTTTAAATTAATTCCTCCAACATTTTAATGCTCTGGATGTTTAAATATTACACTTGCAGTAAATGGTCATTGTCTATTTCTTAGACTTGTAGGTGTTCATATTTTACTTCAACTTTTATTCTTATACTCAATTACGTCCAGTTTTGGGTGGTATTTATCCTTTTTATCACAAGATAGAGCAGGGACGACATCCAACCAAGGCTCTTCTGACTGAGCTATACCAGCCCAAAAATTAATATCCGACTGTGTGGAGTGTGGAGTTCTTAAAAAAAAACCAGGACAAATTTTTACTACCTTAACAGATATTTATTTTACACTACTGCAATGATCCCATTGAAAAAGCAAAGTTGTACTAAAACTAACATTTACAAGACAGCATGAGACAGTGAAGTGCACTTGAACAGCGGACACAGTTCAGATCCTCTGTGTTTCGACGGTTCATATCTGTGAGGACTCCAGCCACAGCGGGGAGCTCTTGATTCCCAGCTGCTGAGAGTCCAGCTTCAACAGAGCCGACACGGCGCCCTCTATCTTTGACATCCACACTCTCTGGAAAAAGTAACAAAATATTTCCTCAGTTAATATTAATTCATTTTCTTTACTTTTATGGAAATTCATCAAGTTTTACTGGAAGAAATTGAACAAAACTGGCAGATTTTTAATAATATTCTACCATTACTTTATGGATCTCAGTTTGTTCATTTGTGGTGAAATTAATGTTGATAATATGGAAATAGAAATATTTGGATTGGATTAACACTAATACACATTCAATGTTACACACTCTTATGGTCACCAGGAATGTAAGTGCTTTAAAAGAGTGCATGTCTTTACAAATGAATGGTTGAAGTTAATCTACCTTGATGGATTCTGATGCTGCCTGCAGAACAAACGCACCGATGCATTGCCTATACCGGTTTTGGTGCGTGACTATGAAAGAATGAGGCAGTCCTGATGCTGCAAAGGAAGCACAAAATTACAATTCTTTTAAAAAAAATGTACCAGGTGACACTAACTTAATTAACAGACGTTCAAGCCCCTCCCAGTCTAATTGAAATGCATTTCTCTCAACATATCCATATGGTCGGTGCACTTTGGAATGACCTCAACAAAGAATGTTTGCAATGCGTTGATTACTTGAGGCATTGAGCTGGTCTATGTTCCTCAGCTGGAGTCGGTCTAAGGAGACGGGCTGGTCTATCACCGTGAAGGTGCATCCTTCCTTCAGCAGCTGATCCAGACTCAGGTTCTGCAGCCTTAGTGGGTTCTGATCTGGACCGACTGACCTCTACACAGGATGACAGACCATAGTGAACAAGCTATGAAGCCATGCAGGTCAAGTTCGTACAGAGGACAAAGGAACAAACCTTCTTGTTCCTCTTTATCTTTGTGATCAGCAGGAATTCATCGAACAGGAATAGATAGACGTCAATCAGCTTTGTGTTCTCTAGTAACAACCCAAAGAGACATGGTGTAAAATGGTGTAAAATTTCCCTCATATGGAAACACTGAGTTCTTCAAATATGTTGGAGTTATGCCAGACGTACACACCTGTGAGGACCAGTTTCCCCTCGTGCAGCAGACTTCTGTGAGAAATGAGATTCTCCAGAGTGACAGCCTTTAGGAGATGTTTTAGATTCTGTAATAGAAACTGTCAGTCAGGCACGAAGTAAACATTTTACCAGTAAATCGATGACGAAACATCTGCTTTCAGACTAATCTAATCTGACACGAAGTGGCTTAATAGATAACCAATTTCATATCCAGATAAATGGATGGATCACCTTATCGAAGATGAAATATTAGTGTTAC
Organism: Antennarius maculatus; assembly: GCA_013358685.1. Classification (NCBI taxonomy): domain Eukaryota; kingdom Metazoa; phylum Chordata; class Actinopteri; order Lophiiformes; family Antennariidae; genus Antennarius; species Antennarius maculatus. Next base: position 12,982,101 of record CM023611.1, on the reverse strand, counting down.
ATTTTGTCAGGAAAGTGCTCAGACAAACAGTAATATGTACTTTAACACACACACACACCTCAGGGATGAAGGTCCGCTTGTCTCTTTCCCACAAAGGAAGCCACACTAGGGCGTCTCTCAGCTGTTTCACCTTCTGGTAGTTATCCAGCCATTTCACCTTTCCCTCCAAATCACCTGGAAACAGAGGCATCATAGAGCCACACAAGTCTAGGGTTAAAAACACTTTCCAGAAGCATCACAGGCTCATTGATAACATCTTTTATATTGTATAACAAGCACAATTAACTACGTAACTACATGACCATGACAGCTCTACTTTATTGTTTTGTTGCCTTCCTTTTTGGTGCTGGTTCCCAGCCAACCAACCACAGGCCTGACTGTGACATGAAACACCTCACAGTAACGACTGCTCCACACCCAGAGGATATGGTCCTGTGATTAGTGACCTCACTTTTCTAAACCTTTCTAATGGTTATAGGAAAAGCGTGACGTTAACGATTTGTCAACATGTTTTTATGATTATTTGTTTAATTGAACTGAATGACAGTGAGACGCACACAGCCTGTTGATCCGGTCACACGTTCACCTGACGAGGAGGCATGCAGTGAACGGAGAGGATAACTACACACATACACACATCTGAAAACTGGTGTGTTCATGTTTTAAAATTGAGCGGTGATAAGCTGAATGACACTAAGTGATGATCAGTGGCTGAAGGATCTACGAGGCGACATTATTCAGCGCTACTCATCCATGCGTGTCTCGTGGAGGTGAAGCGTTCGTGCGGCTCACATATCGACGTGTCCACCTGCTCCGCTACTGCCTGCAGGCCTCTGCTCTCCTCCTCTGCCTCGCACTTCTTCGCGATATTCCGCAACAACAGCGGGTATCTAGTTAGCCTCTGCAACGGCGCCACCAACAGGTCGCGCAGTTGAAGCCTCCGGCACTGCTCGTTCCTCTCACACCACTGTGTAGAAGGAGAAAAGGGAAGGAAAGAGGTCAGAGGAGTGGAGGAGCTTATGTTTGGTAGAGCACTGCAAGCTGGAGAGGTGTCAGTTCACCTCGTGAGCACTGCCGAGGTGCCTTTGAGCGAGACACTAAACCCTAAAAGCTGCTCCCAGGGCGTCGCCACATAACTGTCAATCACTCTACCTTCTCTACATTTATTGCTTATCTGCAGGCCCTTTCTGTGAGTGTGCGTGTACCTCAGGTATGTGTGTATTATATATATAGATTGCAAAAAGAATATCTTCCTTGGAAAGAACAAAAGTGTTTTAAATTAAAATTAAACTAAAAGAACAGAGAGGTGCTGGGTGGGGCAGTGAACGGCATGTGGAGAGAAGATTTGAGGCCTAACAGCTACCTAATTCTGATGATAGGGAAGGTTAACCCTGGGACAAATGGCCACATTCCTGTCTTCAGCAGGCCTCAGTGTCTTTGTGTTTATTGTTTGGGCAGCCATGTTTCTGGGTGTCCTGTTTTCACTTGGCATCACGCTGCCTGCTGCGTTGTCAAGGTACATAGCGTCCCTGGCACTGCTCTGACACACATATACAATCAAACTTCTCCATGGGATTTGCCCTCTATACCTTCACGTAAGATCTAAAGTCCTCTCTGGACTTCAGGCTGTCCAGATAAAGCAGACCTGCTGAGTAGTTGAGGCAGTACTTCTGCAGGCAGTGGCATATGCTCTCCTGGAAAGCCTGCCAAGAGATAAAGGTGTTGTAGAACCATCAGGATACAGACTCTCAACCAGTAAGCTGTAGATAAACGGGTCATAAAACACCAGGAAATAGCTGGGTGCAAAAACAAAAACTTGGGCTGTGCATGATAAATATTGTCCAGCTACTTGCCTTGCTCAGCAGCTCTAATAGGGTCGGCCCTACACCCCCAGTAATCTCCAAAGTGTCCTTGATGACACAGAGGAGGTTGTTTAGGAAACCAAAGCTCACCTGCAGCAAAAAAAACACGTAGTATCAAGAGTCACAGCAACACGCTCAGAAATCAGAACAAGTCACACGAAGTAGATTGAAAGAGTAGATCCGTTAACATTTTGAAACAATAACGGCAAAAACAAAAGTAAGTTAATATTCCCTAAAAATGAATACATGGTGGAAAATAACACACGTGTTAGTCTGGTGTTCATTTTGAGCGTTAGGTGGCTCTGGAGTTGTCTCTAAGATTAAATGACTGTTAGAATTTAATTTTTGTGATTTCAGTTGTGATTTTGTGGCATACAGTTCCTGTGTTATCCATCTTATATTGTTTGTGATGTTTTCACACAACAAATATTATAATTCTACGAAGTATGATGGGTTTTTTTATCCGTATATGCATGATCCACCTAAACCTAGCAGTACATATTTCATTGTGTCTCACCAGGCAGAGCTCACTGAGGTTTGCAAACAGCCTCCAGGAGTTAATATCCATCAGATAGTTCCTAATCTGCAGGTTTGCAAGTGTAGTTGAAAACACCTGAAAGCAACAGCCAGAGAGAGAGAGAATAGGTTCAGGCTGTTGGGCCAACATTAAGTTTCTAATCTACGGGTTGTAAAAACTGGAAATCTTTTTTTGACAGGAGGAAAAAACAGAAAGCAACAGGTTGGTTTTCTTTTGCACGCGTGTGTATCGAGGTTTGTAGAGTCACCTCTTTAAGAACCATTAACTGATCCAGGAAGTAAACACACTCGCTGGTGAAAAGTTCCCAGACGGCCTCCTGTTTCTTGAAGACTTGAGCGTTTGAGGTGGGATCCACCTGGAAAGACTGACCCCGGAGAAACTCCACCAGAGAGTAGTCCTGCACGCAAACGGAACAAAACCGTTCAGAAAGGCTTGTATTTACACCTCAGACTGAGTGTTTGTGTAAAAACTCTATAGTCTGTCACTCTGAATTTTCAGCCACCATTGTGATTCACTCAGGTGTATGTCAGTGTTTGTTTTTACATGTGCAGGGTTGACCTGACTGGTTACTGTCAAGAAATTCTGGTTCTTGCACAACTTCAGAAATTTAAATGTTGCATGAGCTAACCTGTAACCGCTGTGCTGTTATTTCTGATTCACTTGTTAAACACTGATATTTGCATTGGAAATCTGTGTCTCTTGTTCAAACTCGCGTTGAGTTTGCTCGGATTAAACGTCACTGCACAGTCAGCGTGCATGATGATTTACATAACAAACAGCCTGGATGCATAAGGGGATTGGCTGCTGATATGGAGCACGTCTCACCTTATACCTCTGAAAGTCAGAGTTTCTCCAGTCTTGAATCTCTGACGTAGACAGATACTTTTCAATATCTGATGCTGTACCCGTCTGTGACTTCCCTTTACTCTAAAATGTGGAAGAAAAAGAACAAGTTACATTACTTGCATTTTTTAAAGAAGTACTTTTCATTTTTGGAAGTGATCAAGGGAAGCAGCGTGTTGGCAGATTTGAACATGGTTGAATATGCCTCAGAATGACAATAAAAAACTGTTCAAAAACTGAACTGAACAGGTTCTGCATCTTTACGGTTGACTAATTATGAAAAGACCAAAGGGGATAAAAGGAACCACATTAATCTGCTTTGAGAAGTAGGTCAGAGGACAATGTCCACATCACTAAAACCGAGTACATCAAAACAATACAAACACACACAACGGCCACCCAATGACAACAAATACCATACAAAAAAACATGCTTACCGTACTACGCCTTGAGAAAGGCCACTTTGACTTCTTAGTATCTACACAAATCACAAACATGAAAGACAGATTATCAACTGAAAATCCAACAGTTCAAGATAAAAACAAACTTTTGGGAACCTCAAATGGTTCAATGACTTTTTGTGAACATGAAGGTCAGATTTCATTTAAATAACACCAACAATGGTGCCTTTATCTGTTGGACAAGATTTGTAGTTTTGCACCAAAAGGAGAGACACACATTAGTCATGAGCATCCAGTGAAGCACCAAGACAGCAGGACATTAAACTGTTTAAACCTCACATCAAAAAGACTTTTGATGCCATCTGCCTCTCAAACAGCTTCAGATACAAACGCCTTGTGCATGGTATTTACAAAATGAAGAAAACTGCTGTAAATTATTGTATTTATGCACAATTTAAGTACAATTTGAAAAAGCAGGCTCCAAAATGCAATGAAAGATCCAATCCAATCCAATCCAATCTTTATTTGTTAAGCACTTTACAACAACCACAGTCGTGATATAGAACATAAAAGAGGATTTACCAGAGAGGTTTGAACTACATAAAATATCTGCCACTCCATTGGACACAAAAAGATCTCCTGGTGAAACATCCAGTCCGGGAAGGCTGACCACCACGGAGCTCCGCCTTCTTTCCTGAAGCCTGAGGGGACAGGAAACAGGTGCATGTCTTGAGGTCACATTTCACTACTGATGGCTGCCAAACATAGTGCAATTAAAATCAGACATTAGACATCATCATAGCTTCCTCGTAAGGTGTGTGAAAACCGCTCTTCCCAGAACCATTACTGTGGTGCTGTAAATGCAAAACAGCACAAAGACAATAGACTTGGTGCGCCTCCCAGGAAATAACTGAATTCCTGCGATCATCTGACATGCTTAAAATTCCAATGAAATACCATCTCCAATGTGCAGCAAATTAAGATTAACATGAGCAGTAGAAATGATAAAGGATGGGTGTAATGTGTCTGGTTCCGGCTATTTGATCACCGTATTTATGTGCGAGGTGACGAGCAGTCAGCCTGAGCCATTCATCAGAGCATGGATGGAAAAACAGATCTGCCTTTTAGCTTCAGGCAAAGCTCAGACAGTCACTGTTCAAGTGTTTTGATTCGTCCTCTGCTCTTATGCTGCAGGGAATATGTCTGAAAGACAAATGGGCATTCAAGGGATCAAATTAAAGTCCTTATGTTAAGGAGGTGGGGGCCACACGGCCATCAGTATCTCCCCCCTGTCACATGATGCTCGTCTAAAATGTGCACAGTGCTATGAGGAACATGATGTTCCAAAAACAACAGCTAGAACTCAAAGCAAAACACACACACATACACAGCGCCTATACACCTCGATTGGTGACTGTGTTACTGCAATAATCATAAAACGTTGCTCGCTAACCACGCAGGCCGGTTTGACCAAAAAAGCAAGTTTTCTTTCAGCATTGATTGACAGTTGGACCAGGTGACCCCAAGTCAACAAGCTTGGGATTCATTCCAATACTTTGCAATTTTCTTGGCTTTTTTAAAGTTATTTTTTTAGAACTGATTGAAATGGATCAGATAGAGGATAAATCACAACCACACTTTATCTGATAAAAAGGTTTTCAGGAGCTAAATCTGCCTCACAGACGAAGGCTAACGTCTCCCCACATGATAACAATAAACTGAAGAACAAGTACAACGACAGGAACAACGTCTGCACTGGTGTGTCAGTTTCCCATTACTGAATATGAGAGGGAACAATCTTCCTCACACATTCTTGTCATGGCTCATAAAATCAACTCAACCGGTAGCACTTCTGACTATGCCTGAAACCTGGAATATGCAGAAAACAGGAGTGATTCTAACACAGACGCGAGGCGGGCTGTCTTCAGGGAACACCTGTACGCTTGCTGGATAAGCAGGTGAACAACTGAACACGAGTTTAGCAAATTTCTTTTTCTGTTGAACGGTGAAAAACTCAAGCTGCTCTTTATCTCATCCAACAGAGCGAGTGCAGGTAGACGTCTAGTATAGAACAGTATAGTTTGTTATAGTATCGTATATACAGGCAATATTTTACTGTAAAACAACAGCAGAGGCACCTGAGAACTGGATCTGTGGATATGGGACAGCGGAGGCCCGGTTTCTCCTGTAAACCAGGTCAGGGCCTCCTTCCCTCCCCACAATGACGACCTGTCGCTTTGTGACCACTCAGAAAGGTTCATCTGTGTCGGACACTGAGAGCACTTGTTTTGTTCCCCCCTCACAAGAGAAATAATGATGCGCAGAAACAAAACCAATCCCAATCAATGGATCAAAGGGGCCTGGTCACTGTAAGAGGCACAGTTCCAGGGTGTCATTACCGGGACAATAGCTGCCTAATTATCCAGTGAGGTGAAGAGAACAGCAGCCCATTAGGAGGGGTGTGGGTGACAATAAGAGAAAGCCGCCTTAATGAGGGTTTGTCTAGCCCACACATAACCATGGGACTCTCAAAACTTTAACCCACCAGGCTTGTGCTCCAATAACAAAGACTTGAATGATAAGGAATGTACAATGGGGCTCCTTAAACCCTTACACAACCAATCATTCTCCGTGGGGACGCTCCCATTGGCTCACAGGACACCATCAGGGCTCCACTAACTCTTCACATCCACACAGGTTCTGACTAACTTGTAACGGAAGTGTTTTAGTTGAGCCACACAAACAACAGTCAAAACAGTCCAAGGTAGACTTACCTGCTATGGAAATGATCTTTTTCCTGTAATGAAAGGAAAATACTGCATGAGCCAAAATTCAAATAACAGCAATTTCACATTACAGTAAAACTTTCTCATGTTAGAAATTTGCTAGGAAACTCAGAATTAGCAGATTCATCATAAAATAAATCACAATTTATGATAAAACTGTCATTCACTGTCAAATTCCTGTTATTTATATCACATTATCACAGTCTTACTGTACTGTACTGTGAGCGAAGACCTCCTCCTGCTCACAACACCACTATATCACTTTCAAAGACATTCAAATTTGAATCCGTGTTTTAAGTGGTGGCTCTGGACTCAAAAGCCTCTGATATCTGAGGAGAACGTCGGGACTCTATTGAGAATGAGCTTGGTTGAATACCGCGAGCTGATGAATAGATTTCCCCCATTATCTTTCTCCATCGCTCACTGACCCCTCTATTATAGGGTGACTGCTGACTGCGGTGAATGGGGGCCCACGGAGAGCACTTCCCAGGGCTCTCCACGCAGTGGGCTTGGTCAGAGCTGTCAGTGCATGTAACTGCTGATTCATTTGCTGTCAAAAGCTTGCATTGTGGGTAACCGCCGCAGGAGGCGAGGAACGAATGATGGGAGAGAAGGCTGCTTCAAGGAAAGAATGTGTAACCATTTAAATTTATAGATTAAAATCCACACGGGATTGTGTGGATGGTGGGAGGAGGTGATGAAGGGGAGCAGACAGGCGCCAATTAAAATGACACAGAGAAACTGTTAGCGGCTCACCTGTGTGTCACTCTGAGGGAATTCAAAGTGTGTGCTATGAACAGCATGGGCGCTGTGACAGTGCTGGCTGGTGGAGGAGACGCCGTTGTCAAACGTCTTGGATCTCTGCGATCTGGTTCTCTGTCGGCCACAGGACGGAGCGAGTCGATGAAAGGGTTCACTGTCAGAGAGGGGGCTCGCCGCCAGAGGAGACCTGACTCTGTGAGCTGGTGAGAGGGGTCTCATCTCAGAGGAAGAAGGCTCCTCCTGAGTGCTCCCCATCTTGACGGCATCCCAGGTATCCGGCAGGATGCACCGCGTGCTCCTCATCCTCCTCAAGGTGGGAGATGTGGAGATGCGCCCCAGAGCCTGCCGGTCAAAGTGGGAGAGAGGTGCTTCCAAACTGTTGTTGTCCACCAGGGACGAATGTCTCCACCTGGAGTGCGCTCGCTGCAGATCTATGTGCATGATGATGGGGTTGCTGGTTTGACACCCCTTGTGCTCAAAAGGCCCCGGGTCCGTTTGTGTCTGCGCATCAACCACACCTGCAGCGACGACTTCATTTTCGGCCCACTCGATGTAGCCCCAATCCAGCTTCTTCTCGTCGTCCTGGTCTTTATCTTGTAGAAGAAGAGTAGACATTATAACCTCAAAGGCATGGTAGTGCAGAGCAGCTCAGAAGACGTGTGATCTATCCAGCAGCCGGCCCTCGCCTCCTCTGAGTTCAGGTCAGATGATAATCCTGTCGCATTCCAGCAGAGCTCAGGCTGGTCACCTCTCAAGGGTCTGAAGAAAAAAAATTAAAGAGGCAGAAAATGTGTCAAAACCCCACACAGAAAAAATAACTCAGGTGGATGACAGAGACGGCCTCCTGACACTTGATCTGCAACAGTTTGGGCTCTTAGGTGAATTTATTGATAAAGTGTATTAAGTGAATAAAAAAGCAGGTGTCCACACTACACATCAATAGTGTCCACGTCGTTTTTTCATGTCTCGACATTGATCTGACACACAAAGGATCTTCCTGGAGCACACCTGTCTCACTAGTGTCTCACTAGTGTCTGCGCTCTGACGCGCTGACTCTGGTTTGGTCGCCTCGGATCCTTCGTGCTCCTTTCTCCCCATCGCCGGATCAGACTAATTTAACTGTTTACTTAAACCCCCCCCCCCCAGGTGAAGTGGATCTGACACGTCCACGAGGCACCGAGGTGAGGGGAGAAAACACCCGCGGAAGCCGCGTGAGACTCACCTGTGTGAAAGCTGAGGCGCACGTGCCTCCACGGAGACCGGTTCAAACGGAAGAAGGTTACTGACATCCACCGGCGACGACCAACCGACCGACCAACCGGCTGGTGACCCGGAGAGTCCCACTGGTGTCGGACACGCTGAAGAGAAGCGCTCCCGTGTCACGTCACACCAGCGTGTTTGCGTGACGGTGACGTGAAGTTTTCTGTGGAAACACGAGCGGAGAACGAGCAGGTCTGAGGAGAGAGAGAGAGGAGCTCCACTGCCCGGAGCCGGACGGAAGGTGCGGCTAAGAGACTCTCTCTCTCTCTCTCTATAGAGAGAGAGAGAGAGAGAGAGAGAGAGAGAGAGAGAGCTGCTGATCTATCGAGATATAGCGCTCTGCCGCTAGCGCTCGTAGAGATCTCTCTCTCTCTCTGCTCTCTCTCTCTCTCTCTCTCTCTCTCTTCTCTCTCTCTCTCTCTAATCTCTCTCTTCTGCTCTCTCTCATCTCTCTGCTCTCTCCTCTTCTCCCCACACCCCCCCTCCTCGTACCGCATCGCGTTTTGAATAACTATTTAAACAAGAACCAATGCAGTCAGACTGCAACATCCTGCGACACCCCTGAATCCAAAATTTGACCCTGACCTACTTGCATAGGTCAATGATCAAAGCTAGTGCTCTGACCTACTTTCATAGGTCAAAGCATTATCTTTGATTTATGGTCTTACACCTCATCTTTCTATCTTACGCGGTTTCTGAGTGTACAAAAGTTGAAATTTGACCTTGACCTACTTTTCTCAAGGTCAAGATCATCATTTCACTTTCATCCCCTTTGCCGTCCGAGTAATGTTCTTTTCATTTAATCTTTCTATCTGCAACAGTTGTGAAGATATTTGGTGGATTTACAAATGAACGAACACACGAACACTGACGATTACAATACATCACCACTTTGATGTAATAAAAACGGACCGCTGATCCTTTTTAACCTCTCCTAGATGAAAGCAGGCAGCAGTAGGTGGGTTTATCCTCCTGACCAATGCAAGAATTAAGTGTAAAATCAATCATAAGTAAAATTTTAAATCACAACAATAAAAAAAACTACATTAAATTCTCAGGATTATGGTCATTATTTTTATTTAACCACTGCTTTATGACAGTTTGATGTTTATGACTGAAAATGCTGTCTGAACACAATACATCGTTAAAATGTGTGTGTGTGTGTGTGTGTGTGTGTGTGTGTGTGTGTGTGTGTGTGTGTGTGTGTGTGTGTGTGTGTTTGTGAGCTGCTACAAAGAAACTACCATGTATGAAAGATTTCAAAATAAGATGAAATCGGAAATATTTCAAAATAAGATGAAAACTGAACACAAGCTGAATTTCTGACTAACTGTTATGAAAAGCCACGACTTGAAAAGAGCTACATGGTGCTTGTAAAATGTCCTCATATCAAAAGGCTGAATTCCAGAAGATTTCTTGGATGTGTCAGCCACGTTTCTTCATTTTTTATGTACAGTATTTGTTTTCAGTTACACCCTCCTTGATAAAGAGATAAAGATGTTATCTTGCTTTGTTAAAAGCTTTGTATAAACGTGACTGGTCATCAGGGCTAAAATCATGTTTCCCTCAGGCAGACACACCAGTTTGTGTGTCTACCTAAAAATCAAATAACATTTTTAAAGGTCAGCAATAAAATATTACAACAAGGTAGATTATTAGTATCAGCATATCTGCCACATATAGTTTGTGCTTTATTTTGTAAGAGTATCATGTTTTAAAATGTTCTCTGCTTTTCTTTCCATGGTCGATAATTGCTTTGAATCTCTGTTGAATGTCATTTTTTTTTTTATAGTGGATTTATCCTTATAACAGAAGATTAAAATTTGTGTCACTGTGTCCCACCTGCTGCTGTTTATACACCAGACGAACCAGTTGTTGGCACCAGAATTTAAATGCTGCGTCTGGTCCATTTGTTTGTATTGAACACACAGTTTGGGCGCACCGGAGCCGCGCGTTGGTTCAGTGCGCACAGATGAACACCAGAGGGCGGTGTAGGGCAGCTAATGGGACAAGACGGCCTGCCTGTGAATGAAGGCAGGCCACTGAATAAAATAACATAAAATACCCTGGATCATCATCATCATCATCATCATCATCATCATAGCCTTTGTCATTGCATGAGGAAGGCCCCAAATATTTTGCATAAATGTACCAGTTCAAGTGTAAGTCTTGCTGTCAAAGCTTATTTCACTTAATGCGTCAATAATATTAAAGTATAATCAAGTAAAATAAATCAAGTAATAGAATACTACTGCTATGCTGTTGTGTAAACAGCATTTTGTAGCTGAGGTTGAGCTAGTTTGAAATACTTGTCTAGATAAATGTGTGACATCAAGCTGTGTCTGAGAAAACACAAAAAGGGGGAAGAAGTAATTCTATCTATCTATCTATCTATCTATCTATCTATCTATCTATCTATCTATCTATCTATCTATCTATCTATCTATCTATCTATCTATCTATCTATCTATTTTAAACACTGAAGCTTTCAGTTGAAATTAGCTGATTCTATGCTGAAATAACATTTACTTTGACACTTTGGTGACACTTGACATAATAATCGTTTTAAACCTTTCTCAAACAGTTTATATAGAGAAATAATGTCAACAGAAACAGAATTAGTGTGTTGGGATTTACTGACTATGTCTTAAATACTCATGTGTTCTAATATGTTGTCTGTTCACTTATTTTGTATAAACTTAAATAAGGGTTTTGTGGATCAGTGCGCACTGCGCGCCTCAGCCGGCCTCCTCTGGCTGAGAGCAGCAGCGCGTCGCTGCAGTGAATGCGCTCGGAGCCCTGACAGCAGCAGTCTCCTCCCCCTGAGGTGGATATGAAGAGGAGCTCTGTCCGTCCGCCTGACATACAGGAAGAAGTTGAATAAGTCCAAAAACACAACGCTTTCTTAACAAACCTCCGCGCAGTTTTCGAGTATTTTCATGTTTTTGCATGTGGGAGCTGCAGGAATGAAGGTGGATCTGAGGACTCTGGCTGAGTCGGAGGAGCTGTAGCGTGTAGATCACTCCACCCGAAGACATTCTTATGTAAATGGGAAATCCGGACCAGTCTACAACTTAGACAACATGTCAGAGCACAGATCCAGCTTTCTTCACATTGGAGACATCGTGTCTCTTTACGCGGAGGGCTCGGTGAATGGCTTCATCAGTACTTTGGGGTATGTTTCTGCGTCTCACTTCCACGCACTGGGGGGGGGGGTCCATATGGACGCGCTGTGTCTTCCTTCACCTCACCCCCCCCCGGCCCGAAAGGCGTTCGGTGTGACGGTTCGAGCGTAAAACGCGTTACATGTTTCTAATCAGGAACATCTAGTCAAATGTGACAGGTTTGCAAAGCAGCGTGTTGAACTACAAAAGGTGCAGAGTGTGTTGTGTGGGGCGCGGGGACCAGGAAGGAGACATGAAGAGGTCTGGGGGAGGCCCTCATCAAATTAAAGGGGTCCTGTCGTTCTGGTCTGATAAAGAAGTTGTTTCTCAGTTCTGTAGATCATCAGATGAAAAAAATGTAGAAATCTTTACTATGGTTTAACTGTGTATGAGACGTTGTTAACTTTTCACTTTTAGTAATCCTGTAAAAATATTTCAAGTTGTATTCACTTGACTGGATTGATTCACCTTAAAGCATTGTTTTTCCGCAGAGTGTGAAATGGTATAACAACAGAGATCTGAAGTGATTTGAGATGCAGATTATGTAGAATTTGTTGTCATCTTTACCATTTATTCCTGTTATCGGTTGTAGTAGTTTTTCCAGAACTGCTCATCGTATTGAACATTTTAAAGCAGGCGCCACTTCAGAAAGTTTGCTAACCACTCTCTGAAAATACAATCCGAGATTTTATTTCTTCATGTGTGCCAAAGCTCGTAAAGTACCTCAGTTGTCTGACGTCACATGTGAGGCAGTGTGTAGGTGTGACGGAAACTTGGATCATTCTGTCATTGTATCAGCAGAAGAAGAAAAAAAACCCACAGGGAGTTTGATTGTCTTGTTCCTCGTGAGTCGAGTGTGATTACAAGGTGAAATGCTTCAGTGGCTCCAGGTGCTCAATGGCTCTTGGGCCTGCAGAGCCAGGAAAGATCAACTGGCCCTGAAGAATGAGCACGCCCCACCCACCTCCTCTCCCTTTTCCTCACCCAGGTTCTCACACTCTTTCATAACTTGAATCTGTGGTGAAGTGCTCTGGCATACCTAAACTACCACACAGCTGATATGCCAGAGCCTCGTCTTTAATGTGTTGTGCTGTGTGGGATTCGAAGTGTCAGCTAGTTCATACCTAACATGTTCTCCGTCTCATTATCTGCAGGAGTTCACACATTAAACCTGCTTACTCATAAAGTGCCTCGACCGGTAAAGATATAAGTCGAGTGTGAGCCACAGGGAACGCGGAGTTGTCAGTTTAAAAAACGCAAAAGTACAGGGCTGACACGCGGTCGCCGCTGCTGTGAGGCAAAGTGAAACTCTTATCAGGGATTCAATAAGTCATGCAGTTTGACAGGAAGGCCAAACTGTGCCAATGCTCACCAAGGCCTAGAAAGAGAGGGGGGGGCAGTATCTAAAGCAAAACCCCTGCAGGAACCTCCATGAGCACAACCTGAGCTTCACCAGGCGGCTCATGCTCTAGTTTGCTGATAGGATCACGTTTATTGTGTGAGTTCCTCACACACCTTACATAGCAAACACTATCGGAACGACCATCGAGGTGACCTCTCGTGACGTCACCTCTTTGACTCGGATCCATTCATGAACTTGACCTCCTGGATCTGGTGCCGTCTTGCTTTTCAGAAAGTTTCAGTTTAGTGTTATTTTGGTATTTCGCAGTAAGCCAGCAGTCCTCTCTCGTGGACCTGTGCTACACAGATTAGATAAGCCATATGTTTCAGACAAAGGTGAAATATTTCTGCATGTTTTATAGATATTTTTGCATATTATTGTTTGCTGGTTGATTTATATGTCCCAAAAGCAGTGTAGTAATAACAGGATGCATTTATGAGGAAGTGCACGACTCGTTTTATAGTGCTGGGTGGCTTTTATCAGCAGGTTGAAACATGCAGCAGGCGCAGTTGGAAACACTTTCACACTTGTATGGTTTTCTTCCAGTTTCTTTTAGTTTGCCTTCCAAATGATGAAACATAGATAAAAGATTTAAGAGCTGCTGTTCTGCATTGCGTTCTCTATTTTTTTTCTCTGCTGGCGTCTCAGTAAAGCAAATACAAACAGTGCAGCTAAAATTAGCTTCTCCGTGTCCAGCCTTGGTTCATGTTTAACTCTTAATACGGAGCAAACTGAACTGTGTCAGTCACCGTCAGTGTTTGTGTTTGAACTAAAGCCCAGCTCTCTACAGACTTAACACACACTTATTTATGAGCTGGAGGGAGTTTTCCAGAGTGCTTTCCTGCATCAGCTGTTTAGCACTTGATACTGGTTCCTGTTAGACGTAATTGTGTCTCATTTAGATGAAACTCTGTTATGTAGTCAGAGGAAATAATACAAAGCCTGTGGATTGACACTGATTAAGTGCCATGGAATAAATAGGAAATGGCTCAGTCTATTTCAGCATGGCTGCAGTTTTTGTATGAATTGGAAGAGTTGTGTTCAACATGATGTTGCTCCTCAGTGAACCGGATGAATGGATGTGTTTGAGAACCTCAGCCTTTGGTACAAAGAGGAAGAACAATATGGGATGAAATCAAGTTGTTGATACGGACATTCACAGTCGAACACAGCAACGGAATTTAATGCATTTCTCTAGCATTGAGTGATGTGATACTGCACATCTATAATTTCATAAGATCACAGACGGAAACTCCCCCAAACACTCGGACCTGTGTCCCCTGGAGACGCTGTTAACACAGATCAAGTGTACTTGAAGCTATGTTGCATCACGTCTGACTTGTCAGTCATGTTTTGATTTTCCTAAATCAATTATTCTTTGAGGAAAGTAACTCAACAAAACATAGGTGTGGTTTCAGATTAGTGGATTATAATTTATAAGCAGAATCTGTCTTGCTTTTAATCCTTTGATACCATAAGTCCTGTCCTCTGAGCACCATCCCTCTGAGTGTCGCTGACTGTTGAACTGAATCTTTGAGTGATTTTTAAAAAAAGGCCTAAACAGACCCATTCTTAGTTTATTTTACACCCTGGGGAACCGTCCAATCAGACATTTCTCATCTCCTTCAGAAATGATTTATCATGTGGTGATGAAAACACCCTTTGTTAAATGACATGTTGTAAGCATGATAAATGGAGCTATGAATGAAAATACAACATATGAACCCTTGTCTTAGTGTTTTGCAGCAGTAAATCCTATAAGTGCTTGTGAACGACTGTATTTGACATCGCCTTCATGAGTTTAACTGAATACCGGTTAAGTGTGTGAATTAAACTGACCTGCTTCAGGAAAAACAACACGGAAACATTCCTAGTATGTAAAATAGTCACCAGCAGATGAAGAGCTTGGATGTGGGTATTAACTGGACCCCTTTCCAGTGCCTTCTAATCAAACCTGCACAGAAACTACATGGCTTCCTCTGGTAGCGGCACATGCTGCAGAGAGCCTCTGGTTTCATAGAATAACTCATCGTCCAAACGTTATTTTTTATCTTACACACCATTTTGATATAAGGTGTTAATATATACATAAAACTGCCCCAAGTGTCAGTTTGTCTGTCAGTGAAGCAGGACTATACACAACCCACCCAATTTCATTGAAACTTGGTGGGAGGGTTGTTTGTGGCAGGAAAGAAGCCAACGAATATCGCTGTGGATTCAGATAAAGGGGCGGACATAGGATTTTTCCACTTTCTTCGACATGGCGAGAAAACCAGATATCTTGATGGTACACATGTCTGGCTGTCGACCATGACGCTCTAACTCGGTGTCTTTCTAGTTACACAATTATTCAGCCAATGTGAACACCACAGTGAGATGGGTCCATAAGTCCAGATGCTGGCAGAGCTCCATGTTGGACATGGATCTGTAGCGCTTACATCTCAGCTCATCATCCTGCAGGCAGTTATATGTTTTTGAATGATGTATTCAAATAAGCGATATAAATAGCAGCCAGGATTGTGTGTGTCTGTGAAAACACAAGTCAGTTATGGTTTGCTGTGTGTGAATTTTTATTTCTAAGGTGAGAAATTTGCCTAATGGAGAAGTTTTCTGAAAGGTCAGAAATACAATATTTATTGCCATCATTTTTTCTCTGCAGGCTTGTTGATGACAGGTGTGTGGTCCAGCCTGATGCTGGAGACCTGGCCAACCCCCCCAAAAAATTCAGAGGTGTGTAGAAACACACCAGTCATTCTGGTTCAAGGTGTAACACACACATACATACGCAAACATACACACTTTAAAATTCCAAGGTTTACCAATGTTTTCTGTCAAAATAAAGTGGTTTTTATGAAGCCTTTCTGTGTTTAAGTGACTTTAAAGGCCTCTGGATGTTAAATAAGCTTAAAAATCCAGTTTACCAACACTGAGTAGCGCTTAGCTGAGCTTAGCTTGTAGAGGGTGACTCCTGTGTGACTAAAGGCTGCTTTTCCTCCTCAGATTGCCTCTTCAAGGTGTGTCCCATGAACAGGTACTCTGCTCAGAAGCAATTCTGGAAGGCCAAACAAGGGAAACAAGGGAACAACAACTCACAGGGGGACCTGTTTAAGAAGTTACAGGTATCACTTTTTCCTAATATTGATCTGTGTCTACACCTTCCTTCTCATCCCAAAGCTTTAGCAAAAGTCTCTGTGTCATTACCCAGCATGCAGCAGAACTGGAGCAGAAGCAGAATGAGTCAGAGAACAAGAAGCTCCTGGGAGAAGTCGTCAAATACAGTAATGTCATCCAGGTACAGCCCTTCTCTTCTGCAAACACCTGAGGTGCCGGCATGTCTTCAGTCCAGATCCTCCTCCTTTCTGTTTTCCTGTTTATCAAGGTTACATTGGAGTCATCAAAAATTTAAACTCGGGGAAAATATTTCATAGCCCACAGTGGTTGCTTTTGGTTTCACAGATTGCTGAACTGTGTAGTGTTAGGAACTGAATTGAGAAAACCAAATATTGTACCGGTACATGTTTGACTACTGCTGCAGAAATGGCTGCAAGGCAATGTCACGATTCTGTCACTGAAAGTAAACATCAAACATCAGAATTTAGCTCTTCTTTTATTTGCCGAATAGAATCAGTACTTTTTTTTTGTTGCATTACATACATTCCTTTAAAAAAACAAAAACAAAACACTTTTGAGTTAAGCAGGAAAAGACCAACAAACAACTAATTTTTTAAAATGAATTCCATTTTACAACATTTTTTCTTTTGCAGTGGTAGACAGAAACGACGTACATTAACTAAAGCATTGTACTCAAGTGCAAATTTAAGCTCCCTCTACTAAATTAATGGGTAACTATTTGTTAGTGACCGTCATTGTGTTTTGATGGAAAAATACCAAAGAGAATTTAAATTCCTCCTTTTAATCATTTAGTTAAAACACATTTTGACAAAACATGAATTATGGAGATGTGTTTGGACACAAGCTGTAGCTAGTAATGACAACTAATAATGTATATATGGAAATAGTTAAGCTACCCTCATCTTAATCAATTTACATATTATAATTTGAACTTTTTTCTGTTCATTCTTATTGATTGAACATTTCAGTGAAGGAATGTCAATTCAATTTTGAAAGACTGTGCTGTTAATAGTTTTTCTATAAGGTCTCTGAACAGCCTGATTCTCTTTCAGCTCCTGCACATCAAGAGTAATAAGTACCTGACAGTGAACAAGCGGCTCCCTGCTCTGCTGGAAAAGAATGCAATGCGGGTTTCTCTGGACCCGGCCGGGAACGAGGGCTCCTGGTTCTACATCCAGCCGTTCTGGAAGCTTCGCAGTGAAGGAGATAATGTAGGTTCCTTTTTTTGCTACGCACATTTTTAGACAAGAGCTACACCAATTTAACATCCTTCTGTGTTACAAAATATGCAGATGTTGTTTGGTGTTTGAGCTGACTTTTTCATCCTTTACACTGTCAGTTCATTTGTTTGTCCTGTTCCAGTAACATTTCTGATTTTGTCGTTCCCCTTTGGCTTTAGCATCCTATGGTTAAAGGTATTGCTCTTGATTGTGCATGGTGTTTGTTCGGTATTCTGTGAGACATTGAATTTCATGTCCAACGCATGGATGCACCAGCCTTTCTGTTGCATGTAGGGCTGTTGTTTTGAGCTTCAAAAGCATCCAGCTAGTTCCCATCTACTGTGTGTCACTGATGCTACTTCATTGTATTTAAAATTATCTCAAATATTCCAGCAGAGCACTGGAATATGTGTGATGCTCCACCTATTTCTGAAGCCACAGTGCATACAGTGTGTGTTGTTTAGAGTCGATAACAGCTTAGATTAGTGTGATTACACAGAGAGCATGCATTATGCAAGCAATAACAGGTACAATTACCATACCTCTGCATGGTTTTTTCATATCCACTCACCGTGGTATGAATAAACCTGCTTCTTATCTGGAGCTCAGCCTGTTGCCTTTACACTTAACACGCCTTTTTTTTTTTGAAGTAAGGGGATGTTTGCAGATCTTAGACATGTGCATGGACATGCTTGTACCTTCTGGTTGGTCCATTTGAACACTGCTGAAGGTTCACAAACCACTGCCACCTCCTGGAATATAACTGTGTCATTGGTATTGAAGGTGGTGGTCGGAGACAAGGTGGTGCTGATGCCAGTAAATGCAGGGCAGCCTCTTCACGCCAGTAACATCGAGCTGCTTGACAACCCCGGATGCAAAGAGGTGGGTCCAGTTCAGTTACTGGTGCTGAGACATGCAACATAAGGTGGGGTTTAATGGTTTCATTGTGAGGATGTATATATGCTGCATGTATCTCTATACTGGTTCTACAGGTTGCATGCATGTTGTGTGTGATTAAAGATCTAAATGAAGTGTTGCGTTTGCCTCCCCACCCTGTGCTTACTGCAGGTCAATGCTGTAAACTGTAACACCAGCTGGAAGGTCACCTTGTTCATGAAGTTTAGTGACTACAGGGAAGATGTTCTAAAGGGGGTATGTTTTTGTCACACGTCTTCAGAGTGACAGCGTGTAATTATACTGAAGCGTGGTTGGTGTGACCCTGTCAGGGAGACGTGGTGAGGCTGTTTCACGCCGAGCAGGAGAAGTTTCTGACCTGTG
Organism: Antennarius maculatus; assembly: GCA_013358685.1. Classification (NCBI taxonomy): domain Eukaryota; kingdom Metazoa; phylum Chordata; class Actinopteri; order Lophiiformes; family Antennariidae; genus Antennarius; species Antennarius maculatus. The sequence continues at coordinate 12,963,453 of CM023611.1, read as the reverse complement.
ACGAGTACAAGAAGCAGCAGCACGTCTTTCTTAGGACCACACTGCGGCAGTCCGCCACTTCTGCCACCAGCTCCAAGGCTCTCTGGGAGATCGAGGTGACGAATACCTAGACACGAGTAACGGCTGGATTTCTGAAAGCTGATGCTTTTTCTTTTTGAAGTCTTTGCTTTCAAGAACAAGCTGTATGAACCTGCACCTAGGAGGTTGTGTTTACAGGTGTCTGCTTGTCTGCGTCTGTTAATATTAGTGATGATTCAAGTCGTCGTACTAATGTGTTTTTTAAAAGGGAAATGGTGATGACCACATGTTCTACTTCTCCATGTCTAAAATCCACAGTGTATAGTCAATTTTTATGCAGGGACAACCGCATCAGGTCAACAACACATCATAGTTGTGAAACTAGCATGAGTAAAATATTGTTTAACTTAAGGAGCTTTTGAGGAAAATTAAATAATAAACATTTTTACATTACCTTTATTTTTTTTTATAAATTACTGTCCATTTTTTGGTTTATTGTCCTGTTTGGCTTTCCTTCATTCATTCATTCATCTTCTTGCTTATCCAAATCACGGGTCAGGGGTTTACTGGAGCCTATCTCAGCTGATGTCAAGCGAGTCACCAGTTCATTGCAGGGCCACACATGGACAAACGGACATATTCACACCTACAGTAAATTTGGCCATCTGTTGGCTTTTACTAAATCTATTCCTGTTGTCCTTCTGATATTCGTACCAGAATGTGCTGATATGTCAGTATGAAAAACAGAACTTCCATCTTGGTCTTTAGACTTCAGGTGGCTCTTTGGGTTACTGTAGTGATGATGTTTTTATGAATCATTGTCACTTTATTTGACTGAAATCATCCACAAACGTATATCAGACACAACACTATTTGATCTGTTCATAAATCACTGGTTTACTACCCAAACTGACATAAACTGGATGCTGATGGTTTTAAAATGTTCTCTGCAGTATATCAGCCCAGGTGGTGACGAGTAGGGCCTGAGACAAACTACAGGAGACAGAAATCACCTGGGAGAAAGGGGGTGTTTGGTGTCATGTGTCCTTATGTTGTGTCTTTATGTCAGGTTGTCCACTATGACCCCTGCAGAGGTGGAGCCGGCCAGTGGAACAGTCTTTTCCGCTTCAAACACCTGGCGACTGGGAATTACCTTGCAGCCGAGGTCAGTTTTAATCTTTGTCACACTTTTGAAATGTTTCTACTTTCATCCCTTTACTTTTTCAGAGGCTTATGTTTACTTCTTGAAAGTATATCACCCTATGAATCATTTTGTCGAAGCTTCTCCTCTTTACCTTCTGTTACTGTACACCCTGTTGTCGACTTTTCAGGTTTGTTAAGCGGAGTTTCAGGACTGTACTGTAGGGGGCAGTATTTCCATTAATATGGCTGCTGTCACCCATCTCTTGCCATAGTTTGTATTTGGGTGATAGGGGATATAATGGGGAGAGCGCTCTACATTGGAGGTAACTGACATCTAGTCTCTTTGCAGGTGAACCCTGAATTTAAAGACAACATGGTGGATTCTAAAGTAGAGGTAATTCAGTCAAAAAAGCACACACACTCGATTACTGTTATCAGCTTTTCCTATGATCTCATAAACCAATTCATGATGTGAACAGCAACGTCTCAGATTTCACCTGCCTGAAAGACAGGACGAGTTGGTAAACAGGAGAGAACATTATGACTTTTTTCAGTGGAAAGAATCATTATCTCAGCAGTTGTTTGTTGTCTGTCTAACTTCAGACCCTTCTGTCTCCTCATCCTTTGGTTATGCAACACCACCAGTCATCTCACACTCACAAAGTACTCGTACACAGACACACGCACGCACACTCTGAATCTATATCTAGACATTTTGTTCAGCTCTTAGCTGCCTTCTACATTTATATTCTGGCAGTGCACAGGAACACACACACACACACACACACACACACAAACCCTCGCTGCCACACACACTGAATTTCAGACACACAGGGGGCTCCTTACATAACGTCTGGGTGTGGGGGTGCCCTGCGAGAGGGGATGGAGGGGAGGCAGACGTGCTGTCTGCTCTGCTCCACTCGCTTGTGCTAAGCTGGTGGGGTGAGTCACCGATGGAGGGGAGAGGAGAGAAGTGGGAGGATGGAGAAGTGAGAGGCAGGCAGCTCTAGGGAGCGTCCCATTGACATGCATAGAACAGTGGGAGAAATGAACCCTCACCATTATCTGCTGCATCTGCACGCCGTCGACTGTACCAGCCAATGTGCTGCACATCCACCAGACAAAGAAGACATATGGATGTGTGGCTACATTTCTGTGCACTTCACAATGTGTGGAATAATATACATGATACATAGAAACTTTTACCGATGCTCAAGATATAATCTGACTTTTATTGACACATATAAAGGTCAGTTGTAATCTTAAATCATCTAGCATCTTCTTTTGTTTGCACATATGTAAATATGTGCGTGTGTGTGTTTATGTAATAGAAACTAAAGCATTCATGTTTTTATGATAGTTATCTATTAGTCATGATTGTTTCCCCACTGATTCATTTTGTTTGTAACACACCAGATGCTTGTGGAAATCACCCTTTGTGACTTCCCGTTGCCAAATGTGACTACAGTACAGTTATTACATCCTTTATTCAACCAGTCTCACATACGTCACAGAAAAGCAGCAAATAAGCAGATTTGAGATGCTACAAGTGGTATTTATTTTCAAAATGGTGTAAATTAAAAAAGTAGCGTATCAATTTTTTATGAATTTATTACTCGTCATTTAATTACACCTGCAGCTTAAATGTTTTGATAATTAGTCAGTAAAACAATCAAATTGGTTCCATTAGTGCAGGTTCCTCATGGACAGGTACTATTATCAGTTTGGATATTTTAGAGACTTAACAATTGTCAAAGTTCATTCATGAAAAGAGTTTTAAAGAGTAATCAATAACCAAAGTAATGTTTGATTGGGGCCCTCGACATCTCCAAGTAAGATCAGTTGGTTAGTGTAAACACTGTATGCGTGTGTGTGTGTGTGTGTGTGTGTGTAGTTCTTTTATTACCACTGTTTACGGTACTGACTGTTTACCGTACAAATATTTTGGGACGGTGTGAAAAGCATGTAAAATGACCTAAAGGAAACAGCTTTTACCAATCTGTCACTGTTGTGTGTGTGTGTGTGTGTGTGTGTGTGTGTGTGTGTGTGTGTGTGAACTGCAGAATGAGACAGATGTGTTTTCCAAGAGGAAGCATCAAGCGGCAGAGAAGATTACTTTCACCCTGGTTTCTGTTCCCCATGGGAACGACATTGCCTCTCTGTTTGAGCTGGATGCCACCACGCTGCAGCGGGCCGACTGTCTGGTGCCCAGGTCAGCCCCAAAGACACAACGGCATCTAAGACGAGCTCTGCTGTAGTTGTGTTCACCAGGGAAATTTCATGATTGAGTTCCAAACCATCTGTTTATGTGTTTGTTTTGTCGTTACTAATACTATACTCTAAGTCTATCGATCGATCTATCAGATCTACCTATCTATGGATTTACCTGTCTCAGATCTGTCTAATTTGCATAATATCCATAATATACATATAATAATAGCCTATATTTGCAGGAGTCCAGCCAGTCTGTTTAATTTAGCTTGTTAGCATGCTACCATTCACAGGAACCGCAAAGATGACTGGGAATATAAGACAGTATTTTGGAATATAGTAATTAGATTTTTAACTTACTTGATGTAGTCATTACAGTTTGTCTTTAGAAGGATCTGCATCACATTTCTTGCATTTGAAATAAATAACATTCCAGAACCGCCTTCCCTCAAACCTCAGTGTGGCTAAAAACACACTAGATGAAACCAAGTGACCACAAAATGACTTTCCTTCAGGGTGTAGATCAGTAACGTTTGAGGATTTGTCGGATTTTACCCTAACAGGTTTATCTGTTATTTGGTCGAAGTTCATTTTGTAGAATTCATTGTTGCCTCACAGTCGTGAATTTGTTTATAGCCCTACCAATGTAAAACTTCTGGATCACCAAATCTGAAATATTACATCCAGATTACACTATATTAATGGTAGATCTCATGATTGGGTAAGTTTTTGTCCAAGTATTGTAGCCATTATCCTTAAAGTTAGAACCAAAGACCTTTTAATTGTTCCTATCCATCAATGGTAAAGAGTCCACTTAAATCAATCTGGATCAGTACTAAATTCTTATAGATTGTTTATTGGGCCATACCCTAAACAATTCAATGAAAATACATTCATAATTCTTTGAATACTCATGCACACAGAACCTTACCTCCTTGTTGAAGGTGAAACTATTTGAAGACCTCAAAAGGGGGTAACTGACTTAAAACAGTTACCCCCTTTTGATGTAACAGTTCCCCTCATTAGTGGTATATCTAACTCATCACATGGTTCCTCAGAAACTCCTATGTGAGACTGAGGCACCTCTGCACCAACACCTGGGTGACGAGCACCAACGTCCCCATTGACGTAGAAGAGGAGCGCCCAGTCATGCTGAAGGTCTTCACACACTCACCTCCATTCACACACACAAGTAAAACAAACCTGGATACATTATTTTAAAAGTCCTCTTGGCCTTCTTTATAGATTGGCACCTGCCCCCCCAAGGAGGACAAAGAAGCTTTTGCCATCGTATCTGTCCCGCTGTCGGAGGTCAGAGACCTGGACTTCGCCAATGATGCCAGCAAGGTGCTGGAGTCCACTGTGAGGAAGCTGCAATATGGCAACATCGCTCAGAATGAGAGAAGGTACAGACACAGGTGTCACAATGGTGTGTGTGCATGGTTTGAGATTTTAAAATGTTATTCTTTGCCTTAACTTCTATTTCAGGTTTGTGACTAAACTCCTGGAGGACCTGGTTTTCTTTGTGTGTGTGGTACCAAACAACGGCCAGGATGTTTTGTCTGTGGTCACGTCCACACCCAACCGAGAGAGGCAGAAACTCATGAGGGAACAGGACATCCTTGCCCAGGTCAGAGTTCACACACACATTTCACACCCGCTGCTGACTGGCAGTGATACTTTACCAAAGTACTGTCCTGCTCATTTTTTCTTTATTATTGTATGTGATATTTATCCCTCCAGATCTTTGGCATCCTAAAGGCTCCTTTCACGGATCAGGGCGATGGTCCGATGCTGAAGTTGGAGGATTTAGGAGATCAGCGCTATTCTCACTTCAAGTACATGTTAAGACTCTGCTACAGGGTGCTACGTCACTCCCAGCAGGACTATCGCAAGAACCAGGCATGTGGCTCACAAGTTTAATAAGAAGTTGTTGTCAGGATCAGTATCACTGATGGTGGGGCAGTGTAATGGTAGAGACATACACAATACAATATTCTGTATAAAACCAGTATTTTAAATGACTATTAATGCAGAAAAGTTAGTTAAAAGGAATAAAATTCTGCTATTTGCAGCTCAGTTCCCTTAAGTCTTGCTGTGAGACATCTCCTCTGTTCAGGTTCAATCAGTGGTGTGCGCTAACTGTTAGAAAGCCAGCTTAATGCTGTCTTCAGCTATATACCCCCCATAACTGATTCTGTTGAGTCATTTGACTGAGTTTGGGTTAAACATTAATCATTTGCATGATTTTATTGTTTAGTAAGAGTTAAAAACGGAAGTGCAATTTTAGTTATTTATTTTAATTTTTATTTCCCTCATTTGGTTTTCGTTAATAACTACTGTTTTGAAGCAACCGTCCTTTCTCACACAAGATTTTTTGACACATGTATGTGAAAATGCTTGGTTGTAAACTACACTGCATATATCCGCCAACACTATCTACAGAGTTCTGTTGTTGCACACTCTGCAGCACACAATATGTTGATGCCTCATGCAAACTCAGGAAATGCCACCTGACTGTTTGTGGAATCCAGTATCCAGTTATCTAGTTATGCAAACTAGTGGAACACTGTGCCACTAGTTCACTTCTTTTTCATAGTATCGCAAAACTGCTACTCTCTATCATGCAACGCTGCTGAAAGTGAAATTGTGATCCAGAGTCCACGTCTGTAACCAGATCCTTGTCAACATGATTCACTTTCTGTCTCTTATCTTTTTTGAGATATCTTGCAGACAAGTTTGGAATGATAAAAATTCACTTCTCCAACTCTCAGTGGTGTTAAGTAATGATGAAGTTAATGATTACTGCTTGTAGGAATACTGAGTAGAGATATTACTTTTAGTACCTCTTGTGCTGCTTGTGTATAATGTCTGCTGTCAAACAGTTATGTATACCTACTTAAATCTTTTTCATCTTTTGAAATGCCACCAATTTGCAAGCTACTCTGTCGAAGATTTTCCTGTGTTTCTGAATTATGGTTCCTTTTGTCTTTGTATTTGAAGAGTTTTTAACCACTTCTTGTATTATACAGGAATATATAGCCAAAAAGTTCTCAATCATGCAGTCTCAGATTGGGTATGAGATCTTGGCTGAAGACACTATCACTGCCCTGCTGCACAACAACCGCAAGCTGCTGGAAAAACACATCACAGCCAGAGAGATTGAGACGTTTGTCAGCCTGCTGAGACGCAACAGAGAGCCCAGGTCAGACATATACACCTGTCAAAGATCCACAGGAAGAATGTAGAAAAAGACAGTCATGAGTCACAATGAAATCATGCTAAAGACATACAATGCAGAGTTCATCTTACCTCAGGAAAGTAGTGCATCCCTGGGATGCGCTTCAAGAAAAATTTGTGCATCCCAACATGACGTTTATGCATCCTAAAAGTAATGACAAAATATGTGGTAGAAGCCATATGCAAGGATTGATATTTGCCAATAGTACAATATACACACATTTCAGTAAATCTGTCTTATTCTTCATTTTGATTGTCTTTATTCAAGAAAGCACTCATTGTCACTTGGTTTTTCTCCACATTTTGGAGAATTTTTGGAGGCATGATGATGATTAATAAATCATGTATAGTGCTTAATCACATCGGCAGACATTTCAAAGTGCTTTAACCGACAGACAAACCCAACAGCACTCCCATGCTTGCTTTGGAGGGTCTAACTCCTTGCTGTCACTGCACCGTGTAAAACGAGCAGACGTCGTGTTTGTGTTTGGTCAATTTTAATAAGGCAGAATCACGAAGGTGAGTCTCCTGATGAGAAACTTGCATGAGATCAAAAGATAATGGCAGTTTCAGGGTTCGAAATTTAAGTGGAGAAATGGAAAAATCGTGAATATTTTTGTTGAATGTAAGTGCATTTAAAATTTGCATCCCAGGGACACATGCTGTCTTATGATCATGCTTCCCTGTCAAAAAATGTGCGTCAAAGACGCAAGGACGCAGCAAACGAGAACATTAAATACAGTATAACAAGTGAATGTCCCTCTTCTCAGTATGGATGTTTTAGTGTTATTTGACTTTGTGTCTGAAAAAAAGACAATTTTTAGACAAATTTTCCTGATGCCTTCATTCAGCTAATCTCATCTTCTTTAAAATGACACCAAGATTTGTGAAAAAATGAAATAGTTGTCAAGGCTGGGGCAACATGACCACCAGTGTGTTGTTTTCTTGCTGTCGATTTGACAATCCACCGACTAGTCACCGAGTGGTGACTGCTCATCATTCCACAATACCACATCTATGTGCTATTGTGGATCAGATCATGTGCTGCTATGTGGAACCCGTGGAAGATTTCTTAAATGCAGTCGTTCTTGTCCGGTTTTCTTTTCCAGATTTCTGGATTATCTCTCTGATCTGTGTGTGTCCAACAAGACTGCCATCCCCGTCACACAGGAGCTGATCTGTAAATTCATGCTGAACCCCACCAATGCAGACATCCTCATCCAGACCAAGTGAGTCCCGCTGGATTGATTCGGTCATTTTTAAGTGTAAGTAAACGTGCAAACAGTGCAGCTGTCTATATGAGACAATAATGTGTGAATCCCTCCTCCCACACACACACACACACACACACATACACAGACTAATCTCTAACACAGAGACCACCTTGGAGACATCCCTCCTGCAGGAGGAGGTGGAGGAGGAGGAGGTTTGGCTCTACTGGATCGACAGCCACAAGGAGCCTCATGGCAAATCTATCCGACACTTGGCTCAGGATGCAAAAGGCAACCACAAGATGGACGTGGACATCATCACATATTACAGGTCCCATTCTTACACTCCCACCTGCATCACACACACAAAAGGTTCAAGTTTCCTCTTTTCTTTTACATGATTATTTTTTCTCCCTCGCTCCACCTCCCTCTTCAGGTACCAGCTCAACCTGTTTGCTAAAATGTGTCTGGACCGTCAGTACCTCGCCATCAATCAGATCTCAAGCCAGTTACCTGTGGATCTGATCTTGCGCTGCATGTTTGATGACTGCCTGCCGTACAACCTCAGAGCTTCCTTCTGCCGTCTGATGCTGCATATGCATGTGGACCGCGACCCACAGGAGGCCGTGGTACCCGTGCGCTACGCCCGCCTGTGGACTGAGATCCCCTCCAAGATCACCATCCATGAGTAGGCATCCGTCTCTGTGATTGTGTGTTATGAATAGACTGTGCGTGTAAATGTGGTTGTGCTTTTGCGCAGGTTTGAGTATGAGTCCACTGACACCTCAAGGGACGAGATGAAGAGGAAATTTGCCCCCACTATGGAGTTTGTGGAAGAGTATCTGAAAGATGTTGTTGGCCAGCCTTTTCCATTTGGAGATAAAGACAAGAATGAGCTCACATTAGAGGTAATATCAATATTTTTTTGTATATTTTGTCTTTTTTCTGTGGTATAGATTGTTTAAACAGCGTGTTTGTTTTTCTTCCAGGTGGTGAATCTGGCGCGTAACCTGGTTTACTTTGGTTTCTATAGCTTCAGCGAGCTACTGCGTCTCACACGCACTCTGCTGGCCATCTTGGATATCGTCCAGCACCCACTCACCTTCATGAACAAACTCAACAAGAGCCCAGAAGCTGGTCAGTGCACTTGCTCAGCTTTCAGTCATTTAACCTTAAAGTAGAACGCTTGAAGTACAGTATTTTCCGCACTATAAGGCGCACCTAAAAGCCTTTCATTTTCATAAAAACAGACAGTGCACCATGTAATCCAGTGCACCTTATATATGAATTTTTTAGAATAGGTCATTCATTGAAGGTGCGTCTTATAGCCCAGTGCGCCTTATAGCATGGAAAATACAAGCAAACCTTAGTTTTCGAATGCTTTAGACATCGAACAAATCAGAATTTGACCAAAAAATTCAAAAAAAATTTGTCTTAGAAGTTGAACAAACTTTGGAAGTCGAACGCGAAACAACCGCCTTTTTGGGGCGACCGTGGCTCAGTGGTATCGTGGGTCATCCAGTGATTCAAGATCGGCGGGCGGTTCAATTCCTGCTCCCGCCGAGTAATTTGTCGTTGTGTCCTTGGGCAAGACACTTTACCCTCCCTGCCTCCAGTGGGGCACTCGCTGGTGTGTGAATGTGTGTGATTGTTCCGCTGGTGGTCGGAGGGGCCGTGGGCGCAGATTGGCAGCCACGCCCCCGTCAGTATGCCCCAGGGCAGCTGTGGCTACACACATAGTCTACCATCACCAAGTATGAATGAGGAGTGAATAAATAATGGATCCAATGTAAAGTGTCTTTGAGTGTCCAGAAAAGCGCTATATGAATCTAATCCATTATTATTATTATTATTATTATTATTATTATTATTATTACTATTGTTATTATTATTATTTCTTGCCACCTAGCGCGAGAAAAGGCAAGAAATGTTGAGAGACAATGTTACGGTAATGTGCTTTTTATTTTAGTTTACTGTATTCAATAATTTTTCACTTAATTTGCATTCCATTGCCTATGGTACGAGTTACGGTACCATAAACTTCTGTCCAAAAGACGACGGTAACTCGTACCTTAGGCTAACCTGATCACGTTGATGGTTTTTTTTCTTTCTTTCTCGTGTTTGCTTCTTTCTTTTACATTTCTTTGATATGTTTCATTACTATACAGTTTGATATATAAATGACATTATGAAATAACATATTATGTTGAAAAAAAGTAGTTTTCTAGCATCTTGGAACGGATTAAGACCATTTACATTATTTGTAATGGGAAAAACTATTCGAACAGCCTTCCGGAACGAATTGTGGTAGAAAACCGAGGTTTGCCTGTATTATAAATGAGTAAAGCTGCTGTTATTTAAGGACGCTATCGTTGAACAGAAAGGAAATGATTCCACTAAAAAATTTTTTTTTAAATCAACACACGTGGTCAAAATCTATTGTTTAAGACTTGCACGTACGTGATGCGGTGTGTGGCATGATGACGAGTTTTGCTCCTCAGGTAACAATGTCCTGCGTACGATTCACGGAGTGGGGGAAATGATGACTCAGATGGTGATGAGTCGAGGTTTGCCACACAGCCTCCCAGATACCCCTCTCTCCCTGCGGTATGGAAAGGGGCAGTTGCTGGTAGACAATGAAGATGTCATGGTGATGGACACCAAGCTGAAGATCATCGAGATCCTGCAGGTGAGTGTCATTGACTGGATACACTCCTGTGAAATAAGAAGTAATTTGTGTAATTTCAGTGTTTGATTCAATTTATGGGTGTTTTCTGTTTCCCTTTTAGTTCATCCTGAGTGTAAGGCTGGATTACAGGATCACGTACTTGTTGTCCATCTACAAGAAAGAGTTTGGGGACAAGGTGATCGCTGAGAGCTCAGCTTCTGTAACAGACATGACCCCGCTGATACGTGAGACTTCCACACCTCTCATACAAAGTGTTTTTGTTTTCATTCTATACTCTACTGACCTGCTGTCCACTTCATTTTGTCTTCAGCTACTGAACCAGACATCGATGAGATTGCGAACAAAGCAGAATCTATGTTTGTAGGGAGGTAGGTGACCCTTAAGTACACTCAAATATATACAGAGAATAGCACTAAGAGGATAACGTAATGTTTGACCATGCATTGACTGCCTGCATATACATGATTCCAGCGCAGAGTTAATAGCAGTGGAGCTGGATGACGAGGGTGGCCGGACATTTTTGAGGGTGCTGATCCACCTCATCATGCAGGACTACCCCCCACTGGTGTCTGGCTCTCTGCAGCTCATCTTCAAACACTTCAGCCAGAGAGCTGAGGTGCTGCAGGCCTTCAAACAGGTAGCGGCAAAGAGAGTGTGACTGATTTTTTCCATGGTTGATGTAATCAGCTTCTATTTGGAAGGTTCTCTAATTAGCCTAACGGCAGCTTCTGCACAATCGCTATGAGCTTTCTATGCTGTAGGAAAAGTTCCATATTTAATGGAACACTAACTTTTCTGAGTGGCAGGTCGAGACTTGGCAGAGACGTGATTTCACACAAAATGTTTATTTCTGGAGAATATGTCATCCGGCGTGTGTGTCTGTGTGTGTGTGTGTGTGTGTGTGTGTGTGTGTGTGTGTGTGTGTGTGTGTGTGTGTGTTCACCAGGTCCAGCTGCTCGTGTCAGAGCAGGACGTAGAGAACTACAAGCAGATCAAGACGGATCTGGATCAGCTGCGTTTGACCGTTGAGAAGTCAGAACTGTGGGTGGATAAGAGTGGCGTCTATAATGGTGAAGATCTGGGGGTCAGGCAAGACAAAGAACAGAACATGGAGGTGCTGTACCACCATTTAATGGTATCCAGCTTCTAACAACGAGGTTTAAAAATGTAGATTTTAGTGTGAAATTAGATTATCCACAGGAAATTATCTTAATTATTTATGTGATGCATTGAGTTACTGTAATAAAAATGGATTCTTATTGCTATTGTTTATAGAAAAACTGCTTGTGAGCTTAACATTGAAGAATAATAAATAATCATGCCTAGCAGATCAAGAAACTGCTACATATCCATGTCTTTTCAGGCATAATATTGACTGTATTTCATCATTGTTGTATTAGTGCAGTGATAAAAATGATAGGAATCAGTGTGGATATATATTCCAACCATAGTGTGACAAATGCTTTGTAATTCCAGTAGATGTGGAGATTGTTCTCGACCAAAGATAATTCTTTGGGAGTTTGCAGTAATTTTAAAGCTGCAGTCAACTGTGCCATTGACTTAAATGAACACACTATTAAATGCATTTATTGATGGATTTAAATAAATAGTAAAAGTTAATTATTTATTTCCGTTGATAAATATTTACTCTTAATGCGTGTGTCTTACCAGGAGAATGTCCTGAGTCCAGTTCAGGATGGAGATAAAAAACCTCAAATTGACAGCAACAAGGCAAACAACTACAACATTGTCAAACAGGTGATTTCCGTGTCAACTTGTTTCCAGGTTATCTTTGTTAGTTTGAATTAAAGTTCTATGATAGACACGTTTGTGTGGTATTTAGATCCTGCTTCGCCTCAGTAAGCTGTGCTATCCCAGTAAGAAGAGTCGTGTGCAGCAGCAGAGGCTGCTGAAGAACATGGGGGCTCACACTGTGGTGCTGGACCTACTGCAGATCCCCTATGAGAAGGTGGGTAACAACCTTTAAAATCAACTGAACCACTCTTTCTTGTTCAAAATCCTTTTAATGTGTTCATTTCTGACTTTGCACAGAGTGATGAGAAGATGAATGAGATTATGACCCTGGCTCATACATTTCTGCAAAATTTCTGCCGAGGAAACTCCCAGAACCAAGTTCTGCTACATAAACACCTGAACCTCTTCCTCACTCCAGGGGTATATTCAAATATATGATGAAGCATTTCTATATTTTTTAGGGAGCATCCTCTCCCCTTGTGAAGCATGCAGTAGCCTCAGTAGGATTGTCAAATAATAGATATTTTCCTTATGTTTAGTGGACAAATTTCAAAAAATTTCCCATTATTCATTTCTTCTCATCCTAAAAATTGAATCTACAGTTTTACATTAGAGTTTCTTCTGAATTGTGTTTTTCACCAGTTGTTGGAAGCTGAGACGATGCGCCACATCTTTATGAACAACTACCAGCTGTGCAATGAGATCAGCGACCGTGTGGTCCATCATTTTGTCCACTGCATTGAAACGCATGGAAGACATGTTCAGTACCTCAAGTTTCTGGAGACCATTGTGAAAGCCGATGGGAAATATGTGAAGAAATGTCAAGACAAAGTCATGACAGAGGTGAAAATAACAGTTTGCACATTTCATGACAGTTTTCCAGAATGAACTGCATCTACATATGATCTAAAACCCTGACTTTAAGTAATAAAACAAAGCAGTGACAGCTCTTTGGTGTAATACCACCAAAGAGCTGTCATTTCTTCTTGAAATTGTTTAAGGGGGTTTTAGAGAACACAGATACCACTGCTTTAATATTACGTTGTCTGATTAAGAAATATTATCAAATTAAAACTTGTGATCTTTTATTCATTTTCTAAACCTGCTGAGGTTAAACACTTTACTGCATCAGCCCCCCCAGATAAACCCTGCAGCTAATCTGATGAAACCTTTCTCTGAGTGCAGCTGGTGAATGGAGGTGAGGACGTGTTGGTTTTCTACAACGACCGCTCCTCCTTCCAAGTGTTGCTGCAGCTGATGGGCTCCGAGCGAGAGCGGACAGATGAAGATGGCGCTCTGGCGTACCACAACACGCTGGTGGAGCTGCTGGCTGCCTGCACTGAGGGCAAAAATGTTTACACTGAACTGAAATGCAACTCTCTGCTACCACTGGACGACATTGTTAAAGTTGTCACCGATGTCCACTGTGTAGCAGAGGTAAAGGATGGATTGTTGCTTGTATGGCAGAAATAAATGATACATATTTTATTTAAAAAAACCTAACTGTTTTGGACATTTCTCATTAGTCCAACTTACTTTTTTACTTCATCCCCAGGTGAAAAGTGCTTATGTGAACTTTGTAAATCACTGCTATGTTGACACTGAAGTAGAAATGAAGGAGATCTACACCTCCAACCACATCTGGAAGCTCTTTGACAACTTTCTGGTGGACATGTCCAGCGTAAGTCTTTTTAAATGTCACATAAGCATGGCTGATGTCAAGATGTGTTGAAGCTGCTTCTATGCAAAATGCATTAATGATCTGCCCACATACAGAAAATGATATAATGATTTCATGATGTGTGTTTTAACTTCTTCAGGGGTTTTATTCTATTTCATTTTTTTGTATTTAAGGTGTGTAACACTACCACAGACCGTAACCACGCTGATCCTGCCCTGGAGAAGTATGTGACAGAGACGGTGATGGCCATTGTCAAGGGCTTCTTCAGTTCACCCTTCTCTGTCAACCACTCCAACCTGCAGGTATTGTTTTTAGCTTGTGACAAGTAGATGAAATGAGCCCGCAGAGGGAGATTCATTCAAAGCAAATCCAAGTGTTGTGCCAACGCTTAGGTACCCTCCAGTAGAAAAATATTTGACAGCAGAGTTCCTCCTTCACTGCACCTTCACCTGGAACCTTCTTGCTTCATTGCAGACATTTTACCTAAAGCAGCTGCTTGAGGAGATTTATGCAGCAGGAAGTTCCGTCCCACACACTGTTTTTAGGGCTTCAAGGCTTCAGAAAGAATTACCCCAGGATTTGAGATCTGAAGGACGTGCGTGCAGACTGCAGTCATACAATCCGAATCGTAGCAGGGGGGAGGTAACATAGGGTGAAGCTCCCCCATTCATAGAGATGCAGCATGCACTTAAGTACCATCTTAACTATATAATGATTTAAATCCCCCAACACCCCGACAGGATCTGTCAGGATAATTGATGTTAGGTGTTCTGTTACACATCCAACAGCTCACATAATTCAGGTTCCCCTCTCAATGTTAGAAGTGCTGTTATTTATTCTTGTTGCTCACATGCCTGAATATTTTCTGCAATTGTCTTTACTGCTTTCATGGAAAACTTTTTAAAAACGATGTAAAGCAGCCGCCCTAGTCAATAAATTTTAAAGATAACACTGACTCATCAGTACAATATTCAGTAAAGTATTAAAAAAACAAAGCTTGTGATGGTCCACAGATGATAAAAGACAATGTTGTGTTTATCATAGTAAGGAGGAAGGAAGGTGTCAGCTCTTGTCCTTTCTCAGACCTTTGCTGATGGTCTGTATTTGTGCACACAGAGATGGAGCACTCATTGGTGTTGTTATGCGCTCTCATGCTGCAAGGAAATGCTTGCTTTTAACATATACGGGTTTGGAGAGTGCTTGATTGCTGTAGAGAAGTTCTGAATTGGATATTTACCTCTTCTTTTGGGTTCATCTGTGTCTCATTCCTTTTCGGAGAAAAATAATGTTGATTTGAATGATGATGACAGTGATAACAGCCTAAGCCTTGAAGCTCTGACACATTTGCGTCAACCCTGCACACAAATCTCTACGAATGTATAAGAGACAACATTTAAATGTTACAATCAGCTTCTCTTTCTTTAAGCATTCATGCCCTAAAAAGCGCAATCCCCTATTCTCTCTTCACAGACAAATCAGTCGGTCTTCATCAAGCTACTCCAGTCCGCTTTCAGGATCTACAACTGTACTTGGCTCAACCCTCCTCAGAAAGGCAATATTGAGAGCTGCATCAAAACTCTAGCTGATGTTGGTGAGCCTTTCATATGTTCACACATCAATGTGACAGCATAAAGATGAAGCACAGTACCGCTGACCTCTGGTGAACCCTCTGGGCTTTGGGTGCTGATGTTGCATTTGCTGTCCAACCACAGCTATTGAAATCACACCGTGATATTAACCTTCACACTCCTCCTCAGCTAAGACACGGGCCATAGCCATCCCAGTGGACTTGGACAGTCAGGTCAACACTCTGTCTCTCAAGGTCCATAGCACAATGGTGCAGCGAGCAGCTAAGGACTGGAGGATCTCTGCCCGCATGCGACCCCGCAAGGAACCTTTGGGTGGACCTGACTATAAAAACATCATTGAGAAACTGCAGGTGCACATTTTTAACAAAGTTGGTAGCTGATAGCCATACTAGCGACTGTACACAGCAGCAGCTTTGAGTTAATACTAATTTCAGTATTATAGCGATATGGTGAAAGAATAATCACCATAGCATTTGATTGATGTTTGTGTGTGTTTGTGTGTGTGTGTCATACACAGGGAGTCGTGTCCATTCTGGAGGAGCAGTTCAGTCCAAAGGTTCAGGGAGAGTTTTCTGTGCTGGTGGATGTTCTTCACAGCCCTGAGCTGCTGTTTCCAGAAGCAGCTCGATTACGCTGTGAAAGTGGAGCCTTCATGTCCAAGTAAGTCACTGTCACACTCTGTTGAATGCTGTGTTTTGTGTTGTCAGTCTTACAACGAGGAGGCTGTGCAAAGTTAAAGACCACAAAAGGTCAAGTAATAAACAGAATATAATGAATTAAACACTATTCTGCATTATTTCAGTGATTTTTGTTCAGCAATTGCTTTGGAAGGGAAATGAAAATGAGGAAAAGCTATTACAAAAAACATCCTTGAAGTTAATGAATAAATGAACATTACCAAGAGCTTCATTAGATTTAACAATAGAGAGTATATTAAGAAGGTTTGTTTAGTACTTAATTTCTGTTAGTCAACTGAGTGGAACTCATTACCCGAGGAGGTTAAACTACTTACAACGTACATATTGAAATTGTGACTTATCAACACCTATAGCTGCCAACACTAAAAGACAAGCCTGCTGTGATGTTTTGATGTTGTGATCAAATGTTATGTTGCGATATGTGTGATGTCTTATTCTCTTTTAATTGTACAGTGTTTGAATATGCATCTTTTATTATATCGTATAGGCATAGTGTACTATGTGCTCTCTTAACAGTTTGTTATGTATATATTATTTGTTCCATTGGTGCCTTACCAAGTCTCTAACCATGTTTTTCTCTTGTAGATGTATTTTACTGCTTTTTTTACATCATGGCCAGGGGACAAGAGATGAAAACTAGCCTTCTGGCTAATTCTGGCTTTTTTAACCATGTGTAATCACATGTTTTATAAAATTATATTGTCCCCTTTCAAATAAACTAAACCTAAACTGGCATAATTGACAAAATGCTCCAATTTGTTTCGATAGAAACGGTATGCTTGAGGAGAAGTGTCATATTTTATTCACTATCTCCACTTTGTTTTCCACCTTCTGATGTTTAACTGGCAATCATCAGTCATGTCATCAGTTTGATGCCATTCTGTCCTGAGTGGAGACTCAAAGGCGACAGACTTTATCTATTCAGATATTTATCTTTTGGAGGAGTATCTATTGTTATGTACAAAGCCAAATCACAGTTTTATGTTGTAAGTTTATTATTGAGTTGGAAAGAGGTCCACACCCTTGGAGGTATAATTTCTTTTACATTTGCATGTGAAAGACATGCAAATGTAAAACACATGCCAAAAAAAACATAAATCAACAAAAACAAACATCCACCATCCTACCTGATCGGTTCTCTGAACCGGACCAACATCTGAAGCTGCAGGTCCATCCAGGCAACAGAAGCTTTAAAACGTGTTTAAATGTTAACATGGCTGTGCTCTTCTTCATCATAAAGTCTTTTAGTATCATAAGATGTATTGTGATGAAATGCACAGAAGCAATTACATTTTACATTGCTGACTGTGATGAGATATTAAATATTGCTGTGTGACGGCGTCATCAGGACTTTAAATGATACAGCACCTCTGTCCCCATCAGACTGATTAAACACACCAAGAAGCTTATGGACAAGGAGGAGAAGCTTTGCATCAAGATTCTGCAGACTCTCCGAGAGATGCTGGACACGAAGGAATGCCTCCCGGAGTCTGTGAGTACTTCATGCTTCATGGGGGGAAGAAGGTCGTTGCTTCATCAGTAGAGTGCTACGATTCTACCAGCAGATGCTTGTTGTCTTTCATTCTCTCCCTTCTGCACAAAAACACATTAATTAGAAGCAATTATTCAAAGGTGTTAAGGATTATTCGTGCCTTAGAGTGTCAGCGGGATCGTGCTGTTATCAGTCATGTAGTCTAGCCCTTGTTTCCTCTCAGGTCTGTTGGCCCACAGCGCAGACTCCTCTTCATCAGTATGCTGTGGGTCTCTCTGTATTATATAAGGCTGGGAGGCACTTGAGGACACGCTCACACTGAGAGGGAGAATAGGAGGAAGTAAGGAAAGCAGGGGCGGAGGAGGGGGGGCAAGCACTGAACAAACAAATCAATACTGCAGCAAGTGGGGGGTGCTGGAGCCTTTCTCCTGCTGCACCCCCTCTCTCAGCCAGAGGCCTTGAAAAGTGAATGACTTGTTGGTGGAGGAAATTTATGGAGGTGGCTGCTTTTATGCGTGTGTGTGAATGTTTATGTGCGACAAGGAAAGGAAAAAGTATAGAAAAATTCAAGACTGCAGTCACCTTTGGAAAGTTGTTTGTTCAGCAGCATGGTGAGAGTAGATGACAAAAGGCTCAACCTTTTTAATAAAAATATTTATTTTACCGACTGTTGTTCTGAAGTGAGGAAAATGTGTTTGTGTCTTCTTACATTGAGGGTATTCACACACATGTGATCAAAGTCTTTTTCCAACTAAAGATCACTCATTGAAATAGAAGAAAAAGAACTTTCTCAATAAAGAACTTGTTAGTATCTCTGTTCCAGTAGCCAGAGTTTGGTTTTCCTCATTTGTGTTTGCATCTTGTGTCAGCCAGCCAAGCTTGTTTCTTTTTCTCATTTTATTTATCGAATATACGTAAAAAAAAAACAGAAGAATTCAAAGTGGAAAACCAGTCTTTAAAAAAAAAAAAACCCAAACAGCTCAATGCATCCGAGAAGCCAGACAGTGTGTGTGTGTGTGTGTGTGTGTGTGTGTGTGTGTGTGTGTGTGTGTGTGTGTGTGTGTGTGTGTGTGTGTGTGTGTGTGTGTGTGTGTTCAAGCATGTATTTGTGGTCTCTCTTTGTCATATTTCCAAAGCCCTGAGTGGGGAGCTGCAGCCTAACTTCACAAGAGAGAGAGTAGATGGAGAGAGGATGGGGGGGGGCAGAGACAGGGGGAGGGAGAGAGAGAGAGAGAACGAGTGACAGCATAGGCAGCAGAGGTTGCTGGCTCCCCTGGGAAGCAATGAGTGGGTGGAGGAGAGTGAGAGAAAGAGATGGAGGGAGAGTGATGGAGGGAGGCGGGCAGCCATGTGAGGAGCCATGTGAGTAGAGCATAAAAAAAACTGGGCAGCGGCTGCAGGGTAAGGGATTGGAGAGAAGCAGAGTCTGCTCAGTCTATGAGGAGACAGGGCAGGGGGTGCGCTTACGTAACAGCCTGCAGTGGCTGAGCCAGCGTCACGTGGACCATCATGTTCTCTCCTCCCTCCCTCCTTACTCTCACTGCTCCGTCCGCTCTCTCCACCTCCTTTGCCCCTCTTTCAATGCTTTGTCTCAGTCTGTTGCGTTCTGTCTGCCGGCCGGAGTTTTCTCCATCTCTCTCTCTCCCATCTAGTTCAACCCAGTTCTGATCTCTGTTTGCCCAGTTCAAATCCAGGAAGGCTGGTCTGACAGCAAAAGGCTGGATGTGCAGCGGTCACAGCGTGGAGATGTGTTTGCTCTCACTGCTGCACTTGTATTTGTTTCTTGTGTCAGATAAGGGCAGCTCTGTAAATGTTTGTGCTCCCACTTGCCCTCAAGATGTCTCGGGTGAGGGTGGCTTTTTTTGAAAGGGGAAAAAGATTTTGAAAAATGTTTCATGTGTGCTGATACGGTGTGCAAATATATACTGTGGCAGGAAATATGCATAAAATACCAAGACAGTACAATAAACTTTAAATGTTATCTCACCTTGTGAACTCTTTCACTTGAAAGATGAGGCTGCTTTTTTTTTTTTTCTGATGGTCCAACCCATGAAAAGTCCAAGCCAGTAATGCTTCAGTCTGTTTGTGAGTTCTCTCTCTCTCTGTCTCTTCCCCAATCTGTCACAACAATTTTTATGACTGTGAAGAAAGAAATCTTCAAATATGTATAAAGAACTGTTTCAATTAAAAAATGATTAATTTAAACATTTTGGCTAGTATTTTTTAAGCAGGTATTTGTCTAGTTCTATTTTCATCTATTGATAATTATAAAATCAAAAATGCTGCACAAAATATTGGAAAAAATGCTGCCATTGCATTTTCATATGCTGTGGACAAGTGACTCAGCATACACAGACTTAAAACACATTCCTGTACAACAATGGCCTGTGGCTAATAAATTATATCAGACCTTAAAGACCTAGATTTCTATTTGTTGTTTTCATTGTTTTTTTTATGATATAAATACAGAAAATATTATAAAGCTGTTATTAAACTTTTTCTTCTCAACATTAAACTAGATGTTTTTTCCATAAGCCTGTTTATGTAATTTGCTGCTGTCATGTGTCATGTATATGTGAACATAAGGGTGTCCTCTTGTTTACAGACGACTGAAACAGCCTGTTATGTAATATAAAGCACTCTCCTAATCACTGTCACTGTCTCTCTTTCACACTCATCCCTATCATTCACACACACCGGCTCCCTCGTTCTCCCCGTCTTTCTCTTCCCGTCACTCTCGTTCTTTTTTTTTTCTTTTCCTTCGCTCGCCAAGTTTCACACCACCTGTCCGAGTCTAAGCAGATTTACAGATTACCACTCTTTCAATGCTAAGTACATCACATGAACGGCATGCTTGATTCAGACACACATGAATGCACGTGCACACATGCAGACAAGCACAAGAACACTCCAGGCGTACACTGGTGATCCCTGAGTGAGCTAGCGCTGTGGGGTTTTCCCTGTCTGTCTCCTGATGGGAGCGGTGACTTAGACTTTTCTAGGAGGAGGGGGCTCAGGCAGAGGTCACGGATACTTCCTATGCTGTGATCTACAATTCTGTGTATTGACTCTTAACTTTTTAATGGAACAGCATGCAGTATGGGTTGTTTGTGCAGTCTGCACCTTGTCATATGCAGGATAAAACAACCCTATCATAAGAAAGCTTTTAAGTAGACATGAAATCAATTATCAAAAGGTTTATTCTGCTGAGCTTAACTGAGTTGACTTTCAATATGAATGAATGGAAGATTAATTGTAAGTCTTCCATTAGCATAAGCCATCAAGCTATAACAAACATGTTTACAGCTTAAAAAAAACAGATGATTGTGTGTGCTCTGCCCCAGGCTGTGTTCTGCTGGTTAACTGATGTGTCACAATAATGAGAGATACAAAAATAAGCTCAGTATTACTTGATAGCTTGTCGTCCCC
Source organism: Antennarius maculatus (assembly GCA_013358685.1). Taxonomy (NCBI): domain Eukaryota; kingdom Metazoa; phylum Chordata; class Actinopteri; order Lophiiformes; family Antennariidae; genus Antennarius; species Antennarius maculatus. The sequence continues at coordinate 12,942,297 of CM023611.1, read as the reverse complement.
TGGGTCAGACGAGGTTGGCAGGAGTGTGGATTGCACATGTGACTGGATGAGGCACCGTGCGTGGAGCAGGTGGTGGTGATCTTACAGAATGCTGAAGAAGTGTCTGTACGTGTGTTTCAAGGAGATCGTATGCTGCTGAATGCATGTTTACAGTTTGAATTGGGGATTTAACTTGAACTAAAATCAGACCAGCCCAGATAACTCCCTGAGATAAACTTCCTCTTTCAACTTCTAGAAAATTTTCTGACCCTTTTCAAGTTTTGAAGTTTTGCTGGATTCAGGTATCAAGTTATAAAGTTGGAAATGTTGAAGACCCTAAATCCAAATTCTGATTGTGAGATGGTTACATTTGTCAAAATGTATGAGTAAATATGTAATAATTGTGGAATTTATTCATTATATATCTTTTACTGAGTTTGTATTTAGAGGTTTCTGCCCGTTTTGCATCTTTTCTTCCCCTTATCGTCACTCTTCCTTGATCCATCAGGTCTCTTAGTGCATTATGTTGTGGTTTCCATGGCAATGAGGGGATCAGCACATTTTGTTTGCCTATCTGGTTTGGCTGTGACAAGGCAAGAAATGTCTTTGCAATCCACATCTGACCAGGAACACGGTGCTTACCGATGTCTTTTAGCTCCAAGTCACGAAGGAATGAGGGGAGGGTAAAAACATTTTGCCTTTGACTTCATGCATCTGAGGGCCATCATGAATGAGACTTATTGTTGCTGTGAAAAATGTTTCGACACAGTTCATAGCACATTATTTGAATCTGATTGAATGTGAATTAAGCTGCTTGTGCTCAGGGAGGCACATGACTGGCAACAGGATGAGTCCTCTGAATTTTAATGTTGGGTAAGTCATGTTTTTGTGTCCCACTTTGACGTGCGGTCAGGAGAGGCAGGTGAGAGATGGCAGGTGAGACAAAGCACAAAGCACCTATCAAAAATAGAAGTATTCAAACTTCTATTAAAACTGTTAATATGAATTCAATGTGATTCACCTCCATGGCCAATTGACAGCACTTCCACAAAAAAATATGGTAAGTTCTTTTATTAACCGGAGAAGCTACCAGGCTATGCTTTGCAGTGGACCTGTATTAAAGGCAGGCCTTTATTTCTACATTTCTTTTTTACTTACACTACTGTAAAATGAATCATATTTTATATCTTGTGATGAGGCATTCTTTTAACCAGCAAGAGTTTGCCCTATAATTATTGCAATACACCGTAAATGCAAACTCAATACTTCCTGTATGAATTTTAAATTAAAAGTCATCTTTCTGGTAGAAAATAAATGTACAGTATCCAGTATTATGGTAATCCATTTGATAACTTCTGAGTACACGTTTCAGTCCCAGCCAGAGTGATGAGCTGGGAAGCACATGAATCCATGAAGCACAGCCAAGCAGCTTTTATTTAGAGCTGAGTAATTTACCATGAGTTTAAATTAAAAATTATTTCTTCTGTCTTGTTCGGCTTGTCTACATCAGTGAGGCTGACCACTCACCTTGTCTCATTCACACCTAACCAGACATTAGATCTCGAACCTTAGTTTTCCGAACAAGTAGCACATCCACAGTGAACAGCCAGCTAACAGTTGGTCCTTTTGTGAATGCTTGTTTACCCTGCTGGTCTTGTATTACCCTCAACCAGTTTAACCAATTACTCTCACATGTGGACTTAATTTGTTTTGCTGATGGACTTGTTTGTTGGGTAAAACATTTCATGTGCTACGGAACTGCAGCTTGAAAACATTCTAAGTTACTGCATGTGATTTGTATCTCTGCCTGCAAGCATGTTTTTTTAAATACTTCATTTGATAGATTTTACACAGATTGTTGGCCCTGTGGTCAGAGATCTGTAGTGACTTTTACTCTGGATATACAGTTTCTAATATCTTATTGATATCTTATTGACTTGGAGTAATGAATTTAACTTAGCATTGTTAACATCACCCAACAAAGCGTCTTGATTTCCTAATTTTTTCCTGCTCATGAATGAATCCTCTTCATGAGAGAGCCTTTCAAAATGCATTGATATGAAATTGCATTATGATATGAGTAGCATCATTTTCCCTCCATCTGTGGAGGAATTCACCAACTCCGAGACAACTGATGTCTTTATTTGATACCATACCGACACATCATTTTATTCTGCACATTTTCAGACAGGTTTTTGTTTACTGTCATGTTCACACAACAACAAAAATAGTTTAGTGTTTCAGATGATTCACCCTTTTGCAGAGTTTTTGGATATTACTCACCGACAGGAGGACCAATGGGGAAACTCCACCCATACTGGTTTACAATCTATGTCATCAATGATCCCCTTTGTTTAAAAAAGACACACACACACACACACACACACACACACACACACACACACACACACACACATACATGCTCATGTCAAATGTCTGTAACAGATAAAACTTGAATATCACCCCTCCCTATCTGATGATTTTCCTCCTCCGTGACCCGAGTCTCCTGTTTTATCGACCTCGTCTGACCCGAGCAGCTCCAGCGTAGCTCCACCCATTCCTGGCAGTGTTTTTCTTGGTTCACAAACTGCTGCTCTCTGCAGCCTCGGCGTGTTTCTAGACCACCTTTAGAAGCATGGAGCAGACTGGTGTCTTTGTCTTTTCCTCCACGCATCCCTCTGTCGCCGGAGATCTGCAGGCAGCACAGCTGTGAGGGGGTTTGAAGGAGGGAGGGGGGGGACAGAAAGAGCTGCTCGGATGTTGGCGGTGGGGATCAGTAGCTCATCTCCAGCGTGGACACTGGAGCCGCAGTGTGGCGTGCCGGTGCACATTTTAAACCCCACAACCGCCTGAGTAGCTTTTGTTTATTCCTCCTCGCCTCCTTCACCCACCCGTTAGTGCTTCCTCCCCCCGTCCCTGCTTCCTCCTCTCTCTTCAGTCAGTTGTTATACATTCATTTCTATCTCCAGTACTTTCTGGTGGTTCTTACGTCACCTGACTGGAGTTTGTATTTTTCTCAGTACAGGAGCAAAGAGATGAGTAAGGCTGGCCTGACTCCCCCCTACAGCCATACGCCACCTCTCCTCTCCTCTCCTCTCCTCTCCTCAGTCTGCAGACTGCATCTCACAGAGGGGAGGTGAACAAGAGCAAAAACCTGTCATCATCTTTTTAACTTGCTCTGCTGGAATGTTTCACTTTCTTTTCGCCAGTATTTTGAGCGCATTGCAAAACCATCACATTCTGTGTCAGAACAGGGGAAATGTTGAGTCTAACATGGTTCAATCTACAATCAGTCAAAGTGTGTGCATTGGGATGCCTTACGGAGTGTAGCGCTGAGTTGTGTGTGTGTGTGTGTGTGTGTGTGTGTGTGTGTGTGTGTGTGTGTGTGTGTGTGTGTGTGTGTGTGTGTAAGTCAGCCAGACAGTGCAGGCAGACAAGTGTCTCTGCTGACTGCAGATGAGATGGAATATTTACTGACACAGGGTGCATCAGCTACACACTCCTCCATATACTCGTTCTTCGTTGTTCTTATTGTGATGCTCTTCAGCTGGACTGTACCCATCCAGCCTTTGTCTCTCACTGTCAAAATATAGATCTGGTCTATTTTCAAAAGGAGCATTTTGGAGTGTTTTTGTTTTTTGTTTTTTTTAATATAGTTAAGAGTGACCAGTGTATCTGTTGACACGTTTGATGTTTCAGTTCAGAATTTTTGTTATAAACACATTTTTTCACAGTTTTGTGGTTCTTGCAATTCACCAGTCACATTATCAAACACAGTTGCAATTATAAGCAGAACTTGCAAAGGTAGACAAGTTACATGAATCGGAATTCTGATTAGTATGTACAGTATGTGTTATCTTTAATATAGATGTCACAGTTATTAGTGAGCTCACACAGAGACAGATACCGGATACAGTTGGTTTGTTATTAAATAGTGTAAAAATCTGTCATGTAATGAAGGGAAAGCGTTTCAGACTCCTGACCATTGATACAGATTCACCGGATCAACAGTTTCTAGTACTGCTGATAATTTAATATCTTTAAATTTCTTTTTTTGTCCAATCCACCATAAAAAAACCTCAAAACTTTTAACTTTGTGATTTCTAAATACGTGAGGAAAAAAAAGTAACCCTTCACATCTGAAGAGAAGGACGTACATGTTTGACATTTTACCTCTTCATCGACTGAAATCATCTCAAATCATCTGCGATGCTTCACAGTTCTGTTAAAATCATTGGTGATTAGCATTTTGCCAGCTAAATTGATTAAACAACCGATGCGCTGAACGACACGTCCTGTCCTGAACAACGGTGACAGAATCTCAGCACCATTCAGGAGGAGGTTCATCTAATCTACATTTACTGTAAAGCGCTGAGTGTTTATTTATTTATTATATAGCTTTAATGTTTCCATGGAAACCACAGGTGGCTCAAAACAGTCCATCTATCCTTTGGCTGTTTGTTTATTTTTCTATTTATTGAGCTATTCCTCCAGCCTGCTGATCATGACAGCAGTCATTTGTTGGCAAAATAAGGCCGCCTGTCCTTACACACACACACACACACACACACACACACACACACACAGGTGATGAAAAACACAATGGAGTTTTCCACCTGTCAGTCTCCTCACTTCTGTTACACAACCACCGCAGGGAGATTATCTCCTTGAATCCTTTAATCTCGTTTCTGCTTGTCTGCATCAAATGTCAGCGGAGATGTGTGGAGACATTTGAGAGGATACAAAGAAAACGTAGCCTTCGGATAAATGTGTTAAAGTAAGCTATTGTAATGAACAGTTTAAGCATATTCATAAGACATTCTCCCAGATGCAGCCCCATTTTCACTACTGTTCTTTTGTGCATTATGATGGTTGTTAGTGTCGTTATTATTTCCATCTCCGCACTTTGTGGAGTCAGTAAATTAAAGTTGATGTCAACCAATTATGCCCTCATGTTGTCATGAAGAGAAACATTAAAACACCCTAGTAGATGAGTTTTGTATATTTAGGCAAAGCAGCCTGGGTTTGATTCCAACTTGGGCGTTTGTTTCTCCAGTCTTCACAAAAAAATCAGAAATGAAGAAAAAAAATTTTTTAAAGCAGCAGAAAAGAAGCATTAAAACCTGTATTGAAGACAGGTTAGTTTAACTTTTATTTTTCATAAATGGATAGTGAGAATTTTTTTTCAACTAAAATATTACTTTCCTGCTCTTCTATGAACGGCACCACTCTTTGTTGAGTAAAGGATTGTTGCCTTGGAAGGCATTGCTCCCATCAAAAATGAAATGTATCATGGGACGACAGAGTCCTTTCTTATTAAGTATAAAATGAAATTTGTTCAGCTCACTTGTTTGAATGATTGGGTGGATTTTATTCCAGTGAATACACCACAACCACAAATGTTCTCTCTGATCAGCCGTTTTATTATTGTGTCTTTCATTTTGACGTTCCTGTGAATTTTGAGGCACGTTGTCAGACTTTGATATGGATTTAACGTCTTGATTTTTGTCTCCACAGGGAAACGACTTGAGAAAGATTCTCCTCACGCGCTACTTTGGAAATCAAAAGATTTTCTCCAAGCCAGAGCTCGGGAGTGGAAACAGCTCATCTGGAGGTTGACACTGCAATAGCTTCTCACTGTAGAGGGAAAACAGCAGCTAACGAGACGGCGCTTTGCGTCTGAGGATAAATGTTGTTTGACAATGACTAATTTACCATAGATATGTGAGATTAGGAAAATAAAGACTTAGTATTATCAACAGCTCTGTCTTTTCTGAGCGCACTTACGTAGTGTGAGTAATCATCTGCAGGCGGTTCTCCCTCACTGGACTCTGATAAGCCTGGCAGCAGTATGGTGGAGATCCAGTGTCTGCTGGACAATGTTGGGGCATCAGAGCTGGTGATCGACCTCATTGTCAACACCAAGAATGACAGGGTGTTTGAAGAGAGTATCCTGCTGGGTATTGCCCTACTCCAGGGTGGGAACACACAAATACAGGTGAATGTCTCTCAAATTCAGTTCTCTAGCTGATTTGATGAATTTGATTTATTTAGTTGCTCGTGCAGTTTTGGGTCATATACAGTACAAGCACTTATTTTAAATGACTTACAAGTCATACTAAGTCATTTAGATATTTATATTTATGAATGTACCCTCTCTGTTTCCCACACCCAGCACTCCTTTTATAACCAACTGTACAAGCAGAAGAAATCAGAGAGGTTCTTCAAGGTGTTCTACGATCGCATGCGTTTGGCTCAGCAGGAGATCCGAGCGACCGTGTCTGTCAACATGTTTGAGCTCAGCTGCCGGAAACGGGACGATGACAGTGATGTCAGCGGCATCAGGCTAAAGAAAGGTACAATTGAATGCATTTGAACCTCTCGGCGCTTGAATTTCCACCAACACGTGTCCTCCAAACACTCCTATCTGGCACACAACAAACCACTCTTTCAGAAATAAAGTGAGGTTTCCATAAAGTGAAACAACTCCTGGGGCATTTTTGAGCATGGCTGAGGATTTCCATAGCAGGATTGAATTTTTTTTTTAAAAAGGGCTTATTTTTAAACTTAAAAACCTTTCTGCTTTTCCAGACTGTTGGGTCATCAAGGCTGGCACAGCATGGAGTTTAAACAGCAGGGAGGATGAATCCATAATGATCTTTGTTGCTCTGTTAATCACATGTGGAGCACCATGTGACGGCCCATATCACCCAATAATTAAACGTTGAATGGTGTTTTTCATCCCCTGATACCTGCTCTAGAGAAAGACTCGACCCTTCTCATGAGAGACGACATGCGAGGACAACTGAAAGAGGCCTCATCGGCCACCTCCAAGGCCTTCTGTACCTTCCGAAAGGAGCTGGATCCCGACCTCGAAAGCCTCGGCCAGAACGGTGACGTAGTTGGGGATGAAGAGTCTCTGGAAGTGACTCAGATGAGCCCAACCATCACCATCATGAAACCAATCTTGCGTTATTTACAGCTTCTCTGCGAGAACCACAATTCAGACTTACAGGTACAGGCTCTCCTTCAGACCTGTGAGGTGTAGCTGCCATTAGCCTGTTGGCTGATGACTGACTGCTGTTATTTTGATCTACACTTAGAATTTTCTTCGCAACCAAAACAACAAGACAAACTATAATCTGGTATGTGAGACTCTTCGGTTCTTAGACTGCATTTGTGGAAGCACCACCGGAGGCCTGGGGCTGCTGGGCCTTTATATAAATGAGAATAATGTGGACCTGATTCGCCAAACACTGGAGACCATCACAGAGTACTGCCAGGGGCCCTGCCATGAAAACCAGGTGAATAGAATCATTGTCATTCAATATGTTCAGAATTTAGTTTGGAAGATGAGAATCAATATTCGCAGAGCTCTTATTCAGATATTGATAATATTGACTTGTCATTTTGTTTATTCAAGGAGCATAAAATGTAGCCTAGTGGCACTCATTAAAACTATTTACTGTTTAAAGTAGATGTGTTTCATGTCTTATGGTCAGCTTTTTAGTATTTGTGATGAACTCATGGATCCATATGACAAGTCAGGTTCTATCAAAGTCAGCTTGTTGAAATGAAATGAAACTTACTTTATTGTCCCCTGTAGGGGGAATTATTAGTCCACTCTACACACACTGGTTATGAGTGACATGCATATACAGTATGTATATGCATGTCACTATCCGACTCTGGTATTTTACTGCTAAGAGAAAAATGTTGCCTATAGTCTTTATTATTATTGTTATTATCTTTTTTGCTGTTTCTGATGTTTCATATTTAATCATATTACCGCTGTGTGTAATATTGTTTTTCTTCTGTATTTTCTGTAACTTTTTCATTTTTCTTATCTTTCCTTTCATCCAGACGTGTATAGCAAAAGATGAATCTAATGGCATTGACATTATTATTGCACTGATAGTGAACTCCATCAACCCCCTGGGGAAGCGTCGGCTGGATCTGGTGCTGGAGCTCAAGGTGAGCAGCAGGTGTCTCTCAAAGGCCCAGGAGGCTCCTGGCTTTGACATACAGACACTACTGTTTGTTTTAATGATCGATTGCCTGTAGTGATGGAGGCTGGAAACAACAGAACTGTAGGAAGCAACGCCTGCAATGCCTTTAAGCATAATGTTTTATGATGTCAATGGAGTCAAATGTTTCTAAAGATCTTGGTTTCCTGAATGCACATCATGTGTAATTGTTTGACTGCTGAAAATTTAAATCTTATGTTATTGGTATCATTGATGCCAAAAAACATTAAATTAAATTAATTTTGTATCTCTGAAGTTTATAGTAGATCAAAATTTCAAAGCTAATTGTAAATTCTGTGTTACAGAACAATGCCTCCAAGCTGCTCCTCGCCATCATGGAGAGTCGCCATGACAGCGAGAATGCAGAGAAAATTCTTTTCAAGATGAGACCCAATGAACTGGTGAGTACCCTCTCACACACACACACACACACACACACACACACACACACACACACACACACACACACACCTACACACACACACACACACACACACACTCACATTCACAGGAGTTGCAGTACCTTTTCATCTTCTGTGCTTTAGGTGGATGCGATGAAGGAAGCCTACACCCAGGATCTGGAGAGTGAGGAAGATGAGGACAGTGTTGGAGACAAGATCAAACCCAAAGACGTCGGGCACAACATTTACATCTTGGCCCACCAGGTAATAAAAATACTTGTGCTTGTTTTTGTCTGTGATGGATCATTACTGCATTTCCTCTCTCTCTGTCTGTCTGAACCTCTGCCTACATCAGGGCGGGTGTGTGTGTGTGTGTGTGTGTGTGTGTGTGTGTGTGTGTGTGTGTGTGTGTGTGTGTGTGTGTGTGTGTGTGTGTGTGTGTGTTTGAGCATGGCCTTTGTGTTAAATGCTGGAGCACTGCTCTGCTGGTAATGGGACGCTCTACTCCAGGAAGTGACACTGGTTCTGCAAACGTCTATGCTCATTGAAGCAGGCAGACTTCACTTTATTACTAAACAAACAGTCTGCCTGTTGTAGGGCATCAACAGATAAGAAATTAAATGAGCATGTTTTTCCACTGAGGAAGCATTTTTATTGTTCTGACATGGGTCTGTGGGCTTCTTGTTTGTGTTGTCGTAGTTTGCGATGATCAGTAAATGCATGAGTGAGCCACTGTAATTTACAGGCAACTCTAGTGTTTACAGAAAAACAATGAGAAAACATGGCAATATTGCAATAAATACTGTAAGTCAGGTGGAAAAACTTGAATCAGTGGACTGGTTGCAGACACTTGGAAATGTCACAGCAGGTAAAGCTAGTGCTGACAGCTCACTTCGCCACACACAAGTAACAGTAACAGTGAAGCAACGTGTTCGATAACAGATCCTCTTTTTAAGTGGAATGTAGAGATCAATAGAGATCAGTGAGCTCTGCAATGGGATGTCAAAATGTTGTACAGCCAGTTTGTTACACAGAGAAGAAGAAAAGTAAATAAAACCTTCTTTGAATGATCTTGATTTCCCAACCAAATGAAATTAAACAAAAAGCATTGTAGGCTGTAATTTTACTGTGTTGTTCCACATTCGCTGCTCTCATAGCATTGGTTCTGTCTGCAGCAGACAGGTACTTCACCAGACCGCTAAAAAAATCCATGGTAGACCAGCTGCACAGCACCAAATGACATGCAGATGTAAACCGTTGAACATGGAAACATGTGTATCTACGTTTCCCTCAGGAGTTGGAAGAGGCTAAGTCACTGATAGTGGACAGCAGAGGTGAAACTAATGTTGTTTTTGGATCCCAGCTCGCGCGACACAGTAAGGTCCTGCAGCAGAGCCTTAGGCCAGGATCCGGGTCAGGGGTGGACCCTGACAGTGAAAAGGATGATGCTCTTCAGTACTATGGCAATCACACGGCACAGATTGAGGTACACCAGGTTATGACTCCACTAAACCTGTAAAACTCTCTTTCTCTGTCTCTTCATTTAAAAATAAATGTAACGGGAATATCCCGGATTTCTTTTTGCAAGATTGTCCGTCATGATCGCACCATGGAGCAGATAGTTTTTCCGGTACCTAACATCTGTGAGTACCTCACCGAGGAATCCAAGGTGCGTGTTTTCACTACCACCGAGAGAGATGACCAAGGCAGCAAGGTCAATGACTTCTTCCAGCAGTTTGACAACCTCTACAATGAGATGCGCTGGCAGAAGAAGATCCGCAGTGAGTTTTTACCTTCTGAATCCAGCTCTTGAATAAAATAATGGTCAGCAGATACAAGCTGCAGGATATATCCCAATCATCACGTAGAGTGTTTGGTTATTGTTAATCTTGAATTGAAGGGCATGCAGCAACTGTGTGTATGTCTCTGTGCCCAGTTTGTGTCCCTCTGCTTATTCTTTCTTTCTCTTTTGCAGAAAATAAAGCTCTGTTCTGGTTCTCACGTCAAATCTCTCTCTGGGGGAGCATCTCTTTCTATCTGGCCTGTCTGGTCAACATCGCTGTGGCTGTTTTCTACCCCTTTGGTGATGATGCAGATGAAGGTGAGAGTTGCAGGTGTTTTTATTTTACTGCAGTTCAAAAGCCAGTCTATAATACTTTGTGGGGTGTTAGTGCCCATGGCATGAGTAATGTGGACATCTGTGATGGGTGAAATGTACAATTCAGTCCAGTTTTTCCATTTTTGAGAAACACTCTGCTATTCGAACGACGCCTTTTTCAGAGACGTCCATGTTTACTCCACCAAAACAATGCCAAGTTACTTTCTGCACCTTTTGAACAGCCTGATTTTGTATTGATTTTGTTTTCTTAGTAAAAAGATGATGAAACACAAACATAAATCTGTCCAAACTTTTTTTTTTTTAGCTGTGTTGCAGGCATCAAATTCAGAATTAGCAAATACTCATGAAATTAAATGAAGTTTGAGTATTTAAATCTCACACCATTGTAGTATTTTCTTTTTGGTTAAACAAGTTTTACGACTACTTTTACTTTTAATTGCGATAGTGTTTGACTTCCCAGTAAAATTCTGACCTACACCTGAACTCTTAGACATGTTGATGAAAATTGCTGTGATGGACCAGTTGTATGAAGATTGATTTCAATTAAATATAATCTACCTTAAAACAACTCCAACAAATAAAACGATATGAAATCCAAAAACAGCCCTAGCTATTTTGTGGTCTTGGTAAGGACTGCACCTTTTGTTGAAATACGATCAAAAAGGGACAGGACAGTGTCTGCATGTATAAAATGTGCTTTACATAAGTCTTGCTCAATTACCTGTGGAAGCAGGACAATTCAGACTTTAATATTTTTATGGCCTGTTGAGATTGTTGACCTCAGGTAAATCTCAGCATAGCCTCACCTTGCAATGAAGTCATTCAGGTTCACCGAAGGTCAAGCAGTGGTCCATATGTTCTGTCAACTTATTCTTTAGGTTTCCTTCAGGCCTCCTGGAAGCCTCTTTCATTAATAGATGCCCAGAACTGCACACCTTCTTGAAAAATTGCTTTGTAAAATGAAGAATCAGTTGACAGTAGCTACAGACCACTGCTTGACTCTCTAAAGCGTTGCCTCTGGCTGTCTGCTGGTAAGTTATTCAGTTCAGTGAGTGACTTTATAGAGAAAGGCATCAACATGTGTTCCACCCTCATCAGCACTTTATTCTCATCCCCAGGTACTCTGTCCCCATTTTGGAATATCTCACTGTGGGTGGCTGTGGGGGTGTTCACCTCACTGCTTCCCATCCTACCCAAGCCATGGGGCATCCTGTTCTTCCTCGTCTCCCTCATTCTACGTGCCATCTACACAATGGGCCTCGGTCCTGCTCTGCTGTTGCTTGGTACTATCAATGTAAGTGTTGAAAGCCTTGTCATGAGTGTCAGGGGATAGTTTTCACAGCTATTAAATCTTTATCCATTCTTGAGCCTTGACTTGTTCTCCTTCAGCTGTTCAACAAGATAGTCTTCCTGGTGAGCTTCGTGGGCAACCAGGGGACGTTTACTCGTGGCTACAAAGCCGTTATAATGGACATGCTCTTCATCTATCATTTGGGTTATGCCATCATCTGTGTCCTGGGACTCTTTGTGCATGAGTTCTTTTACAGCTTTTTGGTGAGAGATCTTTCACACATTCCAGTACTTTGGAGTCAAACACAATGAATCACCTGCTTATGACTTAATGCTTGTCTTGTGTACTCCTGCAGTTGTTTGACCTGGTCATCCGAGAGGAGACGCTTCTCAATGTGATAAAGAGTGTGACGAGGAATGGGCGCTCGATTATTCTGACTGCCGTCCTTGCTATCTTCCTCGTCTACTTCTTCTCTATCATTGGTTTCCTCTTCTTCAAAAATGACTTTAGTGTGGAGGTGGACCAGCTTCGCTTTTCAGGTCAGAAACCCTTTTAACACACTCCGCACCATTCCGAACAACTGTCTTGATCAGGTTCATCATTGTTATGTAGATTTTACAAAAGGTATAACTTCAGCCTGGGGTTGTGTGATGTTGCCTGTGTCATTTCAATGACCTAGTTTGAGTTTAAGTGTGAATCTTTATTGCTTGTCATTCTTCATCTCCTTCTTGTATGTCATGTATACTATATTACTTGTCCATAACACATCTTATATTTCTTTTATCTATATTTTGCTTCTGCTTTAGACCTTACTGAAGCTGAAACATGTCCTGAACCTGAAGAGTGCTCTCATAAAAGCGTTGTCTTCTTCTGCCGCCTATTGCACATACAGTACATCCTCAAACTTAATAAAGTTCAGTATAATTAAAGCTGACACACTGCAGTTGTACGATGCTCAAAAGGACTCTCTGGCTTAGAATTAACAGCTTTTTCCATTATATTGAGTGTTAGAAGTTTAGTTAAATTTTTGGTACTAAAATTTCTCACAATTTCCATTAATTTCACCACTAATTGCAGAATATGCGCAGCATGCTTTGTACAGATGACCGGACACATGTTTTAGATGTGTTCAGTGTGGGTGTTTTGCCTCAGTGCTCCCATGGTCAGTTGAGACAACCTGCTAGCACATGTGCACCTGTTGCATAACCTGGTGGCCGACCGTTCAGTCTTTGGCTGAATAGAGCGCAGCAGACACAGCAGTGCAGCGGTGGGTTATGTAACCACAAGCAGCTCATGCCTGTCTGTTCACTGTGGGATAATCTGAGGTACAACCGGAACTCCACCAGAGGAGCACCCTGTCCACACCGCTAATGCTTCCTTACCCCCTGCCTCCGCCGTCGTGCCATCTTTTTCACCCTCTATTTCTCTTCTTCATCTTCTGCTTCCCCCCTCTTTTCTCGGAAGCTGTCAGAAAAGGAAGCCCTCTCAGTGACACTCTGACCCAGGAGTACCCTCCTACTCCTGCCTGTCTGCATAAGCTGTTGGTACTCAAACACAACTCCTTTGCTGCTCAGCATTTTGCCTGTGTGCAAATAATTTGTTGATTTTTTTTTTTCAACGCTTCAACACCCACCCAACAGCTGCTACCTTAGTTTACATAATGTCTGACTTCACTGTATCTGTCTCGCTGATTGTGCGAGAGCCGATAAGAATTAGTGAGAGGGAATTTAATGCCTCGTTTTTAACATCTTTTTTTAATATATATGTTTGAATCCTTGCTGTCATCAGTCATTAATTACATTTTTAATTGTCTTCTTTTTTTTTTTTTAAAGGAAAAGGAGATTTGTTAAGTAACAGAGGCCATCCTGAGTCACACATTGAAGGTAGCTGCCTTCTTCCCACAGCAAAATCTGCTTCAGGTAAGTTTTATAATTACATGAAATAATGTTTTATATTAGATCCTGCTCATTATGGAAGTTGCTGTGGAGTTGACAGGTTTAAAAATTTATTTATTTTGTATGGTTGTTTATGTGACCTTTCCAGCTTTTGTCAGTTTCTGAAAGGTTACACACACACACACACATTCACACACACACATTCACACACACACACACACACACACACACACACACACACACACACACACACACACACACACACACACACACACACACACACACACACACACGTTTGCAGAGGTAAGCACACAAAGAAACTTGATGAGGCAGAGGGGTGACTCACACTCCTGTTTGTTCTCCTGCGTCTCCATGGATCACCTGCCCCATAGGGGGCTGCACGTGATCCCATCATTTACCTCCTCGCTGTCTTCAGCTACTGCGCATGCCTTGTCCTCATTGTAGTATGTAAACACATTTAATATATGGCAAATATAATACAAATATAATTTCTGCTTAGTTTGTGCAGCTTGAAGAATTTCATTTCATTTATGAATTTTATGTTAAGGTCAAACATTATTTTAAGGAATTTTTTTATGAACTTGAACTAGTGTAATTTTAATAAATTTGTTTTTGTTTATATTGAGTTGTTTTTTTATTTTAACACATCACTTGTTTTTGTTCAGAGTGTGAATATGTATTGATCCCTTTGTCACTTAAGGAGATAATCGTAAAAAGGAGGAGAAACAACCGCGTTATAGACTTCTGTATGTCAGGCCAGTTCTATGTATATTTTACTGGCTGTCCCTTTGTTACAGTAAAATAATTAGAAACCAATGCTGCACTTTTTACACTTGTCTCATTCATATCTTCAACCTTATCCATTCTTAACTAACAATAATGATAATAAACAATAACAGTAACACTAATAATAATATTTTATGTTTCCTCTTCTTTTAGATGAAGACGACAGGGTGGAGCGGGTGTGTGACACTCTGCTCATGTGCATCATAACAGTGCTGAACCATGGACTACGTAATGGAGGGGGTGTAGGAGACATTCTCAGGAGACCTTCCAAAGAGGTTCGACAACCTGAAATCAATAATTTGCATAACTTATTTCTGAATCATTATGATTTATATTACATATATATGTACATAGATGGCATTTGTGCTGAATCAGTTTCTGTTAAAGAAGAATTTGAATATTGAATAAAACAGTTTTTATTTTCTCTTATTTTCTCTGTATTTCACCTGTACCTGAACCCCCCAGGAGCCTCTGTTCGCGGCACGAGTGGTTTACGACCTTCTGTTCTTCTTCGTTGTCATCATCATTGTTCTTAACCTCATCTTTGGCGTCATCATTGACACGTTCGCTGACTTGAGAAGTGAGAAACAAAGGAAGGAGGAGATCTTGAAAACCACCTGCTTCATCTGTGGTGGGTACAGCTGGACGGCTGACTGAAGAGACGTCTATGGAAGAAGCTGACATTATAAACACACCTAATGTCTTACAGGGTTGGAAAGGGATAAATTTGACAACAAGACGGTATCTTTTGAAGAGCACATCAAATCCGAACACAGCATGTGGCACTATCTCTACTTCCTTGTTCTGGTGAGGGTTAAGGATCCGACCGAGTACACTGGTCCTGAGAGCTACGTGGCCCAGATGATTGCGGTCAGTAAACAATACACGGTACCTTTTGAATGGAATTTGCTTTTTAGATGACACTGTACTAGATTCTAAAATGGCACGAGACACCCAAGCCTCAGGTATGTGTTTATTAATCCTTCACCATATGGGCAAACAAGCATTTCGCTCCCTTATTCATATTTTCCTGGAAAACTGTTTTGGCATACTGATGTCTCAGTCTAAGGTTCTGCAGACTTCCTCACTTTGCAGACTTGCACAGTGTGCTAGACGAACGTGAGCCTCTGCTGCAGACAAGCGATCGAAAAAATGAGACTGAGCCTCAAGGCCTGTGCCAAGCATCCCAATTTATTCTCCTCCTCCCCTCGCTGCTGGAGAGAGAGATGGGTCTCTGTGCTCAGGTTTGTCTTCACTATGCTGAGCTCATAACCTGCTTGGACACAGTGTGGTTAATGAGTAATTAAACCCAGTCCGGCTCCATTACCATCAATCCAACTTGCTTCAGTGACATACAGACGTGGAGTCAAAGGATGGAGGGGTAGGTGAGGGTGTTATCAGTAGGTTAGGGGATTCAACTGAGGCCTCAGATCACAGAAATATTTTGTGATGAATATTTGGCTATGATAGCATAAAATATCTGGCAGGCATTGAATGAATATACTGTACATCAGCAGGTCCCACAACAGGTCGATGTTGTGATGCCAGATCAAAGTATGTGTGTGTGATTAGGTAATATCAGAAAATATTCTATTCTAAAATACTGCAGAGCAAAAAAATAGATTGGGAACAAACTTTTTCCCCATTTTTTTCCCACATAGCGCATGAATGCACATATTTTATGTAAGATTTTATTTCAGAACATGCACTGTTAGGTACACAACATGCACATAACAGAAATGACATGTAATTACTTCATTGAAAAAAAATGTCTCCATTGAACTTTGACAGTCTCCATCTGAATCTTTACAATTCACTCATTTCCATGACGGCTTTTCTCCTCTATCACACCAGCTTTCCCAAATTAGCTGGTCTTCTGGTCTTGTGTGTGAAAAGTCAGTCATTAGTAAGTTGTGGGTCAGAAGCAGATATCCTCCCCCAACGCCAGCACACTGGATCTCATAATGAATGCACTCGGTGTCGTAGGACACAGTGAGATGTGCTCCCGAGCACAAGGGAGGGATCAGGTTACGGTGAGTGTGTGTGTGTATCTTCTGCTGAAGTATTGTGTGCATGTGGAAGTGAATTAGTGTGAGGGCGTTTGCGAGTGAAATTATGACAGCGACTACAGGCCTAGCAGGTACTGCAGCAGCAACAGCGCTGTTACATAAGCCATCTCAAGTGGCCTGCTAATAGCTCAGCCCTGGCTGGCACGTGCTCTCCTGTCCCCCTCTCTGTCTTCCTGCATCTCTCTCTCAGACACACACACACACACACACAGAGACTTGTTCAGACACACAGTCATCACCACCAACCCTTCATTTACCTCACCACACACGTGTGTGTTGTCTGTAACCCGAAGCAGCCACGGAGCAGCCTTCACTTGTGATCCGGAGGCAAGGGGAGAGAGGCTCGACTTTCCTTCGCGAGACGTCACGTGACTCTTTAGAAACCGTGAAGAACGAGATGTGTTGTGAATTTAGATGAGAAACTGTGGTAAGATACAAACTGCAGACTCATCTTAGTACACTGTCTATGCTGTGTCGTTCACTCGCTCTGCACTCCACTTTGTGATTGTTGTTTACCAGCGTTCTGCAGCATTCTGCAGACACACTGGTGCTTGGAACTTATAGTCCAAAGTACTGCGTATAAAAGGTGTGTGATATGTGTTAGTGTGGACATACACCAATGTCCTGAGAGTTGTATTGCCCTCATTTCACAAATACAATGACGGCTGAATATGGTACAGTCCTGAATAGAAGAAGAAGAGGGATGTTTAATGTCCATAACACATCATGCTTTTCACAAATTCACACTGCAACGCATCCTTTTCTTCATATCCAGCTGTGATGCTAACAACTGGTGCCATTTGACCTGCTCGTTTTGAGGGTGAACCACACACATATGTACGTATACCAATGCTGACTGAGGTTTGTAATCGATCAGCGAAGCCTCGGTTGGTCGTCAGTGCAGTACTGATCACAGATCTTTACCCTCCAGCCAACGGCAACCAGACATGAGAGGGATCGTTCAGACGCTGCATTTTTTTAAACTCTCACTGCTCAGTCCAGTGAGGATTCTTTAACCGACATAACATTCAAACCGGATATTGATAATGTAGGTCTCTTTGTTGAATCTCTAAGGTTTGATAATCCATCAGTTATGGATGACCTGATAGAACAAGCAGTTGATAGTCCTCGCTTTCAGTCATACTTCAGCTTTGTCTCTGAGTTCACAGAGACGCCACTGAGTTTTTCAAAGCTGGACTGAAAAGTAACTATTCTGATTTTATTTATCAACCCGTTTGAAGCCCGAGGCCCAAAGCCGTCCCAAGATTCACAGACAAGGTCTCACAGAAGGTCTCTTTTTTCCTGCTACGTGGCTCAGCAGTCAAACCAAACCCTTCTAATCACTTCCCCTGTAGCCGGGAATGAAAAATGTATCAAAAAGTAGCCAAACTTTTGAAAACAGCCATATCAAAAGTACATTAAGTAAAAAACGGCCTCTTCTTTTTTGCAGTGTATCCTGAGGCAGATTAATATGTATGGTATGTTACACATGAGAGCTCCAAAAACAGTCACATAAGTTCACAAGGTTTATGTTGGTCTGTGAACATCACGGGCTGCTCCTGTGAACGTCACCTAATTGTTGCGCATTTTTTACTGATTCAACTGATTTAACTGTTTCTTTCTTGGCACACTTTTCAATGAAAAAGTTAGTTTGGATAGCATAGCAGCAATCCGATAATATGTCACAGCTATGTCACACTCAGGAAAGTGCGATAAATTTCACGGAATAAACAAATGACCCACACCTCCCACGCTCCTCTCTCCTCAGGCTCTCCTTATATCCTCTTCTCAGTCTTTGTCGTCTCACACTCTATCCCTGTTGTCTAATCTTATATAAGAGTAGGTGGGAGAATTCCTCACTCCTGGTATTGGTACTTCTACCAGTTAAATCACACCTTCAGTACCTTTAAATTTTTTTTTTTTTCATCAGAAGAACCAGAAAAGAAAAATTTACATAAGATCAGTTGATGGCCTTTGGTCTCTATGAAACCCATTTAACTTGCAGAGACATACATACGGTCTGATTTGTGCGATCCAAACTCATACACAACAGCAGACCACACACACACACACGTCTCTTGTTCTTGTCTGGTTGGACTGTTAGCAGGTTCATCTAAAACCTACCAGACGGATCTCCACTAACTTGTGTAGAATGATTGTAAATAATCAGAACCTTTTTTCTTTTTTTCTATTTCCCTCAAATATGAAAAATCTATTCCCTCATTTAGTGAAAGGGCAGGTCATGGGTCAGGCAAGCTACACACACGTGTTGGATCATTGGGCCTTGGTGGAGGAATGCGTTCTACCGAGTGGCATTATATCGTAATGCATACTTGCTACTCACAGCATCAGGAGGCAGCAGCTGTGTTTGTTACAGTAGTGCAAAAAAGACCCGGAGCACCTTCCTCTGTGATGATATGATTAGTGCTGTCTTCTGCATGTGATTCCAGTCACAGGCCCCCCAGTAGGCTGGGCTGAAATTATAGATACCTGCCTGTCTGCTCTCGTCCTGCGATCTGGATTTAGCTCTGGTACTTCACAAACCTTTGCTGCCGTTGTCTGTGCCATGAAACTCTTGCTGCTTCTTCTCTAACTGGTTAAGTTAGCTAAAGGTTTTTACACCATTCTCACCTTTTGTCTGTCTGTCTGTCAGGAAAAGAATTTGGAGTGGTTCCCCCGCATGAGGGCCATGTCTCTGGTGAGCAGCGAGGGCGACGGCGAACAGAATGAGCTGCGCTCGCTGCAGGAGAAGCTGGACAACACCGTCACCCTGGTGGCTCAGCTCTCCGGCCAGCTGGCGGAGCTCAAGGAACAGGTAGAGTACGACTTCCTGCTGCGGAGGAAAAGGCTCCGCCCCCCGATCGCAGCAATCGTCTGAAATGAACGTCAGAAAGTCTATCATGTAGACATTTTGATAAGGTGCGTGCTTCTCAGCCAGCTTTAGCACGTGAGCCATAAACAGCACATGACTGACTGACTGACCCTGAGATAACTTTCACCTAAAAGCACCCACCTCTGCACTGAGATGATTCTGTGATGATCACGTCAGTGATCGGCGCAGCGGAGAGCCGCCAGTGAGCCTCTGGCTGTGTGGATGACTCGCTGTGCTGCTGCAGTGTGACCGATTCCTCCCATCACCTGCCTCCTCCGCATGTGATTCCAGTCACAGGCCTGTCCTTGTTCCTCTTCTGCCAGATGTGTGAAAACAGCTCCTACTGAGGCAGAATAACACCCCAATGAACAAAACAACAACCTCTGTTGACCACAGTAAACGGCTCAGGCTGGGACGTCTCCCTGCTGGCTGCTATCCCTTGTGTAACTACTGTAACAACCAAGTTTGTGTTCTGTTCAGGTGTTCCTCAGCACCAGATCTCCCAATCTGTATTATTGGATGATCTGTGTGTCATTTATTATTCTGAACAAGGCTTATAGTTTCACGGGGTTAGCCAGGTTGTCTCCACCTTTAGGACAGATAACAAATGTTAGTGGACAACACAAGAGGTGAGTGTGTTTATGCAGCTCCAGACACAGTGCTGCAGTCAAGAGGGAAGTCCTGCAGTTCTCCAAATGTTTCTGACTGATAACAATATTCACCTCCAGCTCCCTCCACGGGTCATGGCAGATTGAACAATCACAGTTGACTGTGTGTGTTTTTGTGTGTGTGTGTGTGTGTGTGTGTGTTCTATAGAGCTTTATTTTCCTTGAGATATGTATAATTTATGGTTTATCGATCCAGGGACCTTCATTTTATGACATCAATGTCAAAACCACTGGATGGTTGTTGAAAGGCAGCTGATTCTGAGTCTTAAAACTTCCTCCCAAACTTTTTTTAGTATTTAGCGTGTGGGTCACGGTTGTGTTCACATTTCCAAGGGGCATTTTTTACTTTCAGTCATAACAGTGACTGAACAAAACGATTTGCGTGCAACTGTGGAGAGCATTTATCTTTCTCATAATGTCCCGATATTGTTGGTGCATTTGATGACTAATAATACAAGAAAAATTTTTGATTCAATATTTTTGTCACAGCTAATATCAATTCATGGAATGAACCTGAGATATATTTCATCAAGATACATTCCTTTTTTCTAGAAGAGACATTGAGAACATTTTTTCAGTTGTAGTTGAAGATAAAATGTAGAATCACCTCTCTAAAATTTAATTATTATGTATGATCACAGTGGGAATATTCTGTTTGCAGAATAAAGTACCCAACAGAACAAGAATGGAACAAACACAGATTTGTGCATTATGTGTAGTCCACTTGCTAAAATAGAAAATCTCTAGAGATTGATGTATTTTTTTTCTCCTCTACAGATGACGGAACAGAGGAAAAACAAGCAGCGGCTCGGATTCCTGGGTCCTCCTCAGCCCAACCATCACATAACGTCCCACTGAGAGGCTGCAGGCTCAAACAGAATACCGTAACGGACCACTCCAATGCAGACTCACAGAGGAAACCAGACAGAAAAGCAGCCTTAAGAACAATGCATGTACTCAGAGTACACAACAAGTGGGCTACAAAGAATTTTTGAGAGAGTAACTTTTCTTTGACTCGGTCACTTGGTATTGCTTTACTGGCCGTCCATGCACACGTTTGTACAGAGGATCCGTCTCTGTGAATGACTTGCACACATCTGCTAGTGTAGTGTTAGTGTGTCAGACAGAAAGAGGGAAACTTAAGTTTAAAGTAAATGTTGGGGTACTGTCACTCCTCATCTGTTTGTGCTGATGCGTCAGATTGGAAGGCGAGGCGCGCAGACTGGCCTCGATCGGATGAACATTAAGAATTCTCCCTTTCACTCCAAGATCTACGGCTGCAGCTTTGTGACAATTTGGATTGACTGGAATGTCAGCTTTGCATTTTTGATAAGGGATCATGCTGCCTTACCCGTTACCTTTTATAAACAAGCAATTGCAATCACTTTAAAGTGCACTTTTTAAAAACAAAAAGGATAAGGATTTAATCTTGTAACTGAAACATTGTTAGTTTGGGTTATTATTATTCTTGCATTTACATGATTATTTCAGTGTCTTTTTTTTTAGATTTATTCATATAAATTACTGAAATGTGACTAAAATTATTACCTGTGCAGAACTTACTTGAAATCTCTTTTAAGTCTAAATTATGTTGGTACATAATGTAGTGCTGACCGATGATGGTAAACTAACAGCAGTTTGTTACGACAGAAACATCATGTTCAGATAATACTGTAGTAATGACTTCATCTCAGATAAACGTCTCGTTCTACTGTTTCTTTAAGTCTAAATTTTAGTCGTCTCGGTTGGACTGGAATTGACTGTTGATTATGAACTTGTTTTTTTTTAAATTGCACACATTAATGACAAATTACAAGTGCATGATGCACTTCACGGTATCTATTTTTGACACTGTTGAGACAAACTGTAGAAATATGTGTTTTTATGTGGTTGGATGTTGTAATAAATGTGTAATAACACTCCTTGTTGTCTATGAACAGCTTTCTGATGGAACATGCTTCAGTCCTTGTTGCGGTTGAGTTTGAATGCCCTCCCTGAATCCCCCTGACCCCTTCCACACCCACCCACACACTCAGTGTTTACTCACACTTGTGCTTAGCCATGAAGGGAGCAAAGAACCTAAGAAAAGACAAGGTCATATTTCAGCTCATGCAGCAGGGGTTGTTGTCTAATGATAAACGTGAAGTTAGCAGATATGTTGTTCAGGCTGTCATCCTTTTTTCCCATGTACATGCTTAATCCACCGAGACAAGAACAGAATCTGGAAACTAACCTCTGTCCTTACATCAGTCTTCATAATTATCTTCACACTTAAGTATTAACATTAAGTACTGATGTAGATACCCAGAACGAATATTTTACAAAATTACACGTCCAAAAGAGCATCAAAGAGTGATGGATGAATGGGTGAAAAGCTTTCAGCTCCTTCCACATCAAGTGAAACTGACACAGACATTGTTGGTCCGATTGTATGGAAGAACATCAGTAAGAATATACTTTTTCCCATCAAAAATAGTGAAAGTAAATGACATCTATTTATAAAATAATTTTGGTGCTTCACATTGTTTGAGGATACTATGTATTTGACAATAAAGGTTGAGAAAATTCCATCCTAAAAGGCCTCTTGTTTGTATGAAAGGCCTTTGTGTTGATTTATGGAGAACTAAAAGTTCTTTATGGGTCACTGGTTACAGGCCAATCATCTGTTCACACAGTAATTCAGCACTTAGGACTTTGTTGAGATGAAGAAGTCAAAGCTGTGACTGGTTCTAGCATCCTGTCACTTACCCTCCGTGGAGAAGCCGATCCTTCTTGGCTTCAGCTTCACTGTTTTGGCTGGCAGGTCTGCATTTTCTCCTGCTGCCTGTGACAGCCATTAAAATTAGCTCACGCAGTGCCATAATGGTGAGCAGCTGTCCCTGTGTAGACAAGAAGGGTAAAGTGCAGCACTATTGGAATGTGTTGGCCTCAGTGAGGGAGGAGACCGTCATTACTGTCTGGTTAAAGTCTTATTGCCATAGTGAAACGCCAAACACACACACGGCTTCAATCTGCATCACCTCCTAAACGGAGCATTTTATCAGCCCAGGTTTATTTTAATATTTGTGACCATGGAGAGAAGACATTAAAGTTAAACGTGCACTCACCCAAAAACATTTTTTGAATATCTTGGAGGGCGGTGGGGTTACACAAGGTGGTCCACTTCATTTCCTCGACTGAGAGCGCACTGAGCTCTTTCAGTGCAGGCGGGCGGATTATACTTTATTTGACGGACATAACCTTAGACACAATTGGATCACAGTCATTTTGTGCCCACAGTCTAGAGTCACGTTTAGTCTGTGTGCATTTGTGAGAGTGAGGAAACACCCAGAGAAGGTCAATAAATTCAAGGCAATGTCCCAAACCAAAGGGAGTGACTCAGACAATTCAACTTTGATATGCTGAAAGTACCTGATCAGTCACATCAGCCAGAGAGATTTTAATATAACAGATATCCATAGATGTAAACTGTACTGTATATATACCTGGATATAATGTACTTACATTGTAAATTTACATGCATGTAAACTTGATAAACTGCATGATGAATGTTCATGTACTGTGATATTAATCCTTTCTTTGGGAGTCACCCTTTACGACTCATCAGTGCTACCTTAAAAAATCAATTGCCCACACAGACATTGGAGGTTGGAAGGTCCCTCCTCGTTGTGGTTTTTATAAATAAACAGGTCCTCCATGATGACTGACATGTGACTTCCTGTGTGCGGCCTGGTAGAACGAGCCGTTGCCGTCACATGATGCATCACCACCGTAATACATAGCAAGCTCATGGAAAAACACTGCAAAGGGGCCTGCCCTGCAACGACTGATAATGCAATATGTGAAGTATGAGACTGTACAGTCTGGGAAATGTGAAATTAAAATGAATGGATCACTCTCCAGTTAAAACACTGCTTCTTTTCTTATGCTCAGCTGATGTTGTCAATCAAGTGCATGGGCATGACAGAATGACACTGAGGATCCTCCGTTCACCATTATGAGTCATACTTGTATAATTTAACAGTTCAGTAAATGAGAACCAAACATATACTTTAGATTCTTCTTGAGCGTATGATCAGTGTTATATTTTAAGTGTACATACATGTGAAAAAAGGAGAAAGGAAACTGCGTAATTGAAACAAAGATTTGTATTCATAACTGCAAACAGTACAAAAGTCTCAAACTATCTTCTAAGCCTGCACAAAGTTGCTGGATCCGCACCTTGATCAAAATCGGCTCTTCCGCATCGGAATAGCATATATAGAAAAATTTTACTGAGATATTCTTACTGAGATATTCTTTTAAAATACAAACAAACAACAATAAATACATGCTTCATGAAAAGGCAAAAGGGAAATGACCAAAGAAATATTTTCTTTAATCCAAATGACACATTTCTCCCAACACCAGATTTAAAAAGTACTAATCTCTAATTCCAGTCAATTAACCAGTTTCACCACTGAGAAAATAAATGTAAAACATTGCAGACGAGTTGCACTCATTCACGTTTCATCTGGAAACTGTTTCAGTTGACCTTAAATAAGGGTAAATGCCACCAAAGTTCTCCACTGGGTAAATATTTCAAAAAATACTTGTTTTTTCTTTGCCTTGCCAGAGTGAAATCAGCAGAACTGTTGTAAACACAGTGAGATAGCTGCACTTAAAGTCCAGTCGCTAGTCTGATTCCCCCTTTCTCCTCGTGGGGCCCCTTCCCTCCTCCCTTTGCGGCTGCAGAAGTTTGACTCCTACAGGCTGTTTGAGTCATGCTGGCTACTGGCCTGGCATCCACCTTCAGGAGCCACGGCCCAGTTCATGTGGATCCAGCATCACGGCGCGTACTCCTCCCAGATTGTGTTTCTGCTGTCAGGATCCTTTTTTTTTTTAGTGCATTTAATAAAATTAACTGGACTTTTTGGAGTATCATGGGGTCACATCAATCAGCAAAAAGACATTTCATCAAGTGTTTGACACAACATTTACATCTCTTCATAAGTTTTATAGTTGCAAAAGAAAGAAACTGTAGATTTTTCACGGCAGCGTCAGACAATGTTAAAATGAGTTACAGCAGGCAGCTACAAGCATAGACTTAAAAACCTCAATATAATGTGATTTTATACTTGAAAAGCAATAAAGCAGTGATGAATGTATCCCGGAGCTTGAGGCAGTGTTATTTAGCATTTACTAACCATAATTTGATTCTGTGCGCTACTTAAAGCATCAGTGGAGCAACTAATATAAAAAAATCATAATCATTAAATCCCTATAACTCAAACTCATGTATATTTTTGACAAATGAGCCAGTTTCAGAGTTTTGCTTGCAGACTGTCTAATATTGTAGATTATATGATGTCTCAGAGTTAACGTCATGATCGTGGGAGATTTTGGAACATATGTAACTGGTTGAGTTCTTTAATATTAGACTATTGAAGGTCAGTTTTTTTTAAAACACTGGAAGTATAAAGTTACCTATATAGAAAACAAAACTGTGCAAAAGCCGTTAAAAATGAAGAAAAAGATCAAGAAAACCCCCTCGCACACAGTGTGATCACACAACTGGCATAACCCTCCAATCCTGATCTGACTGATCAGACTCATCCTATCAGCTCTTCCATTTGCGCGTTAAACTTTCTGCCACTGTCTGGGGGAGGGAGAGCCGATCTGAAGACCGGCGAAGAAGAACTGGTAACGGTCCCTCCACATGAGAAAGGCCCCTACAGCACAGACAAGCGCCTGGATCAAATTCAGCACAACCTGGAGCAGGAAGTACATGGTGAGTGTGCCGGTGACCTCCTCACAGTCGCCAACATCCTTGTAGGTGAAGGTGCGGGCTATGGGGTCACTCTGATCCAGTAGGCATCTGCAGTCCTGCTCCATCTGCTCACAGGTGAAGGCGCTGGACTGGGAGTAGTGGTATCCAGCGAACGCCATCACCAGCACTGAAATGACTAATCCAATGGTACACAAGATGAAGTACAGGAGCTGTGGTGGTGGGGGGGGGGGGCAGAGGACAAGCTTTGATCAGAAAACCTTTTTCCTTATCTTCCTCTCTTAGGTTGTTTATTTTAGAAATCTGGCTCCTTCTCCAGTCTGCCATCTCATGATTAAGAGAGCCAAAACGGCTGCTTAGAAACAGACATGTTGGCTCAATGCCTACGGCAAGTTAAGGAGATTACCCATGTTACTACAAAGGAAAGTCTGAACAGGAGTCTGGCTCTCAGCTCAGAGACACACACATGCATGACTGCCCTGCAACTACAGCCGCTTCACACCTTTAGTACACAACCTGCCATTTTTGGAACAGCAGGGTCTAAAAACACAACTGGAAAATGTGGCAGCAGATTTGTGTTGTTTGTCAAATTGCACAATCTCTATAACTCTGAACCTTCATCATAATCCATAGCTTATATAACAAGAGCTTTCACTTGCTGGTGAATTTCGTTTTCCGTTACATGCCGGAATTATGCAAGCAGTGATTCAAAAGGGGCATTTATGTTAATTTTAGAAAAACTGTGAAATTTGAAGCATGGTTGGTTAAAGAGAAATGCACAACAGGAAGTAAACAAAGCAACCATACATAATGTACTTCACTAAATGAAGAATGATCTGAAACCCTAATCGTATATGGAAACTGAAAGGTGACAACACTCATGTCTCCTTTCAGGCAAAAACCAAAGAAATTAGAAGAACTGACAGTAAAGCCATAAACTTTCAGCTAATAATAGATATATACTGACCATGATGTCATTGAACTGAGTTAAAACATTAGGGTCTGAATCAAAGTACTGCTGACTTTTTGCAGTTCTTCTAGCACAGATATTGTCATCTGCTCTCATGGGAATTGTATTTGGCTTTTTGATTCAACAATTGGAAACTGAGGAAGAAGTGAGCAGTTTAAATTTTAACATAAATTATTTATATGCATAATTACCACAGGGAAACTGGGAAATTTGGCGTCTTTACGATCACGACTTTTTAAAAGAAAAAATTAAAAAAAAATTCAAAAATATTCATTCATTGTCTGCCGCTTCATCCGCCGTAGCGGGTCACGGGGAGCTGGAGACTAACTCAGCTGGCATAGGGCGTGAGGCGGGGGACACGCCGGGCATGACGCCAGTGCACCACGAGCCACACACAAAGATGGACAACCATGCACACACACTCACTCACTCCTACGGGCAATTCGGGACCGGCCAATCAACCTGAGGCACATGCTTTTGAAGGTGGGGGGAAACCAGAGCTCAGAGAGAACCCAGGCAGACACGGGGAGAGCATGCAAACTCAGCACAGAGCGGGACTCGAATCCGGGTCTGCCGTGTTGTGAGGCGACAGCGCTACCCACTGCGCCACCGTGCCGCCCATTTTCAGAATATGCTTTGTGAATTTTGTGAAATTTAAAAAAATACACACAGTCATCAGTTCAGATATATATGCAAAGGCCACTTTTGGAAAATTAACAGCAAATATATTTTTAACGCAAAAAAATACTTTTGGAAATGCACATATTAGATAAGTGAATGCAGATATGACCCTGACCCACTGTATGACTAATTAAGCTAAGCAGTGAAGTCACGTTAATGAATGCACTCATTCACTGAACAGGAATGCAGTCAAACTGTTAAATGGCACCATTTACAGTCACACACCACCGAGATCAGAAACACCAGTGAGCTAAACATTACTCTCCGTGAAGGTCGTCTCTGCCAACACAAAGACCCAAAAAATCATATATTACACGACATAAGAGATCCCTCTGCACGCATTTTGGGCAATTTGAAAATGCATTAAGGAGGAACCCGATTTAGCTTCGTGCATCATGTAACGGATTTGTTCACTTTGTTTTCACCATGTTTGTGTGCTCACCTTGCAGATGAACTGTGCAGACGATCTCTCATCAGGATGGTAGGTGATACAGTAAAGAATGAGGCCCAGGATAGAGACTAAACACAGCTGTAAAAATGAATCATCAATTATAAGCATAAAACTTATTTTGCAGCTTTTTGTTGTTACAATGAAAGCAAACAACTCGTACACTTGTGTTTAAAAAAAAAAAAATACTGTGTCACTATCAAACAGTACATGTGCATGTGAGTTACAGAATGCATGTTAGCTGTTGGATTCAGTATAGAAATGAGGCTTCTTGTTCTGGAAGGTATTTCAGTCCAGGTTTCCAGGGTGTCTCTCAGTATTGCATGATTCAGCAGTAAACTGTCATCTGATTATATTACGATCTCTCTCCCTCTCTTCTCCTCTCCCTCGCTGCCTGAGTCCATCTCTTCAGTGCAATTGGAGTCTTGTGACTAACATGCAGCATCTCATTTAAATGTTTTCCCAGGTTCTTAAGCGCCCATTATTTTGTGGAAAGTTCCCGATGACCTCCGTGTTTTTCACTTGGCTGGGTCTCGTGAGGACCTAACTCGGGATGCTGGTGTCCAGGGATGTTTTTGAGAGCAGATGGTGTCTGTGATAGGCTGGGATAGGATCCAATCAGGAACAGCACGTTTGTATTCCACGACCAAAATGTGACCTTATATCTGATCTCAAAGCTGTGATCATCATTGAAATATGCATTTTTGTTGAAGGTGACAAATTTAACAGAAATGATTAATTATTATTAATTTCTAATGAATGTTTAGAAATGACATTACAATTTAATGGAGATTAAATGTTCTTTTGTTGCCAACACATAGAATAACACTTCAACACACCTCCCTGTGTAGCAATACAATTTTTAGAGCTGCTGTTGCTTTACAGTTAAACAATACAGTCATTATTTATACACATGTATTATACAGTTCAGTTTACAGTTGAATCATCCTACTGCAACCACCTCAACTGAACAGCTAACACTATGCTAATCACTCTGCTGTTAGTGCTCACACTTCACACATTTTGGGTTGCTTTCATGGCTTGTAAACCGACAAGTCAACTTCTATCAAGGGCTTAGTCTGTGAGTTCACATGAGGTGGTTAAATGTTAGTTGATTTAATCTGATTTCCACTGCAGAATTTCAACCAACACTTCATATTACTCTAGTTCCTCAGCTT
The DNA here is from genome assembly GCA_013358685.1 of Antennarius maculatus. Taxonomy (NCBI): domain Eukaryota; kingdom Metazoa; phylum Chordata; class Actinopteri; order Lophiiformes; family Antennariidae; genus Antennarius; species Antennarius maculatus. Next base: position 12,913,125 of record CM023611.1, on the reverse strand, counting down.
TACTTTGCAATGCACCTGGTTTGAATGCATCAAATTAAGAAGTGGCATCTTCAGCGTGCGATTGAACACACCAATTCACATTTTACAGACAAATTTAATGGCAGCTCAGTTTTAAAAGAAGAGAAACTGAATAACATCATATGCATGTCCTTCATTTTCACGGCCAATGGTAACAATGACACGTCGTATACACTGAGGCTACACTATGGATGCACATCATGTTTTCAAATACTCAAACTGTTTTGGAATATAGCATGCTGTGATTGGCTGCTTTGTTTCCTGATGGGGGTGTTGGTGATTTATTGGACAGACATGATAAACACAGGAGCCGGCCCAGATGAATGTGGTATAGAGCAGAGGCAGGATTTACGTATGACAGATTTTTACTGGTGAATGACAATACCTTCAAGTCTCCATGCCAACAGACTGTCTACTGAGACCCATGCATGGGTAAGGGTCAGCCCTGACATGCGGTGTGGTAAAGATGTACGACACACTTAAAGGTATAGCTGAGGGTCGTGCAGAAACATCAGGCTCAGATTCCATGCAAACGTGATGTTAGAGCGTTAGGACGGAGCTTACAACGATCCCAGCCCAGTGGGGCGCCTCCCTGGCTTGGAGTGAAGGGGTGACGGCCAACATGAGGAAGGCCACAGCTGTGACGGCCACCCCCAACAGGAGCTGGAGCAGGGCAACGAGCAGGGGGAAGCGGCACAATCTGCCTTTATGGCCTTCCTCCGACGCAGGGCTCTCATCTTTCTTCTTGCCCTCCTGCTTGTCTGATGAATGCTTCTGCCCCATCTCTCCACCTTCCACTACACTCTTCTGTCTCTGTACTCTTAACTTTTACTGTTGCAGTGTTTTAGGTGAATAAGCCTGTCTGCTGTCTGCCTCTCTCTTGTTCCCTACCCCTCCTGCCAAGGCCTCCTCTCACCATAAGCCCTGCTTGGCTGCTATTTGGAAACAGAGAAGGCTCTGAACTAATATGGAAAACATTTGGACTGGATTCCTAAAGAGACTCCAGTGCCACATATAGAGCAGGAACATAGTGTGGAGGAAAGGAAGAAGTGGGCAGGGGGGGAGCAGGAATACACAAAGGGGGGATTCCAACATACGACTGAGATAATTCAACTTAAAGCTGAACTTTATAAGAAAGGGTGAATAAAGAGGCAAAATCACCAGGTATGAGTTAATGAGAAGCCAGCAGCTGAGGTCACGCCTCATTTGGGAGCAGGAGAGATCGGATCATTCTTTGTCAGTGCTGTTACACAACAAAGGCATATGCTGCCAAAGTCACATGACTTACAGGACCAAGTAATGTAATCATAAGGTATCTGAGGGCATTATATGGGTTCCTATTTGAGCGTTTTTCGAGCACTTTCATGGAACAGGTGTTAGTGACATTCAGAATAACTCCCTGGAGTCCTTCATAAAAGTAGAAACATGCTCAAGCCACCGGTAAATATCTCAAATAAAGCATCACAAACCAGTTGACTGAATAATTTGGGGGAAATCTGGTTCATGACTTGGAACAAATAAGACAAACAATAAAGTCTAAGTCATAAAAACCTCATTTGTAAATTTAGAAATGTCTGTGACATTATGGATACATTCTGAGGGACAAAGACGAGGTTTGAGCTGGGAAAGTGGGAGAAAGTAGGAGAGAAGCACCCATGCTGGGATTAATAAAGAACCGCCACGCACGTGTTTGAGCACACAGCTGGGGCCGGTGCCATGGTTACTGACAACGCAGCTTTAAGAGCCTGGAGATGTATGAATAGGTTACCCTGCCCTGATCCGGCAACAACAGGAGCGACACAGACGCGCACGGCACACACTTAGAATATTAGAAACGGTCCAGTTTAGATTCTGTGTTTTAATAAGATGCATTAAGAAACGCAGTCATAATTGTTTATCATATAGCTTTAAGAATAATAACGCCACAGTTATGAAGTTTAGGAGACACATTCTAGATTTTGAAATAAGTGATGCTTATAGACTTGTCTGTCGCTCCTGATTCCCGCGCGTCTTTCCGTTTGGACACGTTTTACGCACGATCCAACAACCTGGTCGAAAATACTTGGGCTCCAGCGCTTTATGGACCGTCGTGATAGCAGCTGTGACACAGAGACGGTCTAATTACCGGACTTTGTGCTGGTGCAAGCTACACGTGAGTCGGAAGCCGTTCCCGACCGGAGGTGCGCCTGCGCTCTGACAAACAGCACCGACGGCTTTTGCGAAGCGGCGGATCAGCGAACTATAGACATCAGTCTGAATCACAGCTCCTCCGGAAGACACTCGCTGTGCATCACCTCCCTCAGCCCGTCCGTCTGTCTGTCTGTGCTCGTTGGAATATCAAACGTTTCCCTGAAGAAGCTCAGGACGAGTGATGGATGAAAGAATACCGCATTTACAGGACAGGCAGTTTATGGAGCACGCAGATTTTTTGGGGTGAGTGTTGCGTTTGGAAACTGTCAAAGTATGCTTTTATAATCTCCAAATCGACAAACCTTGTGAATAATCGGATACTTTTCTTGCACTCTAGGATGGATTACCCTTCTCTATACATGTGCAAGTCCAAAAGAGGAATAAAACGAGAGGACGGTGGGAAGGTGCGCTTGTACTTGTTTTTTTTATTCATGAGTGCTCTAATAGAATACATTTTATGGTATAACAACTTTTTCCCCCCCATATATTTGTGTTTACATAGAGTGAATGCTTGTATTTTTGTTCCCAGGACGCATATAAATTACCACACCGGTTGATAGAGAAGAAAAGAAGAGACAGAATTAACGAATGTATCGGGCAGCTTAAGGATTTGTTACCCGAACACCTGAAGCTATCGGTGAGATCATATCCAGAGAGTGTTAACTTTAACCTGATTTAAACAACATGACTGATCACTTGTAAAACAGCCAACTGAACCTTTTACTTTTCTACACAGACACTCGGACATTTGGAGAAGGCGGTTGTCCTGGAGTTAACATTAAAACATTTAAATGCACTGACTGCCGTCACTGAGCAGCAGCACCAAAAGATCATTGCTCTGCAGAATGGTAAAGTGAACAAACTTGGTAATCAGATTACATTACTTGACTTGTTTTTTTGCTGCATGAAACGTAATAAATTACTGTTTAGAGACAGTGTCTGAGTTCTCAGTTGTAGATAGATAGAATAGCCCACAGAGGCGTTGCGCATTTTGATGACCAGCCTAAATACAGCCATTAAATATGCTGCTGAGGTTAAGAATAAACTTTGAACTGCGTGATTCGCAGGTGACCGGCCGATGAAAACTTCCATCCAAGCAGATTTGGATGCGTTCCATTCCGGGTTCCAGGCCTGTGCCAAAGAGGTCCTACAGTACCTGAGTCAGTTTGAGAACTGGACTACGCGGGAGCAGAGGTGCGCGCAGCTCATCAACCACCTTCACAAGGTGCTGGCGCAGTTCCAGTCAGGCGCGGCGCAGTTCCAACACCAGCTACCCACCGGGGACGCACAGGATGGGCAGAAAGCTGACAGTCAAGCCAACTGCGTCCCGGTCATCCAGAGGACCCAAGGAGGAGAATTTAACGAGAACGACACGGACACGGACAGCGGCTACGGGGGGGAGGCAGACAAGAGCGATGGCAAAGATAAAGAATGTGAGCAAAATAAAGCGCAGGGACGCAAGGCTGTGAAGATCAAGCAAGAGTTTGGAGACGATCGCGCTGCCAAGAAAACAAAGATGAGCTGGCCTGTCAGCGGTCTGGGGGGCGTTGACGCCGTCAGACCTGATGTGGCGTTAATGAACTCTCTAATGGGAATAAGCAACATGGGACAGCAGGCACCTATTTGCATGCCTTTCTACTTCATCAACCCCTCTGCCGCGGCGTCCTACATGCCCCTTTTCGACAAAAGCAACATTGAAAAGTACATGTACCCAGCGGCGGCCGCCATAGCGTCGCCCTTCCCCTGGTTGTACCCCGCGCACGCGTCAGCGGCGGCCGCCGCTGCAGCCGCCTTCCCCGGCTTGTCCGCGCATGTGGGAGCCTCCCCACAGTCCATTGACTCCCACAGTCCGGACAGCGACGAGTCACACGAAGCCGAGGCGGGATCACCTGAGGAGGGCGAGGAAAGTCCCGCGCGTAACGACGGAGAGGGTGACGCGGATGACGACGCGTTCCAAGGGGGCAAGAATGGCTCACGTGATCAGTTTTCTGCCAGTCAAACGAGCTAATTTATCTTTTTTGAAGCTTTCCTTGTATTCTGAGGAGTTTATGTAATTATTATTATTTTTTTTTTAATTGGATGAGTTTTAAAAAAACGAGGTTTCACGGAAGAGTTCCTCATGTAAAATATACTGTATCAGCGGAACGGGGGGACAGTGACGGCGCGTGCCTTTGCACTTATTCTAGATGAATCAATCTAAATGATTATCGACAATGATTGACATTAATACACGGTTGTGTTCGTGCTTGAGTTAGTTTTTTATTGTCTTTGATAAAAAAAACTAATAATTTTTTTGAAATGGCAAGCATTGGTGCCAAAAACTTTGATGACAACAATGCGCAATGTCTCAATCAGCGAGTCTCTGGATGTATGAAGTTGCAGCTGACCTCTATCAAGGTTAAAAGCTTACTAGAGTCTGACTGATAAAATATTACCAGCAGGACAGTCAGATGGATGAATATGTAGGCCTAATGTGCACTAAACGGGCCTTTAAAAAGAAGTGCTCCGCCACAGTACCTCATCCCCACCGCGGGGTAGGCTGATTGGGAGGAACACTCTGGTCCCTCCTGAGAAGTGATGGTAGCCCCCCTGTCTCAATCCCCACCATGAAGAACAATTACAGACAATTTAGCTATTTCAAAACCACTTTATTAATACTGAAGTTATGGGAGGGGAATAGGAGACCGAGGTTTACTCTGGTTTCCTTTATGTGTCTGTCCTTGTGAGGAAAAAAGAAAAAACAATCACTGAAATCATTCAGAACAATGGAGAGATGAAGAATCTTCTTTTACAAGGGGCTGCTTGACAGGCTATGTATGTTCCCCCTGAATGAAGCATTTCAGCACAGAGATGCAGTGACCTCCTGTTTGTACAGGAAACATTGTAGGATAGCACCTTATAGATCTTTGATATTGAATGTACCTGTATTTTTTCCCAGCTGTTGAAGTTTGTATGTAGGAAGTTCTTTACTCTTTGAGACGTAAAGTGCACTTTTTTCTGTTTTTACTCCCCTCGACGTCACCTCGAAAGTCCATTATTACAGTTCTCTTTGAACATTTTATTGTGTTGAGGTGTCTTGAGTAAAAACTTTATTTTAAGTGACACAGAGCCGAGACGCCACTCACCTTTTTTTGGAAATTTTATTCAGGAATGTGATTTGAATAAGATTTTAAAATACTACACTCCCACTACACTCCATACTGTCCCCCAATTCTGTGTTGGCTATCATGTGACGCTATCAATCTTGTTTTTGGAATATTTGACAAAGGTGGAAAGAAGCTGTGGTCATGTGACCATCAGTTCTGATGGTTGATGTTTTCGGATGTTTGTACTGGCCTGTTCTTCTAGGAGAATAATTCCTGCGAGTGTAGTGTTGTTCAGCAAGCTTCACATGTGACTGAGTAAACAGAGCTCCATGTTTTCTTTTGTTTTCTTGCATACTTGACATTGCTTTTGTAGTTTTATTCAGCGGGGTTTGCCTAAGATCTGTTATCAACTGTTATATAAAGTGGCATGTGTTTCTGTAAATATGTTTTAGTGAATATACCATAAAGTAAACATGTCTATGTCAATGTCGTAGAAGTCTATGGATTTTTTTTAAAGATTTAACTGAGAAACTGTTGCACATTTCATTAATGCTTTTCACATATGCTGTTCTAAATTATTGTTGATGAGTTGTCAAATAAATATCAAAACTAAACTTTTGCAAGCTTCTTATTCAACACAAACTCATTCCAACAGAAACAGAAGAAACAGTTTAATTCAATCTGGTTTATTGCTTTTAGATGTGTTTCCATTCATTTGTTCTTGCCATTTTTATTCGCATTAAAATGTACTTCAAATTGTTAAAACAAGTTAGTTGAACTTCATTTAAAGTAATTTGTATAAATTTTGTGTAATTTAATTTCAGCAGAGTGTTTGGTGCACATGTGCAGACACGTCACCATTTTCTACTGGAGTTGGAGATTTTTTAAAACTCAGTTGTAGTGGTTAGACCAGCGGCCTCACAGTAAGAACCACCCATGTTTGAACTTTGACCTGGGACCTCTCTGTGTGGAATTCTCTCAAGATGCTTCCTCACAGCCCATAAATATGAGACTGAATATACTGTCAGGTAGGGTAGGTGCAAATCAACTGCAGCAGCTAAGGGTGCAGAGGGCTATTACTAATAACAATACTGGAAGTCCAGGAGATGAAATGCATTGTTACAAAGACTCTAATCAGCTGAGAGGTCACAGCAAAGGAATGTACAGTAAATCAGGGCTTTAAACAAAAGTCATGTGATAAAAGGACGATGAAGTGAGATTACCCTCAGTTTGTACAAGATGAAAAACAACGGGCCTCCTCTCAGGTTGTCAGTAGCATTAAGCAGAAACAAATCAACCCTTTTGTTGCCACTTTCTGCGATATAGTTTCTTCATTATGAAGGATTTCATCAAACTTCAAACTTAAGCATCTGACTGGCTGATCTCAGCCATGATTAAGTTGAAGTAAGGCCATGTAAGGTTATGCCTTCAGATGTTTTCAGTAAGTTCACCGTGTTGTGATGGATCATGGCCTCCAATGCCACTTTTTTTTTATTGTAGTTCAGTCAGTAGATACATACACTAGCATAAAATAAAATTACCTTTATTTTAGCATACAGTATTAAATCATCCATGAAGCCGAGTAACATCTGCACAGATACTTTTGATGCACATTTTAATAATTTCATTATTGGTAAAAAAACAAAAACAAAACAAAAAAAAACTTTTCCTCAGGCCTCTGCCAGCTAATGTGTCCACGTTTTTATGGGTAAATGTCTCCATCTAGTGGTAAAAACCATGAAACACCTTCAGACACAGTTGAAATCACAGTTGATTCCCAAACATCACACCCACAGGCAAATAGATACGGTTACCAGGAGCACCTGCTGTCACTAATGTTGTCAGATGGTTTATTGAATCATGCAATCCATGCCATATAGTAGCTGGTTATAGCCGGACATCTGTCAACACTTTGCAGTATATTAAGGCAGTAAAAAATAAAACCAGTACATCCGACATCTTACAGTTGCCTAGAACGGACGAGCTTGTAAACAGAGACCACAGCTACGTCTCATCCCAGGGTGGAAAATGCACAGAAGTGGTTTCTTAAAGGGAAAATCCACCCAATCATAGATTAGCTTGAACCTTAACACTTTTAAAAGTTGTCTCTTCTTTAACTCAGTGAAGGAAAAACTGCAGTGATGAGTTTTATTAGATGCTGTCAGTTACAGAGTGGACGGCCCTTTTGTATTGCATTAACCATGGAGTCCTGTGTAACAGCACTAAGGTATATACTGTTTGTGATATGACGAACTGAAGCAGATCACATGAGAATGAATTTTACAGTACGAAGTATCATGGAGAGAATTTTACAAAAAAAGTGGAGAGCCCCTCCAATAGTATTCTTTCCATCGACATGTCCACTATTTCCTCTTTGATGCTGCGTCATTTCTCTATACAGTAATGTGGAATTTAAACATCTATAAATATTTTTCTAAATTGACAAAGATCACTGAATCAATGTCTTGACCAAAGCCTCACTAAACATTAATTGACTAACTGTGGAATGACTATAAGGCACTTTTCTGTGAGCAGCAGCTGAACTACAACTAAGAGGGCTTCATTTCTTGGCTACACTGACTCAGCACATTTATGACACACACACGCACACACACAACTATCAGCTGTATAGTATTATTGTAATACTGGATAAGAATTTTACTGTTTTGTGAATGCTGTGTACATCCAGTTATGGCTATACTAACAACACAATCATGCAACAAGACCTACTAATCTTTGGCCAGAACAAGCACATCCCATTTAGCAAAAATATATTTAGCATAAAACAAAAAAAAAAGAGTCATCTCATGAAGATAATTAACTGTTGCATGATGCAGATAACACTGCAGGAACGAAGACACTCCATTTCATACCTATGAATGTACAGTTTTGTAATAAAATAGAATTATTCACTAGATAATGCTGAAAAGTAAGAAAAAACATTTACAGTAAGCCATCATCATTTTGGTAGGTACAGAGAGTAAGTTTCTTCAGTAAAAAAAACATTAACCATTTGTGCATAGTGAGAACACCAACAATCAATCAGAGCTACAGGAATAAATTCTGATATGCGAAATAATAGAACAATTCACCAATAGATACAAGTGGATCCTTCATTATCAATACTAGAAACAGTCATTATGACATAATTATTTTAGAGATATAATTCATAGATTCAGGATTCTTGAGAATACTGTTCAAAAGGCAATAGTTTCAATCATGATGCTGGAAAAACAAAACACTAAAATCATTCATAGTAGTGTGTGTGTGAGTGTAAACATACATTAAGTGTGTATGTTTAAAAATGAAGTCACAGCGGCCCCATGTTTAAAAAAGTCCTAATATATTGAGGGACTGTGCACCATGACCAATCCATACTATAGTTTCTAACCTCTCATCCCACCAAGTGCTCCATGACTTCCATTTAAAAGTTAAACACTGTTGCTTCACCACTAGAGTCTTCCGGTCTTGTAATTACTACGACAGTGTGTAGCCGTGTGCTACTGAGGTATCCCATGCTAACATGTCCTCTTACAGATGTGTTCTTGGGTGAAATGGACTCCTGGAGGTAGACGTTCTTCTCCCTCCAAGCAGAACCCTCACACGTAGATCCCTTCTGGGTTCAGGCCAGAGCTGAGGGGGCTGTGGAGGACCCGGAGGTGAGTGGACATCAGATGTGATGATGTGGGGCGCTTCAGGGAGCCAGTCAGGGGACCTAAATCTGTGACGGGAAACACAAGGAGGAATACAAGAGATCATAATACAAGCAAACCTTGGTTTTCGAACACTTTAGACATCGAACAAATCAGAATTCGACCAAAAAATTCAGAATTTTTTGGTCTTAGAAGTCGAACAAAATTTGGAAGTAGAACGAGAAACAAACGCCTTTTTCTCGCTGCTAAGCGCGATAAAGATGAGAAAAGTCAAGAGAAAACATGACGGTAATGTGCTTTTTATTTTAGTTTACTGTACTCAATAATTTTTCACTTAATTTGCGTTCCATTGCCTATGGTACGAGTTATGGCACCGTAAACTTCTGTCCAAAAGATGACGGTTACTTGTATCTTAGGCTAACCTGATAACGTTGATTTTTTTTTCTTTCTTTCTTTCTCGTGTTTGCTTCTTTCTGTTATATTTCTTTGATATGTTTCATTACTAAGCAATTTGATATATAAATGACATTATGAAATAACATATTATGTTGAAAAAAGGTAGTTTTCTAGTGTCTTGGAACGGATTAAGACCATTTACATTATTTGTAATGGGAAAAATGTATTTGAAATTCGAACAAATTGGTATTCAAACAGCCTTCTGGAACGAATTGTGGTCGAAAACTGAGGTTTGCCTGTTTATCGATGAATTTTAAACACATTTTATATTCATATTTGCATGATTTATTTTCCCAATTTAACAGTTTTAATACCTTATGACTTATGACTAAATGACTATCAGAAATACACAGGGCTCTTTATGTGGGACGCCACCAGGGGGCAGTACTCATCCACTGAGAGAATCTGCTGATGCAGCGAATTTGGTTAAAAGCTCTTACTGTTTTTCCCTCAAATTGACTGGTAGGTCACTTAGGAGGACCACCATTAATGTTCATACAAATGTTCCAGTTCATTAAGAGTTTGCTGCAACACCAAGTAGATGTTAAGCAGTGTGACAAATACCTAAGCTCTATAACGTTAAGATGGTTTTTCTAACAAAAATCAAGAAGGAGCAAAACTTCACCACTGTCCACACACTTCTGTGTTCCAGAATATTTCATCACTAAAGCAAAACAGCTCAAATGTTATCAAAGAGGTGTGCTCAAAAATAGATTTTTATCCTCCAGCACTTCATTACAAATGAATTTCTACAGTTGCAGTTGTAATGTTCGCTTTTGGTTTATGCATTTTTTACTATATTATATATTTCTCATGTTTTATTTAACTAGCTGTTGGTTTTCCTTTGTCAAAAAGCAATGCACTGTTCCAGTCTGAACTCAAAGTATTTTTATATGAGTCTTTATCACTATACAACAACAATAATAAGTAACAGACTGCAACATCCCGCAACACCCCTGAATTCCAAATTTTACCCTGACCTATTTTCATAGGTCAGGGGCATTTAATAAAAGACCCATGATCCAACTAGTGCATATACTAGTGCATATGGAGAAGGCCAGTGTGAGTAGGACCATAGATCAAAGCAATAGGTTTGATCGCAATACATCACCGCTTTGACGCAGGATGTAATAATAATAATGCAGAGTGGAGGTGGCTGGCTTGTCTGACAGTTCTCAGGTCATATATGTCAGCTGCCAGCCTCCTGTAGCCTGACAGCAGAGCTCTAGTGTATGGAAAATCCCACCATTTAATGGCTGTTATTAAATCCTCTTACCTAAACCATGACTGTTGGGAGAACTTTCTTCCTCGGGGGCTTCAGCTGGCAGCACTGTCACCTTGGTGCCGGTCTGCTTGATGAACTGCTGCAGGTTGACCTGCCTCAGCTCCTTTGTCAGCTGCTCCAGCTCATTCTGCATGTCCTTCAATGAAAGCGCATGGGAGAGTCATTCATCAGGACACATGGAAGAAGAACCAGCAGCTCCAAGTCTCAAAAACAACGTGGAGACATCAACATTTTAGGTTATATAAGGCTGTGTTTGAGCATTTTGGTGTCTAGACAACAGCAATCTTTCATTAAATCCCTAAGACTTTGGTCCACTGTCAGCTATGACCCAGGAGGATGAAAAGATATTAATGTAATCCTGTTGTATTGTATTGACATTTTTTTACACAAACAGATAGCATGACTTAATTTTTCATGTAAAATTTCAGACACACAGCCTGACTGACCAAGGCTGACGTACATACATGTCATAACAGTTCATATCTGTTCAATGATTTGTCATATAATTTTTCCCAGTCAATGGCAATTTACAAAAAAATAAAAAAAAAATTGGACTGGACGGCGTGCAACTGTACTTGTCTCACCTGCAACCTCTTGCTATTTTGTCCCAGTGACCGGTCCACGGCTCTGCAGCTGCTCTCCAGCTGGACAGCCTGACGCTCCTGGGCTTTCAGTTCTGCTTTGACTCTAATGACCTGAGCTTGAGCCTCCGCCTCACTGACCCACTGGGTCTTCTGCTCCTCCCTCTGCAGTCGCACCTCCTCAAGGCCCTCCTCCACTCTCTGATGAAAACAAATACAAACTAGAACCAATGCACTCACAGACTGCAACATCCCGCGACAACCCTGAATTAAAAATTTTACCATGACCTACTTGGATAGGTCAAAGATCAAAGCTAGTGATCTGACCTACTTCCACAGATCAAAGCACTAGCTTTGATCTACGGTCTTACACTGTCCTTCTCCCTCGTCCTTCCATCTTTATCCGTTTGACTGTACAAAAGTTAAAATTTGACCTTGACCTAGTTTTCTAAAGGTCAAGGTCATCATCTCATTTTCATCCCCTCTGCTGCCAGTAAGGTGCTTTTTGTTTTATCTTTCTAACTGCAACGGTTGCGAAGATTTTTGGTAAACAAACAAACGGACGAACACACAAACACTGACAATTACAATACATCACCCGGTGATGGTATTTGTTGAGGTTATTCTACACTTCACACGAGTTTATCTTTTTAATTCAGCATCATGGAGATCTCCTAACAGACCTGCACCACTGCCATCTTCTCTTCGATGTCTCGTTCGCAGCCCTGCATGCGGGCTCGTAGCTCCTGCAGTCTCTCCTCCAGCTGTCTCTCACTCTCCAGCTCAATCTGCAGCTCGGTAGCCCAGAACTCCTCCTCCTCCATCTCCACTTCATTTTTCTTCAGATGCTTCTCCAGTCTCAGAATTTCCTCTACCAGCCCTCCTCCCCCTCGGTCCCCAATGTGTCCTCCTGCTCTCCCCCCTCTCCCTTCAGCCCAGGCCTGCAGTTCAGCCTCATACGACCCCAGTTTTTTCTCCAGCACATTGAGAGTCTCTTTCTGCAGACCGACCAGTCTGGCCAGGTCTTCCATACGACAGGCCCACAGACCAGGTGACGTATTCCCAATAGGCGGTCCTGCATGGTAGTGATTTCCGCCGTTTCCCAGGAGGTGTCTTTGTTTGCTCTCAGCCTCGCAGATCCGGCCCCCGCTCAGAATCTCCCTAAGACCTCTGGGGGCGCCGGTGAACGTGAGCGACTTGCGGCGCGGCTCGCGGCGGCGGAGGGAGCGATCGCTGGGGTGACGAAGCTTTGCGAGGGGAGGTAGGCTCTGCCGATGCAACCCACGTTCTGGTCCTCTGAGAGGGGGTCCTTCCGAGGGGGGCCGTTCGGTCAGGGAGGGGCCTGTGCGATGGAGGATCAGCTGAACGTCGCTAGCATACTGACCCCAGGTGTTCAGGGAAGCCACGGGGCTCTCGTGAGGAGCTAGGTGACGCTCTGTGTCCCGCCACTTCTCCACCAGAGTGTATCGTCCAGTGCGACCTGTGAGCACAAGAACAGAACAACACGCTTTAAACTGGAGCTGGTCTTCAGATTTATGGATGTGCTTCCTGACAGATAGCTGACAGGAGTTAGGGTTAGGGTTAGGAGCTGGATATAAAACAATAAGACACAGCAGGATAAAAACTGCAAAGATTTGCAGTGTTGATTCAGTACAACAAAGCTGTTACTGTATATTTATTTAAATACAGTATTTTCCGCACTATAAGGCACAAGTAAAAGCCTTTAATTTTCTCAAAAACCGACAGTGCGCCTTATAATCCAGTGCAACTTATATATGAAAAAGGTTTTATAATAAGCCATTCATTGAAGGTGCACCTTATAGTCCAGTGTGCCTTATAGTGCAGAAAAAATTGAAATTATGAGAATTTAATGACTTGTTCGTACTCATACTGGTAGAAACACCCACGTCTCAACATATATATCTGATTCATTGACAAGGTTTTTGATCTAAAAAAGGCAAAGGAGGGGGAAAAGAAGTGAGGATTCCTCAGTTGGTAGACAAAAAAAGAATGAGTCACACCTTCCCTCCTCCTGCCGTTTGTGGGAGGTGATGTCCATACAGCATGTTCAAGTGACGCCATTCCTGAAGGAGCCATATGGGAAATGGTGTGCTGGGTGTGTGTGAGCTGCTTCGGTGATATGAAAATTCTCTTTTACAAAAGGTACAAATAATAATAATAATGGAGGACATGTTACCATGTGTGTAGGACATGTTACCTCATAAGGATTTCATTTTATACAGCCTTAAATGCAGATTTCAGCACAACAGTGTAAAAGAAAACTGTACAGTTTAACAGAATTAAAGTGAATAAATAAATTACACCAACTAGTGGAAAAACGAAACCCTCTGAATGTAAGAAAAGTCTAATAAAAAACACCTTATAAATTTTTATATTGCTAAATATTAGTGCTGTCAGGCGATTAAAAAAAAATCTAATTACAGGATTTGTAATTAATTAATCTAATTAATTGCATTTTAATCTCCTATCTGCTAAAGGCCCCCAAATAAAGAATTTGAATTCTAGGACATTACAAAATTGTAGTGCATGACTAATCAATAGAATTCACCAAGAAGATTTGAAATCCACATTTTTATTGGTTAAGTGTGCTTTATAAATGAAATTCAAAAGAAAAAAGGCCAAGCACATCAGCAAACCAATTAGGCCAGGTGCATTTCTCAAAACTGCAATACAAATACAGTTAAATAAAATAAATAAAATTCAGAAATAAAATAAGGCTGAGTCTCAAATAGGCACATAAGCAGACTCTCAATCAAAATGAATACTAAAGCTAACTTAATACAGCAATTCAAAATGAATAGTATAACATGCCTCTAAATAAGGCAAGATCAGTAGTAAGATGCCAACAGGGCAGGCTTTTCCTTTACAAGGGTAAGCTAACATTCAACTCTGTGTCCTTGACATGTTTTGCATTTAAATGATACGTTAGGCTGGAGCTGCTTCGGTGATATGACAATTCTCTTTTACAAAAGATACAAATAATAGTAATGGATTAGATTTATATAGCGCTTTTCTGGACACTCAATGACGCTTTACATCGGATCCATTATTCATTCACTCCTCATTCATACTTGGTGATGGTTATCTACGTGTGTAGCCACAGCTGCCCTGGGGCAGGCTGACGGAGGTTCTACAGCGCAGATTGGCAGCGCAGAATCACTGCGTTTTTGTTGATAGTCCCGTCTTTGTTCTTTTCATAAATAAACTTTCCGCCCAAAGGTCAAAGTGGGCTTGCCTCGCTCTCCTGTGTCGCGTCCATCTCTGTTGTCAGTCACCCTGCTTTTGACTAGAGGCGCAGGTAGGAAGTGACGTCACTGCAGCCTACGGGTCATTCAATGGGTCAAATTTAAAGTGCTTGTGCATTGAATTGCCACTCACGATTAATTGCGTTAATTTTTATCGCGCGTTAATTTGCAGTGTAATTAATTAATCTAATTAACGCGTTAAAGTGACAGCCATACTAAATTTATAAAAATAAGCTACTTGCAATTGTGTGAAATTTCTCTGAATTTTGTGGAATATATCCATACGTATCTAATCTGATAGACTACATACGTATGGATATAAGTGCCCCATTGAAGTAAACTGGAGGTGCCATCAGCACAAGAGCGCTAGTGTGGTTCTGAGAGATTCTATCCATATTGGTCAGCAGGACACAGAGGATTTAACATTAAAAAACAGTTTGATTTAAACTAGTAAAACAGCCTAAAATGACTGGTGAAAGGCAGGGATGCACACCTCCACTCCAGCAGTAGTTCACCAGGACAGGAAAATGACTAAATGAGGCTTTGGATCAGGAATTTTGCAAGATATACACGGAAACTTTAATCCAATCTTCCCAGCAACGCAGCAGGATGTGTGACTAACGTGTGACGAGTGGATCTGAAATGCGTAATGAGAAATGTGAGATGGCTACTAAAAAACAAACCACATGATCTCTTGGTTGATTCCTGTGTGTAACAGCAAATGTAGTAACCTATGAATCCCATTGAAACACCTGCATACAGTTTTAACTTTCCAACTCCACTGCATAATGACACCAAAACCACAACTCAGCAGAACGTTCTATCTGGCCTGCTTATGTGTTAGAGCATAAAATGACCTACCGATGGCCTGAGCCAGAGCGATCACCACTTCCTGGCAGGTGGTCGCTTCAGTGACCCCACAGACGACCCTCTGGACTCCATCCACCCAGACCTTCAGCTCCATGTTGAGTCAGAAACAAGGGGGCCGGCTGTGGCGTGGCGGCCCTGACATCATCGAAGGCTCCACTGGTGCAGGGCAACTGAATGCCCTCTGGCTACTGAGCAGGAAAAACAAGGAAAAACAGGAAGCAGTTACTCAGGATGTGCTCAAGGCCACGATTTGAATGCACAGTCGCCTTGAAGGATGAAGCCTCAACAGATGCAGAGATGTAAATGGTTATAGTTATGGCAGCAGCCGTCTAAGAAGGAGATATAAGCTATGATTGAAACCACTTCAGTTGGGTTAAAGGACGCCGGATATGGACTGGAACAAGCCAGTCATGCCAGCAGCAGCTGCCATAAGGCGGCTTTGTTCTTGTCTGTGAATAGGTACACGTCTGTTGGGGGTGCAGAAAGAAGCAGACATGACCATGTTCAGTTCCTGCTTTTGTACTGAGAATTCCACGAAGCAGCGAAGAACAGAGCCGTAACACCGGAAAAAACAGAGAGAGGATTGGAAATGTAATTAAAACAGAGCAGAGAGAGAATAATCGCCAGATGAGGGAATTCTGTTGTTGATGTGGTCGTTATCTGATATTATGTATGAGGGTATGGTGAATGTAAACGCTTATTTGTCAGCACATCTACCAAACACATGTTAAACTTTGAAATAATGGCCACTGAATTTTTAGCAGTAACTAAATATGCCATTAAAACAGGAAGACGTTCTTCAAGGACGGCATCCTGAGCGGGAATGAATAGTATCTCCTAAGATCTGTGGATCCAACCTTCACTGCAGAGTTAAACAGTCCTTTTATTCAAGAGTCCCCCACCAACTACACTTCCCCCAGCCAGAGTATTCCCTACCCGCTCCAGTCTGTTCTACCCACCACCGCTCACCCTTCCAAGTCCAAAAAAACAGGCAATGCTGCAAGGTTACATAGGTGGAGTCAGACACACAGAGCTGCAAATAATGACCGTTTATAATATTTCCTGAACATTTTATTGACTAAACTCTTCCCTGACTAAGCAAAACTTAAAGTAATTCTCAGTAGTTAAGGGAACCAGTCTCTTTTTTTATTAATCTCATAAATGTACGTTCTGTGTCTTTTATGACTGACACCTTTGTATTTTGCTCGGCTCATGATTGCTCTATTCTTGGCGTATTTACAGCTGCTTGGAAAAGTTCCTTTGTCCTTCAGTCAGGCTGCCCTTAAATGGTATCAAGGGCTGAGGGATGGAGAAGAACAGGGAAGTAGTCACACAAGCACTCTGCTAGATTTTTCTGCAGTGACCCAAAACACTGTCACCGTTTAATTTAACCATTCCCCCCCATGACTTTTGACGCAAAGCAGGACTGGAAGCAATGGGGCAACTGAAGGGGAAAAAAGGTGGCAAAAGAATTCCAACTATAAAAACACTTAGCCAAGAGAATTTACAAGGACTCCTGACTGAATACAGCACACTGGCATTATCAACAGTTGCAAAATATTATGTGTTTTAATGAAAACCACTTGAACTCTTCTGACTCAAAAACAAGGAGAAACAGAATATTTCATTACTGATGCCTGTTTTCCTGGCACAAGCTCAACAAGACTCTTAATAAATTATACTGTTCTAAAATTCTACCATTCATATTCATTAGCATTAACCCAGAGAAACCATGGAATGATAAGGGCACTGGTGCCATCCAGAACTCCAGTCTTTTGGCCTGTCAAAACCGTAGCCTGGGTAGTAGCACACTCTGATTTGTTCAGCTCCTCTGATGCCAGAAATCATTTAACATAACAGAGAAGGGTTTAAATACACTTAATCTGTGTGGAGAGACAACAGCAGCAAACATCAGTGAATCAAAGCAGCCTCGCACTGGTTCAGTGGTGTCCACTGGAGATGGATTCCACTCTGAGCAGTGAGCTGAGGCAGAAACACTGAGCAGACTGCTGGCTTTGGCCGCTGCTGAGGATTCTCCAGCCACATAGGAGCGCAGAGAGCTGGCAGGGAGACGCTTCAACTGGCTGCTGGTGTAAACAACCCACCATATGCTGCTGGGGGTGTTCCAACAACACCAACGTTAAGGAGTTTTTACTGTAGGAGCTTAAATATGGCGCCACTTCTTAACGGGATTTGGAGTCTGTCAAGCATCACAAACTGGCCTGAGACTCATGCAGTGCAGTAGTTAGAGGAAGAAGATGGCATTTGAGGAAAACAAAATGGAGCACTGACATTGAAAAAAAAAAAATTAGACTGAGCTTGAGTAACTCCATTTTCACAGCAATTATCTTGCAGGAAAACATCAAATGAACACATGTACAACTTCCATGAACAGACCTCAGTTCCTCTCCAGATCTGCCACCATTGTTCTCCAAGATGGAAAAAAACACGGCTATCCCTTTAATACGGACGTTTAGGTGATTGAAGTTTGAAGGAATTCATACACAACAAGCAAATTAAAATGAACGTCACAGAAGACGATTCTGAAATGCAAAAATGTCTCACACACAATGGGATACTTCTTATAGACTGAAGCAACGGCAATCTGTTCAGGCATTTAAACCTCCTCAGCTATAGCTAACCAAACTTTAATTTAAATTGCCCTCCCCGCAGAGCAGCATGTAATTACCAGCAACTCATGCTCTGCTGTAATTGGTAACAGATCTGCGGTGAAGCAGACCTCAGCAAGGAGCTAAAGACAGGCACTGCTGGGTTACTGTGGAGGCACTGGTGGTGACTTGGTTGCAGCTAACTGAGAATCTTTCCTTGTTTTCATTTCCTCAGAACATCATCTACTGCTAAAGACGCAGTGTGATCCCAACGTCTTCAACACTGCATCGATATCGGGAATAAAACAAGAATCCAAGAGTCCTGTGATTTAAACAAAAGCTCTTGTTTTTGGTAACCAGATAAAGAAGTTTGTGATCCTCTCTAGGTCAGGCTCTCCAAACGTCAGTGTGACAGAGCCAAGCACAGACTGCAGACTTGATCCTGTAGAAGTGAATCTGATAACACCTGATAGCATTCAGGATATGCATTCCTGGGCTGTGAGCATGCAACAGGCCATGTCACAGAAACAAGAAGATTGTGGGTCTGTTTCCTCTGGGACCGCGATGGCTCTGCGACAAACAACAGTTACGCAGAGACACTTTAAAAACCACATCCCACCAGAAGTGCTAAACTGGCTAACCATTGAAGATCAGAAGATGTGTGCCTGTATAGCTGACATTAGAGCAATCTTTCCATTGATATACAGTATGTAAAATACTAATCTCTAATGATCTTAAATAAGTCTTTTTAAATTAATTTCACACAGCTGTCAGATGTCTAACTACACTGTATTCAAAATAAATACTGATCTGACCCAAACTGATCTGTGATCCTGAATGTCAGCCGTCTTAAAGATGCTAAAACGAGCTCTACTGGGAATATGCTGTTTCTGGCCTGCACCATTAAATGCTAATGAGCACCATCTCTCAGAGAGGATGTGGCTAATGGTAGCATGAGCTAATGTTTACGATGGATGTATCGCTATGGCTCGCAATACACAGGACGCAAACACACACACACACACACACACACACACACACACACAGATAGCTGACAGGCAGAGATACTTGTCCACCCCCACTTTATTAACTTGAAACTCACTTCAAAGGCCGTTGCAGAGTGGGTTTAACTAGTTAGCCAAACACAACTTCATCGTACTCACAGGAAACTAAATACAATAAGATAAAAACTTTATCTGGCCTTTTTATGAGGGTCAGTGTTGATGCAAACCACTCGTGTGCTGACCCTCACTGATGTTGGTATTGTCAGAGTTAATTTGGGGTTCCATTTTCATCAGCCTCTATACAACAGCTCTCAGACTGTGCCATACTCAGAGGCTTAAACATCCACAACACAAACTCTTTAAAATCACACAGCAAGTCCAAATTATACACAAAGAAACAGGCAACTTTCAAATTTTTACTCATCAACCCACCAATCTGAAGACTGAGGAGTGTTCAGGATTAAAGTCACATCCAGCCTCGCTACAAACCTGAGCCCTCCATGTGCTGGAGCAAGCCACCCCCTTACTCCAACTGACTGATATTAAACTATTAGGCGCTAGAGCAAACCTCCCCCCATTTGCTGGCAGGATCTTGAACATCTGGACGGCACGTTCAGCCAGCAATAATTCCACCTTTGTTCCGTTGCCATATTCACTGCTCACTAGCCAGCTTTGAAGAGCCAGCAGGGCAGGCAGCAGACTCCTGCAGCGGGGAGGAGGCGCAGCAGAGCAGAGCAGGACCACTAGAGGCCTTTGGCCAAGATTCACATGCAGTGGTTTGTAAAACATCATCTGGTGCTGAATCAAACTATGAATTACAGAAATTAAATGATATTTCCAGCTGCTGAAAAGGCAATTAAACACAAGTCCAAAAACATACTTAGTTTTCCAGTCTTGACTGTTTATTATACCCTAAGTCAAAGGCACCGACTCCTCAGACAAACGAAAGGGGCATGATTCTGTTCCTAGATTCAACAGTTCGACATCACTAAGCAAACATCCATTCATTCATTTTCTGTGCTGCCTTCGTGGAACATCTTCCGTCCCACCACTATGCAAACAGGTGGAGGTAAAATTATCCCACCCCCACCCCTTTGGGATTGTCTCTCCTACAAGACAATGGGTGGTTGTTCTGTCACTGACTGCTTGAGATACAGAGTGACTGCACCCATAAAATATATATCATCTCCAGTATTTTGTTGAGACCTTTTCACTCCTGCGACCTGCTGTTGAGACAGACACTAGTTTCAGCCAGTATTAGTAAGGAATCTTAGCCCATTCCACATCTGGTTCTCCAACGTCCTATTTGTATGTATGTGCTGTAATCAACATCATCTCACTATCTAAGGAGGTCACAGATGGCTTTGAGCTAACGGAGCAGACTGTGCTTCAGGTGAGCAAAGCTTCTCACCTGAGAACAATGGGAGACATCCTTTGAGTCAACACTGAGTTCAGAGGGCAGCAGCTCTGGATGTAAAGAACTGCAGGAGACGTTTCAGCTCCAGTCACAACTGCTGTTCTGTCTTTAAAGGAACATAATGTACATTGTGTCCGAATGTTGATTAAAGTATGATCTGTCCTTGTCAGGAAGCACAACCTTCAAAGGATGGCCTTGCCTCAGTGGCCAAGATATCTGTCATATGAGAAGCTGATCTATATGGCGTGATAATCTACCATAACAATTCACACTGTACATATCTAGGAAAAGAGTATATTATCTACTAAGTTTTCTGTGTCCTAGTTTCAAATTCAATCAACACAAAAATAAAGTCAAAGTCAACTTTATTGTCAAGTGTACCATATAGGCACGACATACAGCACAGGTGAAATTGCAGTCCTCTCTGACCCACGGTAGACAGGCAGTACAACACAGGCAAGACAACACAGGCAGGACAACACAGGCAGTACATCAATAAGAATCTTTATTTAAATAGCTTTTAATCAGCACAGTGTAATTGAAAAAGTCACAATGTGTAAAATATTCTTTTGTGATTTGTGTATTTTCCAACTGCAAACAATGGATTAAATGTTTAAAGACCTGAGTCTGTAAATATACCGGTGCGTGTAAAATGGGTTTCCTGAAGTAAAAAAAAAAAAGATTCAATGTTTTATTCAACATTGAACCACAATATTGCCCTTAGGTACTTAGACGTTTCTCGTTAGATAGAATTATTACAAATAGTTGATGAATAGTATATTTTTCCAGTTCACATGTAATTTCAAAGGGAGGCTTGATTCAATCTGTTTGACAGACACAAACCATCAGATGATCCAACAACTCCACAGGTTGCTGCTGGAGTGGACAGAAATGTACAGCACCGACACATTTAATCCTTTAACATGACATCTGCAGTCTGTTCTGACTGATGTGGAAAAGATTCGCCAAATGAGAGTTTGTTAAGCTTTTAACCGGCCCGGTTTCTTAAACCAGCAGAACAACGAACATTATTTCCTTGATGTTTCTAGACTTATGAGCCTGAAAGACGCTGAAAATAATGACCTTTATTCGTGTTTCAAGTCAGCTTGAGAATTGTTTCATCGAGTGGGACGAGGCTGAAGAAATGGAGATAAAATGCCATTAGTCTCGGAGTCGACCAACTATTCCACTAGAGAAATGTTTCCGTTATCTTAGCCTCACGATTGCGGCGAACTGTCTGTGGCTCGTTCTGCCATTATGGGATGTCTTACCTTCAGACTGCGGACAGGACTGGAATCAGTGCTTCTCCGGAGAGAAGTTCAGTGTGAAAACACGGATGAAGGCGTGAATTCAGCAAAATCTATCCTTGTTCACCATTACCCACTAAATCACTTCCAACGAACTGCGACAAAGTACAGCCAGCCTGCCGGACAAGAAACGCGCAAAAAATGCTGCGCAAAAGTCCAACAGCGGACTGTTTTGTTCTCTGGCCGAAACTTTGCGCCTCGCTCTCTGTGCGCTAGTCTTTTGTGGTCTCACCGATAAACAGCGGAAAATGCCTCTCTCACAGTTTCATCACTCCTGCTTGTAAATACATCGCATTGGAACTGGGACACCGCAAGGCATTGTGGACTGTTTAAAGCTGCAATACACTGAGAGGGCGGGGGAGCTAACTTTCGCACATGCAGGGCATCTGATCGGCGGAAGGAGAACCCGCGGATTGATCTTTAGACATCCCGACAACCCAACCAATGGGCCAGCAGCTACAGCTTTGACCGTAGTACGGCTGTGACGTCACAAAGTTTAACATCTGATCTCATGTTAGTGGTCATGAGGACGTGTTTTGCAAGTAAGACTATTTCTCCTGTGTTTATACATAAACGCGAAGTAATTAGTTCCAGTTATTATTATTATTATTATTATTATTATTATTATTATTATTATTATTATTGTTATTATTATTATTATTATTATTATTATTATTATTATTATTATTATTAATACTTTATTAATTATTCGAAGATTCACTTGGAATTTGGCATGAACACATTATTACACTAGAGAACCCTCAAGAATGTACATGTGTTTCACAGTAGCTCAGTTTTCCCTTGAAACTCACGTTTTCTTTTGAAATTTGTGGACATCACCTACTGGTCATGTTCTAAATAAATCTGTAATGGAGCTGGCCTTTTCCCCCCTTTGATTAATGAATGTGCGTTCAGAATAAAAGTGTCATTTACATTCATTCAAACTTAACAAAAGTATCCATAACTACCATATAGAGAATTTACTTTACAATTGTACTTTGTAATGTCATCACTAGCTGGAATATGTTTAAATAGTCTTTGATTGAATTATTCATTTTTATAGTGACCTCCATATTTTCTATGCTTATTGTGTATTTTCTGTTTAAACAGTTTTCTGTTTGTTTGTATTTGTTTTGGGGATTTGTAATGCTTTAATTATCTAATTATTTTTTGTTTTATAGTGTTTTATCTTTTGTTAAATGTTTTGGCTTATTGCGTTTTGTTGCTCCCTCACATATGTATTTTTTGTCAAATAAGTATTGAAATTAAGATTGTAGAACTTTGTCAGTTAAAGTATATTTATAAGATCAAAATTCCGTGGAGTTGATGCAATGCAGGAGCCTTTTTCACATCATATTGGTGTATAACACATTAAATGTAAAATATGATTACCTTTATGTGAAACAGCCCATTTGAAATAAAGATCTGTTAGAACACAAATTAATGCAGAAACTCCTTTCCTTATTCTACTTCTGAAATGAAGTATAATTAGACAAATGGGGCAGGAAATAATCCAATATTTACTATGTTTTAATTTCTGACACTGCATGAGTGATTTGCTGAAAATGATTCAAAACAGAATTCAGCTAGAACAGCAGGTAGAAATGGACCATGTATAAAATTCAAATGGAGGTTTACTGCCCTCTTGTGACAGAAACTACTCAACTGTTGTAAAATGTCATCTGAAACATGTCTGGTATTTTTGAGCAGTACTGTTTGTTTCCAGAAGGCATTGGTGATATAATTAACAGGTTTAGATGCTCTTAATTATCCTGTCAAGACAGTTTTATGCTCTGAATGATATCTTCTCCAGATTATTTACTTTTGATAAAACACCGTTTTATACCAGAAAAGTCATTACTTGTATGAGCACCATCTGAATATTTGACGTTTTATTTTCAAAAGTATAGTATTCCATCTTTGTTTCACTGCAGTATTTTTAATGAGTAAGTACATCTAATAACTTTAATAGTAGGGTTTTCAGCAAAACAGGACGCAATTCCATTAAGACATCACGCCTAATTCAAAAGCAGACTGCGAATGAACAGATGCCTATAAAAATGTCTTTTGTGCTTTAATAAAAGTTGTACTGTTGCATTAGTTATTTCCCTCTAGCCTATGTTAAACGAGGCAATGAAAACAATGCAATTATATATCCCGGCATTCAGACTTCTTAAAAATGATTTAAGACAGATCTAGTTATTCTAAGGCAGAAATGTTGTACAGTACTTAATTAACTTATTTACTGCCTGAATTGAAGCGTGAACTGAATTTATAGGTGAACAATCCTACAGAGGAAATAGAACACTGGGGAAATCAAGTCCGAGGCTACACTAAATACGCATTTTTCAATGATTAAAACTACAGTAAATTGTGTTTTGGTTGAAACTGTATGTCTACACATGTATTTATATGCACCATATTGATTTATGATCACTGTACACGAGTGTTTCTTTTCTGACTGTGAAGAATTTCTAGAGAATATATGAATGCTTTTAAAATATACGGTCATATACGTATATAAACATATGTAAGTAATTAATTTTATTTGAAGCTTCCTTTACAGCCTGGTTAATAGTTTGTATTTTCTAATTCATTATAAAGGCCAAATGTTTTCCTTAATCTTTGTTTTGTACGTAATCCAAGGAGAGTATACGGTACTTCTCTAAGAGGTATGTAAAAGTAGTTTACGATGCAAGAATGCAATTAAAAAAATCCTGTCAGAAAAACTGTACAGCATTAATAAATCCACACTAGGTGGTCATTGAGTATTGTTGACAAATCCATTACAGTATTTCATGAATCCCGAACACAACAGATGCTGCACAGTTTTGATGAACTACCTGACAAAATGCCAGCAGTGACATCTAGTTCTAGCGAGTCTGTTGTGTAAAATTAAAAAAAAGTATGGTCAATGGTCTGTTTTTATATACTGTACGTGTGTTTTACCTCAATAATGCTATGTTTAAGAATTTGGACTGATGGTCTCCATCAAATATCGATCACGACGCCGATTTAGATCAGGGCTTTTGTTATGATGGAATAACAAAGGTAAGTATCCTCCGTGTGAGGACAATGTGGATTAAATTATGTTAATACGCTACCATGTTTTGTAGAGTGTATTTTAAATATCGGGTTTATTTTAGTAATAATCATGCATGTGCTCTGCGCAAAAAGTGCGCATGAGGCGCTCTAACGAACACCGTGGAAAGCTGACAGGGAGTTGCCAAATCATTTCCTTGCCTGCGAATGACGTCGTTCCTGAAACAGCCGGTTATATTTAGAACCTATATATACTGGAGTCGCCCCCTATGCTTTGTTGACTCTGCTGCGTTCACAGGCAGGAGGTCGCTGTACTGACAGAAAACCATGTGACCTACATAGTTCTAATAATGTTTCTGATTATATTGCATACATATAAATCACTATGTCTGGGCCATAATGAAATATAATGAAAATATATAAAGTTTCTTTTACACATCTGTGTTGATTTGATATTTTAATTTTATGGATATTTGTTACTAATTGTGTCAGTCGGAGTTCAAATAAATGCAGCGTTATAAATTAAAGCACTAATAATGTATTTGCGGAGGACATATGGTATCTACGGCCGTATTGCGACACCGCTGTGAGCGCTGCGCCCCTGACCGGCTGGAGCCCCAGCGATGCTTTGTGGGTAAAGCCGCCCTGGTATCCGCCCATATCCACTAAAGGAGGCCAACCTGAGCGAGCTAGGCCGGACGCTGGATTCAGATGGAAAGTTCAATCGCTTAATTTTCCCACTTTGCATCGCTTATGGGAAATTAGGCAGGACCAAACTTAAATGCGGTCGTCGCGGTGTGAAATAGGAAATGCAGAAATCGTGTGAAACGAGAGGATTAACAGTTTGACTTGTTCGGTCGCCACTTCTGACGCGGAACTCCCCTGGCTTAAAGGTAAAACAATTGGGTAAGCTTCATACATGTGTGTTGCGTTGTGGCTTCATACAATTGGTTTTTCACATTTTAAGAGATAGTCTATTGTATAGTATTAAGAGATAGTATTATGTCTGATATGTAACAACTAAACAATACTGTAGAGGAAATATTAATGTCGGTTGTGAGTGCAAACTACGCCCAATTGTAAAGCAAACGCCTGGCCCTGCAATGCAGACCTCCGTGCTAGCTTGTCAATGGCGGCTTGAAAATGTGCACCCTTTCCGATTTTGAATGAATGATATCGAGCATGAACGGGTTGAACGCGTAGACAATATTCTGTTGATTAATTAATGATGTAAACCTCTTTAAGTTGACATGTGTGAGTTTGTTGGCGTACATTAGAGGTTGTGAGCGAGCTTCAAAAGCTAAGCTAAGCTAGCAGCGCAGCGGGCTGGTTATTTAAACACAGCGCTCCGAGGCTCCCAATCTGGCAACCCTGCGGGCACATAGCAGTGGATTTAAATCAAATTCCTTTCGACTTTAAAGCCTGCTGTGGGTTATCGCCTGCATGAACACATCGCAAGGGCTGTCACTGGCAGAGAGCTTTGATTAAACATTGATTAGGTCTCACAGCTGTAGATAATAAACTGCCATAAACTAGCCTGAGCTTCATATCGCTGCTAAGCGGCCGCCAGTTTCTCCTTCCGCGCTCATGATTCTCCCGGGTTTGTCAAATACAGTATTCCTTACTGATTTTTTTTAAAAATTTAAATAAACGCAGCTAAGTTGCTTAATTCCA
The DNA here is from genome assembly GCA_013358685.1 of Antennarius maculatus. NCBI lineage: Eukaryota > Metazoa > Chordata > Actinopteri > Lophiiformes > Antennariidae > Antennarius > Antennarius maculatus. The sequence continues at coordinate 12,886,667 of CM023611.1, read as the reverse complement.
AACATACAATTTGAACTCCATGCAGACAATGTTCATTTCTGCTAATGTCATATCTTAAATATTTTCATTGAAATGTTTAACTACAGTTTGAGGCAATAGTTTTTATTCTTGCACAACTAACCTGAACTGTCTTTTTTTTTTTTTTTACATCCTTGCTAAATGTGTTGTCTTCATGCCCTGAGTCTTTCATACCTTTTTCCTAGTAGGAGTAAACGTGGTAAATTTTTCCTTACGTGGTTGATAACTGGCATTGTTAAGTCTACTTTGGTTCAGAGCCAGATCTTCCCTTAAAGAGAGGACAGCTTCACATCTTTTTAAAAAAATTGTCAAGCACAAACAAGTATAGTAATAATATACTTTTGTTGGCCAGATACCTATCAAACCACATTCTGGTTTTGTGTTTGTCTAGTAAAGGCACTAGTGTGCTGTAGAACTCCTCCCTGACTGCAGGCTGTGCAGAGCTGCGAGCAGTATGTAGGTCTACTGTTATTCCTGAATTATTCCATCTGCCTCTATTGATGGCTGCTCCTCCAAATCAGACTGACAGCAGAGAGCTTCCTCGTTGTTTAATTCTGGAGCCATAATGTAATAAAATTGATTTCTGCCAGGGCTTGGTTTCGCTTGTTTGGCTGCTGTTCAGAAAACAACTTTGAATGTGACTTTTCATTACCTGTATATCTTTTTCATTACAACCTGCTATTTTGTCACAGAAAACTTTAAATTTAATTCAGGATTCCTCCAACATTTATTTTCAGGGTTGATAAGGAGTTACAACAACTTTTTCTCAATTCAGTAACGGTTATTCAGTGCCCACACTGTCTCATCTACACATAATCTCAAGCATGTGAATCTGCTTATTCCATTTGTAGTTATTCCCCTGAAATCTTTTTAGGCCTAGTTGAAAAAGCTGATGGACTGTGTGGACCCAACAAACTTTAGATTATTTATTCCCATGTAAAACTTGCAAAACAAATTGAATACAAGCAGATGATGACTAAATATTTTTTTTATTAAGCAGATGACGACTAAATATTTTTTATTGCACTTTACTTCATTCAAAGAAGTTACAGCAAATTACCGAAGATATTTGGTTGACTCTGGTTGCTTGGAAAATAGTTATAAACATTGAATGAAAAACACATCTTTTTAATGTAATACAAACACATGTACAGGTATGATACAGTCCCACAACTTCAAAAACTACTCGGAGTACATTTTCAAAGTACATGTTTAATGCATCACGAACAATATGCATGATTTATTGCTGCATCTGAAATTCCTTGTCTTGGAGAGAAATCCCACCGTGACGTCAGGATATGGAATTTGTTTGTTCCTCACCTGCATATTGGTTTGGGTCTGGAGCTGTTGAGCAAAAAAAAATTTTTTTTCTTCCCCCTGCTTTTAAAGGCACTATGCTCATGTTAACATAATTTATTATTCCAAGCCTAACTAACCAGTGTGGCAGTCATCTTAATGAACTTAACAATGGCAACATTGATTGGTTACCTAATATTACTTGAACAGTGTTATCTTAGGTTCAAAGTTCACCCATTGTGATGAAGCCTTTCTAATCACAAACACATTGTAACCTTGGGTCAGAACATATTGACTGAAAACAAGAAGCCAATATAGCAGCATCGCAGTTTTATGAGAAAGAATAAAATATCATAAATGAGAATCCAAAGAATCCAGTCTGTCATTACATCACAACGCAGCTTTCATTCCAATGGTTCCAGGTTTGTTTTCCAGTTGGTGGCCAGAGAGACGGAGCTCTGAGTGGGGAGGACCAGAACAGTGCCCCACAGAGGCTTCCGAATGCAAATGATTATTTCAAAGGAGTGAAGATCTGATCACATTTGGTTTTTCTAAAATATAGTTTGGCCTGGAAGCTCACTGCTTTTATAGGATGGTAGTTTTAAGTTTTTAGTGCTGAAAAGGGTCCTTTTTTTTCTTTTTTGCAAATAGGGGTTTATCATATCTGCTTTTCTGTCCTGCAGGTGAAATATGACAGAATATAAACTGGTTGTGGTCGGAGCTGGTGGTGTTGGCAAGAGCGCGCTCACTATTCAACTCATCCAGAATCACTTTGTGGATGAATATGATCCCACAATTGAGGTAAAAAGCTGTATGCATGTGTGTGCATGTACATGTAAAATTGTATGTATCTGGGTGTGACTGTCCATCCTTTTTGTTTGTATTCTGTTATGGGAGCAGAACGAGGAGAAACTGCTAAAAAGAGCTGCAGCAGGTTCTTCTGGTTGAAGTCTTAAAAAGACACCAAACAGGTTTCAGGATAACTTTTATGTCTGCTTTCTCAGGGGGTCAGCCTATCCTGAATGAACACAGTCCCAGTCTTTCATAAATTATTGATGAGCTGTTCAGGGTTAGCACTCCACTACAGATGATTTGAATACTAGATCTAAAATGATAGCTGCTGAGTGGATCAGATGGTAATTCTTTCCTTCGCATCAACTTGAGTGTGGCAATTAGTGTGATGGAAAGCTGGAGTGCTTTGACACATTGAAAACTGGGGCGACACACATCCAGGATTGCTGGACTGACTTTTTAAAAAAATTGTGTTAAAATGAGATGTAAACAGTTGTAATTAAAATTAACAAGCTAGTTCTTTTTCACAGTAGTTCCATGTTGAAAATGTGGATATTTACAAACCATGAGTAAAACGTTTTTCATTGTGTTATCGTAATTTAATTGTAAATGCTTAACCCTTACTGCATCTAATGATTAAAAAAAAAGAAAGGACCTCAGTAACTTGTCGATCATGTCCTCCTTTATTTATTAATAAGCTTTAATTTAAAGGTTTTGACCTCTTCCTCTACCAGGACTCATACAGGAAGCAGGTCGTGATCGACGGAGAGACATGTTTGCTGGACATTCTGGACACTGCAGGTCAAGAGGAGTACAGTGCTATGAGAGATCAGTACATGAGGACAGGGGAGGGCTTCCTCTGTGTCTTTGCCATTAACAACACCAAGTCCTTTGAGGACATTCACCACTATAGGTGAGCTGACAGACACAAAGTCTGCAGTAACTGGGCCCAGTGTGAAGACAAAAAGTGGTTCCAGTGGCTACATGGATTAGTTTTTATTAAAATCAAGGGGTTATTTTGAAAAACTTGAACTATAACAGCATACACTTGCTTCAAAATCGCAAAATCTTTATTGTCTTCAACATCCAGAGAACAGATTAAGCGGGTGAAGGACTCTGAGGATGTCCCCATGGTGCTGGTGGGGAACAAGTGTGACCTCCCGTCCCGGACAGTGGACACCAAGCAGGCTCAGGACTTAGCACGCAGCTATGGTATTCCCTTTATTGAGACGTCAGCCAAAACCAGACAGGTGAGAGTTCAGCTGACGACTGCCACGCCCTCCACACTCCGAGTTAAATTCTCAGTCCGCCTCCAAAATGAAGTATTCCCCTGCAAGTCTGTGGAGCATGTTGAATGGTGATAAGTTGCATGTGGTGTCAGGGGCTATAGGCTTGGTGGACACAGCAGTTCTTGAGTATATGTCTCGTGGGAGTCATTCTCTTTATTCTAGGCAGATTCAGCCGGTAGAGATGTTGGGAACTGCTCCTGCAATGTCTCCAATCCTTAGATCTGGGTCTCTTTATTTGTGGTGTGATGTTGATTTGTCACATTCAGTGGCTCTCATTTACATGATGCTTGAAAATGTGCTATACGTTTTTCCTCTGTTTCCTTTTTACATTTATGGGTGGTACTCAAATTATTGCATGCTGCTTTGTCGAAGAAATGTGAAATTATATTGTGATTATGGCCGTCAATAAAGGATCATGCAGAATAAATAATCAAATCAGTGAACGTGAGTCAAGGAGTCTGCATGAAAGGACGGATAGGTGGTGATTAATCAGGTGGTTAATAATTCTGCTCCCTGGTTATTATGACTGGGTGTTGAGAGATTGGCCATCAGAGGGTGTGTGTGTGTGTGTGAGTCTGCGTTGTGAGCATGGCGTCAGGTGGCTAACCAGTGGATGCAGTGACCTGTAAATACATCCTTTCTGGGTCTCTCTGTCCTGGTGTGAATCCCACCCTTTTTTTTCTGTCGCAGCGAGAATTAACATGATTTCTTTCAGCTGTTTTCACCTGAGTGTTCCAATACGTCACTGTCAGCAGCAACATTCCCCCCCCCTATTGTTTCCCTGATCTCAATCTCAACTGAGGACAGTTCCCACATGGAGTAAAGTGCACATCAAACATGCTCCTAATGCATGTTTGATGTGCATCTACTGCATTGTATTTCACAATTAATGTCAGGTTATGATTTAAATGTCACTTCATCCTCATAAACTGAAAATATGCCTTTTAAAATGGATTGCAAGGATGAAAATGATCCAAACTCATGGCCAAATCCAATGATATAAGCCTTTCCTGTCCACATGTGTATTCAGTATTTTTATTAATCAAATAAAGACAACGCCCCCATCAGAACTTAAAAAAAAAACCCCCGACAGAAATAGTAGCCTAGCTGTGTTTTTTGAAAAAGTTTCTATTGATATTTTCTTGAGCATGTTTCAATACATTTGTCTTCCATCAAAAACCTGTCACCACTCATTCTAGCCACAGCTCAGCTTCATTACCTTTTTAGCCCACCTGAGGTGAGTGGTGGGTTTACACAGCAGACTTTGGTTGGAGTATCCATTCACATAGGCGATTAGGTTTCCCAGACGATCCAGATAGACCAAGCTCAAAACCATTGACCTGCATCGTACAGTTTGTTTCTGTAAGCTGTCATACATGCACACATACAGTATATCCTCCTGTATTCCTCAGCATTGAGGGAAGTTGTGTCTTATACTGCAGAGAGTGGAAGATGCCTTTTACACTCTGGTACGGGAGATCAGGCTGTACCGGCTCAATAAGCTCAGCAAGGAAGAAAAGACTCCTCGCTGTGTCAAGCTTAAAAAGTGTGTTATGATGTGAAAGGGGTAAGTGTATGCAGCCGTGCGCCCACCAGCCCTGTCTGTGTGTGTGTGTGTTTGTCAATGTGCGTGTGGTCAGTTGGGATTGTGGGAGGGGGCAGTGGAAAAGGATGTGCAATCAGAGCTGGTGCTTCGCGGGCTCTCCAAGCTGACTGGCTGGTTTCTACTGGAATTGTGGTGAATGTATAACTCGAGGCTGACATGGCTGATGATTTCTTCCCCTCTTACTGTCTGTATGATGAATGATTATCATCTGAGGCAATTTTCACACTGGGTTTGTTTGAATGCAACTTAAACCTCTTGCTGTGCTTTCGCACTTCCCTACTTCAGTTCTTTTGCAGAGGCTTCCATTCTGGCCTCAATAGGGTGCCAACATAGGTCTTTGTTATAAGGACATGACTGCATTTAGATGTGTGCAAGAAAAAGTGAGACACCTGTACCAGCAGGTAGCAATCTGAATGGACTGAAAATGTAAATAAAACAAGCATACCCTATTTCCTTCCCAAAGGAAATAAGATATCTTTTTAATGTAATTCTCCTCTCATGCAGCCCCCCATTTTTTTCTTTTTAAGTAAATGGCACAACTAAATGTGTATGAGAAGAGAACCGTCTTCATTCTACAACTCGCTATGAGCCAATCAGGTCACCTAATTCATTTCAACCTCGCAGAGGGTTCTTGTTCTGCGCTCCTGTTCAGAAAGTATCATCAAATCTCCAAGAGAACTGTCCCCAGATACCAGTGTGAAAGTGTCCTATGCTGAAATAATCATAAAAACTGGATATGGGTTGGTGAGCCAATGTGTGTGATTAAGTGAGATTATGGAGAATCTGGAACTGAATCGTGTACTCCAATTCCTGAGCAGAATGTATTTGAGGAGGCTGGCAGATATGTCATTGACAAAAATATGTCTGTTTGTGGATGAGATTTTCTTGTCATAAATTCTTTTCAGTCTTCATTCTTTCCAGCTGTCTTTGTTGCAACCTGACGCCTTCCCCTCATTGCACCATTAACAGACAATAGATGCATTCTCATGGAGCTTGTTTAACTCGGTGGTAATTCAAATTAGAGCTTGGCAAGAACACAAAAGGCTTCCTGTTAAATTGATCGAAGGAAATTGAGTGGAAAGTAGTAGTTTACATTAAAAATCGGAGCTCTGTTTTTAAATTATTTTAATTTTTAGGATGGTTTGTACTTCATTGTTGTTTCTCTTGAAGAGAGAACAACCACTGAAAAGTTTTAGTTGTGGGACACAAACAGAAGGCTCACCTTCTGTTCAGTAACTCTGTTGAAGGGCCGTTTCTATAAAAACCCAGGAAAGTAAACCTGTACTGGTGCCGAGTGCTTGATGTAGGTCCAACTGCTGAACAGTTTGCTTTTGTGTTAGACAAGATTTTTGCAAATGTAAATGGGATGATTTGATTCAGGAGTTGTAAATTTGGATTATGTACTTCATGAGGGTGAAAATTAAATTTGCTCCTGTAACTGCAGCTATTGTCTCTCAGTGGAAAGGCCGACCCATCTTTACTTCAATTCAGCATCACCTGAACCGGACTGATGAAATTGGTTTCTTCCTGATGAAGGGGGACGCACACAGAAAATTGTTTGAAACTGATTGACCCAGATTGTGTGTTAAGTTCCATTTCTGGTCTGAAGTGAAATTATAAAAATGTTAAGTGTCATAGATTTTGTTTCTTTAGCAGTGGTACAAGTCAAGGCTGCACGTCAGTTTGAAAAGAATTTTTTTGAAAAGCATATGTTGGTAGGCTAGTATGAAAAAGGACACCTGTAACTCTAATGGTATGTTCTTTTTATTTGTTTGTTTTTCAGGGTGTTGATGATGCCTTTTACACATTAGTGAGAGAAATCCGGAAGCATAAGGAGAAGATGAGCAAGGAGGGCAAAAAGAAGAAAAAGAAGTCCAAGACAAAGTGTACACTGATGTGAATAACCATCCCAGACAAACTAAAAAGAACTATGTTGAACAGTTAAAGTAATACATTTTGTACATTACACTAAATTATTAGCCTTTTTTCAATACCCTTCATAGTGAATACTAAACCTGACCTGAAGTTCCTGCCTTTCTGTTATTTGCTACTTTGGGATTCAAATACGATTTAATTTCCAGTTTAGTGCCAGTTTCCCCACTTCTGTTGGTCCAACAGCCTGTTTAAATTTGATGATAAAATGAGAACGTTGTTGTGGGTAGTTTTTGTTAACCACAGAGCTGTGAGCTAATCGCATCACAACTCGTGCTTGACAAATTATTCAGTAACAATTTAAAGTTGTTCCCCCCCCTCCCTTCTGTAATTACACTTTGACGTATGGGATGCCAAAGAAAGTTTTCGTCCTGATTCTTAGTCAGTACATGTATGAAGAAAGGATCAACCGTCAGCCAGATCAGATCCAAATGTCCCGGCCACTGTGTAGTTTCCCAGCTAACGACCTCTGGGTATGACTCAGTTATGTCACTGATATAAGTATGCATGCACACTCCTACTCTTCTCTGAATGTGTTAACACCCTAATTAGCTATTAATTTACAATTTGTCATTGTTTTGTACTGTGTGGGAAGTGATTTCTTGCCTACATGAGGTTTTTTTTTTGTTTTTTTTTGCATGCATTGTGTCCTTGATGACATGGATATTAACAAACTGCCACCAACAAGGAACCCAAGCGGACATCACACACACGATTTTCAAGTTTATAAAAAGTAATAAACATCTGGTTTTGCAAGGAAGAAATTGCCCTCCCACCCCCTTGTGTGATTAATGCCGCCTTCTGAGATCCACTTTATTATGTTTTGTAATCACAAAATGGACAAGCAGCCAAGTTTTGTCTTTCTAGTCGTACATCCAACGGCTCGTTTGACCTTACTGTCACATATTTCCTGTTTTTATTTACTGCAGGGTGGTTGTCATGCATTCTGATAATAATCATTTCTTCATCTTTTGTCAGAAAGCAATCAGACCTCATCTGTCAACATCCCTCCTGATTGAGGCATTTATATTTAAATAGTTCAACTGTAGTAAATTCTATTCAATTTCAGGATTTGTGATACTCCAGTTGCTGCCCATGTACTTTTTCATGCTGTGCACATTTTCATAAGCTGTTGACTCATTCGCTTGTGACTGTCTAGAAAGCAGAATGCATCTTTTAAGCAGCTTTCTGAACTATTTCTTGGTGTGTCACAGAGGTTGTTAAAAATGTTGTCCAAATGGATTTTCAGATTCTTCCTTTGGCAAAACTTTCAAATTAAGTTTTCATATAAAGTATTAAAAGTGTTTGGCGTGTTGCCTTTTTTAACAATAGTCCAGCAAAATAATTGGTCATTCTATCTTGGTAAGGTGGTGATGTAAATGGAACTGATGTTTGTAAATGGGGCAATAATTTGCCAGAATTTTTTTTTAATTGTTTGAATTTCTATTAAAATTGACCTAGTTCCTTCCCCAGGTCAGCCCATATTTCACCTTTCACCATCGTATTTACGAGCTGTTCCCCTTGGGATTTTTATTCGCCTTTTATGTTTGCATTAGGTGCTACATTTAAACAGTAGAAAGAGCTGAGGGAACATTTACTTTGTTCTGTGTTTGCTCCAGAAATACACAACATGCTCTTTTAGAGGAGCCATTTTATTGACACAAAAATCCAGGCATGATACACTTTGCTTTCAGCATTAGAGAATTTTGATGCAGTTCATCATTGCCTCTAATTTTCATGAAGCAGATATTGACTGTTAATGCAGTTTGAAATTAAGGAACCCTCTTTTAAGAACACTGTTTCAACAGTAGTTTTTGCTGAAATGTTCCTCTTTTATTGCGTGCCAACAGCTGATTTCTGAAATGTATCATTTAAACCTGGATCATATTTTAACAACCTTGTATAGTTGTGATACTGAAAGGTGCATATTTTGTAAATTGTGCTTCATTTCATTGGTGTGTCTTAATGAATGTTACTGTAATGGAGTTATACTCTGCTCTGTGTATGTGACTAGAGTGTGAGTGGATCCAGGTCTAGGGAAGTGAATGAATGACCACTTTACAGCACACCTGTTGTGGGCGGTGTCGAGTGGTGATCCAATCTCAAATGAGTCTATTTTTTTGCCATGAATCTCACCACTCCTATTTAATGTGTAATAAAGAACAAATTAAAGAGGAACTTTTTGTCCGTCTTGTATTTATTCCTGCTTCTTCGATTAAACTTGTTTGGTTGTAAATATTGTTTGCACATATAATCTGTCACTGCTGGAGAATCCAGATACTACAGATGCAAATAACAACCGTGATTTATTTTTTCATCACTTCAGCATTCCCCAGCAGGTGACACTGTTGACTCACTTTGGCAGGTCTGTTTTTTTTTTTTTTTTTAAGTTTATGAATCCACTATTCCTCAGCTACCAGACAGTGAGCCCAGATTTAGCTTTAACAAGCTGCGCATGTTTAAAATTAACCAAGACTAAATGTGTTCATTTTTCCGGAGTAGAGAAGAATATTGTTCGTCTTGTCAGCAGAAATATGCTACCAAGTATGACCATGCTAGACGAGTGAGATGAGTTGAGGGCTGCATACGCACAGCCGAGGACACAAGTTGTTCACAAGTAGTGACTGATCGATCTACATATGAAGCCAGCTCAGGAGACCGCACTGCTCCAGATCTTTGCTTCTCTACACCACTACACTGACAGCCTTCTAGGTGTCAGAAGCATCAGGTAAGTGGGGAAACACCTTCTCCAAAGACCCATTCAAGGTATTTGACCCATATCCAATGAATGGATATCAGGATGTCTGGTGCCACACGAAGCTAGGAGGTTCAGGCTGTTTCCTAGGCCTGAACCACCTCTACAGCATTACATGAGAGAGGGGTGACCATCAGCTACCTCCCCACACATGAGCAACGCCAAAAGATGAACAAGACATCAACTCACTGACCTACATCGTCCCAATCTACAGCGAGTACAGCGGATCGTCATTCAGGAAGAGTAAATCTGCATGGTGATAAAAAGATGGTTAGAACGGAAGGGATGGAATTTCTCTAGCAGCTCATATTCACCGATGCAGTGACAGAAGCAGTTCCCTCATTTCAACACACTGGATTGGGTTGTTCGCTGGTGCTTGTTTAGTCATATTCTATGAAGGCAGATGTCATGTTTCATCAAAGATCGGATAATTTCCTCAGTTTTCAGGACAAATGTCTGGTAGATCACCAGCAAAGACGGAATACAAGCCTCAAACGGACGGGCCTGTGCCCGTGTCGTCTGCAGGCGACGCCAAGGTAATAGGCTGCAAAACAATGTTAGGTGTAGTGGCAGTCTGTGTAGCTGCGTCCTGTCGGAATGCAGTCTCATACCTGAAGTTTCTTATGATGACACTGCTTCGTGATAATTATTGAATCCGTCTTTGTGCCTGTAAGCCAATTATAAATTAATTTTATTAGCTGTTTTGTCCTCTATTTCCTTTTATAATACACCAGAGGAGCTAATTAGCCAATTTCAAAGGAAGTTAAGTTGTTTGCAAACTGTTGCTGTGAACAATCAAGTATGTTCAGATTTTGTGACAAGCTCCATTACTCTGTCCTCTCTAAACAAAGGGGCAAACGGTGCTTGCCACACAGCAGCAGAGTGAAAAAGAAAGATCTAATGAATTATGTAGACAGAGCTTTCTCTCAGCCTGACAATCTGAAATCAGCCTGGAGAAAATTTTTAAGAGAAGTACGAGTCAGTGCATCCATCACAAATCCCCCTCCCCTCCCCTCCCCACCACAGGGACCGCTGAGGCCAAGGCTTGTCAGTCAAGAGCCCCCCCCCCCCCCCCCCCTTCCTTGAAGTGTAATCTGGGGACAGCGCTGAGAAACCTGCAGGTCTGATAAAAACACTGCAAAGATACCCCAGAAAAACCAGTTCGTGGTACTCCATGTTCCTGACAGTGAGGCGCGCAGGAGATGAAAAGACTCAGCAAATGCTTCTAAATTGCTAACAACAACCATCAGACTGGTTCCACTTACAGGGAACACAGCCCAGGCTGGAAAATCTATCTGCCCCATTTGCCCCCATGCACACTTTATGGAACAAGCTCAATCACAATCACTAGTCCTGACCCCTTGTGAATGCTCACATGGGGTGAATTCACAATCAACCGATCGTGCGGTAATCTCTGCCTTGTTACTGTGCAGAGAGAGAGAGAGAGAGAGAGCTTCTATTTTATTTTAATGAAGCTTCCTTCCCTGGCAGGCGACTGAGTGCAGGGCAGCAAAGACCATAGTCTGCTAATGAGAGGCCAGGAAGTTCAGGTGTCTTAAAACCGGAACACATATTAGACACTTTGGTACAGACATGTTTTTCCATCCCCTGGAGGAAACAGAGAGCCACATGAATATTCAAGGCGCGGTTGATGAGTTGTGTTGCCTATAGCATCACGCCACTTGGAAAGCTCTCACTCTCCTTCTTTCATCACAGGAGGTCCTTCGCCGATGAACCTTGTAGGCTGCGAACACGACGCTCCTGCATCCAACTACCAATTATCATCTGAGGTCATTAACTCATTATGTTGACACAAACACTGCAATTTCAGATACCAATCTTTATTCTAAGGAGCCTATTCACAAGGAGTGGCTGATTGGATTTCTGTCTCGCATTCATTACAATCACTCAACAAGTGATGTTTGGACACAAAATTAATGAACACAGTGCGGCACTTTAAAACCCAACGCAGCTATGAATGGAGGAAAATAAACCAGCTCCGTGTTATCTCTCAATGTATGCATCAGCATACACTGATACAACATGGCGTCCTTGTTGGATGTTTATACTTTGTTCTTCTCAGACAGCAATCTCCACATAATGATGGTAAGTCAACAGGCGGAGAGACAAAGGGAAGGTGGCAGTGGGGTGGCGGGGGCAGAAGGCCCGGGGATTGAGCAGCTTCAGGTTCAGCAGCCCCAGATGGGTGATTCATACCAACTTCATCACTGGCAACAGACAGAACATCCAGGCCTTTATTACCTCCATCCATCACCATCACTTCATCAATCTGAGCTCCTGTGAGCCAGCTCTCCAGCCAGTCCCCAAACACCCATCCCAACGTGCTGCTGGACGGAGATTTACACCCCCCACCCCCCAACCCCGTCTAACACCGTCTCCCCCCCCTCTCGCTTTAACAGGCACACACAAACCAAGAGAGATGAGCTTCCGTGTCAAAGCTAGACCCATTTAGTATGAGAGTGCGTGCGCACGCTACACACACACACACACACGCACGCACGCACACACACACACACACACACACATAGAGAGGGTGAGTGTGTAAAGGCCATTCAGTGAGCAGACATAGTGTGAAGCTGTTCCCCTAAGGGCCCCTGTCTGACAGGCTATCCTACATTCTGAAAGCCACTTACACTTCAGCCACATCATGCCACCTGCTGCTGCTGACCAATGTGTCAGGGGGGGCATATCATGATGGATACACTAAGCTGTGAGAGAAATCATTGAATCATTCCCACTGCTCACCCTGCTGAAAAAAAAACAAAACACCTGCAAATTCTACCTTACATACATTACATGGCACGGTCCTCCCAGTAAGACACAATGTCATGAAAAACTTTAAAGTGGTTCCAAAAACATTGCATTACTTTTTTTTTGTAATGTGTCACAGAAGTGTTAAGTGAGTCATGGGAATTTTGTATTTTGTGTTTTTCTTAAGGTCAGTGTGTCCGATTGAAAGACCAAAAACGATTGATGTGTCTGTTGGTCCGTCAGTGCTTTTTGAGTTCTCCACTTTCAATATAGCACCCCCCCCCAACCTACTGGTTCTTGTAAATGGTGAACTCAAATTTCAAAGGCCCAGTAGATATCTTGGTTAGGAACTCAAAGGTATGACTCAAAGGTGACACAATAGCTAAAAGCTCTTGAATCACCTTTTAGGAAAAAAAAAAGGAAGGTCAGCACAACCCCATTTAAAAAAAAAAACTGACATGACATCAAAACAGCAAATGCAGGAGTTTGTAACTCAAGTTTATAATTTATCTGTAAATTTAACGTATGCTCATTTAACGTTGGCATCAAAAAGATAAAAAGATGATGGACGCTCATGTTTATGGTGTGTTATGTCACCTTTTCTTTTAACCACTCAGTACACACTGAAACTTTGGAACATTAATAACTGAAGTTTTGAAAGTGGAATTCTGTCTTATTCTTGCTTGATATATGAGTCAACGGTCCAAGATATCTCTATCGTATACTGCCTGTCATGGGCCGACCATAGTTAATGAGGGAGACATGTCTGGACTGCAGAAAGGCCTTCCAGGAACCCAAACCAGTCAGGCTGTTGAAAGGTGGAGGATGTTTAATAACCAGGAACGTCTGGATGGCAGCATTTGCATATGTACCTGCATCTTTTAGCCTTAATGGTACGTTCAGACAATTCCTCACACCATCTGTACTTCAACATGGATGGTTCTTTTTCCATTTTAGCCCAGAAGAGACAATGTCCATGATTACCTCAAACTAACTCGGTTGTGGATTCATCTTTGGATGCAGCAATAAAAACTATGTTCAATGACAATGGCTTCACAGAGTGATCCTCTGGTCATGTAGTCAGCAAATATGCCTCACAGAATCATGTTGGTTTTTATTTCCGTGCTGCATCATGGGTTCAGTGGCATTTAGTTTAGTCCTGTGCAGAGATTTCCTCATCATTACCTGTGAAGGACTGAGCCTTTTGTAGCCACTGCTACCAGTGAACATCTTTCCCTTTGACGTGACGTGTCAGCGTTCATCAACTTTCTAAGTCTTTTGTTGGCTTTACCCTCAGTTTATTGAAATATGGTGCTCGTATAAAATTCAGAAAAAGCATAAATTTACAATAATCAATGAATGAAGACGAGGTGTAATCAAATATGTTGTATTTGTATCAGATATCAAAAAGGATTAGAATATAATCACATTCTATTTTCTTGGTGTTTTACAGATTGTCCCAACTTCTTCTTCACAAACTAACCTACTCAAAAATGCAGGTAAGTAGAACTTCAGAGATTCAACAGTAAGACAGGCAGAACAAAAGGCTGGAAAGCACAATAGATGTCCTGTCAGGGAATGATGGGAAATGGGCTGGCACTGCACTGCTGATGAGAGAAAGGGGAACATGTGAGCACAGAAGGTCAATTGATGGAAAAGGAGAATTAGTATGTGGCAGCAAAAACAGAGCAGACAAAAGAATTAATGACTAAGTGCTGTCTTAAGTTGTGCCACAAATCTTAAAAGAAGTATTAACAGCAGCAGAACGAGCTGAAAACACATCAGCGACACGTTATTTCTACAGAACGTTAATACGGGAAACGTATTAGCAAACATTTACCCGTTACACATCCTGTCGCTACAGAGCAACATTAGCATTCATTTGAAGTTCTGTTTGTGTCCACCTTATGCACCATATTGATGAAGCTGCTAACTTTGTCTATTTTGGTTTGGTGTAATGTGGGTAAATTGAATAGGTTAATTACAACTTTTGTTTTGAAGGTTGGCCCACGCTCTACCTGGAATCCTTGAACCATGAGAGTAAAATAACCAGAAGGACAACCACATAGCATTGAGACTTAAAATTTTTCTGCAAATTTCTCTGCAAATTCACTGCAAGTTCAGAATATGCTGCTCTATGGGTTAAGAGGAGATAATGTAATAGAAACAGATAATGCAAAACACACATTACAAAACAAAGTAACATCACAAAACATGTTATATCATACACTCATACATACAGGAGAAAATATAAAATTTACAGCCTTGTACATCTCATAAATAGCTGAATAAAAAGTATTTGAAGTGCATCATTGTATGTCCCATTAAAGTTTGCTGGGCAGCTAATTAATTTGGCTGTCTCATTAAATAAATAGCTAAATCATTTCTGAAAAATGACTAAATACAAAGTGACAAAATATGGAAGAAAGACAAGAAGTAATCCAACCTGCCATAAAATCATTCTAATGCTGATCATAATATGAACAACCTAACAACATATTTAAAGGAGTGTAATCCATACCCTCCAGCAGCCGCAAATAAATGCAATTTTATAAACTTCATTATTTACTGCTGGTGCATTGAGTGGCATTAAATTGTAGAGAGAGTGCACAGAAGCAGTTTTTAATATAAATACAATATTGGTAAAAGATAAAATTCATAATTAATATTTAAAAAAATATTTTCAGTCCGTCTCACATGATAAATTGTTTGTTCTTAGTTATTCACAAATATCCTTCCTATCTGCAGCGTGTCTGCTCTCAGGCGGCAGAATTCTCTCTTAAATAAATCATTGTTTCAAATTAGTGTTCTATTACACTCTGGATAGAAATACACTCTCCACATGCTCATGCTCAGTTTATGAAGGGGATTTAAAGAGTAAAAAAGAAAACTTTTCACTTTGGGCATTGTGTCATATTGATTTATGACTACTATTATATACCCCTCTACCTATCCCATACATCCATGTACACAGACCTTTATATGATGTGACACAGAGGGTGTCATTAAAGATTATGAATAAAGACAACTTGGGGGAGATAAATCGATGTTCCTTCCTGAGAAACATTTCACTCTGGACTCGAACGTTATTGATTCAGGCACCATGGAATGTTCCACCAGTAGCTTTAATTTATCTGTATAAACCTCCCCCAAAACCTTGAATACACTCAGAATTTTTTTTTCTTTTTGTGCTTAGAACAACAAACAGCGCCTGTGAGGGTAGTGCGGTTTCTCTGACAGGTTTACTTAACATCTCAACCACATGATGTAAGTGATGACAGGGGCAGAGAAATGGAAGTGAGCGGCTTAACACAGCCAGGGAGAGGAAGACACTTTTAATTTAAGTGTCCATCAGTGTAGGGATGTTTGGGTAATGGTGGTTTCCTTGGCAACAAAGCGAACAGCAAATACACTAAGAGAGAGGCATTTTGTGCTTTTGGGGGTGAAAAGTTGGGAATCTGCCCTCACATATATCCCTTGAGTGTTTTATTGAGACGTACTTGCTGTCTTATGGTCTCAGTGTGGTAGCATGTTGGTGAATGTGTGCATGTGTGATTTGTGAGTTGGTTTGTATGCATCAGGATGTAGGATATTGCATTCACACCCTCACACAAAGATATAAATAGGCGAGCCAGAGTGCAGGGAAAACTGAACAATACTTTGTTTCACTGGCAGCTATTCAAACTTACAGTCTGTCACACTTGCGTTATGCAGAGCAAGCAGAATTTAATGGCAAATATTTGGTGTGTGCAGCAATAATTCAATCTAGAACTTATATGGAGGTGATTTATTTTTGGTCTCATTTTAGATCATTATTCAAACTCTATCATTTAATCTCCTCTACCCCTTCTTGGTCTTGCTGTTCTGATTTATGTGACAAATTAGGCAATAATGCGTGTAAGTGTTGGTTATTTAGGTCTTAAGATCCTACAGCATGTGTGTGTGTGTGTGTGTGTGTGTGTGTCTCGATGTGTGGCAGAGTTATCTCTTTCTCATTCAAGTCATGTCACAGGCCAGACACCATTGTCAGGAGAGGCTTTCATCGGCTGACTTCAGATGTGCCTGTCATCCAGTCCAATTATACAGAGAGAAATAGGTATTGTTACACTACGGGGATTGATTCAAGACCAAATAGAAAAGTGAAGATAAGGCTACACAGTCATCTATGGCCACGCGCTACTTGTTTGGAGTCACACATACTCGTACTCACACACAGATTTGAAATCTCATGGACGAGCAACTTCAATATCTCTGCGATAACAAATCCTTACGAGGTAACGTGGCCTCAGTTCTGTCTGCAGTGGGAGTGTCTGGCAGGTAGGTTACAGTAATTTAAAATGGCGAGGGATGGAGGGCTACACCTCTGCCTCAGTCTGACCGTCAGGCTGATAGACTGTCTTTTTATGGAGATAACTCCAGGCCGATGGGGCAGCTGAGCAACACTGGGCTTAAGACGACTCCAACCTGCTGCTGAGAGCGGTTCAGAGCCACTCAAGCATCCGTCAGCCAGTCTGTCACCAACAGCCTTGTTTCACCACTTTCTGCATTTACCCCTTACTCCTCTTTCTGCTCTTCTCTCTTTCTCTCTTATAAACACCTGAAAAATGTCAAGAAACACCACCTACCTCCAACCGCTCAAAGGGAAACAGCTCCAATTTATTTAATACTACCCTGCCATCGCACTCAAATCTCGTTTTTTCTGCCATGTTCACTATTGTTTGGCATTCAGAAGCTGTGCAGAGCAGCTATAGTGCCTGAAAAGCCAACTGTTTGGGAAAGTTTACATGTGGCCTCGTTTGGCATTACTACAATGGAGAATAATTGAAACCAAAAGTTCAGCCCTTCTCAGTTGCTCCTCGTCTGTCATTTCATTAGGTCTGTCAGGTGTATCCTTGTTTGTATAGAAGAATTGTGACAGCTCTGGATGGCAGACGTCTCAGTTTAGACAATCCCCTTATGTGTAGTCAACCCTGCGTCTCAGTCGAGCCTCCGGTGTCCTTGTCTCTGATACAGATTCACTGATGTGGAACACAGTTGGCTGAGATGCTGGAGAGCAAAAGGGAGAAGGGATTTGCTTATCGGCTAAAGCTTTTTTTTCTGTGGCGGTTTGTGCTGGGCCATGAGAGGAGATTTAAACTCTTATATATACACTTTCACTTACACACACTCACACACACGCACACACACACACACACACACACACACACACACACACACACACACACACACACACACACACACACACACACACACACACACACACACACACACACACACACACACACACACACACACACAGTGTTTTCCTTCCATCAATCTCTGTAATCCACCCAGGTTATTGTGAAAGTGATAAATTCAGCCATTTAATATCCATAATTAATAATTCATTACGCACAGTGGGCCCCAGATTTAGATTAGCTACTATTTTATCTAGCTAATAATTGTAACCTTGAAGGTCACACTGAATGTTTTTCATTATGGCCTCCTGAGCTCCACTTAGGAACACAGTAAACTTGCAGATATTGTGACTGAATGGCATTGCCGGGGAGAGAAAGGGAAAAGATGAAACACTTGAGGGCTGCATGAGGATGTTGTGATTCACTTTATATTTTTCCCTAATTAAGTAGTTGGTTGCCTCACAGACGTTTCCCTGCAAGTGGTGAAAAATCCATGTCTCTGTAGCAAACTTTCAAAAAAGGTGTTTCAGCGTGCGAGACAGCTTTAGACGCCACTGAAAGAGCGTTTCACCATGGAGATGAGAGATGGGTCATGTTTTTATGTTCTTAGATTTTCTTCCTGTTCGTTGTAAATCACACAGCGTGACACCATTTGAAGACACAGATATAGGATGTAATTAGAAAGCACGAGTGATGATGTCACAGTCAACAGTTTTGTGTTTGGGGAGCTGAACAGAACCATTTGTCATAAAGTTGAACGACTGAGAGAAGTGAACAGAAAATGCAGAAAACTGGCTTTTTTCTTCTTCTTCTTTTTTTGTAGTGAATAAATGTAAGTGAACCAAGTTATCTCGCTGTCACCCCCCCCCTCCCCCATTCCTCCCTTACGCCTGTCTTCCTGCTCTCTGTGTGTCTCTGAAATACACATATACTTTCTCACACAAAGGAGGGAAAGTGTCACTATGGAAACAAGGAAGGCGAGATTTCTAAAAGCTACCTCTTCAAGCGAGAGTTAAGACAACAAAAAAAAGGAGTCCATACTGTGAGTGGCAGAAAAGTGGTAATATATCCAGCATCTATACTTCACCCTCCTGTTCCGCCGACGTGGATGATGATCAATTCACCTGATCAGGCCTCACGGCGTGGCGTCTCTACCTGTCTGCGTATGTCTGTGTCTGCATGCACACATACAGAACATGTGCGCTTTTCTTACACTCTGCAGCATTTGTGCTCAAGGACTGAGCCGTGTGTGTGTGTGTGTGTGTGTGTGTGTGTGTGTGTGTGTGTGTGTGTGTGTGTGTGTGTATGTAGTATTCACCACACATTTCTTTAATAGGGCTAATCCATTTTAATCCCACCTGCCACTGTTACCTTACAATGATGAATGTAAGCCTAAATGAGTTGAGACGCAGAGAAATGCCCACAGGAGACAGACGAGGAGGCTGGGAGGTAGATGTAAGTCTCTACATGTGTGCTCGTGTCGGCTAGTGTGGACATGTGTGTGTGTGTGTGTGTGTGTGTGTGTGTGTGTGTACACGCAAGCCCATATGTGTGTGTTTACCAAGGCTTCTACAGCAGCTGAAAAGGTTTTGCTCAAGGCTATTTTCTCTGGGTCTTCAGGGTCACTGCTGTCCTTAGTGATGTCTCCTTCAGCTGTAATCAGCACCACGGACAGCAACACCGATCTCCATCACCGTAGGCACCGCACCAGGCATCCATCTCAATACACTCAAAGAGGTTGCTTCTTTTCTGTCTGATTTAAAAGAAGTGGATAGGTGTATGCAGGCTGCACGTTAGGAATCAGTGTTGAAGAACTCCTCCAACACTTGATCTTTAACAGGGATGGAGAACAGGGAAAGGGAAATCTAATTGTGAGAAAACCTTCAGGGGACCACATCTATTTATAAAGCCTGTAATGGTAAAGTCCTGGAGGACCAACTTCCTTGGGATGACAAATTCAACATGTTTGAATAAAAAGCCGTAGAAGTCCAACTACAACATGGTGTTACTATACACAGAGCTACAGTTTTAATGATCAACATGTTTCACAAGTGGCTGCTTTGAGGAATAGTAGAAATGCAAATACAGGCAAATGAACAAGAGAATAAGAAAAGGGCTAAAAGAAGGAATAAGGGAGGGTGGGATAGGAGGAGTATACTACTGTATAGAGTGAGTGGCTAAGTTATGGAGAGAGAGATAGGGAGAGCCAGACGAAGAGAGAAGGAGAGAGAGAGAGGGTGCAGATAAGCGGGAGGGGAAAACCTCCTCTCTGAAAGGGATGATGTCAGTCTCTGCAGCTGAGCCCCCCGGTCCCCGACTCGACGGGGTGAAGACACTCTCCTCCACAAATGTCACATTCACCACGAGACAGACAAGAGGTGAGACGCTAATCAGAGGGAGGAGGGAGAGTTGGATGAATTCAATCCTGCAGGTATGTATGCCACGTTATCATCCATCTGTGAGTTCATTTTACAGCGCCTTTTGTTGCATGCTGCCTGCCATCGCACTTCAGATTCCTGCCAGCATCTCATCATTGTTCAAAGTTAACATCATGTGTCTGGAGTGTTTCACAGCAAACCTCAGCAGGATGCAATTGTATGTGTGTGTGTGTGTGTGTGTGTGTGTGTGTGTGTGTGTGTGTGTGTGTGTGTGTGTGTGTGTGTGTGTGTATTTAAGCAGGATGAGTCCCTTGAAACCCACATTTATGCATCCACACACATTGGTGGAAAGTTTTAAATGAAGAAGAAACTGATGTTTCCTCGGGGGGGGGGGGGGGGGGGGGGGGCTGTTTCAGTTATTTAAATCCAAATGAGATGCAGGAGATCCCTAGAGCAGAGGGCATGACAGAGGTTTGAGATTAGAGTTAGGGATTTTGTGAGAAGATAAAATATTCACATGGGGGAAAAAAAACTCTATTGCATCATGGTGACAGAGCTCTGCCTCTGTCTGCATGAGAGATGTGCCATGTTCAAGTATGGTGGTGATCAGACAGGTGAGACAACTATGGTGAGTCATCCTGTAACATCTGTACCTTTCACTTTAGCTCACGGGACTGCGTATGCACAGGGGGAATGTCATTGTTAGACATTGTGTTTCTAAGTCACATAGGATGCAACCAACTTATGGGATGTATTTGCTCTCATACAAGAAAAAAACATTTTCCAGTGCTGGGATTAGTTCTAAATGTCACAGAGGGGCCAGATGACAACACATGAAGGAATCCATTCAATAAACACCAGGAGAGGACAATGACAAAGGATAACACTCATTTTTGAACACACAGACAGACAGACAGACAAAAACAAACAAACAAAGAAACCCAAGCAAACAAACAAACAAAGCTCAAGTCACACACATTTCAGCAACAGCCATCCATTTACACACTCAGGCTGTTGGCATGCCAGTCAATTAGTCACAGCGTGGATTACACTCCACGAGGAGCTGGGAGAGAGAATCACACTGGAAATCCAATTTTGTGGCACATCAAATGTCAGGGTAGATTTTTCAGATGCAATGTGATAACCACAGAGACAGCGGGAGGAGATGCCCAGGGAGCGTAGGAGTGAAGGTGGAGGAGGGGAGGGGATGGAGTTTAGTGGAGAAGTAATAAGAATAAGGGGAGGAGAGGAAAGGGTGATGAGAGAGTCTCAGAGGTACTACAGGCATCCCTCCTGGCCAGCAGGTCCAGCTTTGTAGCTGATAGGGTTACAGCTACTGTCTATTCTTAATATGGGAAACTCCTGAGCTGCAGAACTGGCTTTCCAAAAGGCTGCAACAATTTCAGCAAAGAAATTGCAGATTTTCTGATGATGCAATTTACCTTCAGGCCTTTTTCTAATTATTGACCACTTCTGTTACCCAATTTTGTCATTCGTCCGACCTTAAAATAAAAGATTTCATTCAGATTGGGGAGAAAAATTGATCGAATGTATTATGAAAGAGGTATAAACAAAATCTATGTTTGTGACTTAATGTTAGTTGAAATTTATGTTTTCAAGCATCCAGTTAGAAAAAAAAAAAAAAAAGAAAAATAAGTGTGTACAACAAACTTTTCTCTGACATCAGGTGATTGTCGTCTGTGAGGCCAGGTGCTCTGGAGAAACCTGTTGTTGGGTGCAGTGTTCCAGTACACTGCAGATGCACACCTACATTTGTTAGCTTAACCCCAGCAGGACAACGCCATTTATTCCCATAAAGGTGGAACATCAAACAGGTACTTTCTGCTATTGTGTACAAGCTGTTCCTCTGTGCTGCTGACTGTGCTGACTAATGTTTGATAAAGGCTCTGTTAGCAGTGAGGGACATTCAAAGTGAGCCTCACTTGAGTGTTTTACTATCTCAACACTAAAAAAAATTATTTTTATCTGCTTATTTGCTCAGTAAAACATTCTGATGTCACCACAAAGTTCTTCTGAGTCCTCTTTCAGATGTTAGTGTGAATATTTCCCTGTGTAGTTTATCTCACAATCAGTGCTCCCATCTGATGACCTGAATTGGAGTCTATGAGCGAAATGGGTTTGATTTCTTTGCTTACCCGCAGGGAAAATGTTTTTCTTCGGAACTATACATATACACATGTTTACAGTTTTCAGTTGATTTCAGACATCACCCCAGTGGAAATCCATCCTAATCTCTCCTATGCATTCAGGCATTCCCTCCACCATATGTGAGAAAACCTTATCCATCCATCTATTAATCTCTGTCCCAGAGAGCTAAAACCCCGCATTCCCAAAAGAGGTGACCTGAGTGGCCCCTCAGCCCGTGTCATTACCGCTGACCAGCGGCTCATCGCTATCTGTCCCTGACCTCTCAACCTCCCTTAGAGGCAGCCAACGGCTCTACAGCAGGGAGGGGAGCAAGGGTGAGGTTGTGGCAAGAGAGGAGATAGAAAGTGAGGAAAACACGAGAGAAGAGTGGATGGAAAGGTGAGAGGGCAAAAGAAGGGATGGAAGAGGAAAATAGAGAATATTGAAGGGGAGAGGAAAAAACTAGGGAAAGTAAAGACGGGGTGGAAAAAAAAAACAGGTGGATGACCGAGATAATAGGTGAACAAAAAAAAAAAAAAAAGGAACGGAAGCAAAAATGAGAAGAGGGAGGTGAGTCACTGAGGAGCTAAAGAAAATGGGGAGCAGGAGAATGAGGGTGGCAGTAGAGGAAAATAGATAGAGGCAAAACAGTCAGAGATCAGATGAGACATTCAGGGAGACTCAGAAATGGAGTGAGAGGGAGAGAGATACTATTTCAAGACCATAATGTCACGCTACTTCAAAGTGCAAAACGTTCCTGTCATGCTCCTGCATGACTGTGCCTCTGGAGAATGTCCTTATTGATCAGATGATAAAAAGGAGCCTGACAGTAGTGTGTGGAGCTGCTATTCACTCACAGTGTGACACATTTTAAACTGTGACAAATACACTGACATCTCTGCCTTGACTTTGTCTTCATTGACACAGGGCTGCTGACCATAAGAGCTGCAGGAGATTCATTCAGGAGCAGCAAAACCAAGAACACCAAGAATAGCAGGTAAAACTCAGGTACATGTGACCATAACTGATGAGCGCAGCATAAATCAGCATACCTGATGAGGAAAAAACCAATATGAGGAAGTATGACATTAAATGACAAATTGTCAAATATTGATTAATTTATTGTCTTGCTAGTTGAATGTCTCTGAAGTCACGGGTCATACTCATCACCTAAAATACCTTCAGTTTAATGTCACTACAGTGAGTCAAATTATGTGTCTTCTAATTTAATTTTTACGTTGATTTTATTTGTGATGTTCAAATACTTGTGTGTTTTGGATAGCGATGGATTGTTTTTGAACTTCAGGTCTTATTCCACTCTAAGGTCTTTTCCAGTTTTTTAGATTTTCTAGTTATAGTTTACTGAGATGATGACCTTGACCTTTAGAAAACTAGGTCAAGGTTAAATCTCAACTTTTGTGCACTCAGGAACTGGATAAGATAGAAAGATGAGAGAAAAAGCCAGTGTGAGTAAGACAATGGATCAAAGCTAGTGCATTTATCCATGGTCTGAGATATTTTCTATCCTGAGTTATTTTTGCACATATCTTAGGAAGATAGAAAGATGTAACAAATGTTATATTCAGGGAGGCAAGGGGATGAAAATTAGATCACGATCTTGACCTTGAAAAACTAGGTTAAGGTCTAATTTTCATTTTAATATCTTTTTAGGTACACATCTCTGAAACCTCATGACAAATAGAATGGATCAGTTACATGTTGGATCATAGGTCTTTTATTAAATAAACCTGACCTATGAAAGTAGGTCAGGGTAAAATTTTGAATTCAGGTGTGTCGCGGGATGTTGCAGTCTGTACTGCCTAATTTTCTAGATTTATTTTCAAGTGAGCCACTTTGATATTTCCCTTCAGACTAAAAATTACAACACCAGGTATTTAACAACATGTCAGCTGACAGCTACATAAAGTGTTTCAATGGTTGAGGTAGTTTCAGGTTAACAAATTTTAACCTAACTATTTGCAATAAAGGCACAGCAGGACCTCCAGGACTGCATGAATCAGTACCCTGAAAGATATTGAGTATTTTTTGCAGTTACATAACAGACCCATAAACACAGACATTTAGCTCTTTGTTGGGACTATAATTTAATTAAATTAAAAAAAATATACTATAATAGCTGACAAATTATCTTATTGTAGAAGTCTCTGCAGTCCTTGAAAATAAACAGACAGCTTTTCATTAATTTGATTTGTATGCAAAGGCCAGTAGATAACAGACGAAACAAAAGCAAACTTACTGGTAAATACTAACTGTGTTCACCAAAAACAAGTATCTTGATTCTTGAGGAAGTCTGCTAAAATATATATATATATATATATATATATATATATATATATATATATATATATATATATATAATTGAATATCTCTAAATATAACAGATAGCTGACCATGCAACATACATAATAAAAAACAATCACAATATGATTAATAGTACATGTTAAAATATTCTGTCAGTATATGCAAAGAATTGCAGATGCTTGATCTGAAACTGAGTGAAATTATGTTCATATTGAACAGAAAACTTTGTTGATGTTTGCTTTTTTTCAAGAAGTCTTAATTTCACAACTACTAGGATTATCTTTCTTTTTTAAATTTATGACTGAATATTTTAGCTTCAGTTATTGACAAATAATTTTTTTCTCTCTTCCCTTTCGACTTTTACTCTCTACCCAAATCTATCATCCTCCCCGCTTTCTTTATATATCTTTTTCTCAGGGCTTCATTCCTCCATACTGTGTGTTTCTACATTTATGCCACTGTGCACTATGGCTTTTTATTCCTATGTGATGATGAAAAGTGTTCATGTAGGAACAGAAGCCATTTTACACGTGGTGAGAGAGCAACATGACAGAAGCACGACAGAACTGAGCACTCCTTGCTGCCTGCTCGACGGCATCCCTGGAGATTAACATATGGATGGATAAATGTAACTGTCTCCTGCTCAGTGCTTCCTTCTAGTAAAGATACAGTTATGGTTGTCTGTTATATGAAGAGTGAGCTCAGCGCATTGCTGATCTGAAGGCAAAACAATGTCAGACTTTGTTGTGTATACACCTGTTTTTGGCTCCAGGCACATGTTTGATGCATGTGATGACAGCTGCAGTCCGCAGGAATGGGTGTTGGAACATTTGCAAAACGTGTCACGAACAAAGGAAGAAGGGAGCAAGGAGAGACCAATAGAGATCTTTAATAACCAACTATAAAAGAGGCACTTAGTGAACCACTTTACAACTTGCAAGAGGCACTGCATTTCCATTTCTTCTCACTCTGATTTCTTTTGCACATTATTAAAATAAAACTTTGACATGAAGCATTACACCAAACAATATTCTACCTACAATATAATACAATATAAGATACATACAATATAAACAAGATAAAAAGCACCTTTGTTGTCTTAGTAAATAGCATTCATAATTAAACAATTGGAGTTACAGACACAATGATTGAGTTTGTTATCTGTGTGTGTTATTATCAGTGCATGGGAAAAACTCAAAATACAGGTCTTGGGACTGTGTTGTCCTTGTATACTCCAGCGTTCGAATCTTCTATCAGCGTACCAAAGTACGTAGATGAATTACTTTAATAAGCTACAGAGAACAAGTAAAAACAGTTGCATGAATGCACTTTAACTGCTACAGATCTCATGTTCCCTTCTCAGGACATTGGCTTTCACATTACAATAAAACATAATGTAGCACCAGGTAATATTTATACAAAAGGCTAATATGATGAATGTCAATGCAGTACAGTAAAGTTAATAGAAAATTAATAAGTAGGAAATGTACAAAAGGTGCACAGACAACAGTCCACATCAGTTATGATATCATTTGGTCCTTTTGCAGAAAAAACTTTTAACTGTTAGGATGAATGTAATGAACAGGCATTTCTAAGAGGAAAACATTTTCTACATTTTCAAGTATTCCTTTTTTTCGTTCCTCTTGCATAATGAAATAAAATCTCTGAGACAGATAATATCCAACAAAGGAAAAGTAGAAGTTTTTTCCCCCAATTAACATAATTTTTTTGATTCATATCTGCTCTTCGTCCTCACATTTGTGTAATAATAACACATGTACAAAGAAGACATAAAGTGACTAGGTAAGAATTTAAAGATAGCATTTCACAGAAAACAGCTGTGCAATCTTATTCACTGTAATAATTTGTCTTAAACATTTATAACTGTGAAATTTACAGTCCCTTATTCACAGATACATCACACCCTACTCAGTTAATAGATTCTGATGTGTCCTTCCTTAAAGGAATTTTGAAGCTTGTGAGTTTCTGTCCAAACAGCTGGCTTAGGAGGTGGTTCTGTGACTCAGCTGTCCGGTAGGAATGGCTCTCCATTGACCTGACGCCCATCTTTGGCCTTGATTTATTCAAAGAATTGTTCATGGGAACTGTAGACACTTTAGAAATCGGGGGATGCAGAGGCCGTCCCAGTGGTCCCTTTTTGGCTTTAAAATCAACATTAAAAGGAGTCAAAGTCTCAGCTTTCTTTTGTGCACAGCCATCAAGCAAGCTTCTTTTTAACTGCAGACCCATGCTGGAAGTTTTGCTCTTGGAAACGATTTTGTTGCTGACGACGTCATCCCTTACAGAGGACAATACGGGATAGTCATTGGATTCGTCTGACTTTATTTTCAAAGATTGCTTTGCACACTTGTTGGGGCGAAATTTCTTTTTGGCCAGTGACTCAACTCCAAAGTTCTCTTGCGTGGCTGGAGAGGAAAGTCTTTGCAGGCTGGGGGTGGATTTCATGTCTTTCCTCTTCTTCTGTGGTCTTACAGATTCTTTATCCTCACTTGAGGCTGAAGCATTGGGGGAAGTCTTTGACTGGAGGACTTTTGTGTGTTCTGTAGTCTTTGTGCTGCATGTACCTGTGCTATTTTTAGCGCTGTCAGCTGTTTTGACTAGGGAAGCTTTTTCTTCCACCTGACTGTCACTTTCCTGCTCAACACCATTACATAAAGTCTGCTGTATGCTGTCATTCTGAGAATCTTTTGACATCTGATACCACTGCTCATCATCCCTCTGCTGATCCACCGCATCAGTAGCTAATTCATGCTTTGCTGATTCAGGTGTCTTGGATATGATTGGATCTTCTTCTAAAATGACAAACGCTTCCTCAGAAGGTGGTAGTAAATCTATGTGTTCTTCAGTCTCAGTGGAGTCACCTTCAATGGAACCTTTCAGCTTTTTATCATCTTTATCAACGTCCTCCCCCTCACAAATACTCTCTTTAGACACTGACCATGCATTTGATTTTGCTCTAATGCAGACTGACTCATTCTCCTTCTTCACATCACACTGTTCAGTAATTGATTTTCCATTACTCTCTTTATCAAAAACAGCTGAAGTGGTTGGATCAATTTCCTCTTCCTTGGGTGTAGCAGACTCTGTGGAGCGCATTTCAATACATTTCTCCAGCTCCACAAGTAGTTCAGAGTAGTCCTCAGTGATATCCTCAGTCTTCACATTTGCACTGTTTGTGTCACATTCATTTGTAATGGTTTGAGTGGAGTCCTCTGCTGTAGACATGGAGGGTTTTGAATACTGTGTTTCAGAGTTGTGATTTAAGCACAGCGAGCTTACGCTGGCAATGCCACTGTCTGAGCTGTTCTCCTGCTGACTGTCAGACAGAATTCTTCTCTTCTTAGTTGCAGGCAAATCACATTCATCTTCTTTGGATGATGACGCTTTGACAGGTCTGAGAACACCTCGGAATTTGAAAATCTTGTTCCCTTCTGAAAGGTGCTTTTCCATGTGCCGATCAAACTGCTCCTTTTTTGAGAAAGTGTAGTTACAGGTGCTGCAGATGAAGGATTTTTTAATCACATGCATGACATCGGCACACAGCTCGCATGTGTAAAGGGTAGTGTGTTTTGAATCCAGCTCGTCCACCTCCTCGTGTGCGCTCTTCAGATGGCCTTTAAGCTCTTGGGGCTCCTGATAAGACACGGGGCATTTGTGGCACAGGAATATCTTCTCTAAATTGTGAACCACTAAATGTCTTTGAAGTTTGAATGGTTTGGGGAACTGCTTTCCACAGTGATGGCAATCTCTTGAGGGGTCCTTACAGTTGGGATGCATCTCCACACTTTTGTGAGTCTCTGTTTTGCGGAGGATCTCAAGTGGTGCTAATGTGGTCTGCTTTCCAGCAGCTCCAACTTTGCTTTTAGTTTTGTGAACTTTTGGTTCTGCCATGTCTGAAGTTGTGTCCTCTCCTATCATGCCATTAGCAGCAACAGCTTTCTCCTGTTCTTTAGTGACTTTGCCAGATTCTCTGTTGGTTTTGCTCGGGCGGTGCTGCATGATTGAGGTGATGAAATTCTTTACAGCTGTCTCCTGCATGAAGCTGCCTGGAATACCTAGCATGGAGCTTTGTGTCTGACCCTTCCGGGCAAATTGAGTGGCATGTTCTCGTAAATGTTCATTGTACATCCATACATCTGATATTTCTTTCAAACACATTCCACAGGTCCAGATGCCTGTCTTGTTTTTGGTGTGCTTCTCTCTCAGATGGTCTCTCAGTTGCTCCCTGGAGCTAAACTTACGCTGCACACACATATAGCAGGTTGGAGGTGGAGAAGGGTTGTGGGAGAGTTTGTGAAAGTTCAGTTCACCAAGGGTGAGAAACCAAGTGAAGCACACTTTGCACTTGTACTGCTTGTCTTTGACCTTCATTCGACCATCTTGGCGTTTCCTGCCTCGCGGTTCCGTTGTTTTAGACTTTTCATCATCTCTGTTCACCGTATCAGCAGTTGCAACAGGACAAGCCAGAGAGACTTCTTTATAAGAGTCAAAGAACTGGATCTCAGGAAGTTGAAATGTGGTGTTGATATTTTGGATATCAATGCTGTGAAAGGTTTGGGCACTCTCAGTGAGACTTGGCTCTGCAGTGTAGGAAACAGAGGGCAGTAGCAAAGGGCAGGGGGTAGACACTTCTGTTTTGCAGTGGCTGGGGTCAGAAGTCACTGCTGCATCAGTGTCATCAAAGCTGCTGGATTCACTCTGTTTAACTGTAGATGCATCAATCGTGCTTTCAAGCGAATTCAAGACACTGCTGCCAAGCTCTGTAATATTCTCATGAACATCCTGCTGATCTCTTTGTTTAACGTCAGCCTTTAATGCGCTATCGTGGCACATATTCAACAAGATGGCATCGTCAATAGATATTGTCTTATATTCACAGGGGTTTGTCTGATTTCCAGTGAATGTATGCTCTGCCTGGATTTTCACGCTCTCGTCTTTAATTTGCACGAAGCTTTCTGAGGGTGGGCAGTCCACATTTGAATTGGATGATACCTTCTGTCTTTTATTCCTCTTGCTGTATACCCTTGGGCACTTTTTCCTTTTTGCCTCTTCATCTCTGGGGAACAACTGTGAGAATGTGGTGTCATCGTCAATTAAAGCCTTCAGCTCAGGGCTTAATTCAGGAGGACTGAGAGTCGAAGAGTTTACAGGACGTACATCATCTGAAGGGTCGTTGTTTTTCTCACATTTTACCTCAACTGCCACCTTCCTGAGAATTTCTTGAGCAAGGCTCTCGTCAGACGCTTTCTGTTCACACAGTTCTTCTACAGCATACAGAGTCTTTCTGGAGTCATTACATTCTTTGATAATATCCTTGCATTTGGATATGGTACTTTTAGCATTATGGTCTGTGCATACATCCTCATTTGCCATATCTTTAATGCTTGTACAGTAAGTAGCTTTGGTATTAGTGGTTTGATTTATGTCTTGTGGTGGAGATTGGGGTGTATTGTCAAAGGCAGAAGTAACTTTGTCAGGGAGTAATTCTCCAGCAGCAATTCTATCATTGACTTCCACCTGGTTGTCAGGAGATTTGCTGCACACTTTTTGTCCATTGCTTTTGAATTCAGGAGTTATAGCTTGAAGTAGGTCTGTTTTTAATAAATTCAGAAACTCATCACAGAAAGGGTTAGCTTTTACATTTACATCATTGTTTTTGTTCTTTCCAGCTTTGCCGTATTTCTTTGCTTTTACTGGCAGCTGAGAGTTCTGACTTTCTATTTCATTTGCTGCCACTGTACTTGACTCAGTTGCCATTTCCTCCACAACTGATTCAGCGTCCTTAGACGTTAAAGAAATATCTGTGTCAGGGAGCTCTTCCATTTTCGTTAGGTTCGAGGTGTGTAAATCATCTTTATGTTCTTTATCAGTGGGCTTTGGGGCTTCATAAATAAGCATTTGATTATTTGATGTCCTCTGCAGTTCAATGTGTTTATCAGTTCTGACCAAATGTTTCATGGCCTTATGTCTCTTTAACCCTGGTACAGTCCGGAAACACATGAGACAAATTTCACAGAGCACTTTGCCCTGTTGAGCACTGTTTCGTGTCTTTTTTGAGAATATTTCCTTCTGCACTTGGAGTGTTGTTGAACACTGGTAAGTCTCTGTTGTTGGATTTTTCTCTGCTGAGATCGGTGAAAGAGTCATTTGTCCATTTTCACAGATGATAAGTGCCTTGTTTTGAAGTGTACCATCCTCACCACCAGCCTTGTAAGAATCTAAATTTTCTGACTGAACATTCTTTAACAGGTCTGAATGACTGTTTGAATGTTCAACGGTGCAGAAGGAATCACAGCGTACCTCCACGTCTGATTTTACATTATCAGTGGAGGAAATCTGGCTTTGGTTTTTAAGACTCAATGAAAAACAATTAAATTTCATACTCGGCTGAAGGTCCAATGCTTCATCTGACAAACTCAGCTCAGCTACAGGGTCTGAATTCAGTGTTACCATTCTCTCTGTCTCTGTTTCAGAATTATTAAAAATAAGTCCAGGGTTCACACTCACGTCACATGGGCCACAGCCCTCTCTGGGTTGTTTGATGTCCACGTTCTCCTCAGGATTACTAGTTGGTACAAGTGGTATGTAGTCATATTGGCTGAGTTGTGGAGGTTCATCTGAGATGCTGTTGTAGTTGAGAGGACTGAGCTTGAAATCAAACATCAGATCTCTTTTTTCAAGAACATCTGATACTTCCGGCGGTTCTGTTGACTTGGTCACTGGCAGTGCAGAAGGAATGGTGGTTTCAGAGTTTGACATTTTACATTCAATGATTCCTAAGTCGAGCGGGGGTGGGTTTATCAAAGAATACTCCATTATGGCTGCCGTACTCTGTTCTCCATCAGTGTTTAAAGCTTTGTCGACAATGCCATTTTCTCCTTCGCTTATGGGGCAGTTTGCATTTTGAATTGAGCTTTGGTTAACTAACGGTTTGTTATATTTACTTTGTGACTGATGTGAATCTTGTTTATCCCATTTCTGTATCGGTGTTACAGGAGATGTTGATAAAAGAGGACTTGTTGGTGGGGCAGTGTGCATCACAACAGAATTACTTTCTTCCACCTCTTCTCTGCATGGTGAGTTTTGGTGACTTGCCATAAAATCAACAGGAAGATCCTTAATGTCTTGAACATTCAAAATCTCTTCTTGTTTGTGAATGGTGTCAAAGGTGGTAATTTTACATGAGTCACTGTCAATAATGCCCTCAGACTGTGAAAGAATCAATAGATTACTTCGTCCTCTAATGGATTTTGTGTCTTGCGTAGGTGAGCAGTGGCTCATACTGTCTGTGTCAGTTTCTTCTAGTATTGGACTGCAGGGTTTGTCTGGGATTTCCACTGACATATTTGTTGTTGGACTGCAGTCTTTTGAGGGAGACACTTCAATTAAAGGTCCTTTCTCTGCTTTTTCAACTACTATTTCTGTTTTTATACAATTTATATGCTCCACTTTAAAATCACCACCATTTGGTGGTGTGGATTGCTCTTCAAGTGCATCTTTAATCACATTCTGAACTTTCCCGCTTGTATCTAGAGTGGTATCAACTGGTAGAGTTGGGGATAAAGGACAGCCAACAGATTGACCTGTTATTCCATTCATTATTTCTGATTTCTCATAAACAATGGTGGTCAAATGTTCTGGACGGACACTATGGTCATTAAAAACCTGACTCAAATTCCCTGCTGCATTGCAAATCACACTGGATTTCTCAACTCCATCTAGATCATTGATAGCCACACTTGAGCAGTGGGCAGTCTCAATCAAATAACCATTTTCAGTGATATTGTCCTCTGATCGAAGATTACTCTCTGATTTACAACCATTACTTTCCACGGGTTCACTTGGCAGGGATGAAATTGGATGGTTTCCATCAACAGTGGGGTCAATGTTGTTAGACACATTCAGACTGAATTCAATACTATCGTTCCGCTCATTGATATTTGGAGGTGATAATTTATTCTCTTTCCGAGTAATTGCTTCCTTTTCACTACAATTTTCTCTCTCGACTGCAACTGTTGCCTGACATTCAATTTCTTGATGTCGTTGACTCATGAGAGAAGTGACATTTGGCTCCTTGTGTTCTGATGTAATGGTTTCCTTTTTGTATATTGAGTCTGATATTACCTCTAGGCTTTTCATGAGGCTTTCTGCGTATGTCTTCTGTTCTAATATATCTTCCTTTGTTCCTGCAGGAGACTCTTTTTCACTGCTTCTCTCCTCGGATTTCTGGTCATTGTTGAGCTCTGGGTAGTTTATATGTGAGGCTGCGGTACAATTTGATGAATCATCTTCTTTTTTGGTGAAATGTTCAAGTTCTCTTTGCTCATTTTGAATTGGAGTGCAGGGACTGTGGTTTCCACTCATAAGTTCAAACCGAAATGGACTGGACCAAGGTTCGGTGAAAGACTCAGAGACCAAACCCGTCACGGGTAAAACTATGGTTTGCACGGGGCATTTCATATCCAGACCAGAGTCTCCATTCCCTGAGTCATCACTCAAATGTAAAGGTGAAAATTTTCTTATTTTCAGCTCCTTCGGGACATCCTGAACTACTAAAGGTGGACTTTCCATCTTAGTTGTCTGCAGCTGGTTTTCAAGCTCATTCACTATTCTTTTTATCTCTAGCTCATCTTCTGATGCACAGCTGTCAAGGTTTGCACTATAGTCAATTATTTTTTCTGGTAGAGACAAAGGAATGTGACTGTAATCTGATTTCTTTTCATTAGATTTCTCAGAGTTTCCTTTGTACTGAGAAACTTCATCCGGTAGCACAGGGCTGACCATGAGGTTCCAGTCTCTTTGCTCTAGAAAAGGAGAGAAGGATGATACAAAATCTTCCTTTTTATCAGCTGTATTTTCTATTGAATGGAAACCTTTCTGAATTGACATATCAGCGTAAATTCCGTTGTCAAATCCTGTGAGGTCCCCAAACATTGATGAGGTGTCAAAAGAAAGTGGGGATTTCATGAGCCCCTGTTCCTGATCCAGGGGGTAGGGCATGAGGTGAAGTGTGTCTTTTTGTATCAATGAGCCTTGGCTTTCAGTTGGGGTAAGGCAAACTTCATCCATCAATGAGGTGCAAAGAGATGCAGGCTTGTGAGGGTCTAGGTCACTGACTAAGGTAATAGGCTCTTTCAACAAGCAGGCACTCTGTTTTTCAAGCACGTTACTGTCTGATAAATCTGGCTGTTTGTCTTGGGGCCCCTCACTTCTCCTGCTCTCTGTGTTTGTGTCAAGAAAGACATCAGGCTCTCGTTTGGTGGTGGAAAAATGTGAATCAAGCTGTAGTGGTTTTTTTTCTGGACTGCTACTTTGTGTTGGCTCTACTTTGGGGTACAGATCGTCTGTTCTCGTTAGGGTGCTTCTGTCCAAATTAACTGTTGGGCCAGTAACGTTTCTTGGAGACACTAACTTCCCCATCAATTTTGTTTGAGAAGTCCTGCTTTTTTCAGAATTCTTGTTTGTTTCTTTTGCTTTTGGTGAGGACGTCATTGGATCAGTAACTTCTGAATTTGACTTGTGCTTCTTTGCATTATCTGCGGTGTCTTTGTTATCAGAAAGAACGGGTTTGCCATTATTGTATTTTTTGACAGTTTTCGTCAGTGTCAGTGCTAGTGTGTTGGACTCTTTACATAGTTTCTGTGGGGAGTACCTTTCACAGGATTTATGTTCTGGAGACTCTTTCTTTTTGATGTCCATCTTCTTCTCACAGTCTGAGTCAGTGCAGTCAGTGCTTTTTGGGCTGTTGATGCTCTCGCTTGAAACACTCACAGATGTACTGAGTTCACTGCTTGTGGATGACCTGCTACCCCTCCTCCTGAGCCTCTGGTGACAACCATGTTTCTCTGGAGAGAGAGAGACCTCCTCGCTTCTTTTCACCTCAAAACACTCCTTTGACTCATGTCTCCATGCTGCTTGGTCCCTCTCACTCCGTGCTCTCCATTTGCACTCTTTAGTGTAAGTGTATTTACACCTACTGCTTTGATTTAGCCGACCTTGACTTGCTATCTTCACAGGCTCACATTCGTCATCAGAGTCTGAGACATAGTCATATTCTCCAAATGCAGGATTTTGTACAGTGGGAGTCAGTCTCTCCATCACTAAGGAAAATTGGAGGTTTTTGGTACCTTTAACATGGAGTTTATGGAGCTTATTTTTCTGTTGCACTATTTTATGAATAAGTTCTTTGCTCCAGGTGCCCCCTCCAGTGCTCTTTCTCTTGCTCTCTTTCACTGCTGTTCTTGAGGTTGGAGATGTGGAGGTCTGCGAGGCCAAGGAGCCCCGTATGGCTGAGCTGTCCTGAAAGCTTTTAAGACCACAGCGCTCAGAAAACTTGCTGGATAAGAGAAACCTTTGTGTATTTGTGTTTCCATCCTCAGTCTTGCACAGTTTTCTTGGCTCTTTTTCTTTTCTGTCTTGTTCCTTTGTATTTTCTCTTGAGGAAATTTTTGAATTTTTGTGGGAGACTTCCTTTTTTATGCTAATTTTCTCATCCTGCTTTAATTTCAGAGGTATTTTCTCAAGTTTGCTTTCTGTGTACTGTTTATCTGTTTCAGGATTATCAACATCAGAGTCATAAAAATACTTTCCCTGTGGGAGAGACCTATCATCATCTGCTGATTTTTTACTCTTGGTCTCAAAACCCAGGGGTTCTTTGGTTTTCAGACATTGTTTGCTTGATGTCGCTTTAACGGTAGTGAGATCATCGTCAGCAAATGCATCAATAAAGCTACTGTCAATTTCTGCATTATCTGACTGATATCCATTCAATGCTTCTGTGATTAGGCTATCTAACTTGGCATCCTCCAATTCCAGCTCAGGGAGCGGGACAGGGAGGTTACCAGAAGTAGAGAATAGGCTGAGTTTCATTGGATCATCCTTAGTATCTCCCTTTGTTTCACTGTCAGATATTAAGTCTCCATTTTTATTGAGACCCAGCAGAGATAGGTGGGGATCAGATGGGCATCTTGACATTGAAACATTTGACACAGACGAAACTATTTTTGTTGATTCCATATGAAACTTTCTGCTGTCTTCCATCTTTGATATGTCTTTGAAGTCATTTTGCTGAAATGTATGCTGAGTACAATATTGCTTATGGCCAAGAAATGAGCCCAGATTGTTGAAATTCTGATCGCATTGCTTGCATGTCAGAAGCACATCTAATTGGTCAAGATTTGCTGTGGCTAGTGAGGTTGCCAAAAGCTGATGAGCAGAGTATGGTGGAGGTGGCTGCTGATGCTCCACTCCAAAACTGTCCATATAACCTTTGTTTCCATTCATAGAAGACTTTGGATGTGTGTTGTTCTGCAGGTAGCTCATCATTTCTTCTTTGGGTCTTTCTGGTGCGTAAGGAAGGCTTCTTCCTGCATCGGAATGAAACTGGTGAGGATGAGAGCTCAGGTGATCTGATGGTGTATGTGTTTTGGCTTGGGCCTGGGGGTAAAATGCATGAGTTGTTGCCGACTTTGACATTTGACTGTCCTCTGAACTTAGGTTAACTGGGCTTGTGGATGCTGGGGAGAGGGAGGAGCAGGTACTACTCGATGCAGGGTTATGAACTGGTGAGGGCAACGGAGATTCATAAGGTGACACCATCAAAAGTCCCATAGGAGGGACTTGTAATGGAGGATAGCTATAGTTTCTTGATGCTGCTGGAAGGGGCTGGTTGAGTCCAAAATATACCGCCTTATTTTTAGACTCACATACTTGTGCGTGGCTCATCTCAACTTTAAAAGTTGAGACTGTATTATTGCTATGTTTTAAAGTGTCTTGTCTTTGGCTTGAAAACCCATCACTAGTTCTACTGTTCTGAAATGAGGCGGGGGTTTTCAGGGGGCCATGTTTTTGTGACTTGCTATCATCCTGCCAGTCAGGGGTAGAAACCATATAAGCCAATTTCTGACTGCATATTTGCCTTGATAACTGGAGTCTATTTTGCATCGGCATGGCAGAGGGTGGCCGTATCTGCTGCCAGGACACCCTGCTATTTTTAGATGAATCTGACCTTTGGTCAGCTGTTGACTGCTTCTGAAAATGAAATTTATCATTCATTTCAGTATATTGGATTGTGTTTTGATCAGCTGGTAAATATACCTTATTAGGCCCCTCCCATGTGTGTGGCAGTCTATTTATAACCTTATTATTAATGTTTTTATCAAAGGGCATTGAGGCTGTATGAATGGTATTGACTGGAAGATTGTTAAATGTTTTGCTGGGAAAGTGCATTTGGGAGCCTGAACTTTGTGAAATATTTCTTGCGTGATGCACACTTCCTTGAATGTGTGTTCTTTGGTTGGCAGCTGTGTCTTTGGGGTGACAGCTCCTCTTACTCCCTGAAGTGATGGCTGCATCCCTACTGTCTGCCTGTCCAATAATGTCTGTGCTCTCAGACAGGGTAGTCTTCCCCTGCTCTGACTGTTGTGAGCTGAAGCCGGAGCTGTCACTGCTCGCTGAGTCCTCGCTTAGATTCCTGGGACACTGGATGGAAGATGTTATCCCTTGAGTAAACTGAGACTGGGGGGGTTGAGAATAAGAGCTTCTATCTTCTGACTGCTGTTCATTACTGAACTGAGTACTATTTTGAGCAATGTTTTGCCCTTCTCCAGAACTAAAGGAAAAAGTGTTGTGGGTGACGTGAACAGAACCTAGCGAGGAGTCTGTAAAGTCTTGAGATTGGGGGTTCTGTTCAATAGAGAAAGCATCAGAGGTTGATTCTTCCAGAAAATGATATCCATATTGAAATGGAGCAGATAGAAAGGCACTCGGCTTGTTAGTCTCTGTAAGGGCTGTGGATTTTTGGGATGAAACCCCATAGTTAGCACCATTGAAAGTCCTTTCGGGAGACTGAAATGTATTAGAGCCACTCAGATGAAAGTCAGCCAGGATCAACTGACTGCTGGGCTGTGTGCTGGTAGTCTCCATTGAGGCAGGCTGCTGCTGGGACAGGGTTGGATGTGTTTGAGAAGATGTTCCACTTGAGGAAACCAGTGTCTGTGAGGTATAACTTGGGGAGGTAAGGTTAGGGGAAGCCTCAGGGAAGCAGCGGCTATAGCTGAGCTCTTCATGCTGTAATTCAGCCTCTCTCTCTGGCATACTGGGAATGTGGAATCTGTAGCTGCCCGAGACTGGGACACGACTGGTCTCCAACTTCTTGGGCGGTGAAACCTTCTGCTGTGGGTAGGCAATTCCAATGGTTGGGTTGGAGCGTGGATTTGTAATGGTAAGTCTGTACAGCTGCTGTGGGTTGCCACGCTCTGCCTTTCCTGATCGCTTCCCCTTCTCTCGACTGCGTCCCTTTCCACTTGGGGACTGGGGACAGCCTTTGCCCGTCGACCAAGTCCTGTCAGTGGAAAATTTTGTTTGGTTCTGCAGTGACCTGAAGTCAATTTTCCCTGCCTGCTGTGGCCGTATGACTGCTTCACGTTGCTGAGGACAGTCCCTTTCCTTCTCTAGTTTTTCAGGTTCGGCCCCTCTGCTGCTGGCTCTTGCTTCAGTGCCTGTGTTTGAAAAGTGCTCTAAAGACTCCTTTGTGGTTGTGTCGCTCTGCTTTTCCACTGCCGTCCCTTCATCCTGCACTTTGGACTCAGCTTCCAGCTCTTTGACAACATGAACTCGCTGAGTCTCTCCTGCCATGGTGCAAAATGCGTGCTGTAAAGGCCTGGTCCTCAGCAGTGCTATCTGGGAGACAGGGGCATCATTTTCTGTGTAGCATGAATCACTAAATGTCCAATGGCAGGAGCTGCAGGGACGGAGCTGCTCGCTGTCGGCTCATCTCTTCTCTTTCATTGTGAACTGCTGATCTGGCATCAAAAAAAAAAAAAAAGTAGACCTATAGGAAACAGAATGGAGAGGATCAGATGACAAGCCTTCACAATTTATTATTATTCATTATTATATTAGAAACAAATATCTATTCTTTAAATAAATAAATAAATAAATAAATAAATAATCACATAAATAAATAAATAAAACAAGCACTAATCCCACACACAAGTATTTAATATAGAAATGTGACAAATTTGCACATTAAATAATGACATTGTTTTTGTTACTAAATACATTACTATAATTATTGAATTATGTTTTTAAAGAAAGTAATTCAACCACATTTCATTGGTGATTGTCAGCACAATCACAATGTCCTAGTTTCTGCCAGCAGAGAGCACTATTGCAGCATTTCACACTAGTGCTGTCATTAATCACTGCTGAACTCAAGTTCTTCAGATCCTTGAGATACAACTTAAGCTTGAGTTTTTCCACTTCTGACATCAGTAAGATACAGAAAACAAGTAAATGCACTTTCATACAAATGTCAAATTCTTGTCTTATCAACAGTAGATTGTGGCTGTATTACTGTAACCCTCCTCTATCTAAACAATCTCAGAAAGAAACCTAGTTGCTTTAAAACTGATGAAGCTTGCTACTGACGATGTGA
This sequence comes from Antennarius maculatus, assembly GCA_013358685.1. Classification (NCBI taxonomy): domain Eukaryota; kingdom Metazoa; phylum Chordata; class Actinopteri; order Lophiiformes; family Antennariidae; genus Antennarius; species Antennarius maculatus. The sequence goes on along the minus strand of CM023611.1, from coordinate 12,847,724 downwards.
AAAATACTCCACATGAATCCAAGAAAGCATTGCCAGTAAATGAATCACAGACTTCTTAAGAGGAGGGACACAATGCCACAGTGTTCTGCTGCTACAGAGGGCTACAGGTTTAGATCATGGAGGAATATCAGAGATTAGTCATTCAGCCATTAGGAAGTGAGAACTGTAGGCACACAGGCATTTGTTGCCTTTCCTCAGGCATCCCAGACATATGGTTCTCAGGTCCCAGTTTACTTTGGCCTTCCAGTGTCTGCTTTGAGGTCAGACCAGATGAAACCAGAAGTTAACACCAAAACCTAATTTCTAGGCCTGATGACCAAACTTCCATCTTTTTGTCTGTTTTTCCTGGCTATTACCAAAACCAGTGTCGGGGTGGTCTAGAGTATGGGAACAATACCATTAAGCTACAGGGTTTGGATTCAAGCCTGTGTTTTTTCTCTCATCCTCCTTGCTTGAGTGTCCTTGAGCAATACATATTCTAGACAGTTTTAGAGAGTGCTCTCATGGTCATGTAGAAGAATCCTAACCTGTGACTAAAGTGACTAAAAACTCTCCATCTGGTAATAATTGACCAGCTGACAGATTGTAACCCTTCCAGCAGGATGCACTGTTTTTCTGAGCAACACATTTAAAGTCATGTATGAGTTAGACGTTGAGATACTGCAACTATATGCCCACAAATGTGAGCATTAAAAGTCATATAACAGATATCGGATATTCAAAGCCCTGTTACCACGTAGAAGCAAATGTATATATCCCGTCTGCAAAGAGGCAGTAAATAAGCCTGCCAAAATTCCATCCATCAATCTCTCAGGAAGTTTTGTTGTTGTGCCCTCTCAGGGTCAATTTAAGATTAAGATCAGATGTTTCCATCCTGAATGACGGAATACCTCTCTAGCAGTCCAGGGGTTCAGCCCCTATCACCATCTCACAGGAATGCATTGATTTAATAAGAGTTACCCAAATACATTTTTTCTGTCACCTAAGAACCTTAGTGAACCTAGTTGCCAAACAGATATTCTCTTTACCTGCAGACTGTGAGGTGAGGGTTAGAGTTTAGATTAAACATCCACTTTTTAGTGAGTTTAGCTACTATGAAATGGATTTTTTTGCTTTTTGTTAATTTCTTTTTTATTAAGCAAAAAACAAAACAAAACACCAGCACACCGACAGTCCCTTCGTGATAACCCAATCTGGTCACTCCAGCAGTGAGGCTATGATACGACTGCTGGACAGAACAACACTGATTATCTTACTGTTTGGTGTGATGTGATAAATGCAAGTTGAAAATTCAATCCAAAACTTAGTCACTGCATCATTGGCATCATTCAACACCTCACCCAGTTATACAAAGTAAATACCCACAGCGATAAGTAGTATCCTCCTGAGCCAAAGAAGGAGCACTGTGACAGGTTGTCATTCAGTGACTTACACAATTAGCACCAAGCACACAGCGAACATTTTCTACTGAGCCATTAAAACTTTTAGTCCATTCATGATGGCTATTTAGCTAAAAAGTCTATCGGCACTTTTGAGCACAACAAATTTACAACTTAAACACATTTATTTTTTGGAATTCCTGGACTGTCACTGGGGTCAGACAGCGTTTGATCACGTTTCAGAAAAGTGGTATTTAAAGAAAGCCTGAAGTGAGGATTTGAGAGCATTTTGAAGGACATTTTTAAAGTGCAGCTAGGTCAGTAATGACTGCTTTACAGACCCACAGGGTGCATTAAAGAAGTATTATGGATCACAATCGGAGACATGTGACCCTCTTACAGACAGAGAGGACAGGATCTGTGGAGAAATCAGATGAATTGGTTTGGTCTATACCACTCCAGTTATAGGTTGTGTTTATGTTAAGGACCAGGAACCAATGTGTACAGATACATGAGAAATGGATTAGTGAAACATGACCTTCAGTTTTATCCAGAGGGATGCCTCTCTGCAGGTATTTCCTTGTCTCACCCTGTCAGAGGTATTTAGCAGGTTGGGAGGGCACATTGAGGCTGAGACCTGACTGAGTTTAGGCTGATTGTGAAAAATCACATCTCCTCTACAGCTCCACAGAATCTGAAAGCCGGAGTGTCTGCAGCGACCTCTGCTACCGGTTGGAGAAACTGGTGTGAATGGCCTGGCCAGCATCGCCACCAGGAAGTGTTCCATCCAGCTCTGCAGAGTCAACAGTTAGAATCATAAATCACAGCCTGAGTTCTATTTGCCTGGTTTGGCTGCTAAAGTTTGAGACTGAGGATGAATGCCACCGGCAACACAGAGAGCAGTATGAGCATCACAGCACCCTTACAGAAGTAGCACCAAAGCCTGAGCTGTCAGTTTACAAACAGTAAGAGGTCATTTATATCTGAACAAATGCCTTGTGCACTTCCCCTTCATCACTAAGAAAATCAATAACTCTTTCCTTTCACCAACTTCCTCTGCACAAGTCAGAATTACTTTACAAACAGCCTTAGAGCATATTGTTCTGTCTATTAGGTGATGTCTTTGGTACAGCTCATTCAGCTTTAAGTTTACAGCTTCTAAAAGTATAATTTGCACTTGGACCAGGTATAAAGACAATGTGGTGGGGACAGAATTGCAAACTGGGCACAAGTTAATACTAAATCCTCTGTGACTGGTCTAAACTTTGTTCCATAAAAGTGTGTTTCAGGGGACTTTTACAAGTCAATTAAGGTTGTTTGTGTGTGTGTGTGTGTGTGTGTGTGTGTGTGTGTGTGTGTGTGTGTGTGTGTGTGTGTGTGTGTGTGTGTGTGTGTGTTTGTGTGTGTGTGTGTGTGTGTGTTTGTGCATCCATATGATTTTGAGTGTGCTTGTGTGTGTGTTCTCAACACTGAGAGAGCAGGTAAATGGTACTTAATGAAAATTCCACTTCCATTTTCCTGTCATTTGGCACAGGATGTATGTGGAGTTGGCTTCAGTGAAAATATGCTGGTAGAACTGTGAAAACCTGTGATGACTCATCACAACAAAGCTTATAATAGCTTTTGCAGGCTTTATTTTTCAAGTGGCCGGAGCACCAAATGAGCTCTGTATCTCCAAAAATCTGTTAACTCAAAAGAGAGGAAGCTTTGTATCTCTTTGCAATGAGCAATCCATCACTGTTGCAGTTTTGTAAACGGAACACATCCAAAGCTGGCTGAAATCACACAGGGATGGGTAATTTTATCAGTTCAGCAACTGGACATTTACTTAAAGATATCACAGAATACAGATCCTTGGAACAATGACTCTCCAGAGGAATAAATCTTTAAAGGGCAACAGCTGGATGAAGACTTAACCTTCAGAAAACAATGCCTTCATTTAAATTAATAACTGGCATTAGGAAGACTTTTCCAACATGCTCAGCAATTCCAGATGTTCACCAACTTAAATATCAGCACATAGACCACTGCGAGACAGAAAACGGATGAAGATTTAGGGTGATTAGATCAATAGTGATGGAGAAGGAAGGACAGGAGAGGAAAGGAGGAGGAAAATGTTTACAGCAGAGATCATTAAAGTGTGAAAATCAGACAAAGGATGAGAGTAGGAATGGGGGTGTTCAGTATTCTGCATAGGCCAGAAGATTTTGTAATCAGACAGATGCAGGACGGATGAGCAGGTGGTGGAAGAAAAACTGCCTGCTTTCCTCACGCCTCTTCCAAGTAACCGGTCCAGCAGAGGGAATGTGCAGAGAGAAGGGCTGGCCTTGGCCCACACTGGGGCGCACCGCCAAAACCTTGGTCAGACCGCCTGCCCACTCTTTTGTATTTTTGGAAACATCCAATATGCAAGCAATTTGCTTTTAAATCGATGCATGTATGCATCTTCAAAGGCAGATGAAGACGAGAGCGAGAGAGAAAGAGTGAGAGAGAGAGACAGACAGAGACAGAGAGATACCCGTGATGTGAAGAGAGCCCTGACAAACTTCATTTCTAAATTTTGGTTTAGATGGGAGACTTAACCGGTCATCTGTCATCCTCCATGCTAATAATTTTTCGTCAGAGACTTTCAGAATGAGAGACACTGAAGAAACCAACAGTTGAATACTTCAAATGAAGCAGAAAGCACAGCAATGAAGGAAGCTTGTTATACTCATGCCTCCCTACCTCCACCACCCCTAACCCCACCATTAACCCAATGTGGTTAGCTGCTCGGCGGGGAAGACGGAAGGAGTGTGTGTGTCTATGGAGTTTTGGTGTGTAATTCCAGAGGCTCCCCTTACCCCCTCCCATGTTTTTCCGCTTTCGCAGACGAGTTTTTTCTTTTATTTATTTTTTTAAAGACTGGATTCTGGACTCTGTCTGTTTCCATATTGCAAACCACAGCATTCCACAAACATGATCGAATCTTTGTTTTAAAATGTTTATAGGTTATTTTTTCCTCTTTTGACACAATTTCCCTTAGTCCTGCGAGTCAATGGAATATCGCTTTTGTGGTAATGCGAAAAAAAAAAGAGGAAAGAGTGTGATAGATTTTCAAACATGAGTGAGAAGAACAGGATATTAGTTAGAGAGCAAGCCTCTAGCTGTGAAAACGTGATCCTTAATGGCAAAATCCTTTCAAACTTTTTACTGACATTCCATTATTTGGCGTATCAATATTTGCTTGTCCCTTTTTCTGCCTGGGCAAAAGAATTTGGTTGCCTTTCAAAATCAGCAAAGCTTTATTAAACATAGGACAAAGATCCACAAATGTCTGCCCCTTGTGAACTCAAATTTAATTACTGTACATGTCTGAAGCCACTTTTTGAGAGGTGAAACATTTCAGTTACTTTTGATAAAAAAAAGATAACAGATATATAAAAGAAGATTTAAGGTAAAGGACACTCAATTAATAATTTCTTAAACAGAACGTAAACCTTAAGAAAACTGAACACTAGTTGAAAATTAACCAATGAGAGTGACTTTTTGAGGTGGTTACTGGATGGAAATGACTGATTCTAGATGCCGATGGACGCCCCCACTCGTATAAACAAGAGATGAGGGAAGAAATATGGCAGTCTTAACTTGTACAACTTCTGCCACACACAACAAGGAAATCATAAATCGCATGCTTAATTGTGCTCCAAAATCCTGAAGAGAAATGAACCAGCCAAACAAAAAACAAAAACAAACAAAACACAAAAAGTGAAAATCTTTCCTTCCATCTGTCCATCGGTCTATCTTTGGAGGGCTCCAATAGAAAGAAAGAAAGAAAGAAGTCAACTTTATTACTTCCTCTTAGGGGAAATTATTTGTCCACTCTAGTATTAGTTCTTATCAGACACACATGCATATGTACAGGCCCACACACACACACACACACACACACACACACACACACACACACACACACACACACACACACACACACACACACACACAAAGGGCCTGTAAGCATGCAGATGAGAGGTAAGGCTGTGGGCAACTCCTTAATGCTGCGCCCCAAAGAGCAAAAGGGGATGGTGCCTTGCTCAAGAGCTCCTCTGCAGTGCTCAGAAGGTGAACTAGTAGTGGACAAATTTTTGGTCCACATGGGCCTTGAACCTAACCTCCCATTCCTAGCCCCAAGACCCAGCGGACTGATTTACTGCCGCCCCCAAAACATTCATATCATCTACCAGAAGCAACCTGGAGGCAGTGAGAGGAGTTCAGTCACACTAACTTATTCTTTAAGTAAAAGCACAGAGAGGACGAAGGACCCACAAAAACAGAGTTATAACCTCCGGCCTGAGGAGGGTTTCTTACTGACCTGTCACCCTTTCTCTAATGACTCAGAGAGAAAACTCACCAAACAAGCCTAGACTGGTGGTTAGACCTGGAGGTAACTTTGTCCTTGTATCATTAAGTCCATATACCATTCACCGATATATAGACCACTACAAGGTATGCATAAAGGTGCAGCACCACAAAAGCCTAAGAATGATTGGTACAAGCAACCTAAGGCTATTTAGGGCTGTCAGTCAATGTTCTTCTGCAAAAGTGCTAAATGCATGAAGAAATAGACATTTCTTGTGAAATAAATAATCTGTAAGTACAGTATAAAAATGTAAATTCAAACTGAGTTAAAGTAAATAAACTAGTTAGATTTGTTTCTTGTTCAAATAGCGGTGAGTGCTTTAGGGCTAAATCAGAGCATCTTGAGTGGCACCTTGTGATTTCAAATGTTTAAGAAAATGAGTGATGGGCTTTTTGCTTCTTGAATGACATTTGAAAGGAACTCCTTTAACCTTCTTGCATCACTATGAACATTTTTGTCCTCAATGACTTGAAAGGGTAGTAAATTAAACTGAGCCTGAGGGTTAGTGTGAGGACAGGTCAGTCTTAAACTTTTACCTCTGGGTAAGACCTTTTCTTGTAACAATTAGAAGGTTTCTTTGCACATTTATCCAGACAACCTGACCAACAGTCAAGTTCCAACACGTGACCCTGAAAGGGGCTTTCCTTAAATCTTAACAAAGTAGGTTGTGTAAATTAAATTTAGTAATGCTCATTAAATACTGTTTTCTTGTGAGCAACACCATTGGCAGACACACAGACATTATTCATGAATGAAATTGGGGTTGAAGTACATGTTTGTAATTAGGAGAGGAGACTATGTCCAGTTGTGTGACATTGGAGGATTCAATATAGTGTAATTACATATCTGCATATCACTCTGAGTGTGGTTGCGCTGCCATAAAAGGGTTCTTGGGCTTTCATGTGTAATTTCAGCATATATTCTGTGACTGGCTCTCTGGTAGTTGGTTTTTATAGAGTGGTGTGTATAATGTTTATTTTCCAAGCACAAGTGGACGAAGCACTTCACTCAAATTTAAAACAGTTTTACTGGGGTTACAGGCAAGCACAGAAAATATTTAACACAAAAAATGAGCGGATTTGTAATGGGACGTGATTAATTTCTTTGAGATTTGCCATCAGGTAATACAGTTTTTAGATGTATTATGAGAGGTTCAGTTAAATAATGAAACAGAGCAGGGGAAAAAATAGGACACACAACCGTCATCAGCAAACCTCCACCTTCTTAAATTCCTTAGTTTGAAACCAAAATACCAGATCTATCACTCTTTACCTTTTACCTTCAGTTTGCTTTCTTTATTTCATTTTCAGACCTAGAGGAACATGAGAGCAAGTCTTCTTAGTTTGGCATGCGGTCCAGGGAATTGGGGGGCAGGTGAGGTTTGTGGGAGGGAGGAAAAATTTTTAGAAGGTTTAGAATAATGTTAGTGGAGGAAATGCATGATTGACAGTCATGGTTTAATGCTCGAAGCAAAACAGAAAACACAAAGAGTAAGATCATTGGTTGAGAATATTTGAAGGTAAGTGTTTTGCGTCAGTAACTTCCCACTCCAGCAACTGTCTGGTACATACCACATGGTAAGAGACGGATGGAAAGGATACCAAGGAAAAAACTCATGTGAGTAATATTTTTCTCTATTTTTTATAGTGTGCACCAAGCTAGACTGCCAGCTAATGGTAAAGAGGGAATTCCAGGCACAGTGCATGATCCAAATCCCTCCTTCCTTGAAATAGTCCAAGGAAACATTCAAATGACCTAATTACGAGCTTCAAGCTTCCATAAATAGTCTATGTCAATGAATGACACGGTATTCATTCTTTCGTTTTCCGTATGACATGGTATTCAGAAATATAAATAATCACTAAACAGCAGGATCTGACTGAAGTCAAGCATGTTTCTCATGTGTATGGTTTTATTATCTTTATGGTGGAAGACTGCATTGGATTCTTTGTTCTCCCTGTGTGTGTTGGTTTGCAAAGCTTTCCATGGACTAGGCTGGAGCTTAATGACTGAACAGAGATTTGACCAGATCATTTCATATGTCACTAAAATATGGGCCACAAGCTCACTTACAGAGAGACATTCTACACTGCTAAACTAAAGTCATGCTAAATTACTAAAATAAAGTCAAAGAGCTATTCAGGTCCACACTTTAATGCAGATGGGCACTCACACAAAAAGCTGCCCTGCCCAAACAAACACTTTAAAGTAATTGTTTCTATTTCAGGACCCCAACACTTTGTCCACTTCAATGGTTTAGTTCCACTTAAGGTAGTTCTTGCAAACAAAAAATATTAATAATGTTCAGACAAAAGCTTCATTTGTACCAAATTAAGATCTGGGCTGTCGATAAGTGTAATTTCAGTAGGATTCTAACCTCATTTTTTAAAATATAACTGTTTATGTCATACTGCAGGAGATCTTCTATGCATCCTGGTCAAAATCACTTTATGGTAATTGTTTTGAAATAGCAGAGAAAATCTAACCAAAATAAAAGCAATGGACTAGTTTAGATGCCTCAAATCCCCGTCCAAGGTATAAAAGTAAGTAAGTTCCTTTTTAGTCGCAGCTGCAATAGCTATCTATAAACACCAAGCAGGGGTGAATGATGACCTTGGGCAGTTACAGGATCTGAAATCAGATAAAACGGAGTTCAGCAATACACCAGCAACAATTGAGCCTCTGGGGATATCAAAAAGTCCAAAAGAGGAAAGCAGGGGAGATGTGAGGAAGAGGAAAGGAAGTCAAGCAGAGAGGAGGCAGATCCAGCTCCTGACACTTTGAGTACGGACTGGCAATCTACTTCTGCTCTGGGACAATACAGCAGCTTTTTGCAATAGAGTGAGACAGTTCAGCAGGTTCCACTACAATGTGCCATGGAAAAATTAACTTGCTGTACACCTGTAGCTTAATCTTCCATATCCAATTTCACTATTTTTTTCATTCCTTGCATTACGAACTCGGAAAATGTTATGGATGTCAATTTGAATTGTTGTCCAACCATTTTGTGACAAAGACCTCAGCAGCACTCTGGTAAACACTTTCCCAATCAGTTTAGACAATAGAGAGCAGGGGCCCATTTTTCACTCATTCCATGTTCCCATTCTTTGTGTTGTCTCTTCTATCTTTTCCTCTCACCTCTCCTTTCTCTGCCCTCTGATCCCATGAGGGTGTGACTTGTGTCTTGCTGTGGCTGCAGCAGGAGGACTACCCGATGTGTCGCTGTGCTGAATGGGACCATGGGGTCTACTTGAAAAGGGGCTCTGTGCTGCATCGGCAGATCGCCTTACACAACCACTTCCTGCTTCCGACCCACTCCTCACAGGCTACCCTGTGTGCCGAGGCCAAAAAAAGTGCAAACAGAGGGGTTCAGTCCACCTAGGGGCAGAGCACAGGACCCTATTCATCTTCTCCCCAATGCTCCTCCTTGATTCTCCCCTACCAGCTACAGGATGGCTTTATTTTGAAATTCAGAAATATTCTACTATCTGAGGCATAGAGATGCTCATTCCCTCTTTTCAATAGTGCTCGGAAGAAATGCTGCCCCCAGACTCTGGAGGTGTAACATATTAGTGTTAAGTACTTGTATGGTGTCTCTTGGTCCAGCATGGCCACACCTCCGGCATCTGTATTATCACATAAGAAACAGCATAGCAAAGCAAGGGTCATGGATTAAAGGGATAATTAATTTGTAAATTTGTTTATTGTGGAAAGACATGGGAACTGTCAGTTTGAGGTACAGAAGAGAACGGGAGCAGGTTGTAGCAACTCTGTCTGGCGGAAGTGAAACAGGTGTGTGTGAGTGCTAACAGATAAGCCGCTATTCCTGGGCAGTTAACTTTGTCCAATCTAGAGCTGGTAAAAATAGATAGGACAGGAGCTTATAAATAGTAGACACTCATTTGTTTGGACTACTTAAGCAGGGACCAAATGAGGGTCAAGGGGATGGAGTATTTAAGATTCTTGGGGAAATGGCAAAGTATTTCTTTCTGTATACTGTGAGGAGTGGCAACTGACCTGTTTTAACTACTGTCCACGTCATTCCTACCGTCAGCCATTGGACACTGCCTTGTTATTCTGCTTTATATTCATTAAAATAGAATGCGATACATCCATTCCTACCAGGGGGATAGAAAAAACATTTAGCCTGCCGGGTCCCTGTGCGTCCCCCTCGGATGTCAGCCTCAGATGAGGGTGAGAAGAATGACGCTCTGTACGTCCACTGCAAGAAGTCATTCATATGGCCATGGCTCAGCCACAGAGAATGTGTATCACTGACCCATGATAGCCGGAACAGAACCAGTACTGATCCAGTCACTGCTGTCCTAACACAGCACAACACCGGTATTGACTTAATCCATTAGACACCAATACCCAGACAACACATCCAGTGATTGAACAAGACCACTGCTGGGTCCGACTTACGTAGACAGCATTGTCACGGATTGGACCAGATGGACAGATTCCTGCAGGATCCTGCTCAACTGGCTGTGACCACATCAGCTTTCTCTGTCAGAAACAACATTGATATTACTGACTAAGGTCTATTAAGGTATTGCAGTGTATCTACCAAACCTGTGTTTACAGGACTAATGTTTGGTTGATCAACAAACCCAGTCTACTGTAAATGCTTTTCCACTCTCCCCATCACCTTTGCCATGCTGAACAGGAGGCCTTATTATTGGTCAGTGGCTGACGGGAGATTAAGGAACAAACCAAAACCCCTGGCAGAGCTCGCGTTGTTCCCCTCAGACCTGCGTAGGATCACTGGAGACCAGCGCTAGAGGCTGGGACAGAGAAAGTGGCTTCTGTGCTTCAACCATTCCCAAACTCTCTGGCTTCACATGCCTGTGTGTGAGGCAGTCCACTGGGCCAAGCCAAAGAGCGACCCAAAGAGAATGCTGTGTGCTTTGGAATATTTTCTCAACCCATGTCTTATGGAAAATACACCCATTTAGAATACTTAATAGAATGATTATATAAAAAGCACAAATATAAAAAACCTTTTTTAAAATTAAATTTACTTTTTTAAGAGTATATATTAAGAATGAGTGGAATTTATGCAAATTTGACACAAGATGTCCACAATATACTAAAAGAGTGGATCAAGAAATTTAGTGAGATACTAGTGAGAGCATATATACTGTTTTGCTAACCTTAACTACATTACTAGCTGTGCATCGTTCAACATGACAAAATAAATGATCACATGGGCTGCAATTGCAGTTTTATCAACGTGTCTTAAGTCACAGCTATCCCCTTATCAAACTGGTCTTTCCTGCATTTCATCCTTCTGAATCACTGTGGGAGCTGACTGATAAGGCCTGGCTTCGGCACATCATTGTGATCTTCTCCATAGTGCACCAAAACAGTACATGCAAAATGGAGAAATCCTGTCCTCCATCACATGAATCATACTTTTCCTCTCCTTCCTATTTTTACAGCTGCTGTGCATCCAGATCTGCTCAAACGCTTTACTGCTCAGTAACTAAGAAAGAAGAAACCCAGGGTGTTGAAAGCCAAGTTCTCACAGCTACACTGCTTCCTCACATCTATGTATAAACACCCACCATTAGTCCCCTCTTGACCTTACAGAAATCCATTCATACAAATTTATGTGATATCTATTCTGAGAATAAGCAATGATGAACAAGGTTTATCTGTATTCATATGTGATTTACTGAAAAAATGTGTAATGAAAGCGTCACACAGACACCAATGATTGTTTTGTCAACAGTCAGCATCTGCTTCAGAGACAGGATACAATACATACATCATTAAAGACTAACAAACGTTCAGGGATTAACACAAATAGGAGTCTTTCACTTTGTTTCTTTCAGCAACAAAGTGAAAGACTTCGCTCATGTCTCACCTGGGAACTGTTGTTGTTTTTCACTTCTATTATGACAATGATGTTCCACATTTTTAACACATTGTAAATCAACCATCGGTAAGATAAATGAAATGATAGTGATTGTTATCTTGCAGTGTGTCTGCTTTCTTTGCTTTTGTAGCTACACATTAATCAAATGAAAACATTTCCACTTTCACAAATGGAGGAAACTAGCTCTGTAATTTATATATCAACCTCTGTGTCCACAAAATGTGCAAGTACGATACTGTATTTCACCCATGAGCAGCAATGATGGATAAACCATTTGGCCAATCTGTCAGGATCGGAAACCCTGACACACTCCATTAAAAGGCTGAGACAGAAGGACAAGCTAGAGACTGTAGCCCTCCCCGACATACACACCTTTGACCTCTCAAGTCAGCATTGTGGTTTAATGCTGCCTTCATGCAGCTCCATTGCAAAAACTGCCAATCTGAACTGTGGTATGCTTTTTGCCCCTGTGCCCACACTTCAGGTAGTCACCCAGCATTGTGTGCCCAAACATTTGTCTTGGCATAGCTTGGAACTGTGGGGAAACAGCCATAAATCAAAGGCTAGTTGTTGTTTAGTGGCCATGTGAGCAATCCTGGTCAACAAATCACACCATCACAAATCACAACCTTTCTCAAATATACAATTAGGTGACATAAATCCATGTGTATGTGCACAATAATATAATCTACCGCACTAATAAATAACAATGGTGCGGTGGGTATTGCTGTTGCCTCACAGCAGGAAGGTTCTAGGTTTGATTCCTTTATGTGCAAAGTTTGTGTGTTAAAGAATCCAGTTGATTCTTTTAGTGCTGTCCTTGATTTACCTTGACCTGGACGACTGAGAATGTACACAATCACAATCACACCTTTTAGTTTAAAACCACGGAGATGAAGACAAATAGAAAGGTTCTAAATTGCAAAAAGCACTATTTCAGTATTTTTTTACTGTATGTAGAATATGTAATGAACAATATTTCATAGTTTTTAGTCATGCTCTGAAAACAAAATGTGTGAGATTAATTGGATGGGTGGGATAAACAGCATGAAGGCACAATTACTACATCTCAGTCCTCACTTCCGTCTACAGCTAAAGTTAAAAATGTGATAACTTAATCTATTTTTGATTGTAATTCTTTTTCCACTCTGTTTCCACTCACTCAAATATGTTTAAATGTGCATTACATTAGATACCACATGAATTCAAGTGTTGCACATCGCATAATAATACACATGGTGGGTTGCCAAATCAGAATTTCTTCATCTGCTACAAAATGAATTTAAAGACTAAGAATTACGTCAACTACAGTTCATGCACTGATAAGTATGTGGAGGAGTATGAATTCAGTTCCAAGAAAAGAATAATAAATTTACATAGTCCCATTTGAACAGAGCGTAGACATTCTGTATTCCGTATCCATCTTGCTATCATGCACACAGCCAGAGGAATGGGGGCAATTAAATGGAAGCACAAAGTTGTAAAAGTTTTGAGAGGATTTTAAATGTTAAAAGCATTGCCAACTTCAGAGAGAAAATACCCAAATCTGTGTTGTGGTGCATTGAGGGATCTGTGAAACCTACTGTAAAAATTGAAATGGAAAATCTTCTAAAGGACATACTCTCATCTTACAGTGGAAACACCTTCAGTTCTATGCCAGTATTAGCAACAACCACCACTTCTTAAAAAGCAGCAATGACAGTCAGTGGAGAACATGTGAGGACAGCAGTGTGTGTGTCTTTGTGAGTGATCATGACTACAGAGCTAAACAGTCCACACGTCACCGGGTCTTGTGCTCTTGGCTACCATCTAGAAGGAATTTATGAATGGCATTTGTTTAGTCAGGGGCTCCTTCAATTCTGTGCCGTTCTCAGACTTCTGCTGCCGTTCAACAGACGTGAGTAACCTCAGTGATGCAATCTCTATCGTGAGGTTCGGTATATTTGTCAAGTCATGAGCCCAATGAAACCACCTGGTTGAAGCTGTGCCAGCATTCTTCAAAATTCTTCATAAAGATGAAACCATGGGTGTGTGCAGTCTAGAGTCTCTTACTATTGGCCAGAGAGATGCTCATGAATGAGGCCAAAGACTGTTTAAGTTTCCAGGGTGGATCTCAACGTCATAGAGACAGTGTTGGTATTTTTAGAACCTATTTCTCTCTTTGTTAAACGCTTCTCATAAGTCTTTGGCACAAATCAGTAAATCCCAGCCACCACTGAAAAACAAACCAGCACTCACCTGTTCCACTCATTTTCCTGGCACCCAGGGAATAAAGAACAATGAAAGAATAACAGAGATGAGGATGACGCATCAGCCTGTCTGGTTGGCTGAATTGGTGCAGTAGCAAGCTGTTAGTCAGAAACTGAGAATGGACATCAGAGAGGCATTTAAAGAATGACTAACAGTGTAGTGTATGTGATTCACTGGTTGTGTGGAGATCAACCTTCAAAGAGTCAGCGAACTTTGTGAAAGCTTGTTTGTATTCCACATGACCAAAAACTAGTTTTATTGCAGCACCAAGACTCGCAAAAGCCAAATAGGTGTGGAGCGACACTGCATTGAGCCCGACTGGCTGACTGGCCTGGTAAGAGGAAACAGTTGACAACACAAGAACCTGATCCAGTCAGCCGTCTCTACAGCTTCCTAATGTTCAGTCTCTCTCTTCATTTGTCCTTCATCTCTACTAGCACTCTTGCTTCTTTTCCCTTTTTGCTCTGACTGTTTCTTCCCCTCCTACATCTGCTCCATTTTCCATCTTAATCCCTCCCTCGTTTCTTGTCCTCTCTCTTTCTTGGTTTTGTTAGGTCCTCTGCAGCACTTTGACTCTCTTTGGAGACAGACTCTTTAACAAGTCTGCCTCAGTGGGCAGCAGACAGAAGGGGAGTCTATTTTTACATTGCACACAGATTAAAGTGGAAAATTTTTCTTCATCCTTGTAAATAGTCTTCTTCCTTCACTGTCTTTTTTTCTGTAATGGAGTTTTAGCATCTCTGTGGGGGATCTTGTGTTACCTCCTCCACACACACACTCCTCTCTTCCCCTCTGCCAGACTCATCTAAGCCCCACCACTGACATACTCATCCTCTCCAAACACTGACATCATTTGTCAGACCAAACTCCTTCCACTGCCTGTGGGGGCTGTTCAGTTCTGTCTGTACATTATGAAATGGGTGAGTCTCCGCTCCTGACACAAATCAGGGAACAGGAGAAAAAAAAGTAAGCACATCTGCTCTACAATAAAGGCTGATACTGTATATCATTACAGCCTCGGTGCAGCTTTCCTCACATGACCTTTTCCTCAGCAAAACTACCACATTAAACTGATGGTGGCTTTTATACACACCCACACACCCACACACACTGGTGCATGCACACACACGCACACATGCACGCGTGTACAGCACACAACTCCATTTGGTACAATTAAACCAGTTCTTTATCCAAGAGTCTAGGATATGACGAGGGAGCTTACTTCAGCATTTTTCTTTCTTGAACCAAAGTATTACTTTTTCTTAATTTCCAAACACACACACACGCATGCACGCACGCACGCACGCACGCACGCACACACACACACACACACACTCAGAGGAGAGAGGATCCTCTGGATTGAACAGTCGTCAGTCGTACTCTCACTGACCTTTTTCTATACAGCTCCTGTTACTTTTCTGGAAAGTGGTTCCATTCTTATGAAACTATTGAGTTGTAGTTTTACAGCTTTCTCCATAACCCTAATTTGAGAGAGTGAACTCTCTAGGAGCTGGTTTGATTCTGTGGACGAGGGTCTAGCAGGGACCAAACAGGAAATCTTTTATTAAAACTTGGTCAAGGTCTATCATGACTTGAAGCTCTGTGTTCGTGACATACAACAAGTCTGTTCATAAGGACCCCATCAGAGGCTGCCCAATGCGAGCTGGGAAATCAGTTGAAAATCAACGACTTAGATAAATAAATTTGTAAAGTAAAGACCAAGCTTCTGTTATTTGAAGTTTCTACTGGCCTGTGTACCTATGATCAAAGCTTTTTCAGCTAATGAACTCTCATGATATTTTCAGAGTAGGAAGAAATTTGGGAAGAGTGTCAGCAAGTTGCTGTTAAAAACTGAGGAGGGATAGTGATAGATAAAGTCAAACCAAATGAGAAAATAAATTCTAATCACAGAGTGCTCTAGAAAGTTACAACACATCAAACCACTTTAAATTGCTGCTTCTCAGGCTTTCTCCTATGATGCCATGGCAGCTGCAGTCAAGAAACAAGAAACCCATTTTGAATAATTGTTAAAAATATCCATAAAAACACATGGTGGAGCTGACAGAAAAAGCTCTCTAACTGAACTGAATGTCTTCAACTGCTGTAGCAAAGCATTGTTGCCCCTACTCTTCCTTATCCTTCCCTTAATCTCAATTGCTAAGCAAATTGTGGAAAACAAAATGTCAGCAATAATGGCAAACGTCTTCCATGAAATAGAATAGCATGTTATTTCATAAGCAAAATGCACATGAGTCCTGTGGCAGCTCTGGCTCCGGCCCAGACTCTACTGCAGCTAGAGGGAAACCTGATAGTAATGCCTCTGCTTTGCCCACCCTCTTTTACTGTCATTCTAGTCAAAGGAGGTGCCTGAACCACAGTGGTAGCGTCACATAGATTCATGAGGATTTAAAATGGGCAGACTGAGATCGCTTCCCCTGAAGCATCATTAGTTTTTCTTGCATTTATGTCTGGAGACAGGAAAAAAAAACTTGAAAAGACACAAAACAGGAGCTGTTCAGAAGCAGGGGGAATGAGGTAGATAACATCCGCGTTCTCTGCTGACAATGAGACAGTCCAGGGATTCATTTGCCCGTCTCCCAGGTATACGTCTGTGTCTACAAGACAACTAAGCTCCTTAGATGTGTTTAAACTTCCCAAATGAAACTAGCTGTGAGAAAGAAGTATTTGTGGTCTGGATGATGACCTGCTTATTAGGTTTTCTATTGTTAAATAAAAACCTGAAAGCACAAGGTTTCCTTTTTCAGACGTGAAGCAGCTCCAGGGCTACAGAGCATTTATGTTGTTAACATACCTGGAGCTGTGCCTCCTGTAGAAAACATTCTAATCACGCCCAGGGTCTCAGGCAGCGCTATTTCTCCCACGGTCCTGACTGTCACATACAATGGCTGGCAAAATGTAAAAGTTAATGACTTGATCCACTTGATACGTTGGTGTTAATAATCTCACATGTCTTAGTAAGTGCTGCTCACCACGCGTAAGAAGAAACAAATTATTAATCTTTAAACGGTTCCATCTGGATTCTATCTACTTCACCTAAACTTCTTAACCACATTCATGCATCACGATGCTGTGATATGCTCTACATTTTTAGGGTTTCTGTCACATTTATTCCTGTAGAATTTTTTTTTTTGCACAAAATATATACATGTGCTGCTCTGGCATGATGACACTTTGGAAGACATTCAACCATATGTTGCTGTCCAGAAACAATATCCTTATGATAATGCAGTCAGCATGAGATTATTTAATACTGTGTTAACATGTAACAGGACAGCCTTCCTATGGCTACACAAACAGCATCCAAACCAAAGTAGCACCACCCCACTGTACCTCATGCTGCTGAGGCCATTGTCAGCCTACCGTGACCGGATCACTCCCATAATCTGTGAATACATCTACCTCCACGGTCCACTATCTGTATCTGTTGTGTTTTCTTGAAATACCACTGTGACTCACAGGGAGAATCTTTGTTAGTGTAGCACAGCTGCACAAGCCCACTCAGCAGATTTGGCTGACGATGGAAGCTTTTGAAAGTCACCCTTTAAAAAAACAAAAAAGCTAAAAAAGTGGGCTAATGCTGTATGAAGTGAATTACACTGCTTAGTTTGTAAGTATTTGAGAGGTTCATTGTTACCTCAGTCTCAAAGGGAACCTAGATGAATAATATAGATTAGAAGCACACTTATCTCTTGTATCAGTCATTTTCCGCCTCACTGGCCATCCAGCTGTCACCAACTGTCAATCTAATGTCTGACATCAGGTCGACAGTGAATCAGATTGGCAGATGAAACCACACTCCCTGAGTACCCCAGTGCTCTAACCTCCCCCATCTGCATCAGCAGTCACACATGGTTCACATAACAATTCCCTTTCTTCTCCTTGGCAGTTTAAAGCTCGAGTCAAACACAGAAATGAGATATACACTACTGTGCTGAAGCTGACTCTTAAGGGCTGCGCACCAAGCTTTCAACTGAAGAGATCTAAGCACCATGAGAGGCAAAAAGAAGTATTTCAAACATAACAACCAAACAAATCAACTCTCTCACACATACACAAATACAAACAAATTCCGTCAGTCAGCTGTGTTGACGTACATGACCACACTGTCAAGGCTCTAACGTCAAATGAATTCAGACAGAGAGAAGATAACTTGAAAAATAACTTTTTGAACTTTCTAGACTTTTTAACGCTAAACAAATAGATGGGACTATCTGTTTCTGAGATCATTCAAATACTTTGGTTTGGCATATGTCACTATGAATTGATATATGGATTTGAACAATCACATGAATAATTTCCCTTTTGGAACCACATAATTTATAACTGCCATAAATGTCATAAACAAACGGGGCATCTGGGACACAAAGACCGAAAGGTGAAGAAAAAACCCACGGAAACTGAATGTCTGACACTCCCCTCAAATAACAATGTTCAGTATTGATTTACTCCAAAGTTTGTCATTACTCCACCCTGTCAGTTTACTCATATGCACCTCCCTTTTTTACAACCTGTTGGTCTGTCTGTCTGCCTGCCTGTCTGTCTGTTTCTCTGTCTGTCATTCTGTCTGTCTGTCTGTATGTCTGTCCGTCTGTCTCTGTGTTAAGAATTTCAGAATAAATAATAGAGAGAAAAGCCATTGTATATCCAAATAAAGTTAAATCAAAAATGAAACTACAACCAATGCAGTCACAGACTGCAACACCCCTGAATTCAAAATTTTACCCTGACCTACTTGCATAGGTCAAAGATTGAAGTAGTGCTCTGACCTACTTTCATAGATCAAAGCACTAGCTTTGATCTATGGTCTTACACTGGCCTCCCTCGTCTTTCTATCTGATCCGGTTCTTGAGTGTACAAAAGTTGAAATTTGACCTTGACCTAGTTTTCCCAAGGTCAAGGTCATCATCTCATTTTCATCCCCTTTGCTGCCCGAGTAATGTGCATTTTGTTTCATCTGTCTATCTGCAACGGTTGCAAAGATATTTGGTGGACAAACTAATGTATGGACAAACGAACGGACGAACACACAAACACTGACAATTACAATACATCACCGCTTTGAAGTGGGATGTAAAGAAGAAATATGATTCAATTATTTTGCCCCAAAATAAATCTATCCCCACGACCCCCGACAGCAGAAGAAGCGGGTGTAGGAAATGAATGAATGTATAAATCTATTGTGGGTGGTGTGATGGTGCAGTAGGTAGTGCTGTTGCCTCATAGCAAGATAGTTCTGGGTTTGAATCATGCCTATGTATGTTCTCACCTTGTCTCCACAAACATGAATTTGAAATTTTGAATTCAGGGGTGTTGCAGTCTGTGAGTGCATTGGTTCTAGTTTGGATTATGATTGTGTGTGGGTGGTGGTCCTAAGTTTTTAAGTTGAAGGAGTTCACACACAAGTATGCACACAGGCACGCACACACTCCCCTGAAAAGAAGACGCTGTGAATGTTTGGCTGTGCCAGCTGTGTGAGCTCGAGGCTGGGTGTAGGGTGTATACAATTGTCTGACAAACTGCATGGTGTGTATACACAGTCATAAACAGAATCTGGAGCGGAAGCACGAATCACCTAGATGTGCTTGACCCTATGACCCCAGGGCTGAACTGTTATCTTTTCACTATGTCTAATACTTGGACGATACAGATGGAGGGCATGCTGGTTGCTGCACTGACAGCAAGAGAAACTGTGAGTACATATAAGACAGGATACACATGTGGGAGAATTTAATTTCAACTCTTCTTTTATGGTCTTGTATAGAAGCAAATATAAATTATCCAAAAGTCTGTTTGTGTGTCTGTCCACACAAGTGTGTAAACACTTCTTTGTCCCAGGCTTTGATGTTTACAACAGTTGGATTGAACTGTAAGGAACCTGAGAGTGAGACTGGCTATTGACCCAATTTTATGTCAAAAACATCAATGCATAACTAAATATAACTACTCAAGGACAGAATTAAATGGGTGCTGTGTCTGCATTACCACCTTATTTAAATAGCAGCTCCTTAATCATCCAGTTGTGGCCAAACACCTGAGAGAACAAATGATGGGATCAGCTGGAGTTTGGAGGATGTCATACCACAAGAGTGAGGCAAGCAATGCTTCTAAAAACATCCAAAACCCTGTTTTCATACGAAAGACAGTTTTACCTTCTCACGTGAGGGATTCTCTTCTCTAAAACACTCATGTGTCAAAGTGACAATGTGTTATAAAAACAAGCCATTGAAATGCTAACCATTGTCAGGATGTGGATCTTTTGCACAGATGCAGTGTGAAATGGGTCACCAGGAGGCCATAAAGACAGACAGCAAGGCTGGTTGATGATCATCCAAAGGTAGCCTTTCACCTCTGTGTCTAAATGTATGTGAGTATGTGCATATGACTAATAGGAAACACAACCACTGAAGCACTAGCATACAGGCACGTTCTGCTAGGGCCACAGCTTTAGTTTCAGTTTAGCTTGATTTAGTCCTGGCAGTAAATGCCACAAAATGCACACATAAAAAATATAAATAACTGCAAGGCAGGAAAATAAAGGATAAATACACAAAATTACTGCTGAAAAATGTTATGCTGAAGCTATAGTCTATTATCCCAACCTTCATTGAATCAGCAACTTCATGAATTTCCTGCTTTCATACTCATGAAGGGACGAAAACACAATGTGAACTCCCAGAGCAAACACTTTGGAGCAAGGAGAGAGAACGTTGCGGGATGGAAATCTAGCAAATGTGCCTGCTTGAACCGGAAATATTCAGCAGGTTCTTAGCTCAAAGCAGTTTGAACCAGGGACACTAGAGAGGACATGGCAAATATATGTGTGTTTGAAGTCCAAACAGTGTTGAAGGCAGAGCTCCTATGGGGAATCTGACAGTGTAAATAAGAAGGCACAATAAGCTCAGTCATCGAGAAAAAGATCCCTTAATCCCCTCGATGAAGGTAAGGTGCTACTCTTAAATCCCCTACAGCTGGAAAACAATAGATTCTTTGGTATCCTCAGTGACACAGAAAATACTGTATTGCACATACTCACAGTCCACATGCTGAGAGAAAGAGAGGTTTATTATCCCATTCTTCAATGGCATGAGGTGCCAGGTTCATTGACTGACAGAGATAATTAGAGAGACATGAAATTTAAGGCATGTGATTCCTGTGACCCATAAAGAACTTGTCATGTTTGTTGGCTCAAATGAGGGCATTATCTTTTCATTTGATCTATATTGCTATGAAGTTTCACTCAGCTATACCATAATAGCCATAAATCAAGCTTCAGATTATTTCTCATAATAGAGAAATCCAAGGTTAATGCAAAACAAAACAACAGAAAAAATCCTCTTTTTGGATAAAGAGCTGCCTCTTCCGTGAACCTTTTCAAAATGACATGTCTGTCGACACTTCAAATGAATGTGGTCATCTGTCCGTGACACAGATTGCCGTGCCACGGATGACAGTCCTCAGCGGTCCTAGACATAAACTTTGAAGTGAGACCACAGCACACTCCTTTCCACTCAGTTCTCATGCCGTTCCCTTTAAATAGAGCATGACATCAGTCTCTGAACAGGTCTACCAGCCCCAGCCCAAAACAAATCTGTGGAAACAATGCCACATCTGGAGCCAAACCCAGGGGTGAGAGGGGAAGAGCAGGAATGCAGCAGTAAAGGGGTGAAAAGAGAAAGTTGTCCTGAGGCCATTTAGCTTCAGGAGGCTGGCCAAGGCGCCTGAAGAAGTGCTTGAACTATAATTTACTGGTGATTCCCTTTGCTTCCCTCCCCATATATCTGATGTCACTACTACAGACCTGAGCATCAGCCAGAATGCAAATTTAAAGTTCTCCTGCCTTTTTATGTGTACAAGTCTGTTCGTGTCTTTTTTCTTGTCACTACATTGAAAAGTCCTGTGCAGTCTGCTAATACTGACGATTATTATCAACAACTCAAGACAATCCACCACCTGAGTGGGACTCCACCCACCTTTACCAATTAATTTGCATAGATTAGCATGAAAAATTATTTCTTGTTTGATTTAGCACGGTCCCCTGACTTGTGTGCAGATGTAGAATTTTTCTCAGGCAGCCTGTTCTTGTTGTCCCTGTCAGAAACAATCAAAGCTGCTGGGTCTGCATCCACGCAACAGAAAACAAGGCGGCGCAGGCAAATATTCAGGCCAATTTTCTGCCTGTTGGATAAAGTGTCTGACAAAAACATCATGGCTGATCCAGTTATTTGTCAGTAGACACGTAGTACACTGCCTAAAATCCGACAGAGATACTTGAGTGTGTGGAATGCATAAAATGTTAGCAACAATGCACAAACACAAATACAGCACAGGCGCATACAGTAACACACAGACAGCATGAGTGGATTTGCATGGGAGCTGCAGGTTTAACCTGAGAGAAAGGAACAGTAGGGTGGAAAATATGCTATGAGTGTCCTGCTTGAAGAGGAGGACACAGATAGTGCGAAATAAGACTCTTATTCCTCCCTATCTGTGAAGAAGGAGGTGGGGAAATAGCTGAGGGACTTTCCTCTTCCAAAAGTCACGTGTTTAACATCTGTAACAAACTGAGTCTGCTTAGCAAAAGGAACTTTAGACCTCAAAATCATTTTTACAAGCCCACTTCTCTGTGTGTACTCGCTTGGTGGTCAGTCAAAGCATCACTGGCTCAGAAAGAGAGCAGAGAGGATGGAGGATGAAGCCATTGTGCACCTCTTTGTTTTTAAATACCCTCCAAAGTGTTAACTGAGAGCTCCCACACTGTAAGCAAACAGGTGCTGGGTCATTTTGAGGACAAGAGAGGAGCTCAGCTAGGATGGACAAGGGCCTGCATATTTCCTCAAGCAGTTTAATTCCGACTGCAGCTTGTTGTCACACAGGAAGTTTGTAACATAACTCAATATTTAGTCCTGTAGTACAAGTATAAAAGTTTGAATAATACATGAAGAAAAAATGGTCCTAATAACAAAATGGATGTTTTCATCCTATCCTCAGCTTTTCAAAAAAATATTCATTTAATTTGTTGTACCACACATTTCAGTGTACACCAGCGCAGTTATGTTTGAGGTTCAAACCTTGTTCCAAATCTAAACAGAAGAGCCCCACCACCAAAATTCAAAACACATGACAAAAAATTGTTTATTGATACGTAAAACCTGTTAGCCCTAACTGGACTTTTGTTACAGAGGACATTTCTATAACAATTAAAATGTGTTCATAAAGTTTGTAAATCATTAATTACATTTTTAGTTATGGCAACATGGTATATAAAAGTGTTTTGTTATTGGTTTGCTCAGTCACAGTTTTAAGGCAGGTCTGTGTTTTCAGTTATGCACAATTCTGCAGAAAAATGTTAATTTTTCCTCATAAAAGCAACTCTTCAATTATGCATTTTAGTGGAAAGAATATAGGCTCGGTTGGTTTCTCATGAGTTCCTTGCAAAATCTTTTTTTATAGTCCAAGTCTGATGTTCTCAAAGTTTTAGGGATTGGAAGCAAATCTGAGAAGTCTATGGAATTAAAACTAAATTTGCTGTGAATAAATTTGTAACACGGTGTTTTAGTAAGCCCATGTCAGGAAATTATTTCTTACTTTTGATTTTTCCCTTGCTGAAACTGTACTTTTGTTTAAATGGAAGTTGAAACACTTTTTAGTGGTTCTTTTTCCAATCCAGAACATTGGGAGAGAATAGCGCCGTTTCCAGGAACCACACCTTGCATCTTCTTTATCTAGGGAAAATATAAAACGTTTTGATGCCAGCCGTCAGTAAAATCCCAGTTAGTGTCTTTGATAACATAACAACATAACAGTACATCTTAAAATGCAGTCAGATTGGCTCACGATTATTAAGCAAGGAAACATCAGTTTTTATCTGCATTAGATAAGATAACTAGAGGCCTTTTTGTCTGGGTCTTTATTCCCCCATACTTAAATTTAAGTGCATAATTGAAGAGTTGCCTTTATGAGGAAAAATCAACATTTTTCTGCGTAATTTGAGCATAACTGAAAACACAGTCCTTCCCCAAAAGTGTGTGTTTGAGATATTTGTCTGAGTCGTTGAGCATAGCAATAAGTGCTGCACACAGACAGCATTGTGTCAAAGGCAAGCTCGTCCAAATGGTTGCTGGAGACGCCTCAAAACATCGTATCATTTAACCAACCAAGAGCCATCATTATTATTTGGCTTTCCCAAAATTATATTCTAATCGGTTAGTTAGCATTATACTAGCGATGAAGCCCAGACTAAACAAGCATTTTCTTATTACGCTCAGGGAATGCTCCAGCTTTAACTACTGTAGCTTAATGAAAGTCTCCTTAGGCCAGTCAAGAAATGAGAGACGTCAGAAGTCATGATCATATCGATCTATGTGGGAACTAAGCGGTTAGTACACCCCTCCGCATGTTATGTAACCTTAGTGACTGGTCTGGTCAGTACCTGCTGAGCCCATGACAAACCAAACTTTCAGTCATTATCATGTTCCTTAGACGCTGAATGAAGACTAGACTAGATGAAGACTATTGGAGTTTATGAGTAATAATATGAAGTCACCTCAGATGAAAATGCCAATGTGTATTCATATCAAAAAGAAAAGTCTCTCCCTTGAGTTTTAAATCACACTTCCCGATGTTATTTTCCTGTTCACACTCTCTCTCTGGTTACAGTAAAGTCATGTATGCATACATTTTCATCACAGGATCCCTGTGGGTCCTTCTTTAGAAGACTTACTTTAACTATGACCTACTGTTGGAAGTGTTGATTTTTCCATACTTTCTCTCCTGGTAATCACGCACGAGTGTGGTGCCGGTGGTGGAGGATCAGGGCAGTGGGGGCCACAAGGGAGTTTAGAGTTACATTCACAAGCATTTTGAGAAGCAGGAGCTGGTAGTGGGATCAGAGGTCATGGTGCCCTGACAAACAAATGAGCCACCCAGTAAGGTAGTCAACAAAAGATGCTTTTCCCTAAAGCCCAACAAACCCTAGTAACAGTAGCTGCTGGCAAACATATGTGTGACAAATGTGCCATCTGAACCAATGGCGGCGTCTCATTGAGCTCTCTATGTGGTTGCCACACAAACATGTCACACAAACACAACCGAGAGGGTGGGAGATAGACTACGGGGGTGGCAGGAGACAGAGAAAGGGAGGCAGCAGAGATATTGGAACGCGAAAAAAGCTAACAAGGAGGCTACTGACAAACTTTATAACGTATATTGCTGACCTGCAAAAGATGGCAACTTATGTGCAACTCATGAGTGGTCTGTTTACAACATAGACACCGTCATAAACACTTCCCTGCTTCTATAACATTTAACCTCGCTGCCTCATTAGGGTTAAATGTTATGATGACTCCCTGTTGGGAAAATTATGGAAGACTTGCTGCTGTTAGCTGGACTGTAATCAAACAGGGTTTGCTGTGGGTCCAATTGTTGCCTTTTGGGACTTAATGACTAGCAAACAATCATGATGGCCTCCTGCAATTCTGTCCCTCTGCAAGCCCTTTCATACACACCATTTTGACCGAGAGACAAACTGGAAGCTCACACAGCACTGCTGTATTCCTCTTCTGTGTTCCCTCAAATTAAAATATATAAAACTTCTTGGAAACTTTTTAATTCTTGTGCAAATCTGTTTTGTATAGAATCTTACAATGTTTTCAATCAGTCCCCATGATTTTCAACTCTTTCATCTGATAATCATATTTGCCTAAGGATTGTGTTTGTCCTCTATCTGATTCTCTTCTCGTATTTTCTTTCCTCTTCTGTTCCCCCTCACCAGCTCTGGAAAGTACATTCAAACAGTTCAGCTGTGACATAAGGACCATCTCCTCCATGGCAAACCATGCTTGTGTTTTTTCAATTAAGCTGGGCTCCTGTATACTATTCATTTGGGAAACCATAATTCTCATGGCCCAGCAGAAGCTAATGGAAAGTTGCTTAGATTTTTTTTCCAGTAGAGGTATCGGAAAGACTGGTTCCCTAGACGCGTGTCTGACTTGTGGAGATGGAGAATAAAAACAAAGGAATACTGCTAAGGAGAATATGAAAAGTGTCAACAGGAGCTGAAAGCATCAAGAGGTATAGGGGCATTCAAAGGGTGAGCGGGAGCAGGAAGTAGGAGCGTGAAAGAATACAGAAGGATGGACTTCCAGTGGAATGTGTCTGAAAGTGGAAAAATCTCAGATTGGACTTGAACCCGCAGGAGACAGATCCACTGAAGTCACTTCCAGTCGTGGGGTCTCTGGGGGGCACATGAGTACAGGTTCTCTCTTGTCCTCTCATATTTACATAGAGGAGCCCCAATATCCCAACTGCATAGGCCTTGAACTGTGTTAATTTCACAAATACACATTCACACGTGTATATCATTAACAGCAATACCACAGATGGATAATAAAAACTGAGAGACCTATTTAAATTTGATGATGGAAGCAATTGTTAAATACAGATAATCACTGAACTCGATCATCTTCCAGTCCAGTCTTATTACAGTTCCAATCCCATGATTGATTCTGTTTTTCCAGAACGTCTCAGCCCCAGTCTGACCCTCTTCCTTTCCTGACCAGTAGGACACATTTATCACCATTAATGAACACTGAATACCGACTTGGTCTGCTTCCTACATGTAGTAGTGGAGAAAATGTGCAAAGACACCGACACACAAATAAAAACTTATCATGTGTGCGTGCTCACACATGCACAATGCACACCTAGCTATCAGTACACACACACACACACACACACACACACACACACACACACACACACACACACACACACACACACACACACACACACACACACACACACACACACACACACACACACACACACACACACATTTATAGTGGGAGTGGCATAAAATGGACATCCCCCATTACACCCCCACCCACCCACCACAATAATAATAAACAGAGACAGATAGACAGTAAAGGAGAGCAACAAGAGAGACAGGTAGGAACAGCACATGAGCAGAAACCAGTCTTACCTTAACAATAATGCCGTGGAGTCACTACGAGGGAAAGCTTCATGGCTGTAGCTGTCTCTCTCTCTCTCTCTTGGTCCCCTGGTATTTCTCTGACGTGGGAGACAGGCGCTGAAAATCACAGACAGCGCAGAGCAGGGCAGACCGACGCTCGGCACACTTTACAGGCAGAGAAAGCAGTGGAGTCCCACAGACCCCAGGCCTGTCTGCTCACAGTCACACACACTGCCTTCTGAGGATGAAAAGAGAAGACTTCATTACCAGCTGCAGACCACGCCTCCACTCCCCCAGCCTCCCTCCCCACTAGTCCTCTCTCCCTCCCTCGCTACCTCCCCGTTTCCCTTCCACACTCTCAGCCAGTAGCACGCTCCAGGGTCTGTCCCAGCCAAGAGAGGGGAAGCAGACTGCCAAAGAAAATCTCCCATCCCACCACTGCCTGCCAGCGATGTGCAGTGCCTAGAGAGGGGGGGTTGGATGATGAGGAAGATGAAGAGACATGGCAAAAACGGTTTGGATCCACAAACTGTTATTTGTTTGCATGTAAAAATGGAATGAATGCGTGTGTGTGCGCGTGCGCGCGTGTGTGACCGTCTGTCTTGACTGCTTGTGTGGGGGTGGTTAAATGAGTATGAAGCAAAACGAAGAAGGAACGTAGAAGGAGGAGAATTAAATTTGGACCAAGCAAAGAGAGATAAGTAGCAGAGATCCACTCCAGAGGGGGGGAGGGGGGGGGAGGGGGGGTGAAAGCAGACAGAAAGATGAAAAAAGAACACAGATACGCTCAAATAGATATTTGAAGCATTATTTAAAAAAATATTATAATTACATCTATCTATCTATCTATCTATCTATCTATCTATCTATCTATCTATCTATCTATCTATCTATCTATCTATCTATCTATCTTGTCAACTATCACTTTGAGCTTGAAATTAAACACACACACGCACACACACACACACACACACACACACACACACACACACACACACACACACACACACACACACACACACACACACACACACACACACACACACACACACACACACACACACACTATGACTTTGAAATTGAAATTAAAGAAGAATCCTGGAACACTTACACTTTGTCCTGTTCCAGGACAAAGTGTGGATGCTGGTTTCTAGAGGTAACAGATGTCTATTATCAAAACTTAAAGAAATCAACCTCAAACTTCAGATTGTCTTTCCCCTTCTTCTCATCCTCTCTGCCTTGCTTTCAACTGAAGTAGAGTTTCTCTCCATCAGATGAGGAAACTAGGCCTCAAAGCGCTCGCTGTTCACTGTCTGTAATTATGTGGGGCTGGGTATGCTCAGCCCAGGCGAGCTCTGCACCCTGCCCCCAGTGCCATCACACTGAATCCTAGCTGCACAAAGCCTGCCAGCGGACAAAGATGCACTGCAGACAGGTACAGAGTAGCAGAAACACAAATACATAACTGAACAGACCATATGATCTGAATCATTGAAGGGTCACTTTATTAGTCATCCATATGAAACAGCTGTAGCTGAAGCTGTTGCATCCATTTGAATAAAAAGTCACCACAACAAAACTTTCAGTTGCCAATTCTGCAGATGTCTTAAAAGATGTCCATTATATAAAAAGACAACACTGCACTTCAAATTTGATTAAAAAGAGTGTAAAATTGAGTTATATTGTTCAGTATAAATACACACAAAGGAAGAAACACAAAGGCCATATTCTAAAAGCATGTAGAAAAAGTAGAGGACTAACGGAAGAGATTCAGTACATGATTGTATAAAGAACTTTAAGGTTCAAAAAGTATGCTGTCGGTAAAATATAAGCATTTCTTTTATGCAGCAACAGATGGTCTAAAAGGGCTTAAAAAGATCTTCCACACACTTGCATTAACACATACACAGACCCTCTGTGCACAATAGTGTCACATTTTATGTGTCGACACAAAACATTACTTAAGGTTATTCGCAGCCACCATTGTAGGTTGTGAATCCCCTGGCTGAGGTTTGAGTGTGTGTGTTTTTTTTTGGTGCACTTTATCGCAAAGAAACGCTAATCCTCACAAAACCAGAGACACGGACAGCCTTTCCATGCATTTAATCTGTGGATAGACAGGCAAAGAAAACACTAATTCACCATCTGAAAGCCATTGTTTCTTTATGTCTGCTATGTAATTAAGTGTTGTCATTATCATAAGGATAGTAGACAGAGAGACAGAAATCCACAGAAATAGCACCAAATGGCCAAAGAATAAGGCACATTAGCCTAGTAATGACAGGCTGTCACTTATCAGCAAAACAAGACACTGTGATTCAACATCTCCAAACATAGTGTAGGACTGGGATAGAATTCAGTCAAAGGTACAGTATTCTGTCCAGCCACCAGAGGCTGATTTTACCACTGACTATCAACAGTCATGGATGAGGCAGAGTTTGGCACTAGCGCTTGTACACATTTCTCAACATTTCTCTCACTCTGTTCCTTGCTCTCTTTTTGGGAAAATGAACTAGTTTGTCTTGATTTCATAATGGCAGTTACTGTATCTGAAAAATATTTAGGGTGGTTCTTTTTCAAGAACCCTTTCTTCTCACATTAACTTCAAAGTTTAAATTAATCACACATATTGTGAAACAATTCATTAAAATGAATACCATTAAGAAATAGGATTATAATAAAATAAAATTAAATACACACACACATATATATGTATATATATTAAGAATTTGTTATTATATATATATACACACACACAGTATATATTATATATATATATATATATATATATATATATATATATATATATATATATATATATATATATATATATATATATATATATATATAATAACTAAACAGTTTGCCTACCGGGAAAAGGTCGGCGTGGAAGACGCCATCCTCCGCATGCTACACCGAGCCCACTCGCATCTGGACAAGAAAAGCGGCACCTTGAGGATCCTTTTTCTGAAATTTTCAAGTGCCTTTAACACCATCCATTCCTGTATCCGACAGGAAAAACATCTACAAATGCGAGTGGACCCCGGCCTGGTTGCTTGGATCCAAGACTACCTCTCCGACAGACCTCAGTTCGTCAGTCTAAAGGACGCCACGTCTGATACTGTAGTCAGCTGCATCGGTGCTCCACAGGGGACCGTCTTGTCCCCAATCCTCTTCTCCCTGTACACGGCGGACTTCTGCTACAACTCAGAACTGTGTCACATCCAGAAGTACGCAGATGACACAGCTATTGTGGGATGTATTAAGGACAATGAGGAGGAGGAATATAGATGCTTGGTGTCACAGCAACGGCCTGAAGCTCAACACCTCGAAATCTAAAGAGCTAGGCATTGACTTCAGGAGGGACAGACCCCAACCTAGACCAGTTCTGATAGGAACGGAGGAGGTGGAGATTGTGCAGACCTACAAATATCTTGGGCTGTGGCTGGACAACAAGCTGGACTGGACCAGCAACACGAAGCAGCTGTACAAGAAAGCACAGAGCGAGATGTACTTTCTGAGGAGGCTGAGGGCATTCAACATCTGCAGGAAGCTCCTGTGGATGTTCTGTCAGTCTGTGGTCGCCAGCGTCCTGTTGTTCGCTTTGGTGTGTTGGGGAGGGAGCGTGACTAAGGCGGATCTCTCCAGGCTGGAGAAGTTGATCAGGCGGGCCAGCTCCGTGGTCGGGATGAAGCTGGACCCTCTGGCAATGGTGGCAGAGAAGAGAACCTTGGACAAACTGCTGGACATCATAGACAATGTCAGCCACACTCTGCACACCGTTACCAACAACCAGAAAAGCCATAGAAGCCTGAGCAGCCAGAGGCTGCGCCTCCCAAAATGCAGGACAAACAGACTTAAGGACTCGTTCATCCCCCGAGCCATTAAACTGCTTAACTCCTCTCTGGGGAGATGAAGAAGAAGAAAGTCCACACAAGAGCTGAGGGATGACACAAACAATACAGCAAAAACAAACACTATAGACATTTCACTATACCAATGTAGCCGCAAGAGGGCACAAGCCAGTGTCTTATTGTGCCGGTCCCAAGCCCGGATAAATACAGAGGGTTGCGTCAGGAAGGGCATCCGGCGTAAAACTTTTGCCAAATCAAAGATGCGAATCAAACCTATGACTTCCATACCGGATCGGTCGAGGCCCGGGTTAACAACGACCGCCATCGGCGCTGTTGACCTACAGGGCGCCGGTAGAAATTGGATTACTGTTGGTCGAAGAAGGAGAGGAGGAAAGTGCGTTCGCACGAAGAAAGAGAAGAGGAGCCCCAAGAGTATAGGACTAAGAGTAGGGACGTTGAATGTTGGAACTATGACAGGAAAAGGTAGAGAGTTGGTCGACATGATGCAGAGGAGGAAGGTAGACATACTGTGTGTCCAGGAGACCAGGTGGAAAGGTAGCAAGGCTAGAAGTTTAGGAGCAGGGTTCAAGTTGTTCTATCATGGTGTAGATGGGAAGAGAAATGGAGTAGGAGTTATCTTGAAGGAGGAGTTTGTTAGGAATGTCCTGGAGGTAAAAAGAGTGTTGGATAGAGTGATGAGTCTGAAGCTAGAAATAGAAGGTGTGATGTTCAATGTTGTTAGTGGGTATGCTCCACAGGTAGGATGTGAGCTGGAGGAGAAGGAGAAATTCTGGTTGGACTTTGATGAAGTGATGCAGAGCATACCTAGAAGTGAGAGAGTTGTCATTGGTGCAGACTTCAATGGACATGTTGGTGCAGGTAACAGAGGTGATGAGGAAGTGATGGGCAGGTTTGGTATCCAGGAGAGGAACGCAGAAGGACAGATGGTAGTTGACTTTGCAAAAAGGATGGAAATGGCTGTAGTGAATACTTTCTTCCAGAAGAGGCAGGAACATAGGGTGACCTATAAGAGTGGTGGTAGGAGCACACAGGTAGACTACATCTTGTGTAGACGATGTAACCTGAAGGAGATCAGTGACTGCAAAGTAGTGGTAGGTGAGAGTGTAGCCAAACAGCATAGGATGGTGGTGTGTAGGATGACTCTGGTGGTGAGGAAGATGAAGAGGGCAAAGGCAGAGCAGAGGACGAAATGGTGGAAGCTAAAAAAGGAAGGGTATTGCATGACCTTTAGGAAGGAGTTAAGACAGGCTCTGGGTGGTCAGGAGGTGCTTCCAGATGACTGGAAAACTACAGCTAATGTGATCAGGGAGACAGGTAGGAGAGTACTTGGTGTGTCATCTGGAAGGAAAGTAGATAAGGAGACTTGGTGGTGGAATGAGGAGGTACAGGACTGTATACAAAGAAAGAGGTTAGCTAAGAAGAAGTGGGACACTGAGAGGACTGAGGAGAGTAGACAGGAGTACAGGGAGATACAGCTTAAGGTGAAGGTAGAGGTAGCAAAGGCCAAACAAGGAGCTTATGATGACTTGAATGCTCAGTTGGACAGTAAGGAGGGAGAGACTGATCTATACAGGCTGGCAAGACAGAGAGACAGAGATGGGAAGGACGTGCAGCAGGTTAGGGTGATTAAGGATAGGGATGGAAGTCTATTGACAGGTGCCAGTAGTGTGATGGGAAGATGGAAAGAGTACTTTGAAGAGTTGATGAATATGGAAAATGAGAGAGAACAAAGACTAGAAGAGGTGACTGTTGTGGACCAGGATGTAGCAAAGATTAGCCAGGATGAAGTGAGGAGAGCACTGAAGAGGATGAAGAGTGGAAAGGCAGTCGGTCCTGATGATATACCTGTAGAGGTTTAGAAGTGTCTAGGTGAGGTGGCAGTAGAGTTTCTGACTGGGTTGGTCAACAGGATCTTAGATAGTGAGAAGATGCCTGAGGAGTGGAGGAGAAGTGTGCTGGTGCCCATTTTTAAGAACAGGGGAGATGTGCAGAGTTGTGGCAACTACAGAGGAATAAAGCTGATGAGCCATACAATGAAGTTATGGGAAAGAGTAGTTGAAGCTAGACTAAGGGCAGAAGTGAGCATTTGTGAGCAGCAGTATGGTTTCATGCCAAAAAAGAGTACTACAGATGCAGTATTTGCTTTGAGGATGTTGATAGAGAAGTACAGAGAAGGCCAGACGGAGCTGCATTGTGTTTTTGTAGATCTGGAGAAAGCTTATGACGGGGTGCCCAGAGAGGAACTGTGGTATTGTATGAGGAAGTCTGGAGTGGCAGACAAGTATGTTAGAGCGTTGCAGGACATGTATGAGGACTGTAAGACAGTGGTGAGGTGTGCTGTAGGTGTGACAGAGGAGTTCAAGGTGGAGGTGGGACTGCATCAGGGATCAGCTCTGAGCCCCTTCTTGTTCGCTATGGTGATGGACAGGCTGACAGACGAGGTTAGACAGGAATCTCCATGGACTATGATGTTTGCAGATGACATTGTGATCTGCAGTGAGAGTAGGGAAGAGGTGGAGGAGAAGCTAGAGAGGTGGAGGTTTGTCCTGGAAAGGAGAGGGATGAAGGTTAGCCGCAGTAAGACAGAGTACATGTGTGTGAATGAGAGGGACCCAAGTGGAAGAGTGATTTACAGGGAGAAGAGATCAAGAAGGTGGAGGATTTTAAGTACTTGGGGTCAACAGTCCAGAGCAACGGAGAGTGTGGAAAAGAGGTGAAGAAACGTGTGCAGGCAGGATGGAATGGGTGGAGAAAAGTGTCAGGTGTGATGTGTGATAGAAGAGTTTCAGCTAAAATGAAAGGAAAGGTGTACAAAACTGTGGTGAGACCAGCGATGTTGTTTGGTCTATAGACAGTGTCGCTGAGGAAAAGACAGGAGGCAGAGCTGGAGGTAGCAGAGATGAAGATGCTGAGGTTCTCTTTGGGAGTGACCAGGAAGGATAGGATCAGGAATGAGTACATCAGAGGGACAGCACATGTTAGAGGTTTTGGAGATAAAGTCAGAGAGGCCAGACTGAGATGGTTTGGACATGTACAGAGGAGAGATAGTGAATAAATTGGTAGAAGGATGCTGAGTTTTGAACTGCCAGGCAGGAGGCCTAGAGGAAGACCAAAGAGGAGGTTTATGGATGTAGTGAAAGAGGACATGAAGATAGTTGGTGTGAGAGAAGAGGATGCAAAGGACAGGGTTAGATGGAGGCGGTTGATTCGCTGTGGCGACCCCTGAAGGGAAAGGCCGAAAGGAAAAGAAGATAGACATTTCACTATACCCATTCTTAACTAGGCCTGTTTATTTATTTATTTTTATTTCTATGCCTATTTATGATTTTTTATTTGTATATTCTTGATGGGTTATTTATTAATCTATCTATTTGGTGTTGTACTCCTTTCTATGTGCTGATGCTTTCTGTGTGCTTTTTCTGTGTTTTTGTACTCACTGCTGTGTGCGAAGGAGAAATTAATTTCCCTGATGGAACATCCTTAAAGGATAGATAAAGTTATACTCTACTCTCTACTCTACTCTAGACACATGGAACTTAGCGCACTTTCGGAAGTTATCAGCCAACAGAATGCGCACATGGTATCACGTGACTACTTACTAAAAATTCGTGATGAGGTGAAGACGTGCGTTGATGCGCGAGGGCTTTATACAATACTCAACAAGGCTTGAAATTCATGTATTCACTTTGCTTCACAGTATTTAAAGCCTGAAATATAGCATACAGCGAGGGGCACTTGTTTTCTTCAGAGAGGTGTCTTATTCTATCTATAACCTGATTTGCCATAGCTGCAGTGTGGATCCTCCCAGGTCATGTTCCTGACTCATTCAGTTTTCTGGGGAGGCCTCCCTGATCCCACCAACCATCATGTAACTCTCAATTACGGGTAATGAAAATAAGTACATGTGGTGAATATGTTCCATGACTCACACACTGCTACACACCTGAAATGTCCAATGACATTATAATTTCACAGTAGGAATGTAAAATGTTTTACAAAAAAAAGGAGAAGCTTAACGAGCACATTGTGTCTTTATGCAATGACGCAAGAAAATAGTCCCAAAAAGGAAACTATGGGGTAAAAACACAATTGATGGTGGTTCACAAAAAGACAACCTTTCCTCCCTCATCCTGGTGCTATTGTGCTGATTGGTTAGACTCAACTTTGGGAATTTCACACTTATGATGGCAATGGCCAGCAGAGCAAAGCCCATCACACCCTGGTGTGTCATTTCTGATCCTGAGAGCCTAGTGTCCGCAAACAGATGCACTCCCCCAGGGCAAACACGGGGCACCCCAGCCAGTGTAGACTTAGCAACTTGGCGATGTGTACTCACCCCGCAATGTGGACTCATAATGATGATGTTCCCAGGAAGAAAACATGTGGGGTATTGGTCTGTCAGAGAGTGGCGTAGACCATGGAGGTTAGAGGTGAAAGATGGTGAGCTAAAGATGGAGGAAAAGCCCTACATGAAGCTCCACGTTGTGTTTTTGGAGGAGCGTCAAGGTAAGAACAAAGCATCGGGAACA
Source organism: Antennarius maculatus (assembly GCA_013358685.1). NCBI lineage: Eukaryota > Metazoa > Chordata > Actinopteri > Lophiiformes > Antennariidae > Antennarius > Antennarius maculatus. The sequence continues at coordinate 12,812,417 of CM023611.1, read as the reverse complement.
TTTGTATACTCCCCTGTGGCACTCACAATCATCATCATGAAGTGTTTCAAGTGACTGGTCCTGGCGCATCTGAAGAGCTGCCTCCCACCCACACTGGACACATATCAGTTTGCCTACCACAGCAATAGGTGTACAGAGGATGCAGTCTCCATTGTGCTGCACTCTGTGCTCACACATCTGGACAGTAGCAACACATACACTCGGATGCTGTTTATTGACTTCAGCTCCACATTTAACACTGTCGTCCCCTCCAAGTTAATCATTAAACTTCGAGATCTGGGCATCAACACCCCCCTCTGTTACTGGATAAGGGACTTTCTGACTAACAGACCAAAGCATGTTAGGTCAGGTCACAACTGCTCAACCACCATCACACTCAACACAGGGGTGCCACAGGGCTGTGTGCTGAGCCCATTCCTCTACTCCCTCTTCACCCATGACTGCAGACCTGTACATGGATCCAACTCCATCATCAAATTTGCGGACGACACAACGGTGATTGGCCTCATCAGTAACAACGAGGAGACAGCCTACAGGGAGGAGGTACAACACCTGGCCGCCTGGTGTGCCGACAATAATCTGCTCCTTAACACCAGCAAGACGAAGGAGCTCATCATTGACTACAGGAGGGTGAGAGGAAGCACGCACAACCCCATTCACGTCAATGGGACGGTTGTGGAACGCATCTCCAGCTTTAAATTCCTGGGGACCCACATCTTTGAGGACCTCTCCTGGTCCACTAACACCTCCAGCCTAGTCAAGAAGGCTCACCAGCGCCTCTTCTTATTGAGGACACTGAAGAGACACCACCTATCTCCAGCTGTACCAGTGAACTTCTACTGCTGTGCGATTGAGAGCATCTTAACCAGCTGTGTCACTGTCTGGTATGGGAATTGCTCTATTGTGGACCGCAAGATGCTTCAGCAGGTGGTGAAAACCGCCCAACGCATCACAGGGACTCCATTACCAGCCATTAAGGACGTCCAGAGGAAACGCTGTTTAGGTCGAGCTCTCAGCATCCTCAAAGACTCCTCCCACCCTGCTCACAGACTGTTTGTCCTTCTGCCCTCCGGCAGGCGCTTCAGGAACCTTCGGACCAGAACCAGCAGGCTGAGGAACAGCTTTTTCCGTAGAGCTGTCTCCCTATTGAACTCTGCCCCCCGTTGACCCCTCCACACATCTCCACACATCTCTATCCCATCAGTAAAATATATCTACACTACTTAAACATGTATTGTATATTCACATCACAACAACTGATATCCATCTGTATATTATGTATAGTGTATTTATTTCTCATCTGTAAAATATGTCCATAGTACTTCTGTATAGCATGTTCATATCACTCATTTTATCCATATATCCATATATTATGTCCACTTATACTCACTGCACTTTAGTCTGTATACTGATATTTTCCACACTTGATAACCACTGCATTGCACTCTGTATATTCCAATAACCGGAATACCATATTATTTATATTGTTGTATAGTTTGTCCATAACACCACACATGTACATATATACTGTATATCACGCGCAAAAATCTGTATATTCTGTATATCCTGTAATTGTACTCTAAACTAATTGCACTTCTGGTTAGATGCCAAACTACATTTCGTTACATTGTACTTGTACATGTGTAATGACAATAAAGTTGAGTCTAATCTAATCTATAGTATGGTATGGTGTGGTATAGTAGGGTTTGGTAGGGTAAGATAGGGTAGGATAGGGTAGGGTATGGTATGGTAGGATAGGGTATATGGTATGGTAGGGTATGGTATGGTATGGTAATTTATGATATGGGATGTTACCATACCATACAATGCAGTGAAAACTATGACTATCTTCATCACCACTTCCACTCGGTTAAAAATCTGTAAATCCCCATCAGTCACTCAAAACTGAAAAATGCTTGTGGAGGAGAGGCAAACTGTCTTCAAGCTTCTCTTACAAGTCACGTTGACTTTATTCAAAACAAAAATTAGTCTAGACATAACATAGATACACCATTTTGAGAACAGCATTTATAAGAATTCTTTTCACTGGACAACTGAAGAAAATAAATTTAAGCTAAACAAAATTAAAAATCACTGGTTAAAATGATCTTAGAATGAATTTGGCTACCTTTTATAAAGAATAATACATATCTGGGTAAACCTGATGAGAGTAATATCAAATTGTGTTGCTAGTATAGCACTTAATATCTACAAGAAGGTCATATTTATTCTATATTAATATATTTCTAACAAATCTTACTCAGAATTATTTGACTCAGTGGTTTCTTCATGTATTCAGCTTAAGTAATATGAGTCATCTTTATTCTATGGCACAAAAAACCCCAATCTATTTGCTTATCATGTTCTCATAATGAAAACAAGATAATTAATATGTTGTGACTCACAAGACTGGTGTCTAAGGCTCAACTGTTGCTAATTGAAGGGTAACTGGCTAAAAATGTAATTCATGTCTGGAGACCAGTGATAAAGTGATAGAGCTGAACGAAAGCCTATATTGTTGTTTTCCCTTTGGGCTACATGTCCGTTATTTTTTGGCTTAAAGCTCTCAGGTTGAGATAGAGAAGGTTGGATAGAGCTGCCATTGAACTGCAGCGTAACCGCAGTAAAGCAAACACAGAGCCCTCATCTGCACAAATACGCCTTTTAATCCTTCTCCTAACTTTTGTCCCATCAATACCTCACTCTTCATGGCGACCAAAGCCACCAACTCCATCCATCCCTCTCCCCCCTCCAAACACACAGAGGTGAATGGTGTCTACTGTACCTTCCACCTCTCCCCTCTCTGTGGGGTAGAACACATTTTGACAGGCCTGTATTTATGGCTGGCCAGAGTCGAGTTGGAATGAATCATGAAAAGAACCAAAATCATCTTGCTAGATGTTCATTTATATTGAGTGCTGTTCAGCTGTGTGGGTGTCTGTGTGTGGCCCCTGGTGAGAATGGAGCTTGTGTTGGTGTGTTAGTGAAAGTGTGGGACCAAATAATTAAGATAAGCCCTCTTAATGAGCAACAAGTGTGTTGGTTATTCTGTGTTTACTATCACTCTATGTCTGCATGGAAAAAATTCCACATGTTTGCACTGTTAAGTCTGGGTTCCTGTCCAATATTGTGATATCTGCCTGCTGAGTGAAATGTTATTTACATATTAACTGACATCATCTTATTGTGCTACTTAAAGATAATTTCGATTTTTTTTTTTTTAATTGAATGATCCTATGGACAAGGTAAAACGAGAGGATATAAATATTAATCGTCTCCACACTGGCATGAAGACATCTTTTTCTATTGTCACTCCAGTGCAAGAGACCGAGCTAAAAATACACCAATTGCATGTTGTATGTCAATTAAAACTAATATAAGGCATCAGCCGTATGAGTTATTCATGTCAAGTGGGTAAATTCTGTTTTTTTACAATGGTGAAATTTCCTCTTTGTGTCTTCCCAGACAATTCTCTCTTGAGTTGAGCTGTGATGATGGAATTCTAAAACACTTCTGTGCGATCAAACAAGCAAGTCTGTGAATGCCACCTAGCCATGAATGAAAAACGGGTAGCAGACAATTTTAGTTATTTTGAAACCTGTGTTTTGGTGGCGCAGTGGATAGCACCTCACAGCAAGAAGGTTCTGTGTTTGAGTCCTTTCTGTGTGGAGTTTGTATGTTCTCCCTGTGTCTGTGTGGTTTCTCTGGCTTCCTCCCACCTCTAAAAACTTGCAGTTTAGGAGAATTGATCGGATCAAAATCACCCGTAGGTGTGAGTGTGTGGTTGTTTGTCTTTCATGTGGTCCGCGATGGGCTGGTGACACATTCGGAGCATATCATGCCTCTTGCCCATAGCCAGCTGGGATCAGCTGAAGCAACACCTGCGACCCACAAAGTGGAAGAAGGGGCTGTAGGCTAGATGATGACAGTTGTCTCATCTACAAGAAAATCGATTGATAATTGCATGTATTGTTGCACTAATGTTGCTTGCTGAGTCCTGACCTTGTCTGTCAGAGAGAGATTTGGTACAACGTAATCTGAAATTCTCGATAAATTCCATGCGTGAATTCTTGCACGTACACGGATTCACTGAATGCATCATTCAGTGAATCCCTCACAGTGCACTGTCTCAGTGGTTGTGTGGTAACAATGGAAGCTGGGGTGAGCTAAGGCAGACTTCCTTGGTCCTTCTCCACATAAACCTTTAATATGAGGCCTCCTCTGCACCAGTCAGCCATCTGAAGGCACTGTACCCTGTAATTGACCTTAAAAATACTTTCCATGGAGGTCGGCAGCCATGTCATTGGCCTTCGGCCCAAGCAGCGGCTACATCTCCACAACCCAGAGGAGCCTGGGAAGGCCTCACAGGGTATACTTAGCGGCCCTGTCCTTTGAGTGCAGCAGGACTTGCAGATAATGCTGGTCTGTATATAAAACCACCCTGCCGCCCACGAGTGGTGCTCTCACAGGCATAATTCCTTCTCCCACGGTGCGACTTGAGGTCAGAGGTTATAGCTATATGTAAGTCAGGTGAATGCGCACACACACACACACACACACACACACACACACACACACACACACACACACACACACACACACACACACACACACACACAGGAGACACTGACCAGAGTCACCCTTTACTGTGAAGTATTGACACACCAACGTTTTGTTTCTCTAACGAACAGTTTCTCTTAGACACTCAGATGATGCTATAGTACAGGTTGAACAGATTTACCAAGCTGTGGAGCAAATGCGACAAAATTGCTGGCTTTCTGAATAGATGCCTCCATACTGGGAAGAATTACATATTTTGAAGACTTGACAAACAAACAGGGGGACACAAAACTGGTGCTCAACTGTGTGGTCAAAATAAATGATATGCGACATGTATTACAACAAGAAACACTTTTGTATAACACTATTGTGTGCATTGTGTCTGTTCATAGAGACTTTTTTTTACAAAACTGAGGTGTGAATCAAATGACATGATCTTCCATGCATGTGGTTTATGGGATGAGTAGAAGACGACGTTGTTTTCAGTCTACACAGACGGAACTGCAATCAATGTGGGAGTTTTCAACAGGGGCGTTCCTAAACGTTCCGAGATAGTGGTGATCAGGCAGGGAATTCCTCGTACATAGTCTGGGTTCTGCCCGCAACCATGAATACTGAAGTCAGCTGATTGCATGTTCCCGTACTGTGACACATTTTCTCACTGTAAGGTTGCTAAGCTTTTTACTTACAGAAGGAGGGCACAAAAAGAACTGAACACAGAAATTATGTGGCAATAAACACACAACCTTGATCAAATCAGGGAAGTTTCACAATATTTTGATTTTAAAAATGTTAACACAATATAATGCACTAGTGCATCAGTGCTATGTGCTGTCTGTCATCCAATCAATATGACAGACATAGAAAAAGACGAATATTCTTAAGGTGATTTGATGAATTAAAAAATATTTTATTCTTCAGGGTGAATACAAGAAAGAAAACAATGAGAAAGATTACTGTATAATGTGATATTCACACTATTGTCACTTCGGTGTTGAGTAGCTTCATGAAATACATAACAGTGATTTCATGAATGCCAACCTTCTTATGAAGATTTTGAGAAACACAAATGTCATTTCCCAGAATCAAGTTGTGTGAGATTTTGAGAATGCATTGATTTTACTACATCACTCAAGCTCCAGACTCTCTCACAAAACCTGACGTTTGTGTTGCATCTGTGGCATACTGTGGAGGTGTCCTTGTGTGGTTTGCAACAACCAATCAAGATATTACCACATGATGTATAAAAAGTAGTATATTAAACCTAATCCGTATCTTATTCTGAGGTTTGTGTTACCATTTCTGCTACAGGTGCATTCCTTACTCATATCAGGCCTCCTAAGTCGTGCTGTTCAGGAACACTGCATTTGAACTTCAATATTTTGTTCATTTTGATTCCAATCCAGTTCAAATGTAACAGATTAACACTGACACCCCTGGCTGTAGACATGATATAAAACACATGGACATGTGGACAAAAATATTATAGCCATTTGAAATGATCAAAGTACAGATGTGATGTATTATTACAATACACAGCTATATACAGCTGTGAAAGATATTTAGCATGATTTATAACCATACTGTATCAAGCTGTACATGCATTGTGCAGCTGTGTCATAGAGAAAGACACTGAAATTCTATCCACTTTGGTGTGGCTATCCTCAAAATAAACAGACTTGCACTAGAATTAAGGGAAATACAATTAATTATATTTAACCAGTAATCAGTTTCACTGGGCTTTTGCACTCCCATTAGATTTTGGCCTAATTTTTCTTTGTTTAACAATCAAACTATTAACACACCTTAAAATTGGATGCCAAAAAAATTATTCAAGAACAAAAGCACATTTTTTCCACTAAATTCTTCCATTTTCAGACGGACATGGTGACAGCTGGGCTCTCAGCATCTCTGACTTTGACACTTGACATTGGAGTTGCTCATCAGTCCTTCACCTTTTCAATATTATAATGTATTTCGAGACATACACAGGTGCCCTGCTCTCCGATAGGTGGGGGCACGGATAATCACAGCAGGAAGACTGCAGTACTCAGTGCTGCTAACCATTTATGTTACATAACAATCATATATCTACATCTTGTCTCCCTGAAGCGAGTGTCATATTATATTGTATGGTGAAATGTTTATGTGTCAGCTGTGCTTAGTTATGGGTGAGGACGAGCAGATGGGCCAGTGCTTACTCTTAGTGTGTGTTTTTTTTCTCATCACACCTGTAAATTCCTCAGGGAAGCAGTGAGGCAGGTTTCAGTCCCTTGTGCTGGCCGCTATTCCTAACCAGTGGAGACCACAAGCCTCGGCAGGCTTCAGTCACACCATGAACTATCTCACACTCCATGCCTGTGTCTTCATGTTCAATTAATGGAATTGTTCCAATGCTTTCATAAACAAAGACATTTTTAAATATTTTTCAATGCCATTCTAATCTTCACAAATGCCATGTTCTACTGCTTTCTCCTTCTCTGCTCTCTTTTTGTAAAAAAAACAAAACAAAACAAAAGCAAATGTAAAAAGCCAGGAAGGTAACAGGACACAGGCAAAGGAAAGAGAGAGTCTCAAGTCGTCTGGATTCATGTCCAGAGACATTGCCCTTGAGTATAAAATCTCAGTCCAAAGATAACAAAGGAGGACTTTTGATCTGCTGTTTAAAAGGACAGCAGCAGCTCTCAACAAACCAGGGATCCATGTGCTCACCGTGGTCATGGTGACAGATCTGTCGACCACTCCTTGCCCATCTGGGCTGCCGGTGGCGCTTTGCCTTCTCTCAGAGGACAGTGAGTTCAGACCAGTAATTTATTTCAGATGAGGTAAAGCAGTATTTCCAGATTAATAAGAGCCATATTCCGTTGGAACTGTCCTTTCTTTCTTCTTCTCCTCCGTCCTGCATTTATTTTTACATTTTACATGTCCAAAAACGACTGGCTGAGGATGAAAGGCAGAAGAGTGAAAAAGAGGCACATGAAGGGAAGAGAGACAGCAGACGCAAGAGATATCGCCAAATACTGCATGTCCTAATGGCAGTAGCAGCATGACAGCAGCGCTTCTGCCATCTTTTCATCATTATTTACATCTAATGATCTAACTTCACTATAAACATTATTTAATGATTCAGGAGGAAAAGAGAGAATCAATTCAAACACTCCTTTGCATCCGTTCATCGTTTTTATGTTAACAAGTGATTATGAATAAGAAAAGAATAAAAACACACACACACACACACACACACACACACACACACACACACACACACACACACACACACACACACACACACACACACACACACACACACACACACACACACACACACACACACAGTAGCGCACTGGTAGTAATCTTAGGTATGCTTAATCCAAAAAATACCTGCATCAGATTACCCAGGTATGTGTTACATGGTTAAAGATGTACTATACAGCCTTACACAGTTTTTTTTCAACTGTTTTCAAGATAATTCCTCAGATCAGACAACATGTCTGGGTCTCTCGAGAACTTAAAGTAAGCCACATCATATGATATTGGAATGAGACTGGCCCAGCTGGGATTAGTTTGGCTTGGCAACAGGTTCAGTAGGTGGGACTCAGGAAGTCACAGCTGTCCCTGCAGCTGCTGACCGAATATGTGACTGAATGCAAAATCATCCTATCCCAATGAGACGCAGTGCTATAAATCTGTATCATCCAGCCGCAGCGCTTCTCCTCTGATAATGGGAAACCAGATTGAAAGTACGGAAAACAGAATCTCGAATTGATTAAATGGCACATGGGCAGCAGTTTGGCTTTGCAGTTGGAGTACAGTTGGCTGAACCAATAGTTACCATTCATAGCATAGCTTACACTGAAAAACTGGAGATTGATATCTCTGATAGTTTCAGGGCCAATAGCTTAGTTCATTTATTTCTGTGCAGAGTTCTCTCAAATGTTCAATTCTATTCCTTTAACTTATTCATATATAGAGGACCAGGCAGGCAACCACGATGGTTGTGGTTCTTCAACCATCAGCAGAAGCATACTGACGGACCAATGTTGGACGGACCAAAGCAGCCCTCATCATTGCTGACCATGAGTTTCCTATTCTTTAGGAACAGTGCAGTGTTGCTGGGTTGCTGATTGCAGCTGGGTGACTAATAAAACAAGAGTTTAGCTTCTACTTCTGCTGCAGTGTTTCCTATGTTTTTTCTGGAATGTTCTTCCCCATCCATCTGCCACACTGCATTCTGTGATGTCATGACTAAGATTTCTTATTGGCTGGGCGCCGTTCACTCACGCTGCTTGAATGGTACAACTGAACAATACGCTGTAAAAGGAACGTGAAATTAGCGGTGACTCATCTCTGGCAGCTATGTTATTATATAATTTCTTCACCAGCGATGATTTCAATCGATCTAAAGTTCCATGAATTCAGACCAGAAGAAGCCAATTATATGTTTCGGTGTTAGAAAGATGGAAAATATGATTTCTTTTTTCAATGATTTATTTCACATTTTGCCCATGTTGACAGTTTTAAATGGGAGCAAAAGACTTGACTTGGAGACAAGAATCAGTCATCGAAATATTTCTGAGAATAAAATGCCACAAACAGGAGGTAATATCCTTCTGTTCCCTATAGGGCATTATTTCCAAATTACTGCAATTTGTAACATAATTTGTCATCATAGACATGACAAGAGCGCCTCAAAGTTAGTGACGAAGTGCAAAATAATGTGGAAAACTACTGGTTTTACAGCAGGGTTTGGCTTGTTTTACGGAGAAAAGAAAAAGAATTTCTTTGAAGGTAGAACATTCAAAGAGCAGCGGAAGTTCAGAGGTCACCTTCACAACCACAAGTCACATCAGCATTGGTATAGAGCACAAGTGTCAAACTCAAGGCCCGAGGGCCAAATGTGGCCCACCACATCATTTTATATGGCCCACGAGGGCTTAAAAGGTCTAAAGGTCTATTTTTTAGAGTGTCTAAAAATAAATAGGTCAAAAGTGACCAAAACTGCATGTCCCACAATGCAGTAATTAAGCCTATTATAACTTTGACAAAAACATTTTGAGTAAAGTTAATGTCATAACTTGTGTTTGATGTTATTTTCCTTTATTCATTGGATACTTTGATCATTGATTGATGGAGTTCTGTGGGTTTTTTTCATTACCTGACAAATTAAAAGAATTTATATTATATCAGAGCAACAAGCAAACATATTTTTTTCTATTTTTTTTCTCTCAACTGGAATGGTTGTAACTTGAATAAGTAATAAATTCAGTTATTTAACAATAAGTAGTAGTTACATGGGCGCAGTGAGTAGCGCTGTTGCCGTACAGCAAGGCGGTTCCGGGTTCCAGTCCCGCTCTGTGTGGAGTTGGCATGTTCTCCAACTCCACACAGCCGGAGATCCCTGAAGCCGGGATCTCCGACTTCAGTTTAATTGGCCGTTCCAAATTGCCCGTAGGTGTGAGTGTGTGTGTGCGTGTTTGTCTGTGTCTGTGTGGCTCCGCAGTGTACTGGCATCACGCCCAGTGTTTCTCCCGCCTCACGCTCTTAGCCAACTGGGATAGGCTCGTGCTCCCCGCGACCCGCGCAAGCATATGAATTTACATTTACAGATTTTACATTACATTGAGTTACATTTAACTCAATGTAATGTAAAAGGGCCATATTTCATCTGGCCCTTTGAGCACAGCCATTATGCTGATGTGGCCCTTGCTGAAAATGAGTTTGATACCCTTGATGTAGAGGGTATTACTACAGTTGTTGCATGACTATTGTCCTACAACAAAATGGATAAGTGGAAAAAAAAATCTATGGAGGTTGTTTTTCATTGAGTTTTTTCTTTCACTGACAAATCGATTTTGATTAGATTCATATTTCAGTCTAAAAAACCCCACTCATTCAGGTCGTTAATATTACAGCCCATCTAGTGTAGCCAAAACATAATTTTATTGTCCATTTACTGTTATTTCACGTAATTTATTGATCTGATTTATCTGATTATCTGATGAAATGCCGGTTGAATTAACAATGCAACTTTTCAGAAAGTCATGATATCAATTCAAGGAATAAATCCAGACATGCTCTGATTTGCATATATAATTTGAAACGACTTCAAGCCAGTGAAAGGGTTTCTTAAGCCTTTAAAGTTTCAGAATAGCTTGGGATAGTTTGAACCTCTATCATCCTCTTAAACCAGATGGAACAGTGAGACTGTTGTCCAGGGGGAACCTTTGAGGGAACCAGCTACCAAACTAGTTAGATTAGTCTCTCTCCCCTGCGCCTTGGGCATACAATTTGCACATCGGAATGGTCAGACCCTGCAGAGTTTCCTATCTTAGGCATAATTCACTGTCTTTCAGGTTCCACCTCAAGTTCTGCCTCATATGTCCAAGGGACCTGGATCTCACCAGCACAGGAAAGCAAACTAATTAAAAAAAAAAAGTTTAGGCTGCTACATTGGACAGTAAAGTAAAAAAAAACATGAGAAGTGACATTGTTGTGCACTAATGCTGTTAAAAAAACAAGGAAGGTGAGATAATTGCAGATGATGCCCCGCCCTCATACCTGTACAACACAGAAACACTCAGTATCTCAGCTTAAGCTTTTGCACATTCGCTGTTCCTAGTCTAGTGGATGGTCAAACGACCACACCAGAAGAACAGAAATACTTTGGTTTTGTAAACAGTTTTTAAATCAACCATGGCCTTGTTGCAGTATTTTTTAATCAGTTTGCTAGCCAATCAGCAATAATTCATAGATACACTGTGAAAGTAGCACCATTTAAAAAGTTTATTTTCATTGTTCTACCACATTATTTAATTCTCCTCAGTCTACCAACTTAATTTTTAAATTTACAGCTACCCCTCAGTTTCCCACTGGAGAAATGGTTTGAATTCAATTTCTTGCACTTCTCCAGATTCAATCCAGCTTTCCAATTTATACACAATGCTAAATCTTAACACCAATCAATACAATAAATATCCGTCTTGAATTTGCATGTTGCACGTGCTGCACATGTCTGTTCAGGTAACTAGCCGGTGCAGGTTTAGCCTGGTGGAATGCCGCCTAGCATTGCTGAGCTTGGCTGAGAGTTATGTGACTGCTGTGGAGTGTGCATGTGGGTAACAGATGGGGGCACCCTGCTATTCTTTACTCCATTGGCATATTGCTGCATACTCAATCCATCCACCCTGTCTTTATCTATTCCTATTTTGCATCTACCACACTTTCTTTCTGTCATTTCAATGCTTCACACTTCTCAAAATGCCCCATCAGCAATTACGAGGGGCTTGCAGCTGCTCTCTGGGTTATGAAGACCAGAGTCAAAGTGCTTTAATTGTACCCTTTACCGTTTTCATTCACCCGCACCGCACTGGACTATCAAGATTATCTCAGGTAAAATAATACACACACTCCTGACAGTGGTCCTGGGGTTCACAATCTTCATACACCTCATGCCACCTCATGTGCATGCTTGAAAGGTGGTTATTGTAAAAGCAGAGTTAAATGTTTGTAAGACAAAATGCCAAAAATATTCTGGCAGCATTTTTTTTTTACAACTTCACAATGTGTTCCCAGCAGACATTGATCTGCCAAATGTGGATGAATTTATTGCTTTTGTTTTGCACCCAGGACTCTATCAGTCACTCAGAAGTTGTGCCTGGGATTGTGGGAGACTTTGGCTCTTATTACAATGCCTGTCATCTACAATCACAATGGCAGCAATCACATGGCCTCTGGAAGCATGATAATTTCTAAATCCTCAAACTCTTTGCAGCGCTTACGACTGTATCTGATTTGCATTTTGTGGAACAATTTAATGCCAAACAGTGACAGAGAAAATAAATCTTAGCCTGTCTTCCGCATCTGTCACTCTTTTATCAAACCCCTTAATATCAGATAGGATGGCCCTGCGGTGAACCACCTGACTCTGATTTAGTTGTCACCTCACATTAATGCTAAAAATATGTCACACATGCAAAACGTAAAGAACTTAAAGCAGACATGACAGAGCTCCAGTATGTTAAAGAGCTTAGTGATGACAACTAGGATGCTTCAAAAATGTGCCTAAAAAAACAGCAAGCAAGCTAACTATAACTAAATACTGTGCCAATCGGTAGCGGTGTTCTATCCAAATACTTTGTAACACAGAGGCATACAGAACTCACTGTCAATCAAAAAAGTAATTGAATTTAAAGACATTACATCATATATCTGCTAAAATAGGCATGTGGTACTCAAACCCAGTTCCCCAATCCAAAACTGATCTACTGGAGCCCAGTGGAAAGATTCACAAAATGTTCTAAAAATGCAGACATGATTGTTTCTTCCCACACACCTTGACCATGAGTCTTACAGACCATGTTTATGTGAAGACACAGATAAACACACAGATGCAAGTAGAGAAAACTACAGCCATCGTCCACAGATGCAAATGTTCCACTTTACTCATCTAATCCCACTCTCAGAGTCTGGGAATGTACAGCTGTGCGGTTTTGTGACACACTGGGCCCTGTGCCATGGGGAGTCACCTCGCGGTGTGTGTGTGTGTGTGTGTGTGTGTGTGTGTGTGTTTGTTTCTGTGTGAAGTTTGAAATCATCTAGTCCAGGAGACCACAAAGCTGCGACCACAAGGAGTTAAAGTTTTACTATTGTGACAAACACGTGCATACGAGAACAGACACACAAAATGTAGCCTTGCGACCACAGTTCCACACAGGCACACACCCACACATTTACACATGAACTCAAAGACACACAGAAGGAAATAGAAGTTAAGATGCTGAAGTACAGTATATACCAAGGCAGATCTCTCTCTCTCTCTCGCTCTCTCGGTGCTTGCTGGGAAAGGACGTGAGAGGAAGTGTGAGGAGTGTGTGGTATATGAGTGCGTTCTTCATTCTGTTTTCTGCTTATTTTTTCATGTATATTCACATTTTGACAGCACTGAAAAGGTGAACCAGGTAGTTGAGAGTGGTGTGGTGATTCAGAACACATTCACCCCCGTCAAACCCTGCTAAGAAGGTGATTATATCAAACGCACCACTGTTCATCAGCAACGGGGTCCTGGAGAAGAAGTTGTCCCAATACGGTCAACTCCTGTCTCTTATTAAAATGATCCCACTCAGCTGCAAGAGTTCCCACCTGAAGCATGTCGTCTCATTCAGGAGACAAGTTCTGATGATCCAATTTAACCTGCGGTCAGGTGAGGCAGGTGCGGCACGGCCTCACCTGCCTCACATGACCGCATGCCACTGTTCACAGGGTGATTTGGAGGGGGTTGGAGAGGGTTAAACTGGAAAATTTCTTTCTTGACCCCAACATGCTTTTAGATAGCATCCGTTTTTATTTAAAAAACCCAGAAGGTAGTGAGGAACCAGTTTTTACTGAGCAAGAAGTTTTTGGATTGAAGAAATTAATGACAAAAGTAAAAAATGTGGTTGTGGCTAACGAACAGTCGTTTTTAAATTTTGTAGCCTTTTTAAATCTGTGTTTTAAACAGTTGTTTGGGGTTTTTTTGCTCCTTTTTTTACATGTGCAATTTTAAAATAGGCACACCGAACATTAATGGGACGAAGGACATGGAAAAAGAGACTCTGTTTTTTAGTTTAATAAATGTAAAAGATGTTTTATTTGTCTGGGAAACACACAGTACTGTAGAAAATGAAGCTAATTGGAAGCAAGAATGGAACGGAGAATTGTATTTCAGCCATTAAACCAGCACCAGGGGTGGAGTGGGGTTCTTTATTTTCTTGTGCTTTTAAACCTTGCTCTTTTTTAGTGGAAGACATCATGTCGGTCCACATTTTAAAAGCACGAGCAACAGTTAAAAGGAAGATGCTAGTTTTTATCTGTGTGTATGCTCCAATTGTAGGCACAAATAGAGTGGCTTTTTTAAACATTTTAAATAATGAAATTAAAAAATGCAGCAGAGGTGAGTACCTGTTTTTTGGAGGGGATTTTAATTGTATGGAAAACCCAATTTTAGACAAGAACCAACAGGAGCCTCATGGTGCATCGAACAAGAAACTGAAAGATTTTCTAAAATCGAATTAAGTGGCTGACATGTGGCGAAATTTTAATGGCATACGTCAACAGTACACATGAGTAGACTGCAAGAAAACACAATATACATGCCACAATTAGACAGATTTTATTGTTTTATTCACCATTTTAATGTTTTTAAGAACTGTTCTATCTTGCCAGCTGGTTGTACAGGTTATGCTCTTGTACAGTGTTGTATTTTAATTAATAACAAAAGCTAGAAGAGCTTTCTGGCTTTTAATATGCTTTTATCTGACAAATGTTTCAAAACAGCTTTTATTGCTTTTTGGAATAGTTTTAAAAAACAAAAAAGTGATTTTAGCTCTCTGCAACAATGGTGGGATGTAGGCAAAAGCCAAATTAAGAATCTGTGTCTACAGTACACTCAGAATGTCTCCGGTGACTTGGTCATATCTATCAGAGATCTGGAGAGACACGTGGCAGAACTGCAGACTTTACAAGAGTCGACAGGAGAAAGAGGGCACATTACAGCCCTCAAAGACCAAAGTGTGTTCAGTGTGTTTAGCTCAGCAGCTCGACGTGCCCGCGAGGGGCGCCACGGTATGCAGTAAGTTTAATAACATTGCTCTGATGGATGCTCCCTTTACTTTTTATTTGGGCTGGAGAGGAAAAATGGACAGAGGAGGCAATCCACTCTCTACGATCCATGGATGGTACGGTGCTCCGGGGTGGTGCAGAAATCCGTGGATACGTCGCAGGATTCTATGAAGAACTGTTTAATTCGGAGTACACTGAGAAACCTGAAACATTGACAACATTTTTTTCTGCCAAAGTGTGAGCAGACAGTAACTACTGCGTAGATGCTGACATCACCCTGCAGAGGCTGTCTCTTGCCTTGCAGGGGATGAAACCCGGCAAGCCTCTTGGCCTAGATGGCCTGCCAATTGAATTCTATAAAGAATTCTGGGAAGTGATTGGCGAGGACCTGCGCTCCGTGCTCAGGGAAAGCCTGATGACAAATTGGCTGCCCCTGAGCTGTAGGAGGTCAGTCCTCAGGCTCCTGTCGAAAAAAGGGACTTGCAGGACATCAGCAACTGGCGGCCGGTGTCCCACCTCTGCACAGACTACAAGCTCCTTTCCAAGGTCTTGGACAACAGGCCAGGAAAAGTGATGGAGCAGGGTGTTCATGTGGACCAGACTTACTGTGTACTGGGCAGGCTAATCACAGATAACGTGAATTTAATTCGGAATGTTTTGGAACTCTCAAGTTCATTGGGCACAGGACTTGGTCTTATTTCCATAGATCAAGAAAAGGCTTTTGATAGAGTTGAACACACATACTTGTGGCACACCTTAAAAAGTTTTGGTTTCAGCTCTAACTTTATTGCCAAGATTCAGACTCTGTATGGAGACATTGAGAGTGTACATAAGGTCAACGGTCGCTTAAGCGCTCCTTTTAAAGTCCAGAGAGGTGTGAGACAGGGCTGCCCCCTCTCAGGGATGCTGTCCTCTCTGGCCCTGGCGCCTTTTTTAAACCAGCTGAGAGCAGGCCTCTATGGTTGCCCAGTCTTATGGGTCTTAAAATTTCCACATATGCTGATGATGTTATTTGATTAAAAATCAGAAAGATGTGGAGGTTTTAGAACAAATTGCACAGAGTTTTAGTGAGATCTCCTCCACAAAAGTCAACTGGGGGAAGAGCAAGGCTCTGATGGTGGGAGGTGGACTGGAGGAGATCAGGCTCCCAGATAGGCTCCAATGGGTAAAAAATGGGTGAGGTCTGCTGGGGTCTGGGACTCGACTGTGCCTTGTTTTTAATGGACCTGAGGAGCGACAAACTGAAAGACCTTCCAGTTTTTTATCAGTGTTTTTAAAATCTGGAGTTTTTTTACAAAAGAAAAAAAACAAAGGATTTTAATTCACTTTATTGGATTTTAAAAGAACCTGTTGTCAAAAGAGGACTTTTTAATGTGAAGGATCTTGTAGGAGCAGCAGTGGAGAATAAGTTCACCATGCATGGCTAAAATCTCCACCCTTGGATATGTGGTGGAGATTTGCGGACCTGTCTTTGAAGACGCTGCTGCTCTGTCCTTCCCTGTGGGTGTGACGTCAGTGAGGTTCATCGCAAGATTGCTGAGACAATGGAAGAGCCGACTCACCCCACAGCAACTGAATTTGGTCAGTTTTTATTGTACAGGTCTTTTAAATCCCGATGATACTGATCCCTTCCCAGTAGAGAGCTTGTCTCCTTGTTCTAACGACTCTGTGTCAGACCCAATCAGCCTCAGTGGCAGTAATGGTAAAAACATGGTAAAAAATGTAAACAAAGACAAACTTAAGCATCGGACTGACATCATGAAGGGTTCACCTCACACCGGGGGTGAACCCTTCATGGGAGTCTTTCTATAAGTCACCGTGAATCAAAAAAGTTAGAGATCTCCAATGAAGGATTTTTCACAGTGCTGTGGCCGTCAACTCTTTTTTTTCGATTTTAAACCCATGTGTCAGAAAACTGTCCGTTCTGTTCTCGCAGAGAAACTATTTTCCACTGTTTCCTGTACTGTCAGAAGCTGGAAAAACTGTTCCTGTTTTTAGAGAGTCTTTCTCTCGTTTGGTCTTGTTTTTAACAAACAGGTCTACACAATCAGTTTTAAACACAGTAAAACTCAAAAAAAGAAATGGGAGATTTTAGTCTTCCTTCTGGGCCAAACAAAAATGGCAATGTATTTAAGCAGGAAAAAAATGATTGAAGGATCTTCGGACAGCGATGCAGAAGTCATTTTAAAGAGAATGGTCCAAACAAGAATCATGATCGATTTAAATTACTACAGAGCAATGAATGATTTGGATACTTTTTAGAACTGTTGGTGTCTCAAAAATGTATTGTGTGCTGTTTTCAGTGAGAAGCTTTTGTTTGGCCGTTGTTTGATTTAATTTATGTATACGGTATATGTTTAGTTTATTATTTTTCCTTTTTTTAATTTATTTGTTTGTTTATTTGTTTAGTTTGTATTTGAATTCCTTTTTGTGTGAATCTTTTCTGTGAATTGTAGTGTTATATAAGTGTGATTAATTTGTTAATTTGTTTTCTGTGAATAAATGTGATTTTTAAAAATCCAAAAAATCAACCCCCCCCCCACTCATTCCTGATGAACAAACATTAAACACTAGAGGGGAACAAAGTGATTCTGCATTATTCTATTGCCCTGAAATTCACCAAGAGAAATAAATGTAAATGAATCAGTGAATCTCAAAGCTGTTGCTCTCCCTGCAATCATTCATCCTGCTTCAGAACAACATTCCCATCATTCATGAACAGTACAGGTGACAAACATGGCATGATTTTCAGTGGCCAAAATGACAACATTACAGGCATAAAGTGTATTTGGTAAGAACTGCTGTTTATGCTGGAAACCAGATGTAGCGCAAATATGGTATATCTGTCTCTGTATGCGCCTGCGCATGTGTGCTGTATATGTTTATGTCTGCACTGTGCACAAGCGGTGTGCATTACCTCTTCCTTGGCACCCTTGCATTTATTCACTGCTGGGAGGCTTTATGATGTGCATAGTGCAGAATTTAAATCAGTTGACAGGGTGGATGCAATCCTCCAGATTGCATCCAAATACTCAAATACTCAACATGCTGATTGTTCATCATAAGTTCTAAACAAAACTGATCCAAGACTTTGGTTGCATAAGGCTTTGGGCGAGGATTTTATTTCATTAAATAAGTTATGTGGCTTCAAATGGAGCTAAAACTAACAGCAGTCATCAGGGGATGATTACCTCTGTGGAGCTGCCTCCGATTCTAAGAGCTCAGAGAAATGGCTGAAATCAGTCAGTAACCAAAAAAGTCAGTAGTGACAGGCCACAGGCCACAAACGTTGGTTTGATGCATCAGGCTTTATAATATACAACATATATTCATAAATTAAACTCATTACTTACAACTAATACTCTTATCATTTTGCTTAAAGGACATTTAATTATCGATGGTTCTAAATTTCCCAGTTTGGGATAAAGTACATCTTATCTTATCATTCAAAAAATGGGCGACTGAACGTATGAAGAGTTTTTAATGGTCTGAACTCACATGGACACAGACAAAACACAACATATAAACCAACTCTGACATTAGAGAGACATTTCCCTTTTCAAAGGGCAAACCTTTTTCTTTTCTCATATTTCAACTGTTACTCAACAGTTTTAAATCATTCCTCTCTATGAGGAGCAGCCAGAGCATAAAAGGACAGCTTGACAAGATGTATCCCTTCACCAGTATTAACAGTTATCTATACTGTAAACCCAAGCTATGAAAAAATTAAACAACTCCAAACAAAGATCACTGGGGGAGATTTATGATGAGCCGAGTAAGAGCTCATGAGAGGAAACAGAGAAAATCTAGCCAGGTAGAGAAATCAACAGTTCTTGTGAGCATTTTTAGGCCATAATTCGTCCACAGCAAAACGCCAACTGATAAAAGCTGATCTTGCCTTAACAGCAAACATAAAATGAGGGAGTTAAGTGTTGATATAAATTATTTTTGAATTGATTCAGGCATGTAGAAGTTTAAAAAAGTAAATGGATTCAGATGCTTTGCTCACACTGAGCAGAGGAAACACTTATCAGTGAGGAAAAAGACAGGGTGTGGTGTTTCAATGCAGTTCATCACATTAGCGCCCTTTTTGTTCGACCGGAGTGTGACCTTAGATGACCTGACTGTCGTCCAGCATCTCAACAGGGCATGCAGTGCAACACTGAACACACAACCTGTTACCTTGTGCCCTGCGCTTTGCACCAAATGACCCAAATTGCCTGTAGCTGTTTATTCTTAAAGCCACGGCTCCACCACACACGGTGCTGTTAATGTTGGCCGATGTTCCTACACAGCTTTACATGCACAGGTGTTATGTCTGATCTATTCTTGAAATAGCAATTTATGTAATAGTTTCCTGCTTTTGGCTGACTGTATTTCACAGCTGTTTATTTCTGTGCATTCATTTCCTTACGCAGTAATCGACGGCTACCTACCTGCTTTATGGCATGTTACAGATTTTACAATACTTACTAGTCTGAAACTAATAAGCAAGTACTTGCAAGCCTAAAATTTGATGATCTTTTTTCCTTGGTTCATTCCCATGCCATGAGGTAAATATTTCCACTTTTTTATGTTTGAATAACCCATGGACATGGGCCATGGCCTGATTGCACTTTTGACAGCACGGGCAAAATTCTATGGGGAAGCTTTAAGAAACACCTCCAGCATGTTTCATAAAAAATCTTTGTGTCTTTTGAAATGTTTTGAGGGTCACTGCATTTTTAGCTGAGGTTTTAATCGGTGTTTGACAATTTAAATCCCTGGAGGCATACAGAGGTATACTATTGTTGCATGCATTGATAAACTCAGGGAAGCAAGTGAGGGCTCGCATATGTTGGCTTTGCCCACATGTGAGAATGCAATGTGTATCTTTCTCTTTGCTTTCATACTTGCCTGCACATACAAAATAAGAGGACGCTATTTGCTAGACATAAAAATATTTTCCAAATTGACTTACCTTTAAAATTAACACCAAAATTGAATTGGACTTGTGACGGAAAGGTTATCACAGTCAGTGCTGGCACATTGAAAGGAGCACTGAGTTCATACTGTGATGAGTCATCGGCTGAGTTTGCTATTCAGTGAAACTCAGACAGCGATAGAGAGGAAAGGTGGTACGGAGCAGAGAGGAAAAGCATTGGATGTTGTAATTGTCAAATCAAAACGATTCCATTGCCAGACAACAGAGACCCTAAGAGAAGGAGGAGGTAGTATAAGAATGAAGAGGCAGGAGCAGGGAAAGGAGAGGCAAGGTGAAATGAAAGTCTGCAGCTCCTACTGGTATTCATTCCAGCAGAATTTAGTGAGCCACTGAAGAGCTCTACTAAGCCAACATTTCTGTTATACAGCTGGACAGAGGTTTTCTCTCCCTTCTCTGCACCCATCTCTTTCCCGCTTTCCAATTCCTTTCAGTAATTTCCTTGGGTTATAATCCCTTCGCTATCAGTGACACCTTTAGTTTTCTGCTTTTCTCAGGTAATGTTTCCAGTGCACTCTAACTTTATGAAAAACATCCATTGGACATTCTGTTACTTTCAGTGAACTTTGACTATGTGACCTGCAGCAGATGAGTGACGTACACCTGGATTCCTGTCCTCCCTGCTGCCTCTAGTCTCATAAGTCATTCAGCTCAGCTGTAAAATGTTCAAGTGAATACCTGGTCCAGTGATAATGGATGTGAGATTCTGACTGCTGACTGATAAATCTGTCAGTTTCCTTTCATTTTCTTCTACGATCTGTGCTGCCATTTCTAATGATTAGTTCAGTGTAAGTGATAACCGTTGACTTGCCTTGTAGAGGGCATTATGACAGTCTTTTTATATTGATGCTTGAGAATAGTTTGGCACACTGAAAAAGAAAGACATCAAAAGTTGTATTGTGATGTCCCGTTCGATGTAAGAGACACATAATTACATGCATGTATGCACAAAACGTTTAATTTGTTTCCTCATGATTTCAGAAGACGAAATCACAGGGTTTATAGCCTTTATGGTGCTGCTATCAGTCTGACAAACACACACTCCCACACCCACGCACACACGTACACACACACACACGCACACACACACACACACACACACACACACACACACACACACACACACACACACACACACACACACACACACACACACACACACACACACACACACACACACACACACACACATTTTCTCTAGAAAGTCAATGGAAGTAAAAGGTAGTTATCACAACTCCTGACAGAGTGAATGAAGACACACACTTAAATAAAAAAGCAGCTGTTTGATTTGAGCTGCTCATCACTAACCAATACACATGCTCTCTACTAACTCAGGCATGTTGAATGCACACCTGGGCAAAATGCATCACTACACTTGGGGGGGAATGCCACACCTGGCAGTTCTGAGGGTGATTTTCCACCTTCTAAATGTGTTTGGTAGTTGGGCTGGCATAAGGAGGCAGACTGGCATGACTGAGCAGGCTCCGCTTGCAGGGTAGAGATGATAGAGAAGGTTTAAGAGCACGAGGAGGGGAGCGCCTTGTGGGAGGCTGGGTGGGAGCTGTAAGATTGGAGGCTGGATGTATTCGCCACAGAAGCAGCACTACTGAAGAACCTCAAACATTCTAGAATGACTTTCTCAATCTTCGCTACCTTAACCCCACCCTTTTCCCCCTAAGCCACACCCTGGAAGCTCTTAGTGCTCATCTGTCACGGGTGGACTGGAAGCAAATCAAGACAACCACAATGCACAGACTGCCTGTGCATAAAAAAACAAAGAAAAGAAATCCTATGAGGTTTGAAAATTTAGCAAGAGCCTGTGCATTCAAAGTGTAAATTTATAACATGCAGATATGTACAGAGTAATACCCCTGTTGCAGCTACCTCAATTGCTATTTTAATGCATGCATGTTAGCAGACCTTGTTATTCCAATTTTAATTTTCTGTCTGTTTCTACCTCAACACTGTTATTCTGCCTGATTTCAGCTTCAAATGTGAAGAAAACCGATGATTTCAAATAGCACAGCGAAATGTGCAAGCAACCCATATTGTGGACAGATGAGCTCTTCAGTCTGTGCATGAAGAGTTTCTTTAGTTTCTAGTCTATGTGCCCAATGCTGACACAGCTGAAAGATTTGTTATTGCTCACAGATCCCTCAGGAATGAAAATCAAACTTATTTCAAAGGGAAAGAACACTGCATGTGGACCCGTGTACAGTCTTCTCCATGTGTTCATTAGTTGTCTTTAGTTTGCTCTCAATCTTAAATTGATTCATACGCAAACCAGACTGTGATTTAGGTAAGTCAAAACTGTCTCACATATTTGAAGATCTGATCAATGACAACTGAGTGTTTGCACACAGAAATATGAATGTAAATTTGAACGGCCTTTATTACGGTGGAAAATTTATTATGACGAAAAATATTGTTTAAACAGATTCACAGCATGCAGCTGCTTGCGCTAATCATGGTTGCACCCTTGTCCACAGACAGGTGTACATACATTAAAATGCACACATGCATCAATCGTGCACAAGGAAAATTCTGAAATTGGTAACCCTCAACCGACTCACCTCTGCAAGCTGCACAGTGAGTCCAAACTCCAATGTGTCAGATATACATCAGTTTCTCCTCTCCTCTCCTTGGTCACTGTCTCCCTTTCGATCACTCAGTTCTCAGGCTGCAGTCATTGTGCGGCTCTGGTTGCACTCTAATGCAGAGAAGTAACGCACAGGCAAACTGAAGAGGGAAGGGAGGGAAAGAGGGACAACCGAGTCCTGCCCCGACTGATGAGTGAGGTTTTCAAAAATGCCCTGAGGATTGAAAAGACTAGAACAGTTTTCTCACCACTGTTTTGTTTCCATTGATTTTTTTTCAGTCAGGTTCTTTTATCATCCTTCCTTCTTCCCAGCAGCCCCTTTTGCTTTTTTGAGATTCTTCAAATCAGTAAATCCAGCACTCTCACTTTGCATTTTTCCTCTACTTCCACTCTCAAAAAATATAATGGCCAATATAGAAAAATTTTATACTGCAATGTCACACACACACACACACACACACACACTCACACACATGTATACACATGTGCCGTCAGAGGCTCACTGTACGGCAATAGAAGGAATCCCTTTGGATTTTACAGTCTATACTCTTTCAAGTGGGAATTTCAGTAACTGTTAAGCTGAGACTATAAATTTAGGGTCAACTGAAGGCATTTGGTAGATTGCACAACCCAGCTCATGGGTGCCCAACTGCTGCATGTGACATTGTGTAATCTGGTCAAAGCACACATGTACACTTCTTTCTCATTAAGGTTTTTAAAGCATTGTCACTGTCTTTCAAGAATTTGAAGAATGCTCTAGTGTAAGTGTATCGTTTAACCCCCCCAACCCCCCTCCCAGGACTTTCTTAAGAGGACATGACCTGATTAAATAGAGGAAGAGAGACAAAACAAAAAAGGAGTCATGTGGCTAAAAATCGTACCGATTGTTCAAGTCAAGCTGCCATATGAAAGGGCCTAACAATACCTTAATTGCCTATATAACTATGCATGGCACTACATGTTGTAACTTGCACTTTCTGAGAGAAGGATGACAGACAAGGTCAAGAGGAGACATTTAAACTCAGTCCGGTTCATTTGTTATATTGCAAGTTGATGAAAAGATAAAACAATGCCGACACTCTAAGCATGATCTTGACATGAAACAGCTTTCAAAACAAACCCCAACCCTGTTAGAGCTGAAAGAATGAAGAGTCGTAATGATGAGTCCAATCATCGGTTTAGCCTCAGCTTCATCACCACAAGCATCACAGCTTCGATCATCAGCAATGTCCTCAGCATGTCTAACTTGTTCACATCTACTCCCCCTTGTCTCCCTCAAGTGATGACTGCTTTACCATCCATTGCTTCATTCACTTCCTGTAACTCCCTCCTCCTTAGGAAACTAGTACCACTTGTATCAAAGGGATGAGGTTAAACACAAAATGAAAGTGAATGAGTTCAGAGTGTGATTCAGGGCTCAAATTATGAGAAAAATTCTGTTTACAAGCGTGGGGGCCTTAGCCAGTGAGTCATTGTGTAGAATTCTGGCACAGCTTTCTATCTCTGTTGGATGACCATACTTCATCCTGTCCTGACCTTTCCCAGTCATTCCTGATCCAGTGTTTCCATTTTCAAAAGAGAGACTCAAGTCCATTGTGGTCCCTGAGGTGCTGACACTTGAGAAGTGTTCATATATTTAGGTTATAAAACGATGAAAACGATGGTCTAAACCCAGCTCATCTGCTTGGTCGTACATGATGATGCAAATATTTCAAACCTAATAACAGGTAGCTCATAACTGTATGCAAATTAATTACTTTGCCTTTATGAGCTGCACAACAGTATAAGAACATTCTGAAAGCCTACATGAAGCTCTCATACTGGCAAAATGTTCAACTTAAAATTGTCTAACAAGCATTGACAAATGTCTCACAAGGTTTCAATAATTGAACGCGGATAAGACATGATATGATAAGCTAAGCTAAGCTAAGATAAACTAAGCTAAGCTAAATTAAACTAAACTAAGTTAAACTAAGATAAGATAAGATAAGATAAGATAAGATAAGATAAGATAGGAAATTCTGTTGACTCACAGCAAGAAGGTCATGGGTTCAAACCCCAGCATTCCTGTGTACAGTTTCTCTCCATGTCTGAATGGGCTTTCTCCAGGTAATCCAGTTCATCCCATCATTAGGAAAAAACATGCATCTTACAACCACTAGGTCATGTTGACGATATTATGTTGTTGTTATATTTGTGTAGTAATGTTACAACACCTCATAAAAGGATGAGTGACCTTAAATGGCACTTAAAGCATTTGGAGCTAAACACAATATTAGTGACAACTGATCCGGTTGTTTTTCACTGAAGTAGGTATAAGAAAGAGCTGGTAATGGTTTGCAAATTATATATTTTTATTTTCATTTATATTTTGTACAAATTATAGACAACGATTAATCTCGTTAACAATATTTCTTCTGACATTTTTTATTGATATTAAAAGATTACATAAAAAAGTTGGGATTATCTGATGTGGTCTCTATTCTATGAAAATTGTAACACATGTAATTGTTATACAGAACTGGCCAAGCCAACTTCTTGCATTTCATTGCATCATATCATATAACATATTGTTTTGTATCATATCTAATCATGTTATAACTTTTGCAGATATCATGACCACTGCGGTGCGGTGACCACTGACAATAGTTAAATAATCATGAAAAACATATTGTAAGACCACCAAATCTTTCCAAATCTTGTAGTACCATAGATCAATCTCTGCCTTTCTATCAAGACATATTACATGAAACAAAATAAATATTCAAAGACGGTTTATGTTATTTTCTGTAGTTATAATCCCATTAATGAATGTTGAAGATATTTAGATTTACGATATAGGGATAGAGTGACATACGATTGGCAGCTGGGATTTGATTGTGATTAATTTAATGTGAGAACTCAAGACCAAAAGATATTCTCAACAAAGATGATAGAGCTCATATCCAAGATATTTTGACTACTGTATTTGTTTTTTGTACAGTAAGAGAAAATGGAGATGTGCCATTGCTCTTTTGAAATGATGATGATTATCACTTCTAACCTGAGATGATCAATGATCTCTGTGCATATCAATACTGTTAATCAATACTGGATCATATGTAATCTGATGTTATCCACAAGAACAAGTTACCCAAATGGGGGAAAATGTTAGAATAACTATTCTGATGAATGTCTCCACACTGACTGGAAACTTTGCATCCCAATTCCAGTTAGGAGTAGAGCTTCTGAGAATCCACAGGGGGCATGGATATGAAACAAAAAGGATGATGGTGGGGACTGGAAAATGATTAAACTTGTGGGTTTTTGTTTCATGGAATTGAGGTTTGGAAACATTAACAACTAGAATAATTTAGTCACCACTAGTAAGGTCCGATGTGCAATGGCAAAGGGCGGTATGCATTCCTTGAGATGGAGATATCACTGGGAAATTGGTCAGCCTGGTTTTTGCCTTCAAATTTGTCAGTGATTACAAGAAATTAAATGGAAAACATGTCTCTTACGGAGGACCAGCCAGTGGATGGCTCTAGTTTGTTTATTTTCTACTGAATATCACTTTCACATTCCCCAAAATGAGAATATCCAGATCTTCTATGCTTAAGGTATCTGGCAGCAACCTTTTAATTAAGTGAGAGATCTCGTTTTTCAATTGCCACAGTTTATACAGTTTAAGCATGACTTGGGATCCCTTCCATGGGTGCACTTCCTTGAAAACTAATAGAAATAAGTCATTTTTCTTTACTCGGTTAATTATAATTCTTCTTTTAAAGTCAGTGAAATTGTCAAAAAGAATGATAAAAAACGCTATGTAAAATTGAGCAATTCCACTAATAAATATTTTTCTTTTTATGATGTTCACAAAAAAAATGGAGGGATGAAAGCCTCAAACCTTTTTGCAGACTTTGGTTCAGACTTTCTGGGATGAAGGTGCCTGAAGCCTTCTGGTTTGGGATGCAATTATAACACCTCAAAAGTCACAGCTCCATCCTCTTGTTTCACTTCATAGTCAAAGAGATGTGCATATTAACATTGTTTCTACTTCTGATGCTAACACAAAGGGGGCTCAAACAGACACCTCAAAATACCTTTGTTGAGCTCACACAAAATTTTGGGCAGGTCTTACTGCAACCAAATAAAGGTGCACCAGGCTCGCATTAAAAATGCTGTGGTGAACCGCAGGCAGTCCATCACTTCACATACATCATGCATCCTATGGTCCACATTCTCAGAATCTATAAGAAAAAGAATTGCCCTCTGGCTATAACATTGTGTGTTTGTCACATGGATGATTTCTGCAGAAAATGATTGGTCAAGGTCAACAATCATAAATCTTCAGCGTGAAAGTAAGCTGAAAGGCAAAGTCAAAATAAAGAAATGTGACAGCGCATACATGAGAAGGGGGGGAAAAAGTGAAAGCAAAGGAAAAGGAAAAAATGAGCCAGGAGACTCAAGAGTTCTCCTAGGCCTTTGGTTGCAGTAACACCTGTCTCTATATCATTTGCCGCAGGAGTCATACAAGTTAATGCAGGCAGTGACTTGAGAACCATACATGATCACACTGCAAACACATACCACATCTTAGACCTACAAGAATAAACCTCGTGGTTTACATTTACATTTCTACTGGTCTGGTGTTTCACAAATTGCACTACTAATAAAAATAATATCATATACATTTCCTCCTTTCTGTAGTGGTGTAGTATATGCAATGCAAGGGGAGCCACTGGACAAATAAGTATTGGGTTATATGGTAGAACAAAAAATTACCAATTAAATGCTTAGGTGAAAGCTAATGATTTAAGTACTACTCTCTTGGTATTTGTACAACACAAGTCACTGGCTGCCATACTCAAATAACTAAGTTGCTTTTGCAATTGTACTTTTTATTCATTACAGCCGCTACATTGACGAGTTGCTGATTTAAAAAATTATGATGTCCTTCCTCATTTTCATATTGCTTGTTATGTATGGGTTATCGTCAAAAAGTGAAGTGGCACTAGTACAGTTACAATATGGTTTTAAAGTTTGGTTGAGTAAAGTCCCTGAAAAACACTTACGTAACCAAACCATAAAACTTATCCACAAAACTGGTTCAAAACAAAGACTTTGGGCACTATTGTGAAGTCAAGACAAGTCTTGTAATAATTCAGTGAATTTTCCTAAATTACCTATTGTCTGGCCTCTAGGTCGCGTGGCATCCCTTTAGCTGACCTCTGCTGTGTTATGGGGGTGTATGGACAGGATGAGGATGAGACAGGATAGGATGAGGAGGACGTATGACCTAAATATGGCTCTTGCAGCCTCAGCCACAGGGAGACAGAGATGGGGACCACAGACCTCGGCAATGTACAATTATCCAAAACAAGAAAGTTAAGTTAACCTCATGTCACTGAGACTCAAAATGAGAGCATAACAGAGTAAGGCCAACACAATATTTTACTATACTATACTTTATCCCCTGGATTGCATACTAAGATCAGTGCAAAATATGCACACAAATGTTGTAAATATCTTTATGGTTTTGTGTACATATGTTTACATACACACACTATACATTCAAACCCAATTTTAAGATTTTTTAATGGTGCCGGCTGCAATCACCTGAAAATGCTTAGTAATAAATAAAATAATGTAATGCCTACTTCGCTTCATACCAGGAGTCAAGCATGGACAAGTACAACTAAATCAAGCACAGCTAAATGCCTCACCAAAACATCTTACCAAACCGGACGGCTACACAATTACATTGGCAAAATGTGCCATCTGTCTAAAAATATCAAGCAAAAAATTAATTTCTTCACTGATCAATACACTAGATTCACACATAACTTCACTTTACCAGACTGCTCAAGGCTGTGAAAAGGACAGTCATAGCTCTCTCACTGAATGTGGAGAAAGATTTTGACCAAGTGAAATGGCTTTTTTTGCAGTTATGTATAGAAAAATATTTGTATAAATGTGCTGAAGATGATTCACAGTGTCCTATACGTGCTCTTATAATTTTATTTCTTAATAACGTGTACTCATTCTTAACAAGAATGTAACTATAACGTGGATTTAAAGCCCAAGAAGGTATAAGAGTTCAAAGTGAAACTGGTCTAGGACTTATTGTGTAGCAGCAATACTTTTCCCTTTTTTTCATTGATATTTAACACCAGTACTACTTATTACTACTAGTACTAATCTGTTTTCTCTTGCAAACTGACATGTATTTGAAGAATTAGTAATCATAACTTTTAAACAAAGTAATTATTATGAGGACCATGTAAGGCAAATTGCCAAACGAAACACTAACACCTCACGGAAACATCTGCACATGCACTCTTCAATGTGTGAAAGCACATGGCACAGATGCAAGAGCTCCTTCACTTTGGAGTGAATCACTGGGTGTCAAAATGTCAAAAGCTGGTTGGAACTGACAGCCACGGTCATTCTTTAGCATTGGGGGCCTAAAGAGGGAGACAATACCTTGAGGCGCATAAGGATAGGTATTTGTAGCTCTACCTGAGAAACACACACCAGCACCAAAGCACATTCCTAAGCTGACATATTGTCTTTGCAAGGAATTGGATTAGTTTATTTCACTCTCCCATTTGAACTTCATGAGACCCATCTGGATGCATCCTTGGAAGACATTTACCCTTTTGAGGAGGCCTGGGATGTGAAAGAGATCAAAGGACAGCCAGCATGCATGTATGCTTGTTGGACCCATGAACATGTTACAGATGAGCTGAGGCGCCAGAGAACAATCTGGGGTTATACAATCCTTTTGAGTTCAGTACGTAGAACAGAGGGTGTAGAAATGACTAAAACACACTAATGTGAAACATTATCAATACTGATAATTACATTGCATTACAACTAATGAGTATATGGGTCAGGAAAATTTTTATTACTTTTAAAAAATATATTTCATATCTATTCAACAACTGAGTGTTTTTTTCCCACTAAATGTGAAACTGCTTCACGGAACACGAACAAAAGTTTTGTCTATAAAACAGCAGCACACCTTGTGGGATGGAAATGTCTATTGGTCCAGACAGTTGGTCAAAATATGTTAATGTGTTTAGAGATTAATTAGCAACATTTATTCATTAGCTTACGAGAAGATGTAATTTCATCTGTGTTACATTATTGTTCATAAAAAAATTGTTAATTCTTCCATTCGTCACTTCAATAGTTGTGACAGTGAGAGTCCGTGCTTCCATCATTCAGTGTTATACACGAGTGTCACCACGGTATCTATGTGGTTACACTGATCAGACTTCTTCACACATGGAAACTGATTGTGACAATCAGTTTCTATGTGTGAACTTGGAAACTGTTGGTTTCCAAGTTCACACTTTTTGGTGAACTCGGCCTGCATTGTAATTAAGACTCAAGATGATTATGGGGAGCATAATCATTGTATAAACGCTGTCAGCAGCTTTAATTTGAGATTTTATAGGATCCATAAGAGTAGGTGGTGACTGGAAAGAGAAGACAGACTGGTGGTGTATGCCAATTGTTATGACTTGAAATTCTTTAACGGTGTTTCACATTATCTTTGATTGCTAGAGACTGATGATAATTTCATCGATTACCTACCACATAGTCTGTCTTATAGTGGCAGTCAACAGTGGGGAGGCACAACCTGATCTCCAGACAGACAGACTGGCCCCTGGAACATGTAATGTCACCTCACTGGAGAGAAAGAAGCCGGAATTTGTGAGGGAGGTTGAGAGGTACGCTGTAGTTATAGTTGGGCTCACCTCCACCCACAACTTTGGCTTTGGAGCCCAACCCCTTGACAAGGGCTGGACTCTCCACCTTTCTTGTATTGCCCAATGTGAGACGCGGCAGGCTGGCGTGGGCTTGCTTTTAGCCCGACATTTCAGCCCCCATATGTTGCATTTCCCTTCAGTGAATGAGAGTTGCATCCCTGCGCCTTCAGGTTGGGGCAGGTGTCTGACTGTGATTTCGGCCCATGAGCTGAACAGCGGTCACATGGGCAATGACAGTGTGATTTGAAAGGGGGTGATAGGGTTGAACGCCCTCCCCAATTTGAACACGAGAGGTGTTCAGTTATTTATCTTCTGTGCTAGTCACAGTTTGTCCATAACCAGTACCTTGTTCAAGCACAGGGATGCCAAAAAGTGCACATGGCAGCAGGACACCCAAGGCTGGAGGTTGATGATAAACTTTGCAGTCACATCATTGGACCTTCGACCACATATCTTGGACACTTGAGTGAAGAGAGGGGAAGAGTTGTCAACCAACCTCCACCTGGTGGTGAGCTAGATCCACTGGGGAAGCAGGAGACTAGACAGACACTGCAGACCCAAAAGTGTGTTGAGGGTCTATTGGGATTGTCTAGTGGAATCCTGTCAGTGAGGTCTTCGACCCTAACCCCCGGGAGAGTTTTTTCCAAAAAGACATGAAAGAAGTAGAAGAAAACTGACGAAGAGAGCAAATGGCAACTGACAGAAAATATACTGACATGGAGTGGATCAAACACTTTAAAATGAAAAATTATGGACAGAGAGTCATTGACTAATATTACAAGAGGTCCAATAAGTCAACTACCCATCTTTTGCTGGTGTCAGAATGCTTAAAAATATTGTGTGCGTGTGTGTGTGTGTGTGTGTGTGTATACCCTGAAATAGGTTCATATGAGTGGAGCACAGTCCAATGAATGCGTTAAACAGAGTTAGCTGAGAACAGACAACAAACACTTGTTTTCAAAGTGGCTGATAACTCCTGTCACTATGACAATATGACAATCTCTGGTTGTTTGTTCTGTTGTCTGTTCATGATATTATGCAAAGTCCAAGATGCTTATGTTTTATTCAGTTGGTGATATAGATACTGTGCGTAACAGAATTATGAGTGGTCACTGCTGAACTTACCTGGGTCTTGGTTTGTCTGTTTCTTCCCACATTTTCACCTGTATCTCCTATCTGCCTGGTTGTCTCGTGTTAGACGTTGCTGTGCTATATAATAACACTTAAGGTGACAGTGCTAGAGTTGATCTTTCAAAGTTTGCCTTAAAGTGATTTACAGAAAAGGACTTAACCTGAGCACTCAGGATAACAGAGGAGACATGCCATGCATCCAAGTTCCTAAACAAAATGCCACCAAGTCAATAATATGCATTTAGGTAGTCATTATATTCCTTTTCAAATACAGCGATTCATTCATCTCAGTTGAACGCAGCTCTCACTGTTGAATTACTCCCTGTGGTCATCTTGCAGTTCGTAAAATCAAAGCTGCATAAAGGCTGTAATTATGGAGACATATAATTTACCTGTTTAGGTTTACAGCCAAAGGTTAACCCTCTGTGTTAAACTATGCATGAGTTAACTTTCTGTTCTGAGTCAAGTGATGGAAGTATTGTGAACATTGTTGGGATTCTGGCTAAAGGGTGAGGTTAAGGGCAGATCCAGAGGGGTCATTTCTGGGATACACACTCATTGATCAGCCAAGAACAATGTTTTAAACTGGGCTGGGCTTTCCTGTAAAACATACATAGCCTGCGAACCATTGCAAACATGATCTAAAAGCTGTGTTCACATATGGCAGAATAATAAGTAACCATAAACCTTTATTTAGAAGATGTAAAGGAAACCACTGGCTTTGTGTCAGTATGGTCGGAAAAAATATATATTCAGTGAACTGGAGGAAAAAATTACTCACACAAGTCACATGGACATCCTTAATCAAACTCAAGGTTTCTGTCTTTTTGAAGGATCCCAGCAATCCTAGAAAGTGCTTGTCTGTGTTCTGTCTATGTGGGATAATCATGGTAGAATGGACAAGATGCCTATGCTCTGTTGAAATCCACTCATCCACTTAATGAAACATAGCAAAAAACATAAAGGATATTAAGATAGCAGGTGCTCTAAAGGAGAGCCAGTTCATTTACCCAATTCCACCACCTGAAGTGGAAAAACAACAGCATTTTGCAGAAGATGAAAAAATAATATATGCATTGTGTTTCCAATAAATGAAAAGATAACACAGAAACAGAGAAACATAAAGTTTAAGTTTTTTTTTAATTTATTTTATTTTATATACACTCGAGTAATCCCCAAAGGGAAATTAGTGAAATTTAGTCTATCACAATACAAATTTAAGTTTTTTCCCTCCTATCTTATCAATTGTTTTTCAAATACTTTTGAAAATAAGAGATATGTAATAGAATCTTTGATAAGTTTCACGTAACTCTACTTCCCAAGCATGTTATGATAGTTTGTTGTTTGTATCTTTGCTTTGTTTCACAATTCGGAACGGATAGATATGAAAACTAGAATAATCAAGGAAACTATTAAAAGAGTGTTTCCTCAATGCGTAGACATTGGTGTAGACAGTGGGTGCGTGAGGTGAAGAACTGCTTACGTTCAGTACACATGAAAAATTAATTCTTTGCCAGTGGTTTTTATGCTCTGTATCAACATTTCTATTACTTGTAATAGAATAAATAAATAAATAATGTCTGTTATGTTACTGAAAAACTTTCTTTCGTTTTCTGTCTCATAGTTAAATATATACAAATTAATTTCAAGGAGACATGTCTACTTTTTAGGGTGAAATCAATAAGGTTGGTATTGTGAGATACACACTCTTCCTACACAAAAATGTGTCTGTTGGCAGCACTTATTAAACTTGAGTGTTAGCCTACATGTTCAGTCATGAAACTGGGTCCTACCCCTCAGGTCTGCACGCATCCTGACCCCTAGAATCACTCTTGCCTGTCAATCACCCAGCATGTGCTCAAGGAGGGGAGAGTTAGTACAAAGGAAAGACAAATAAAGTATCAGATCTGTCTCACACCAATGCTTCTGTGAGGCAGTCTTCAACCATTTACACTGACAGGTCAAACAAAGTCCACTAAATCGGGCTTCCTTTTGTGGTACACTTTAAACACTATAAGTGAAGTGCTAGGTTGACCAATGCTAAGACTGTTCTTGACATCAAAACAAAGACTGGATTAAAATCCAAATTCTCAGCCATTTTTGGGGGAAATACTTAACGATTAGTTGAGATATAGAGTGTAATATTCACTGGGTGTTCTTAATGTCTTAAACAAGGTGTTTCTATACAGATGAACTCATTTGATATTACGTTTTGGATTGGATTACGAATATTTTCTTTTTTCATAATACTCCTAACATATTGAAACAATGTGAAATTAGACGACATATCTGTTGATCACATTTATCATTGACTGCAGCCTGTTTAGGACAAACATCAATTTTACTTTAATTTAATTTTATACACTGTTATAATCCCCGAAGAGAAATTAAGAATGCACACTCTAGTTTTTTGTTAGTCTCAATCACACGCATGCATATTAGTGTGTACAGGCCCCTGTAATACACACAACCACACACAAGGGGGCCTGTAGGCATGCAAGGGAGGTAGAGTGGCAGGCAGCTCCTTCTTAGTGCGCCTCAAATGAGCAATTTGTAAAGGGGACGGCACCTTGCTCAAGGGTACCTCCCACTGTCAGCTCACCTCCGGGTATTTTTTGGGCGGGAGCGGGAATCGAACCGCCGATCTTGAATCATAGGACAAGCCGCTCTACCGCCCATACAAAGGTATGATGTGGTAGTAGTATAAAGAAAAACAGAAAAAGAAAAAAGTGACCTTTTTCTGGTATAATTTCTTCAACCATTCTGTTTTCAGTCTGGATCTAAAAACATTTAATTTGAAGGGCCATCTGGAAGTTTAGCTGAGTACTCTCCCTACAAGAAACGGCACACATTTCCCTACACAGGAGTGTACTAAAAGGAGGTACAGGGCCAAGGAGGGAAACTGGGATTGGGCCTACATTGGACATTTGGAAGTGTTCACCATTACAGATCAAATTCCTCCTCCAATCCACGTATGAAAACATTCCATCAAGGGCAAACCTCCACAGAGGGTCAATTGTATACAACTCCAACTGCAATCTATGTGGGAAAAGAAACTGCAACAAGCACTGACATCATGCATCGGAGACCTAACCCAAGGGAATCAATTGGAGACATGAAGAGGTCATAGAAAAGCAAAGGAACCAAATGGAATCACATATAACATGGGTATCCTGAGCCACGCTACAGACTGGAGAATGGCAGCAGATTTGGAGTGGCTAACCACATCAGTATACCAACAGCGGAGACCTGACCTCATTCATCACTCAAGACCAAATATGATTATGATGGAACTTGTCTTGGGAAGAGAGGTCTGACCAAACCAAAGGTGGATAAGAAAGGAAAAGAAAATTTTGTCACCTTGATGGACTGCTGCAAATAAAACGTTTGACAGTCCTTGGATGAAAAAGGGATGTTACAACTTTTCGGCAGTCTGTGTGTCAAATACAGTACAAAAGATTCCAGAAGTATTCCACTGGGTGTGGATGAAGACAGCAAGTAGTAACTGAAGACCAATTAAGATGTTGAAATACTTGATAACAGTTGCCTTGCAGGAGGATATTGTTGATCAAACAGCCATTATAATATACTATATATAAGTGGTGACTGACTTGTAATTTCTTTTTGCCTAATATAATTCATTGTAAAGGAATAAGCATTATTCCTATACAATGAATTACAGTGTAAAGGATTCTTGTAAAATGACTCAAATTAAATGGGATAGAATGGTCAATTGTGGAAAAGAATTTCCTCACTGGGGATCAATAAAGTTTTCACAAAATAAATAAATTGATAGTAATAACAATTTGAGTTAAAGCAAGGCAAATGAATAAAATATGTATCTCAATAAATATCAGTGTCATACAATGAGAAAATTATAAAATTAAATGACATAGCTTTACATACACCATTAAATGACTTATGCTCCTAGGCATGACCTTATACTACGCTGCAGGCTGTAGTGTCAGAGCCTTACATCAGCAAGGAAAATAGAAACCTGACATGGTCCTCCTACATTTCTGTATGGTGCTTCTTATGGTACCTTGCTAAGTATTGGGTAGCAGAAGGTAGCTCAACTGCTACCCAAATTGAAGGTAGATCAACTGGAGACACTATCTCTGTTTAAATTATGGTGTACCACCAAACAGATGTGCCACAAGACACCATGTAGCATCCCTCTCAGGTGCAGCCCAGAAGAGTCCACTCTATGGTGAATTAGCCTGTGGAACTCATTGTATTGAATAGCTAATGATTAGATTCAAAGTACACATGAAAATGCCTAAAACAAGGTTTTTTCCCCCTTTAATCGTAGGAGAACAAAAGCTTAAAACAAGGCTTAAGTTAGGGTAGTGATTTAGAACACATATGGAAATAGAAATGTGATGCTTATTAATGAATTATCATAGAGGTGGAGAGCTGCTGACCTCGACTGAGGATATTGTCGGGCGGTGGAAAGAATACTTCGAGGATCTTCTCAATCCTGCTGCCATGTCTTACACAGAGGAAGCAGAGGCTGAGGTCTTAGAGGTGGACTCGTCCATCACCCAAGCTGAAGTCACCGAGGTGGTTGCCAAACTCCTCGGTGGCAAAGCACCAGGGGTGGATGAGATTTGCCCTGAGTACCTCAAGTCTCTGGATGTGCAGGGACTGTCATGGTTGACACGTCTCTGTAACATCGCATGGCAGTCAGGGACAGTACCTCTGGATTGGCAGACCGGGCGGTGGTCCCTCTTTTCAAAAAGGGGGACCGGAGGGTGTGTTCCAAATATAAGGGGATCACACTCCTCAGCCTCCCAGGGAAAGTCTATTCCAGGGTACTGGAGAGGAGGATTAGACCGATAGTCGAACCGCCGATTCAGGAGGAACAATGTAGTTTTTGTCCCGGTCGCGGAACACTGCACCACCTCTACACTCTCCATTGAGTGCTTGAGGGTTCATGGGAGTTTGCCCAACCAGTCCACATGTGTTTTGTAGACCTGGAGAAGGCATTCGATCATGTCCTTCGTGGTATCTTGTGGGGAGTGCTTTGGGAGTATTGGGTCCGGGGCCCTTTGCTGAGGGCTGTCTGGTCCCTGTATGACCAAAGCCAGAGCTTGGTTTGCATTGCCGGCAGTAAGTCAGACCTGTTCCAGGTGCATGTTGGACTCCGGCAGGGCTGCCCTCTATCATTGGTTCTGTTCATAATCTTTATGGACAGAATTTCTAGGCGCAGCCAGGGTCCGGAGGGAGTCCGGTTTGGGGAACGGAAGGATTTCATCTCTGCTTTTTGCAGACGATGTTGTCCTGTTGGCCTCATCAAACCTGGACCTTCAGAGTGCACTGGGACAGTTTGCAGCTGAGTGTGACGCGAGTGGGATGAAGATCAGCAACTCCAAATCCGAGGCCATGGTTTTCGATCGGAAAAGGGTGGTGT
Organism: Antennarius maculatus; assembly: GCA_013358685.1. NCBI lineage: Eukaryota > Metazoa > Chordata > Actinopteri > Lophiiformes > Antennariidae > Antennarius > Antennarius maculatus. The sequence continues at coordinate 12,775,374 of CM023611.1, read as the reverse complement.
GCCCTCTTCAGGTTGGTGGAGAGTCCTTGCCCCAAGTGGAGGAGTTTAAGTATCTTGGGGTCTTGTTCACGAGTGAGGGAAGGATGGAATGTGAGATTGACAGACGGATCGGTGCAGCTTCTGCAGTGATGCAGTCGCTGTATAGGTCCGTTGTGGTGAAGAAGGAGCTGAGTCGTAAGATGAAGCTCTCGATTTACCGGTCAATCTACGTTCCTACTCTCACCTATGGTCACGAGCTTTGCGTCATGACCGAAAGGACAAGATCCTGGATACAAGCAGCTGAAATGAGTTTCTACCGGGAGGAGACCTCGAGGAAGACCTAGGATACGCTGGAGGGACTATGTCTTTTGGCTGGCCTGGGAGGAGGAGGAGGTGTCTGGGGAGAGGAAAGTATGGGCATCCCTGCTGAGACTGTTGCCCCCGCGAACCGGCCCCGATTAACGGTTGATGATGGATGGATGGATTAATGAATTATCACACTTACTCATATCAGATTAAGACACATAGGCCACTCAAATCTACTAATACAACAAAGAGGCACATTATCAGCTTTACCGAAATAGCCATGAGTGAAATGACTAATTCCTACTTGTTATTCATTCTTTCCTTCCTGACTCCCTTTCTTCCTGTTTTTCTACGAAACACTTTTTTCCAGAAGCCCCCAGCCACTCATCATTTCCTCCATGAATAACAGCTTAAAATCGCAGACTGACTTGCACTTATCCTTTGGGACTGCTTAATGCTTACATGTTCATCCAGTCAGTACCCAAGGTCTCATTCCCTGAATCTTACTTATTACTTCCAGCAAACTTCGTCATCACCCACATACCTGTCTAACAGTCCCTGGTCTCCAGTGATGTATCCTCCTTGACAAGGTCTCTTTTTCTTGGAGTTTGATTTGCGTCTCTTTTGAAGTGAACAGTTTTACAGGTCCTGCACCATTGTGGCTTCTGGGTTATGTGGAAAAAAAAAGTAATTTGGATATATTATTTTGCATAGAACAATATTAGCAGCAATTTTTGTCATCTTATATGTAACACAAGCTTAAAAAGACATGAAAAGTTTAATTTTCTGTGCAGGCCATGATGTGGGAGATGGCCTAATTAGGCTTCAGGTCCATGGATAAGGGCCGATCATGCAAACATGGCAAGAAGACTTAGTCTAATGCAATGGTCTATAAAAACATAAAATTAACACCCCATAAATTAAGATTTCACAAATGACGTCAAAATAACAGTTTGCTTTGATATCAGACTTTATTTGGTCTTTTCAGTTTTCCTGTTGGCGCATCATTTGCAATGTTTCGTCCTTATTCTTTCCACATCTCTGAGAACTTCCATGCAGGGAACGACACACAATGTATTTGTGTGCATGAAGACGTTGGAGAACATTGAGTTAGTGCCAGCAATGCAGACTGCAGGCTACCTGTAAGAAAACTGTCACAACCTGCCTGTTATTTCATATTTTTTAAATTATTGGGGAGGTGGGAGGTGGTTGTACCCCAAAGATAAAATTCCTTCAGCAGACTGAACCCTGCCTAGCAGCAACATTTGATCATGAACATCAATTATTTTTTAGAAATATTTCCTGGATGTTTCAATTGACTAAAATGAATAGCTGGCTTCTTCCCACCACAAAAAAACATGCAGCTTAGGTGACTTGGTCACACAAATTGTCCATATGTGTGAGTGCGAGCATGAGTGATTGTTTGTCTTTCGTGTGGCCCAGCATTGAGCTGGTGTCTCAACTGGGGTATACTCTGTCTTCCACCTGTAGCCAACCTGAGATAGGCTCCAGCAGATCTGTGACCTACACAACAGATAAGCGGCGGGAGATTGCGATCTTCAAGAAAATGGATAGATGACATGAATGACGGTACTGCTGTGTTTTTTGTTTTATCATTTGTGTGTTGTTTTGTTACTTCTTATTTATATATTTCAATCAAATATTTATCTTTAACCAGAGGCAAAATGCTGCAAGTGACTCGCTGTAAGCTATTAAGTGATACCTATTTAAGATTGGAGTGTTTAAATTGTTTCACTGTACTAAGTTTTAACACAGTATGCAGCCACTTGGTTTATTACCTGCTACTTTCTACTGCTGTTGTTTCTATCATTGCATGCTATTTTTGAGAAAACAAAGTAAACAAACAAAAATAGACTTTTCTGAGTACACAGTTTGACCGTTCTGTTTACTGAAAAGTGGATATGTATAGCGTATTGCATTTTTACACTCTTGAAAGTGTGAATGCAATTACACAATAAACTCAGCCTCTCTTTGAACCTCTTTGCCTATATTTGGGGGTAGCCAACACTCAAAAAAATAACACTGCATGTTACTTAATTCAATCAGTGAAACATTTTTACACTTACAAATATTGAGTAGATATGAAAGCTTTCAAATCTGTTAAAACAAAACCTGAGTCATGAGTAAAATCTAAGTAATATTTTCTAGTATGTCTGAACGAATTGATTTGGTTCAATTACCTACACAAATTGAGAAAATGTAACTGAATTTGGGGAGGTCGCACCCCAAAATGAGGGGGGTCGGCACCTTGCTCAAGGGCACCTTGGCAGTGGCTGAGAGGTGAGCTGACACCTCCCACCGTCAGCTCACACTCTGAGGGATGTCCTGGCGGGAGCAGGATTCGAACCACTGATGGCTGGGCGATCCGTCTTCAAGACATCTTCTCTACTGCTGGAGCCACTGCGAGACTGAGTGACTAGCGCCCCAAAATCCTTAAAAGGCAGAATCGGTTCCCTTCTGTTTACTTGATGTTTTTAAGTTGTTAGTTACGTCTCCAATACAATTGAGTTGACTTGTTTAATAATTGCACTTATTAAAACTAACTGATATTTGTTAATATATTCTCAAAAAGGTTGGTGAAACATACACTTATTATTACAAATATTTAAACCATGTAATCTGTGAGTCAAATAATATTTTATTTTAAGTAAGTAAACTTAATTTACATGTGTCTATTTCACACAAATATTCCTGTTGGAGTTTAATAATTAATTTTGATGTAGTCAAATCAAATACTCATCATGATGATATTCAGATTTTTTATTGAGCATGCATAACTAAATATTACTGTCACATTTACTAGGTCCTTGAATCATTTTTTAGAGTTGAATGGAATTATTGCTGCCAGGTCACATTAAGATTCACAATACTTCTCTGAAACCTATCTCTGGCTTCTATATATCTCTAAAAGGTTACATTACTAAAAGAGTAGAAATATTTTCTGAGTGGTGTGTTTTTATGTTTGATTTATCATGGTGAAATCTGGAGCCAGGAAACTAAGAATCTGTTGAAATGGTCCACAGTTTATGTGCTGTCAGTACCCCCCTGACACACATCCATTAGATTCCCCTGCTGTCTGTTTACTAAATTTTGGACACAATTGCATATTTTTTTTCATGAAGTATAAATCTCATGCTGCTGTCACATCATTCAAACTTAAATGTAATACACCACACAGGTATGAACTAACAAGGTGAATGACTATCATGTAAAGAAGTCTGCTTCTGTAAAATGGAAGACAAATATGGAGATGACAAAAGGCTTGACAGGGAGCTATTACCAGTGGTGTTAATGAGGTCATGGGAAATCAAACTTTGTAGCGAAGCTGTCAAAGATTGAGTGTCTCATAGGATGAATCATTAGCTGATAAGAGATTGAGCCTACACATCCAATAGCAAAAATTAGCATCTGAAAAAAACAAATATTATTTCTGGCGGTGTATGATGCAGTCGAAAACCAACAGTCATGAGATCTAATGGTCTGGGTGGACCAATAAATCTGATGGATTTGGTGAGTGGGAATCTCACACTGGGGGAAGAGTATGGCTCAGCCTTAAGGAAAGCCAAGCTCAGAAGTGTCCTCACTGCCTCTGACGTTCTTTAACCTCTTTAGTGGCTTTGAAAGCTCATGTCTTTGGCATCCAGTCACTCTCTATTTATGCAAGAAAATAAAGAAGAGAACACTGCCCCTCCTAAATCTGTAAACTGCAATTAAGCTAAATTCCAAGTTTATTTCTAAATGCCATCCAGACCATGTGAGAGACTCTAGTCTAAAATTATCACACTTTTTGGTCAGAAGGCCAAAATGAAGCCAGTGCAAGGACTGCCTTCTCTTAGGCAACAGAATCACAGATATGCTGCGGATGGCTATTGTGATAACCATTTGGATGGATGTGATACAGAAATGCATTCTTTAAAACTCTTTTTAAACAGGAACTACTGCAGTATAACTGAGAAAGTATGATGAAAGTTGACAGTGTTATAAGTCTAAAAAGAAACAATGCTAATGCTTCTTATTTTGAACAAGATCAGTGAAAAAGAAATGAATGATAACGACAAAAGTTTAATGTACAAAGCAATGAGCAATAATGTCCCAGAAGTTAAAAAAACTTGTGTACAGAATTAATAAGAGGCATAATGTCAGTTTCTCTGTTTTTTGTTTGCCTCTCTAATGAAAGGCCTGATGTATGAAGGTAAACAAAAGGGAGCCCATGTACCCAAGCACATCATCTCTCTTTCTCTCACACACACGTGCACACACACACACGCACGCACGCACGCACGCACGCACACACGCACACACACACACACACACACACACACACACACACACACACACACACACACACACACACACACACACACACACACAGTCTCTCCATATTGTGTTTACACATTGGTAAAGTAACAGGGCTGTAATCGGAAGTCTACAACCGTGTCATTTGACTGTTGTCTTTTCCTGGGAGCGTGGTGGTCAGCAGAAAAAAACAAGATTTAGATTTAAAAGGGAGGGGCAAAGTGTCAACCAGGCATTATCCTCTATTAGTTGTGGTAAGGGATGGGCGTTAACGTGTGGGGGAGGTAGAAAAAAGATGAACCTGATTTTGTACACATTGGAGACATTTTTCTTTTGGCCACTGAAAATGTCATCCACTCAAAATACATATTTACATATACGCCTGCAATTCGTCATAGATGTCCTAGGTCATATAGTGTGGCGTCTCTGGATCCCCATCACATATAAAATTCATCTCGTCTTTATAAAAATAAGTTTGACATTTCTCATGAGTGACTTGTTTGAAAAGCAATTTGAATTGCTAATGTGAAACTTTATAGCAAAAAAAAAGTTTTTTACATCAGTTAAATTAAATTTTACCACATCCTTTCCTGTTTATTCTAAAATTTTGAGAAGTTTGGCACTGTAGGCTTTCCTTCACATCCTAGAATTAAATAAAAAAGTTTGGCATTAACTTTCCCGCGCTGTGTTTTCCTGTACCACTGCTGAACTGTGTTTAATTTAAAGGCAGGGAATTTTCTGTATATATTGAATGAAACTTATCTGCTGCTGTCCTATATTTGCAAACAGAAATGAAGACAAAATTTCTAAAAGAAACTTTTTTAAACTCTGCTAATAAAGTTTTTTTGATGGTATTTTTATTTTTTTTGGCTGTCTGTTATGAAAAAATTATGAATGGATTTTGTTAAATCTTTCTGGACAGAATGGGTATGATCCAAGGAGCATTGCATTCATAAATAATGCCAACAGTGCTTGGAAAAAAGTAAATAATAACATTGCTACAGCTAGAGCTACTGCTAATTCAAATTTGACTCAAGTAAATTTCCAAATCTGGTGATCCATAATGTTTAAATTAGCATAGCTCATTGAAAATTTACTACTATGGGATAAAGAAATAATAATAATGAAGACTTGTAGAAAATACAATCAAATAGTCGCTGACTGATCAGATAGTTAGGTGTCAATAACTGAAACACAAAGCCTCTTAGAATCGAAGTGTGTAATGGCTCTACTATCTCGACCCAATTCATGTCAGAAATAACTTCAAAATCAAATAGAAATCAAATAGTTTTAACTCCATTCATGTTTTCAAAGACATTTTTATTGCATAAATATTTTAGAATGACTAACAGATTTTGTCAAAATGGCAGAAAGAGTCAAAGGCTCTAGGTCCAAATTTGTTCTTTTCAAATGAATCCAGACAGACACGTTTAATTATGCACAGATTCAGAGCCTCACCAAAGCACATATGGCTTCAACCTGAAGGAGGAAAGAGAGAAAAAAAGGAAAGAGACCTGAAGAACAAAGAAGTTAGTGGAGAGACAACTGAGTAACGCACCCCTGTGTGGGATGTCGCTGAGAACTTGCAAGACTACTTATTTTTGCCAGTCATGTGTGGACATCTGTGTGTATTCATGGTTATATACTTCACGTTTCATTTGAGTTTAGGTGAGCTCAGCGATCCTGCAGATAACAGCAGGTTGGCCTTTGTTAATGACTGCAGACTAAGATTGTACATTGGTCCATGCTGATGCTGTATTTATTTCAGGTGTCAATGCACTTCCATTCTTTAATTCTCTCACTCTCTCTCTCTTTCTCTCTCTCTCTCTGTCTCAAGAATAGTATTATGCTGAATAATTCATCTTCCTCTCCCTATGTGTTATCACAGCTCATTCAACACAGACAAATGTGCATGCATTCAGATACACTTCTGTTTTAATTCAGACGACTAACCAAGCTAATCCCCACATCTAACTCCTCACATACAGTACTAGTCACAACATATTAACATGACAAAAGCTGACAGTGACACTGAATGTTTTCCGATGACTGAACAGAAACTAAACACATTTATTCTAACTACAAAAAACTTTACAGGGCCGATCAGTATTGAGTTACAAACTCTTGTAGTGGTCAAAAGTGGAAAGATTTCATTATCAATATTATGCCAAGCTCAATATGCACACACAAAATATATCTTCACCATCCCATGGTAAAAAGATTATAAGGAAACATTCAAGTATGCATCCTGATTCATTTGCTTTTAGAAAGATTCTAGACCTCTACCAGCTCATATGCAGTTTTTTTAATGAAAGCACGAATATTATGGGATAAATTATTCAAAGATAACCCTGTTTATGGAAGAACTTATACAATATATCATAAAAAGATGGTGAATTGAAGTACACTGCAACACATTTTTGAATCATCTGGCTAAAAAAATTGAACAGTGAGGAATACAGTGTCATATATAGAAGATATCCGACATCTGTGCATCATCAACATAAAAGATTTCACATGAATTCTGTTCATGTTGACACCAGTATGGGTTTAACACCACAACTGTGTACTTTTGTGGTTTTGCATTTGTCTTATCATGCACATGGCTTTATACTTGCCTAAAGTCATTAACCCTGTGCTCTTGGACCCCCCACCCCCCACCCAGCATGTTAAAGTGTGAAGGTAAACATTTCTCAATGAATTCTGCTGGGAAAAGGCCCGCTGGAGTGCTGCTGAATTGTCAAGGCCAAATAATGTTGTATGCAATATAAACAGTCAATGTGTGAGCTGAAGCACTCTCTGTATTTAGAACAAAGATGTGGAAACCAGAAATCAACAGGCTGCATAACAGCTGCACACATAATTCACACAGCTGATATCATGCAAAGAGGACTTGGATAAGTATCCAATTCATAGGATTCTAATTACTGTTCTTTTTCTCATTTGTTTGACCAGATTTATGATTTTCTAATGAACCACAGTCACACTCAGTATGAAAAGAGCATGAACTTTAAATTGCATACTTCACTCTGGAAAGATCATATGCCAGCATCATGCTTTCCCATCCCCACTATCATATGATTTGCATTGCCATTTCTTCATGCAAGCATTTTGTCATGCTAAAGCAATAGTGTGTAACATATTCCATTAACCAATGGCTGTAGGGAATTTAGGTGTGTCGGTATCATTGAATATGTATGCTGATTCACTGGCATAGCTGAGTGAAACAAAACAACGACACAGAGTCTCCATCAACGGTTTTACTTCCAACAGTACTTTTCCACTAAGGTCAGCTAAAATTTCTGCAGGACAACATGTCTATGTTAGCCATGTCTTGTTGAGAGGGATTATTATACATTCATTTCCATCCTAAGTAATCAGTAGTGAGTAATCTATCCATCCCAGACATATCTTTGCAGCGGAGACTGTGGTTAAAGTTGCTCATGTTGATTTAAGTTAATTTTCAATTCATTACATTTGTGTGCGGACTTGTTACTGATTTTTTCTGATGTGGTATTTGTCATGAATGTAGCATGGAAGCTAATGAGCTTTGCCAGAAGATGACGTCCCACCTGCTCCAATATGACTGGTCAGCTAGTTCTTCAACCATGCATAATACCAGGACACTTGAAGTATTTCACCATAATGATTAAATCTGTCTCTGTCTTGTTAGCAGGAATACTACAGTTTATTAAATGAAGATACTGACTATGCATAACTGTTTGTCTTGAACATGCTTAGTTCTTCAATTTTTTTTAAAAATGTTTTTTAACCTTTACTTAACCCGTAGAAAAACTGATTCAGAATAAAAAATTTTTTTTTTTGTGTGACATGCATTGGCAATGAATGTCTTTTATAGAACGACAAAAAAAAACCTACAAATTTGAATCTGATGATTCACAATGTTTAAATGATTAGAAATCATGAGAAATTTGTTAAGATTAAAAAAATAATAGTATATAATAATGTTCGATTTCTAAAGAGTTCCAAAACAGTGTTGATTCCGTCAGGTAATAAATTAGAAAACAGTAATGAGTAAAACATGCTGACATGACTCATAAAGTGAATCAGGATCATTGGAACTAAAGGTACAGCCATTTTTCAGTCTCTGAACTCCATACACCGACACCACAGTAACTCACTAAGTGCTGCTGACACTTAGACTTGTACAAATAATTAACCCATATTTCTTTCCTATGACTCATCTCCTGTGTCACACTGACGCAAACAACTGTCCGACACTATGTAGTGTTTTCCTATGAATGTGCAGTGTCTTTATTCATATTCCACAAGTATTTACAAAGTCCAGAAAGGAAGCCAAAGGCACAAAGTAAAAAGGATGGGATTACGGTATCAGTTAGACAAAAACACCAGAGAAGCCACAAAACGATAGAAAAGTGTTTACTTCCTCTCTGAGTAAATAAACAACCACAACTGGTCATTTCCAGGAGCACTCATTAATTACACGTGAAACACAAAAAACATATACAGGTATATATGTTTTTTGTGGTTTTTTTGTGTGTGTCTATATACTATATATATATATACATAGTATATATATACATAGTATATACGGTATATATAGTATACATATTTAGTATACATATATACTGTACATATATTTTGTATATATTTTTAATATATGTATTTGTCGTTCTATATATATATATAGAACGACAAAAAAATGTATACATATACACACTATATATATACACACATACACTATATATATATATCTATATCTATATAGTTATATATAGATATACTGCATATACTGTATATACTGTGTATATATATACTGTATACATATATATGTTTTTATGTATACATGCATGTGTATGTGTGAGCGTGTGTGTGTGTGTGTGTGCAATCTAGCCATGACAGACACACACACACACACACACACACACACATATGCTGCTAAGCACAAATAGTCCTTTACACAATTAACAAAACGCTTAACCATGCAGGCAGTCAGATATTGAGTCACAAGGAATGTTTACTGTTAACCTTGAAATCAAGCACCAGTGATTCACCACTGTCTGGAGAATTGCATTTAATGGCCTACAGCTTTCCATCACCATGATCTAGCCGTGACCTTCCTGTTGCGTTAACACCCCATGTGGACCAATAGAATCCAGAGCACGGGCCGTTGATGGTATTCTAAACTTGTTGTAATATTCTCTCTGGAAACTTTCTCACACACAATGCACATTTCATTAAACCTTTAATTCAGACAGCATGATGAACTTACTTTCCTACAAACAGTCACAACACTGCATGTCTGTTTCAGTATGTTTCTGCTTAATGATCAGAGCAACAGCAGATGGAAACATTAACAGCTCCAAGAGGACATTCACTAGAGTTTGGAGTCTGTACGTTCTGCTGCTCCCTGACACTTTTTTACCTATTCATGACGCTATCCCTTTTCATACACGTATGGACACTGGTCTCATAGCATACATATCTGAGGGCTCTGGCTGCATCTAGTGAGCTTTTGGGTTCTCAGTCCAGATAACACAAACCATCAAAACAATCTTGTCCACAAACCCAGACTCCAGCCCTCTGGCTACGCTTTGGTTAGCCTCTCTATCACGCTCAATGTCTCTGGGCCCTGCTGCTGTCCAGACACAAACGTACAATCCACAATACCAAAATCATAAACACTGCATGGAAACCAGACTGTATGACTGCTCCAGCCAGGCACAGACCAGAGCAAAACTGTTGTCTCTTTGTTACCACCCATCTCTCTGCACATAGCAAACACCGACACATAAACTGCATCTCAACAGATGAGTGACTCTTTAACAGCTTAACTGTAGATTTGAATTGGAAATTCAAATGAAAATGTCAAAATAGTAAAGCAGATGAATCTGAGAGCATAAAAGAGTGAAAAGCTTTTTCCTGAACAACAACAACAAAAACACTTAAAACACTGCCCATGAATATGTGCCCAAGAAAGGAGCTAACCAAGAAGTGGGCTGGGAAGCAACTTTTCTATGAATGAGCAATGGATTGGCTGTGTATTTACACATTATCTATCATCCTTGCCAGTTTCTGAGTCACAACAAGTGTTAATGCCATTAATCCAAAGAAAAAAGTACAAAAGAAATCCAAGCAGGCATCCATATAAACACACAGATTCATACAGACTGTGCAGACATCATTCATATCTTCTTCTTTTCCTTTTGGCTTTTTCATATATTTTTATTTACTTAATATTTCACCAAGACACCCCTGGGATTATAATCTCTTTTGCAAGAGAGACTTGGCCAAGAAGCCAAACTGGTCCAGATATATGAATTCAAACAATGTGTATGCAACATATTTGTTATTAGACACATGTGGATTTAAATACGAAACATGGTTTGGAAAAAATACTAAATCTGTAAGACATTTTAAAAGCCCTCTAAAATCTGCATGAAACCACAAACTCCCTAAAAAAAAATTATTCAGAAGAAGCGGACAAGCTCAATAATGACTGGCAGCTGGCCAGGGGCATGTTTATCCAAAGGCTGCCCTTTACTTCAGTTATAAAATGGGTTTATTGGTTGTTTCAAAGTAAAGGCCTGTTGGATGGCCATCTCTCTAGTTTCATCACTCACATCATACCTAAACCACACTCACCCTACTTGAATAACTTAGGAAAAGTTAATAATGATTCCAAGAGACATAATTATGCATATGAAATCCATGAGTCATTGTATGGCCCATTGGCTGCTCCGTGTTTCAGGATTTCTGTTGCTCATTCATAAATCTCCTGTGTGGCCCTCTTTTCCATCCGCCACTTCATCAGCTCCCCTGATTACCTGTTCCACAATAGGGCTGTTAGAGAGTCTAGACTGCTGCAGACTGAGGTGGGAGTACATACACACACACACACACACACACACACACACACACACACACACACACACACACACACACACACACACACACACACACACACACACACACACACACACACACACACACACACACACACACCCAACAACCAGGCACACACTAATTGTGTAATCTGCCAGTGTGCTGTGCACAGAGCATTAACATTGGGGCAAGTTTTGTCAGGGTGGCTTTAGTATTCTACCAGCATGTGTCATCACGGCAGAGCACCCCCGGTATCCCACCATAACTGTCTATGTACATGCACGTATGCAAAAACCACAAGCATGTTATAGAATTTAAGCTCATCCATCCTGCACAGAACAGGAAAGCTTTGACCTTCCTGACCTCATACCAACATGCATTGATGTACTTGTGAGGACCTGTGCTGAGTCGTCCCCTTCTTAAAAAGTTCTCACCCTCATGACCTAAAATGGTCCTACAGAAGAACGGACAAACTATCACATATTATTCAAACTAATCTGACCCTGGAGACCATGCTTCACCGTTACTTAAGCACAGTGATGTTATCTGAAGTCCATAAAGTGCTCCTTGTTAGCACCCAATCAACTCCACGTTTATGTGCAAGGGAAAAAAAAAAACATTCCTAGGGGCATTAAGCAGACGAGCAGTGAATGCAGACTTTGGATTTATTACCCTTACGGCTAAAGGGTGCACTACGGAGAGAGCACCCTCTCTGTCTTCGCCTGTCTTCCCTGCAGCAGGGAAGACAGGCGAACAACAAGTGAAATTGAGTCACGGCTGCATGCTGAAATATGGAGTTTGTGTTGTTTGACAGTGGTATTATCAAATACAAACACCCTAATGCTATGAACACACAAACACAGTTAGAGTACACATGGAATGCTATGCTCTCACAGACCAAGAAGAACAGTCCCGTCTTTATCCCCATCTTTGGCAACAGTCACTTCCTCAGGATATGGTCCAGTTTGGTTTAACTTCAAACACGACCTTTCTTGCCCTGTCCTCTTCCCTCTTCTCTACACCTCTCTCTTTCTCTGCCTGTCTGTCATATTTCCTATTATTTTTCTATGGTCTTCTCATTTTTCCTGTTCCTCCAAAGAAACCAGGAACACAAACTAAAACAGGAAGACTAAAGAAAGGAAAGCGCGAACAGAGGAGAAAACCTAAGCTTTCTACTCTGCACTTGATAATCAGGGAGGGGCCTGAGCCACCATACCATGCTGCTGATTTCCGCTTTGTCAGACCAAAACCAACCATGACTTATATCCTCATCTCAACACACTCAACCCCAAATTATCATCTACCGAGAATGACAATCAAGCCCACCCACAACTTTGGCGATGGCGCTACCTCGAAACAGGACAAAGACCAACAACTACCACCTTTACCGCATTTGGCACACTGTAATCAACCAGAACTGAGGCAATTACTGTGTGTGTGTGTGTGTGTGTGTGTGTGTGTGTGTGTGTGTGTGTGTGTGTGTGTGTGTGTGTGTGTGTGTGTGTGTGTGTGCGTGTGTGTGTGTGTGTTTGTGTGTGTGTGTGAGTGTTGTGTGTGTGTATGTGTATGTGTATGTGTATGTGTGTGTGCATTCATAAAAGAATGTGAATGGCAGGGCATATGCCATCATGGATTCATTCAAGGAACTAAAGGGATTAACATAACTGACGAGCAGGTGTGTGTGCAGCAGCGAGAGAGAGAGAGGGAGAGAGAAAGAGAGAGGGAGAGAGAGAGATAAACAAGTCCTTTCTATCTTTATATGTATGCGAGTCTTACCTCCCTTAATAGTACCCAATGTGCTCATACAGCAAAGCATGTTTTAAATAAGTACTATGATTTGGAAACCGCAGCTGGAAAACAATTAGATCTCATTTAATCAGCTCATCACCCCACTGAAGTTCAACTAAAGAAAATGAGATCATAGTTTGTAGCGCCTTGCCAGTGAATGACATCCTCGGCCATAATCAAAATGATTTAATGAGTGTTAAATACAATAAGTCTGCTTGAGAATAATGCCAGCATGACTTCAGTCAACACAGGACAAGCCAGTCATTTTGATCACGCATCTGACCACATTAAACCAACGCAGGATCATAATTGTTGTCATCAGTGATGTTGTCATTGTCATCAGTGTTTAGCACCCAACAATCCACACCCTAATAATGGTACGTTGTCAGATGTATTCCAGGAACTGAAAGAGGGCCACGTTTCAAACTTATTTTCTTTTTCTTTCTATACTGCTGAATAAATATATGATGAAATGCTCTCATGAAATGGATCATGACAGGAAGAAAATGCTGCTAGTAGCACATGATTCATTTCGGATGTCAGTAGTTCAGACAAGAAGCTTTCATTAGATCTTTAAAAAAACACTTCAAGAGGGCAAACCTTTCCCAAGGCAGCACAGTTTTCCCCATTATGTCATTGTACCTAAAAGCAATGGTCACACGATAGTTGACGCTTATGATGGATTGTGAATAGCTCAATACTTTTACTCTGAGTTTTGTAATTGCCATTTGTTAGATTTCATAGTTATCCATTTTTTTCCCATTCATTTTCTTGTAGACATCACAATAGGCTCATCTTCAGCCACTGATATGCTTTGTGGGCCACGGGTCTGCTGGAGTGTATCCCAGCTGATTATGAGCAAAAGGCAGGGTACATGCTGGATGAAACACCAGCTCATCATAAGGCCACATGAAAGACAAACACCCACAAAAAGACATGGGAAGAATGTCTGAGTGGAACCTTCTTGCTGTGAGGCAACAGCAAAATATACTGCGCCACTGTGCCACAGTAGTGAATGTTCTAGTTTTCCTTTACATTTAAACATTCTGAATCACCAGAATTTACAATATGCGATAGATCTTACGGGGATATCACTGTGTAACTTTCGCCCAAGCATTGTTGGTATTATCCACAATGTTAGTTGCAAGTATCTTGGAATTCCCCGTCTTTCTATGGTAAGGAAAACTTCAAATAATCCTGCTTCTCCATGCTGAGTCAGATCACATGTTCCATTCATCATGCAGGCTGCCTCATGGTAAACGCTGACTGCTTTTTCAACACAAAGTGTTCATTGACGCTTCGTACTTGCTAGTCCACAACGACTTGAAACCATTATCACGAGCATGATGGGCAAACAAGAAGAAGACTTGGTAGTTACACAAAAACTCTTTGCCCTTTGTAATGATGAATTGAAAAACTGTCAATGCAGGGCTACACAAAATATTTAATTACCTGAAACAAAAGTCTAACACTTCACTTATAATTTCAGGAAACTATGAGGCCTCCATAGCTGAGTCTGGCCCACATGTCTGGATGACTGAAGCTGAGAACTTCAGAGTTAGTGAAAAACCAGGGAGACCTGTCTGCACAATATAAAATACATCAGTCAGGCCTCAATAGCACTGGGACTTCTAACATTGAATGTCACCACCTACTAAGGGCACTCATGGCAAGATTGTTTTAGTAAGTTGGCCTTGATCTGTTGTGTATGTGTCAGACATCATGATTTTGTACCCCTGTCAAAAATATTGTTCAACCAAGAGCATTTTCTTTAAACATGTCTGGACTTTTTCAAAATTAGACAAATGTTTCTGAGAAATTTAACCACAGAAAAAAAAAGGATTACACTCAATTTCTTTTTTGACATTCTTTTCCGGATCTGGAAAACACAAATTTAATTGATGTGAATTTTCTTGATTTTCCAGGAGTGTGAAAATGCTGGTTGTACACTCAGGTCAGGGTGTATTTCTTATTCAGTCAGGCTTGGTGGCTGATGTGTGTCTTGGCTTGAGCTGCAGTAAAATTAAGATGAAATATGAGCAGAGACAGCAGGCTACCTGTTATCACTTTAAATATTTTCTTTCCACATTCCCAGAGTCAAACTTCAACAAATGACTGTAAATTAGATTAAATGGGGATAATGTCATTTAAATCAATCTCTGCAGAGATGACGTTGTGGCTCTCCATTCACTGAGAGGTCAAAGCTCTACAGTTCACTGAGTATGACCTCCCATAATTTAATTACATACATGCATACATACATACATTTTCTGCCGCTTCATCCGCCATAGTGGGTCATGGGGAGCTGGAGCCTATCTCAGCTGGCATAGGGCGTGAGGCGGGGGACACTCCAGGCACGACGCCAGTGCACCGCGGATTTAATTACACATAATAATTAAAAATAACAGTGAGAAAATGATCAATGTTGCATAATACCTTCCATACTTCTTCAAAGAGCCCTGCCATTGTTCCAGGTGGGAGGTCAACAGATGTAAAAATACTGTACGTATCAAGGGAAGTATGAGCCTTTACTTTTCTCACAGCACTGACTTTAAAGGTGACTCTCTTTGTAAGGTCATCAAATATTGACACACACACACGCACACACGCACACACACGCACACACACACACACACACACACACACACTAACACACACAAACATATATATACAGTGGTCCCTCGTTACTTGTGGTTAATGTCTTCCAGGACCACCCATGAAATACAAAATTCCGTGTTATAGGGACAACCTATTTATTTTATTGTTCACGGTAATTTAAGCATTCATGATCCCTCCCCCACACTGATATTAAACCACCTTATACCTGTATAACTTTTCCCACACTATTACTGACTGTTTAAAGCACTTTTGTGTTTCACGAAAGTGCGCTGAATTCCGTGAGTCTCGGAACACAGCGCACACACGGTTGCTGTCATCCAATAGCATGCACGTAGAGTATCACGTGACTACCCACTAAAAATCCGTGATGTAGTGAAGTTGTGCATCTTGAAGCGCGAACAAGCAAGAGATTACTGTATATATGTATACATTTCAGAGATCATGCCTTGCTTTTCTGTCATCCTTTGGCAAAATCATTAATGTGTGTAAAATTGTTCAGTAAACATACAACAGAAACTGTTGACTAGTAAAAGTCATTTCTGATGATTACACTGAACGGCAATTTTATGCTACAATCTTAAGGATAAAATTGTTTCTGGCTGTGTAGATGAAGTCATTATCCTTTCAATAACCCTTATCAGGTCTGAAATGTTTGATCGCTAAGAAACAAATGGATGGCAGAGACAAACTGGCAACTAAGGTGTCTCTTGCTGCCTAATGTCTCATCATTGTGCTTGAACATCTCCATAATGTAACTATAAACTCATCATCAGTGCCAGGCTGTGCTGTGGTCCGTGTCAATTCAGAGCACTTGCCCCTCCAGCTCCCTTTGCGTGGCAGCTGTCCATATTGGCCTTACTTGGCTTCCTTGTTTAGCTTCACCTACCTGTCAACTGAATGGATTCTAATGCCAAACAATCTCAAATTGGACAACCTTTTAAAAATAAACAGCTGAACAAACTGTGAAGTAATACCACAAGACTGGCAAAATAATTACCAGAACACAGTGGCTGTAGCGCAGGCCCCCCATTCATGTGAGGAGTTAAACCATATTAGGTTGGTGATGACAACATGCCAAACAATAAGAGCAGATGCTCCAGCAGGGTTGTACAGTATGTTTTATAAGAGGAGTCTCTGGCGCTGTTAGCGATTCCTGCTAATAAAAAAACATCAGGGGTCTTCCTGTTTTGTCTCCACGCTGCTACAAGAGCTGACAATCATTCAGGCCTGAAACATTCTTCCCAGTGTTTTCTTTACCTCGGCAATAAAGGCTGAAACCTGACCTCTGCAAGGAACCATGAATATGCCTCTCCAAGGGTCTCAAGAAAAATGGAAAATATCAGCCATAAATGACAAATATTGGTCATAGCAGCACAGTGATCACATTATATAGCTTATATATTCTGTGAGAAGCCTGACAAAAGATGTCACACACAAACACATCTGAAGGCCCGTTGACTTTTAAAGACAATTTCAGTATCTTAATTGTCTGGTGTTTGATTGCTTTAATTCAAAGGTCAAATTTTAAGAGAGGAAAATAGGAGGAATGGCGTTTTTTTTTTAAATTATCCCTTGTTTGTTACAGTATTGCCAGTCAGGAAAATTGGTGTCATGGTTTAATTGATTACTTGTCTACAACAGTAAAAATGTGTTTACAATCTGGAAAAACATCTGCTTGTCACAGTCTGTCTGTGATTGATATTTGCTTGGAGAAGTAAAAAGTAGGTGTTTACTCAATGTGATGTGATTTCATTACAGCATGGTGTTGTTTATGGTTGTAATAGACTACAAGTAACATAAGATTAAACAGAATTTGTGTGTGTCTATGTGGGTCTGTATGGTTTCACTAAGTACAGTCTGAATTATATTTAAGTGTGTGCACTGGAATGCACATTATACTCTGTATCATACCTTTACATAGAATCCATTGAATTTTTCCAAGATCTTAAAATACATTTCCGATGTTCTAAATGATGTGCAGTAGCACAATATGTGAATATAATGATAGATCTGTTCTTGGAATATTGAGTGGCATTGTGGGAAAACTTTTTGTTATGTCATTCTGACTGAAAGTTGAGGTTCAGTGTAAAATGATAAAGTTGGTGACCACAAAGCGGCAGAAGTATTTTGACAGAACTGGCAATTGAGCTTCTGACAGAAACCTTTACAACAACCCTTAGAGCTAAAAAACTGAAAAAAACACAACAAAAACAACAATTGTCTAAAAATCTATTACCCTGGAATCTAAAAACACACTACAGACAACAACAAACATCAATTTATACTTCAAGGTCCAACCAAAAGTGATAGATGATAACAACAAAGCACACACACATTCAAAAGTTTGAGAGGAGTTCCAAAGAATAAGTCACAGAGAAGACCTATTCAAAGAGAAGCAACAAAATTACTTTTTTGAACCTAAATGAGCATGTAGGTTCATTTAGACTCTGGTGTCTTAAATTAAGAATAAACTTAATGTCTAAACGTGTTTTAATATTACAGGTTAAACTCGAAACTCTGGGAATATACAAACTAAAAAGCTAAAAGATTTGTTTCTTTAGTTCCTTCCGTCATTGACCTTCTCCTTACCTTGACTTTTTTACCCATTAAATGACTACAACTAACCCATCAATCTTTCTGTCAGTGACATACTCTTTCTATGGATAAATGTGTGAAGTTTATGTAAAATACAATATAAAAAGCAGAATAAAAATAAATGGCCATATACACAAAGCAATTGTGCATCTGATCTCTCTTGATCTAACATTATTACATATCAGGGTGTCCTGCATGAAAACGCTTGAATTCCTAATGTTGTCTCATTTTGCAATGAATCAGAATAATTCATAATAAGATTTAATAATGGTGTTGCACTTTGAACAAAGATACTTTAAATAAATATTTTTAACAAAATCCCTGCATTATGTACTGGAGCCTGCTGGTTCCTGCTGAGGTGGCAGGTTTGAAAGCAGCATTTATAGCTTGGGAGGGGGCTAATGACCCCACAAGTCCCCACAAAAATGAAAATATTTCAGCAGCACTTTAAACCTTCATAAAGACACATGTTTAACTTATGAGAACTAACCAAGAGAAGTTCATCCATACTTTACAGTTCTGTGATACTTTATTCTGGTATTAGCCAGAAAAACATTCAAAGGCTGCAGCTGATCCAACAAACGCAGGCCTCTAACCTACCCTCAGAGAAGTGACAACATCCCATCAGCCTCTGCTGCACTTCACTGGCTGCCTGTACTTACTGCTTGTTTTCAGAGCCTTCAATAGATCTGGCTTCTTCTCAAATCTCCCATCTATGAACTCCTTAGGAGCCTTAAAATCTCTTCAAAACTCACTTTTATTATATGGTTATGAATGGTATTTGCTTTTGAGTATTTTTTACAATTTACATTATAAAGCAAAATCATTTCATCTTATTTCATTGTATGAAGTATTTTGTGGTTTGAAAGATGCTGAATGAACATCGTTGTACTCTATGGTACATCCATCACCTGGCAAGATAAAGTGCTCAGTTATGTTGGTTTGAAATCTAAGTTGTTGCACCAAATCAGGTATAGTTGAGGTGTATATTGGGAACATATTGGGGGCGGAGGTGTATATTGGGGGCGGCAGTGGCTCAGCGGTAGAGCAGATGTCTTGTAGACAGATCGCCCCAACCATCGGCAGATCGACTATGAGCTTGTTCCTATCTTCAAATGCTTGTAAGTCGAATATCCGTAAGTCGAGGACTATCTGTATATTTTCTTTCAGACAGGGCATATTCAATTCCAAAGCACTATATATTCGCTTTCTGATCCTACATATTTGATTCCAAAATGCCATATATTCTCTTTCTGACACTATATATATTCTTCCCTTAAAGAACAACTCACTAAGAGAGTCAACATTTCACATGTGGTTCCAGCCTCACACCCTCTAATACACACCTTGCATTTTTTTTGTAGTACATAGATGACAGAATTAATATTGTGGCTGCACGATGCAATTAAAATTTTGCTCGGTCCTAATGCTTCCAGACCCACTTAAAAAACTCTAGCTTGCAGACTCTATTAGCTCCTCAATGAAAATACTGTTTATATTTCATCTTTTCCAAAAACAACCGTAAAGAAAAGAATGTGGAATGGATGTAACTTGTTTAAGCAAGGACATTTCATGCTGACATTGCAATGGACTGAATTATTAATGCACAAAATTATCTATAAACAATGTGATTAAGCTGAAGACTGACAAAAAGCAATGTTGCAATTTATGAACTTGATGAATTTAAGTGTGAGTAAATGGACTACAGCAGAACTTGGAACGGCTCTGTTTGATATGTCACTGAGTTCAGAGATAATCCCAGAGTAGAGGTAGTCCTCAAGATATGGACATACAACTTACAATATTTGTAGATATAGACAATCGTGCGCAACCATGTCCGACCACTGTAGTCCCCCTTCCTGCTGCAAACCACGCCGAGCAGTTTTTACATCATGTCAAAATAATTCAGCACATATCAGACTTAGTGAACAGTTTAATCTGATGTCAGACATCATGTGACTTTCCTGTTGACTCATCATCTGCAGCGTTTCACCCTTTTATTCACATGTCTGCAACCTTCTGAGCAATGCACACACAATGTATTTACGTGTATGAGGACATTTGCAAACAACGGGGCTGCCAACAGTTTGTATCAGATTAAAGGTTAGAGCCAGCAATGTAGATTATAGGATGGCTGTAAGAAAACTGTCACAAAAGGCCTGTTATTTTATACATCTTTCAAATTATTGATATGGTTGTCCCCCTGTGGGAGGTAGACGATGTAGGAACCATGATGATGTTAACTATTTTGAATTAACTGAGAAATTCAAAGGAAATAAAACACAGTAATGAAACATAAAATATTGTGTTGGACTTTTGATTACAAGACAGGACATTAGTGCGTCATTCACTTGTGTGAATGACACACTATCCCTGAGGATAAAATTTATTCAGCAGAAGTAGAGATGTAAAAATTACATTTTGGTACTACAGTAGTTTATTTAGTTTATGTTGTTTTATGTCCTGTAATTGTTTCTGGTAAGGGAATCTGAGGGAATAGTACTTTTGTAATAAGCGGAGTAATGGCATTTAAATGACCTCAAATGGTGATTATAGATTAAAATTTAATAAAGAACGACTTATGAACAATTCATCTTACAAACACCCTCTTGGAACCAAATATATTCATACGTTGAAGACTATAACGTTCACGTCCTAACAAAAAAACCTTTGTCCTCTTTATAACCACTGAGGATTACATTACAGTGAGTTCTTATTATTTTCTCAAAGCTCTGACATATTTCCTGTGCTAACAGGGAAACTTACAATAACTGACCCATTACAGAGAATTGGAATAGAAGAAGCAGCGGTCACTCTTCATATAATACAGTGATTCACTGTGAAAGAGTGAGGACAGATGGATAATGTTTGACATCTCTTTGGCCTGATGTCTCCAGCATCAGGTGTTTCTGACATGTTGTGGCATAGAGAGCCTGAAAATCACCGTAAGGTTTCAAAATATTGTCAAAGTCTCAAGCCTGTCAATGGCAACAGAACCTTGTCAAGACAAAAAACAAGATGTTCTCTCCACAATGTTCTGATTTCATAGTTTTACTGTCAAAATATCACCAAGAGCCGAGCAGCACAAAAAAACACTGTTAGTATCTTCATGATGGTGCTCCTTAAGCAATGGCTTTTCCACCCATAAACGCTCTTCATGTACAGCCTGTGTACCACAGACACAGATTATAGAGAGCTAATTTTATACTGAGCAAAAGTATGGATTACAACCAGATATCAACAGTCAAACGATGATTTCTTTCAAGAAAGAATGACGAGAAGTTACTCAGCTGACAGCCAAGAAAATTAAATGCTCTATATTCTCAAGAATCAGCAGGAAGAGCCAATTTCAGAATCTGAATGACTGTAAAGATCAATCGTTGACCTCATGAGAAAAAAATAAACCAAACTGAGGCCCTTTGTCAATACCATCAATCATACGACAGTCACAGCTGTTCAAGAAGGTCAATCATCATGTCAGGAAACCTGCGCCTCTCCAGTATGAATGTGCGTGAATGGGTGAATTCGAGTTTGCGTTGCAAAACACTTTGAGGTAATCAGACTATGTACAGACTATAATTACAGTCTATTTACATTGTATATATTTACATGTATATAAATGTGTGCCTCATAAACTTATATAGAAAATTGTTACATCAATTAGACAGAGCTAGAAACCTAAAGTAAAACAATCTACAAGAGCATGATATTTCGATATATATGATACTTTGCTTCCATGTACAGTAATTAAAGTAGTACGCATAAATAAGTAGCAAAGTAATAAAGATTAAAGACTGTCTGCATACCACTCCATTTTGACTGGAATATTTGTGGAAATCAGTGGCAGGCCGTGCATTTCATACCTAGGTCTTCAAGTGATGTTCTCCTCAGTCAAACATGAACAAATACATCCCATAATACTGTAAGCGGCTCCCACCGCTGCCACCAATGTAGCGTTCAGGACTGAGGCGGTTATAACGTCTCTCAAACAGGACAAAAAGCATCACTTCTGAAGAGGCTTCAGCCCCACTCCTTTTATTGTCACTAGCACAGAAGAACCCGCGGCCACACCTTTATAGACGCCACACACGTACGTCACAGAACAAAACCGACTGAAATGACCATCATTTATGACACCAGAGCTAGAGAAATGAAATACAGACATACACTAACACACTACTAGATGTTGCATCACCTCTATCAGGTATAAAACAGGCTATTTTCCAGCAGGGACACAAGTCTCTTTGTGTATTTCCACTACTATCACACAGCTTGGGGATTTTCGCGAGTCCAAAAAAGTTTTAGCCTTTTTTTTCCTAAAAATAGGAACGCCGCTGTGGCTACACAGGTTGTGTTCTTATATTAATCCTCTTGCCTCCCTGAATATAACGCCTTTTGTTTCGTCTTTCTATCTTATCCGGTTCCTGAGATATGTGCAAAAAAGTGTACAAGAGTTGAAATTTGACCTTGACGTAGTTTCACAAGGTCAAGGTCATCATCTCATTTTCATTTCCTTTGCTGCCTTAGTAATGTGTTTTTTGTTTCATCTTTCTATCTGCAACGGTTGTGAAGATATTTGGTGGACAGACAGACGGGCGGACACACAAACACTGACAATTACAATACATCACCGCTTCATGGGATGTAAAAATACAACTAATTATGAGATGAATGCAAAGGATAGCACTTGAAGTAGAATGCATTTCCATA
The DNA here is from genome assembly GCA_013358685.1 of Antennarius maculatus. Taxonomy (NCBI): domain Eukaryota; kingdom Metazoa; phylum Chordata; class Actinopteri; order Lophiiformes; family Antennariidae; genus Antennarius; species Antennarius maculatus. The sequence goes on along the minus strand of CM023611.1, from coordinate 12,752,193 downwards.
ATGGCCCGAAAAACATGATAAGCAGTCAACATTATTTAAATTTAAAATATTTAAACTCATTCTGCAATCTATATACCACAACAACTGTTTCACATCTCATCAAAACCTTAACGACAAAAAAATACAGTCGAAAGTGAAGGAAAGATAATCTTGTGTTGATTACGCTGGGCGTATGTGTTAAGAGTTGTTTTCCACTTTACACCGATACAAGCATGTCTTCCATCCATCTTTACAGTAACAAGAACCTCTCTGTACTGCAAATGAGCCTCATGCCTGTTATCTCTGTTTACACACAGCACTGAGCCAATCGTCGGTGACAGGAGAATTACGTCTACATTGTGTCACTATTGAACAAGTTTGGGGTTTAGAAAAAAAAAAAGAAAATCACTGCAGAGCCTTAACTGTTCCAAAACACAGTCAAGCAAGCAGCAAGCATGCATGTAGCTGTGGCCAGACAAACACCAGGATTGACATCAAATGCCCAGAGCACAAAGAGCCGGACCACAGAATGGCCTTGTGGCCACTTGGACAACAATAGGTCTGACCTCACCACAGGTTAATTAAGAGTCTGACCAGGCTGACCAACAGATTCCAAAGTTTAGAGCCAGAGACCCCAAGATGTTCTTTTTCTCTAAACATGTTATCAAGGCCTTGCAACAGAGTACATTGGTTACATTTTTTTTGAGTCAGCTTAATTAGGTCATTACAATATTTCATAGTCTATTTTGGTCTGTAGCATGTTAGAAATTATAACATTAGATGAGGTTTAGTGTCAAAAAAGACTTTCAGCAGAAGAACATCAATTCTATGGTTTTTGCACTGGAGGGAAGTTATTATTATGACTAATGTCATGATATGACAGCAAAAGGCCGGTGGACAGAATTTGAACCATGAAAAGACTATAGGTCTCTGAGGCACGATGCCAATAGGATGTCCGGTTGGTTGTGGCAGAGGTGCTGGCTGAGGCAGTGTAAGGACAGACCAGAGGCTTGGACCCGGTCCAGGATATAGTATGAGGTTCTGGATGCGATCCAAGCCAGCTGGAGAGCAGCAGAGTCAAGTCCTGCACTAACCTGGATCTATGTAGCCTGGCTGCACCGCTGACAGATTTATCAACCTGGACTTGGCTTGACAGAATCGCCTGCTTAACTGAAATGTCTACAACTATATCTCACTCATTCACTGCATTCCTGTTTCTCTTTTTCCTTTGCTGTCTGCTTTCATTACTTTTCATAATTTTTTCTCCTTCACCTTCCGTCTTTAATGGCAAATTTAACTTTCAGGACTATATTACTTGAGCAGCAGAAAATTCCACTCCATAGTCATGTCAGTGTAATTGAACATAATTATGCACTCAACACGACTCCATTAGTGTCCATGACTGTATGGCATATCTCATAACCCTGCAATACCTCATGCTGCAGTAGCTTTTCCAATGTCAACCGATATTTTCTAAACCATCTATATTGAAGCAAACTTAATATTAGCAGCCATGACTGCAGGCACATAATAAAAACTGCATTAGAGGAGAGATGGCCAGACGGCGGCAAGGAGTCAAGGAGTGTGCTGTGCTGCTGGGGTGAGGTGAATGTTGGGTTGCACACCTGCCTGTGTGATTAAGGTGTGGACAATGAGGCCTCTGTTGTTACCTGTCCACCTGTCTACAGAGTGAACCCCTCAGCTATATCTCTGAAGACCCGAATTCCTCTCGACTCCTGGCTTGCTTCTGTTCGGCCCACGGTCTCCTGGATAACACACACATACACACACATACACACACACACAGCTGCTATCTACTAGCTATTACGTTACCCCTAAAACTTTCTATCATTGTGAAACTCTTCATGCTCAGAGTGACTAAAGACCTGATTTAAGCAGCTCCCTCTCACTTCACAAGAAAAACAAAGTAAAGAAATGTTCAAATATAGAGTAAGAATTCTTTGTTACTGTAAATAATGATAATGCATTTTCCTGGGAATTGGCTAATAACCTATTTATCAGCTTGAAGTAATAAAGTCCTTGGTTGCAACTGCCTCCGAAACCCCTTTATCGTCTGTCTGTCTATAACCCATTCTTTAGCCTCCCCCACATATGTCTGGTCCAGCCTGTGTTAAATGAAGAACACACACAAAGTATCATCAGACATGAAAAATGTGGATGTAACATTAACATTTAGAGGACTTATTAAGTCTGATGCAGAGGAGTCTCCCTGTGGTGTGTGTGTGTCTGTGTGTGTATGTGCGCGCATGCGTGCGAGCATGCATGTGTGTGTGTGTGTGTGTGTGTATACAGTGAAAACATACTCTGTTTGCCCAGAGTATGGTTTTTTCTAGCATTTAATGCTTTACTCATGAGGGAACTATATCTCTCATCCTGTCTCTCTTGCTTGAGTTGCTCTTTATTGCTCATGTAGATGTCCTTCAGCATTTTCCTGCTATTTTTGTACTGTATCTCTGTTGCTGGTTGCATTATTACCTAAAAACAGTTACAACGTAGGGCAGATTACTGATCAGAAATTAATGAATTCTACAGTTCTATTGAGATGTTGTGATGACAGGTTTCTATTTCAAAAGCCTATTAGCTTTAAATCATTCATATTCTGTTGTTTCTGTGCTGTGCAACTGAAGATATCAAGGGAGAATTACAATTTAGGAATACTGTATACATTACAGTGGAGAAATGTATTTCTGGAAGCAGCAGATGCTCCCATCTGAATGCTAAAACTTTTCCTATTCCCTTGTTCAAGTGTCTTCAATCCCCTTGCAAAGGGATTCTACAAACTTATTTTCTGCCTGAGAGGCCCATGACAGCATTAAATTATGCATACATGCATCACATGTAGTGCAATGATTTCTAAGGCCAACTACCTTATAAATCCCTTCCTGTTGTCTGTGTTTGACAACTTTTTTTCATTGCATGAGGTAAAGTTGACAAGAATGACAATTGGTTGTATGTTTAAAGATCACTCTTCAAGTGGGAATCATTTAGTTCAACACATTTTAAAAGCTTAAACATGCAATATTTAGTGCTCTTAAACAGCCTTAAACAGCATTGATAATTACTCTAAAAGTAATCCATTCAAAGGGAAAACTTTCAGAAGACTGATGGTAATTAGGTCTCAGAGTGATTCATAATATTTTTTTTCTTTTTTATAAACTTCTAAAAAGCTTAGACATGCTATACAATTGACAGTAGGCCTAACCTAGGTTAAGAGGCCACAATAGTTTCCAGATTTAACAAAAACACTAACATTCTGATGGTGCAAATTTTGTCAATTTGTTTTGCTGCAATTTTCCAAAGTAGAGTAATGAAAACCTTTTTAGAGCAAGCAGAGAAAGTGTCTGAGGCTGTACTGTTAATACCAACCTTTTAAGCTCTCCCAACTGCGCTGTTTCATGGCCAAAGAAATCCATTACAAAAAACCTCAAGGGTTCCGACTTGTATTGTTTTATGAGAATCTAATACCCCGTGTTTAGATTATTTGAACTCAGGATCCAAATTCACTGCAAATGTAGCATCAAAATCTTTGTCTGGCTGAAAACATTATTTTAGCCCCGACTGAAAGAAGAATAGATCAAAGTGGAGGTTTCTCCCTATCAATGACAATCTACTTTCCCACAATCCTTTTGGTTGTTTCACATCCACTACATGAACAGAGATTGGGAGTAATATAGTATGTGACTGAGGGCCAGTAGTGATTTAAAGTGAGGCCTTTTAATCCAGCAGATATAAAATAACCAATGAAACACTGAGCACCAACTCCCTATGTTCCCTTCCAATAGAAGGCCTAAAACTACTGAGAGGCCAACCAGTGCAGCCTCTAAATTTTAAGTGACTATTCTGCTGCAAAGTAACCGCCACCAAAGCCAGTTGTTCAAAAACACAAATCCTATACATCCCCAACCTTCTCTGATTCCACATCTTGTTATTTATTCCAAATGAACAATATTTCAAACAGACAAGGATCTCAGGGCTATTATTAGGAAAGCAATGGATGAGTGAATGGATCTGTGTCACCAGATATCACACGAAATTAAATGCACTGCATTGTTTGGATTTAAAAACAAAACCTCGGACTCAGAATTTTTGAAAAAGAGTGAGAACATGTAGATGTTTTAGATTCAATTTATTGAGCATTTAATGAGGCAGAAAGTTCTCTGTGCTGTTAGATATCGACATTACCATAGATGATGATGAATAAATCCAAGCTACCATCGAACAAAAAGAGGCTTTCGGTGCAGGGATTCTTTTCGAAGCTGGAAAGCAGCAAGGCCTTGACTTGATTTGTCTTTATTTGACTTGTTCCAGCCTCATTGCTTAGATAAAAGGCCATGCTGACATTGTTGAATGCCTTACCTATATTTAGAAATAAAATGGAGCAAAGATGACAGGATGACATCAGAGAGGCCCACTACCTGCTCTGCACACTCAACAACAGCATAACCGACAAATGTATGTGAGCATATTCACAGGAGCCACAAGCCACCACCCAGTGGTTTCACTCTGACAGGCTGATTACTTCAAGGTGAAAGTGTTCGTTTGTTATTTCATACGGATGTGCACGTGTAAGTGTGCTTGTTGAATGTTTGTGACACCGAAATGAGATTGAGCCTATTAGCGTTACAGTTCTCCTGTGATGTTGTGTGTGTGTGTGTGTGTGTGTGTGTGCGTGCGTGCGTGCGTGCGTGCGTGCGTGTGTGTGTGTGTGTGTGTGTGTGTGCTGCTACTGTGGCCTGTCACCTTCAGTGACCTCAGGGCTGTTTTCACAGACTCACTGCCGTCAATTAGTAGCTCCAGTATTAACTTGTGATTAGAACGCACACAGCTTCCTCGCCCCTCTCCTCATAAAGGTAAGGCTAATGATGTGGTTTATTTCTGTCGTTTGGTATATCTTTCTCTAGTGAGAGAGAGGCGGGATGAGGAGATAGAGAAGATTAGAAGCTCTCGTCTATCCTCCTCTCTCTCTCTCTCTCTCTCTCTCTCTCTCTCTCCTCTCTCTCTCTCTCTCTCTCTCTCTCTCTTTTTTCTCTCTCTCTCTCTCTCTCTCTATCGCTTCTCTCTCTCGCTCTCTCTCTCTCTCCAGGTACATTATGGAATGGATCGTTTTCGGTGCTTTGGCAACAAATCAGGCTATCAGGCTTAGCAAAGTAAGCATGGCTGCAGATGGCTATCAGCCTTATTTGCGGCTAATAAAGTATCTCCAACACAGAATAAACTCTGTGCCCTTTAACCCTACCCTGCCATCCAACAAAAATATCACACTGCCAACAACCAATCCTGCATACTCCATATCCTGCTGCACATTATAAGGAGGCTGTCATATTTCTAAATAATCAGAGACAATGTGCTTGCTTACTGTTTTCACATCAGGCCATAAGGGGCACAATAATTTTCCAGTATAAAGTATAGTGTATTTTACAGTAATGATCAGGTCTCTTTAAACCACATACAAGACACAGTATAGTCTACCATCTACCTACCTGCAGTGAAGCAGATGTTCGATGCTATACAAACAAATCAAGGTGAGACGCATGTAATGATTTAACACAGAAATAGAGTTAGATGAGAAGAACTCACATTTGTACAGTAAACATAATGCAGTCAGTTAATTAACATACAAAAACAGAAACAGCAGGCCTAATTTTGTCCAATGGAAACAAAATTCACTGCACCTGAAGGGATGGGAATTACAATGTTCGCTGGTTGATCAGAAAGAAAATCTTTCTTTGTTTTTACATTTTGTTCTCTAAAAAAAAAATTGCACTATTAAGGTGTTGGTGTAATAATTTAACTGGATGCAGGTTGTATCTTACTATTAATATTTATTCTACTGACATGAATCTGGCATCAGTTCCTGATCTGAGTAATGAATGTACTGTATGTCTTAGACACAGAAACTGTTCCTTTATTTACATGTCTAATGCAACGTCACAACCACTGAATGTCGTTTATTTTTAGCATATGATGTGGGGGGGTTTTCTGACGGGGAACAAATGAGATTCATTTTTTATAGAGGAAACATCTGCCTCTCAGATAAAGTGATGATCAAAGAGTCAACTGTGTGTTACCTCCAAACCATACGGAACACTGTCATTTGGCCAAGGTATTTACTCAGGCAAGTGCGTTTGCACACACACGTGGCAAGAGCCACGGTCAGACAGGGTGGGCTGGACACCACCTCTGCCCTTTTGGTCCTAATTTAAAAGGAGAAACTAGAGGAGAAGAAGACTCACTTTGACCACAACCACTGAATGTACTCTCACATACTGTTGCAATCACACCAGAACAATGCCGCTGCAATCCAAGCACAACATCTGTTCCAGTCAGTAAGTGATTTCCTGCCAGAAACATGTTCAAAAACTACATAGCATAAAAGCAATGGAGTAAAGGAGAAATAAAAGAAAAGAAAGACACATGAAAAGAAAACAAGAAAGTCTGTATTTCCATTTGATATTCAGTGTTTTTTGTGGCACACTGTATCATTTTCCAAGGGGTGAGGTTGCAACACAGTCTGAGCGCTGAGTCCTGGATTTCTTCTCCTACTTGATAAAATGACATTGACATTAGAAAGTGTTAATTGCCAGACATAAAATTGAAAATAATGAAAAGAGAAAGGATAATAACAGTAGAACTTACTGGAATGAACATGAATATGTGTATAAGGGTGTCCGTTTGTCCTTGGTAGCTGTAAGGGTGTGTGTATGCGCAAAATACATATTGTGTAAAGCTCTCCTTCACAGAATTGTGCTCCAAAAAAGTGTTCTACACTATGGTGTGTGATAAACATGGATATTCAGCTTTTACATCAGTAACTATATTTATTATTTAGCACGATAATATGTAATCTTATTTTTTCCCATTACTTTTCCAAAAAAATTCTTTCCAGAAGAAACTTGACCTTTAAATACTGTCACATATAGAAAGTAGTCATAGCCACAGCAAGCTCATTCAGCATCAGCATTAACATTAACATAAAAATGAGCTATTAATTTAGAGGAGACAAAATGAATCAAGAGATATAGGATGTGAGACTGATGCTTGTGCCACAGGACATACTGAGAAGAAGCACAAAAATGTAACCTGGGATATTCTACCAGTGACCCTGTTCATCTGTTAGCCATTGTCCCAGCTTACATGGCCGGGTCGTGTCCTCTCCCTTCAAAGGCCTTCTCATCTGCGGCTCGCAATATTATTCCTCTCTTCCTACAAAAAAGGGCCTGCTGTTATTTGCCCAGTAGCCTCTGCTGACCACCATCCCTCTGTATACCCACACCAGCATTTCAGCACACTCATAAAAGTTAAGAATCCACGAGATCAACACCACTGTAACAGAGTCTTTATTTGGTTAGAGGACACAAGGCTCACACAATAAAACCATTCACGCTAGTTTTTTCTTTCATTTTAAACCTTTTTTAAACAATACCATTCCCACATGAAGAAATTATGCTGCATCATTGTTCCTCTTTCCATGTCTGCTACAATTGACTCATTTAGACCATGGGAGACTTTCTCAAAGTTTGATTTTTTTCTTTACATGTGTATGATAACTATAGTCTGGGTGTGATTCGTCAAAAAAACAGAGGTGGGATTTTTTTTTTTTCAAATAATGAGAAAATATTCAACAGGTCTAATTGTTTTTTCGGTTAATGGTAGGCCCTGTAAGCCTAAAATCGGAACAGTGAAACACTCATATTTAATACAAACTTAAAAAGACAACAAAACATTTAATTTTCTGTGCCGGCCACAATGTAGATGGTGTCTTAGTTAGGCTTGAGAATCACGGATAACAGTTAATCATGTGAACATGGCAAGAGGATTTAGTCTAATGTGAACATTCTGTAAAACGTAACATTAACACCCCATAGATTAAGACTTCACGTCATGTCAAAAAGTGTTTGCTCTGATGTCCGGAGCAAAAAGTGAACAATTTGCTTTCTTGTTGGCGCATCAGCTGGAGCGTTTCATCTTTTTATCCTCATCATCTGCATGGGGACATTTGCGAACATTGAGACTGCCGACAATTCGGGTCAGGAGGAAAGTTAGAGCCAGCAATGTAAACTATAGGCTTCCTGTAAGAAAACTCTGTCACAACCTAACTGTTATTTCTTTTCTTTTTTTAATTATTGATGGGGTTGTCTCCTTGTAGAAGCTAAATGACCTCCTGATGATTGGTGCTCCAGTATAAGTAGGAACCAATGTTGGCTGGATTAGGTTTGTACTTTGAAGCACTAACAGTTTTATGAACCCTAAACTCTGACTATTTTTCTATTTGATGTTAACTATTGGTTGAGTTAACTGAGAAATGGAATAGAAAAATAAGAGTAATCACGAATAAAGTGGCGTGTCAGACTTTTGATTACCAGGAAGCACATCAGTGTGTCATTCATGTCAGTGTGGTGGAATACCTCAGTGGCTTAAAACTTGGCTTAGCTTTTATATCCCCGAGGACAAAATTCATTCAGCAGAGACATAGAGATGTAAAAACAGAGGGATGACACCCACCCCCTCCAAGAAAATTGCACCCTGAGCATAGCTACACTTTCTATACTGTGTGGTAATTTTAACCTGTAGAGTTAAAAACTTGACAACCATCAATAAGTGAACCTATTTCCATTTGTCAACCCTGAAGATAGTGTTTAAAGTTAGGGGATGAGGGTTCAAGTCTGTTGACAAGAGTGAAATAGGTCTTTTAAAATTATTATATTGGTTTACATTACTATTTATCCAGATCATAAATCATTCTCAAAGCATCTCTCAGTGAAAATGACTGAGGTACAGTAACTCTGTAGCCTAATAGAAGCATATGACAGGCCTCCAAATTGTGAAAAAGCCATAGAGTGGAAGATGATGAAAATGTTGCTTTGGAAAATGTTTTCTGTAACTTGAGAGGCTGTGGTGGATAGTCATCTTACCTTTCACTCTCAATTTTTTTGTTTATGTCCTCTGCGTGTGTGCATATGTGTGTAAAGGTGTGCCTGTGTGTGCGTGCGTGTGTATGAGACCCAAAACTTTCCATCGGTGTGAAGGCAAAAGGGACAGTGTCATTTTGTTTTGCTGGGACCAGATAGATCATCCATAAGACGGGGCCAGAGAGCAGCACTCACTGCCGGTGCTGACGCCATCCTTCACCACTAAGCCCACTATCAACAAAGCAGCGACAGTAACCAAGAAAAGCTGTGTTTTTGACATTTGACTTTCCACTATCTTTGCCCTCTCTTCGAAAAAAAAAGCAAACATATAATTTAACAATTACAGAGCATACCCATAAACACTTTTCATGAATCGTCCAAATACTGAGGCTGTAGAGCCTCCAACTACTGTCTCTTTGATCTGTTAAATGGAGCCGAACATAGGAAAATTCCATAACAACAGATGAACAAATAAAAAAAATTACAATCTGGCAAATCATTTCAGTCTGTCTCCGAAGGCACTTTGTCTGCATTTTAAATATTGATCATATATGTAAACATCCATGGTATTGTTTTATGATTGCATTATTTCAAATGTAGCAAAAGTCTGGGAAGTGAAACGTTTGAAATAAACACTGGAAAGCAATTAAATTTTGCAAGAGGAGAACCATATGCTACGAAAATACAGATTTGACTTACATATGACTTCTTTATGATTGTAATCTTTCTCTCCTGCAAGGCCAAAATTTAAAACGTAACTGATTCTTCAGCTGCTTTAGACTAAACAAACAACAGTAATCTTGTCAAATTTGTGGTTTCAACATTAGGGTTTCCGTGTTGTTGTAAATCTATTCATCCCATTCTGATCCCCAGCTAATCCTGAAAGTGATTCTCTTCTGCTTCTTGTACAGCACAGTTAAAACAAAACCTTATATTTTTTTCTCTCTTGCCATAACACACACACACATACACGCAGTCCTCACTTTCCCCCAGACACATCCACATGCGGAAACAGTAGAGAGACCAATGCTGCGGCTAAGGGATCCTGGTCTGTGTGATGTGGAAGCTAAACGTCTACTGTTTCAGAAAATAAACATAGCAGGATTGTCCCACAGTAACACACACTTGACGGCAGACAGACTCATAATATTTCCCCCCATCTGATGACAGCTGGGAGAGTTTTCCATAGTGATAACAGGATTGTTTTCACACCCTCTGGACACATACAGTCTCCTCAGTGTGGCCAGATTCATACAGAGAACCTGTTTAGGGTCCAAAGCACATGCAGCGAAGCAGCCTCGCCCATTGGAGACGGTGACAGAGGTCACTGTCAGTCTGGCTTTTACTTTCCCTCAGTCTCTAAGAGGGAGAGAGACTTATCTCTTTGTCTCTGGCTATTCTAGATCTGTCTGTAGAGTCTGAACTCTGTCATCTGAGTTATTCTTTGCTTTTAATTTCTTTCAATAAACCTGTGCCTGAAACATCTGTGCACAGGCATAAGCATACACACACACACACACACACACACACACGCACACACGCACACAGACACATACACACACACACATACATGCTAGCACACAAACACACACACAAGCAGACGATTTCCAGTGAAGCCCAACTGTCCAAGTAAACTGTGAGCATCGCGTTTTTCATTCTTCATTAAATATTTCTTACTGCTCATTCATATCTGCAGCCAAATTGTCAGGAAATGTCAAGGACATCAGTTTCAATTGAAAATAGAGTGGGGATGAAGTGTGTGGTAGTGTGTCCATCATTTCCTGTTAGGAAGCAGTGTAACAAGGCAGCAGCCATTGATAATCCTTAGGATAACACAGACCAGTCTCCATCAGCTTCCTCGCTCAAGCCGAGACTTACAGTACTTAGACACACACACACACACACACACACACACACACACACACACACACACACACACACACACACACACACACACACACACACACACACACACACACACACACACACACACACACACACACACACACACTTTCCATAACACAGAGAGACCATTCAAAAGCCACACACGCTTCATACACTTGAGTACATTCAACAGCAAGGTGAGAAATCACTGCCTTCTGACGTTCCTCGAACTACCTTTCAAGGAATATTGAGCTGGCCTTTCTCGGTCTTCGTAGAATGACTGTGCATATTGAATACATTCACAGCCACATTAAAAGCAATTGCATTTTCAGAAACACACAATCACAATAGCCCCACAATCATACTTCAACTCACAAAGTTAAGTTCACCTGTGGCGGTTATGGCTGCTGAAATTCAGAATGAGCACCTCTGAGGTTCAGGTGGTTCCCAGTGCATTCCAGAAGCATCTGTCCCAGCAGGTCTGGAGCAGGTGAAGGGTGGTGTTACACGCACCTGACTGAGTGGATTACTCCTTTCCTGATAGAAGGAAAGCAATTACCACATGATAAGGCACCTGACATTGCACACATGCATGCACACTAACAGTCCTAGGCTGACATTAATGAATATAATCAACAGACCGCTGGACAGACTGAAAAGTATTTTCCTATATTTAAAGTTCAGGAACCTGAAAGGCTTTTCATCAGTATCTAAGCATATCCTTTTCTTTAGAACACTTTCAAAAACCAATAGCAAATCACTAGAATCAGACAAGAACTGTCATACTTTGAAGAATGTCTAACACTTTTTATGGTTCCAGCTCTCCTATTCTATTGACATTTCTGTTATTCTTTTAAACTAGTTGAATTATTCTTATGAGCAGGCCAAAAATAATTTAAAGATGGCAACATTGGCTTTGTGAAGTTACTTAACTTAATTTTTTATATCTTCTGAAATTCCAGACACTGATCATTTAAAAATTAATAGTTTAAAAAAAACAATCTGCAGGTTAATCAGTAATTGCTGGTTGATCTGCTGATAGGGTTTTGTCTAAAGGTCTGGCAAGTTTTGACAGACAATACTGTAAAACTAACTTCTAGCATCTAAGTCCAGCGTTGTGGGTTAAATCAAAATTTTGGTTGAGAGAGAAGACTTCGCTGCACTTTATTAACCTCATATTTAACCACACAGATCTGATGAAGTCATTGGTTCTGATGCAGTCACATAAACTCACGTCCAAGCACATGTATTCAATAGCACAAACACATGCTTAAAAACAGGGATACTGTACATTTAGTGCACTATCACCCTCATTATTCTCCTACAGTTCCACAAATGCAAATACACATGCGTGAAGCAACATTCACAAATCTTTAATGCAAAACAGGTTTAAACAAAGGCAGTGATAAAGCCTTTTCATTGTGCTGCAAGTTTGAGATAGCAGGGTGCGGTCATAGAGAAGCCTAAAAGCTCAAAATAATCACTGAAGCCTGATCTAATTTCTGCAGCGCATGAGGAAGAAGAAGAAAAAGACGTTGCTGGACAGGACAGAGAATGATAAATTTTGAACAACATGACAAAAACGTAAAAGGAAACTAAAAAGGAAAGAAAAAAATGTCATTATTTCCTGCGTTTTCATACTCTCAGCCACCACTTTATTCGAATAATAGAGAAAATAGGCAGCAGCAACTTTCTCTAGACAGAACTGAGAGAAAAACATGACAAGCTGCCGCACCAGAGGAGATTCAAAAATATTAATGTGGGAAAAAACCCCACTAGTTCTTAATGGGGACTGTAAATTGAAGTATGGTTTGGGTTTAGACTGGCAGCCACTGGAGTCCGTTGAAGACATGGAAAAGGGCTAGATAACTGCAGGCTTAAGCAGTCTTAAGATACATGGACAGTAGAAAAGTCTGTCAGGCCCTTTAAAGCCCTAAACATCAGTCACTCTAAGCAGCGTGTCCGCCTGCAGGAAATACCTCCTTACAGCTATCCACTTTGGGACATTCACTGGACTTGTCCCTTTAATAAAATGTTCGATCTGTGGCCAGCCCTGGACCTGTTCTCATCACAATTTCCTTCCCTCAAACTCCCAGTAGAACTAGTAAACAGAGGTCATAATTTTTAACCATAACTCAGCATATGAACCCAAGAACAAAGACAAATCTCATTCTGATTCTCTGGTTAAAGGGAACAAAGGCAGCAGCTAAAGTTCCCCACCACCCTACCTCATATTGAGGGACATTTTGCATTTATCCCAGTGCAGGCAGGTCTTCACATTGAGATTCATGTCTTTAAACAAGAAGTCTGCACTACATCAAATTCCAAATATGAGTCACTGATCTCATCACTATTCTCCTCACACTGCTCATCATTTATGTTTCTTAATCCAAGTGAACTTTACCTATAGTGTGGTGAAACGCTATACTGAGAGAGGGTGATGGCTGGCAATGCGGCCTCATGAGACAAAAACATATATAATATTGCACCTCATCCATAGCGCATGTACATTCAACTGTGTTTCATTTCCTAGAAGCTGTTTTTAGAATTTCCTCATTTTTGGCAGCTATGGCCTGTGTTTAACATGTATTCATGAAAAGTCATATATTCTTACAAACGTACATTAACTGGCGTGGCAGAAATAGGATTAAGATATTAAGGAATACTGCTCAGCTTCCTGGCAGATAATTAATTTATATATTAACAATGAAAAAGAGTACCTTTCCTTATCCAAACAGATTTTTGAAAAGTACAGAGAAAAAATGAGCAGGTCCAACTACTTTTAAAGTGCTAATTGAGTGCTAACAATGTTCTGTGATTGGTGTTGCAGTAAACGATCTCATAAATGTCACAAAGCAGAATGCACTAACTCCTGATTTCTCCTTCTATAGCAAAGCAATTACTTGGTACTTGGTTACTATGTAAGTGCAAGAGCTCATAAAGATTCAGGGTGTTTGGAGAGGTGAACAGGCTGATGTAAAGAAATAAAATGAATCCTTCATCTTGGTTGTTGACATCTCTGTCTGGATGTCTTTCATACTGTAAAGAAAATATTGTGATATTTCTACAGTGCTTATATATAAGAACACTGGTTTCTGTGATGAAAAGAGAGTCAAACAAAGGAACAAAGTTGTGCTCAGGAGAAACAAAACACATATATAGGGTCAAAACCAGTGTTTTTAAATCTGGATTGGTTTAGAGAAAGCAGGAAAAATTTGTTCCATCATAAAGCTGGACCCACATCCTAAATTTAACAGCTTCCAATTTCTGGAGTAAATTGCAGGAGACAGAAGTATAATACTGTTTCTCTTGCACAATGCAGAGAGTTGAGAGGTTGGAAAGTTTGTTCAAACATATTGCTAGGCTTTGGTAGCAAGCAGCTCTTATTATACAAGAGGGTGAAATGGGTAGGGTGGGGGAGATCCTATACATATACACAATAAGCCTTTATAGGTTTATCCAAACTAATATCAAATGCATTCATTCATTGTTTCCAGTGCAGTCAAGAGTCCCATTTACACAGCATAGTCTAGGTGGGAGTGTTGCATCTTTATTCCACCCGTTGTTCTGTACAAACACAATAAAGGAATAATTATCGGTCTGTAAGCAGTGGCAGTAATAACATGACGGGATGAGGGCGGGGGGGTGAGATTTTGATGATGCATGCGAGTCACAACAAGAAGATTTAAAAAAAAAACTGTAAGTAGCTGTTAGCGGCTAACTTGAAGAAGAAGAAGAAAAAGAAAAAGAAAAAGAAAAAGAAGAAGAAGAAGAAGAAGAAGAAGAAGAAGAAGAAGAAGAAGAAGAAGAAGAAGAAGAAAAAGAAGAAAAAGAAGAAGAAGAAGAAGAAGAAGAAGAAGAAGAAGAAGAAGAAGAAGAAGAAGAAGAAGAAGAAGAAGAAGAAGAAGAAGAAGAAGAGTTTAGTGTAATCAAATTCAAGAGATCCTTTAATATCTGGGGCTTCTTAACCTCCAAACAGAGGACGACATCAGCGGCCATGTATCAAGGCAAGCAACTCATTTTTTTCCATGTTAATCCATTGTCTACAAGGTACCACTTGATATCCTTGTTTTATAAAGTAAGTAAGTAACATATGTGAAGTAAGTAAACCAACAAAGGTGCTGAAGTGAAGCGTTTCCATTGCAGAGCTTTTGCATGATCTCTGTGCAAAAAGGACACTGGATAAAGACACCATGAAGGATGGGAGGTGGATGAAACAGTGATGTTGTGGTGGATGGAGGACAGTGTTGGGTGCCAGGGGGCTTGATGCCACAGGGAAAAGAGCAAGTCTGGCCAGTGAGCTCAAGAGGATTCAGCGCTCTGCCACTAACTAGCCATCATCAATGTGGTAGCAATCAGTTGTGGTGTTGAAGAAAAATAAAGCTGAAGGGGGAAAGAATTCCCCCAACCCCCACGGAAGGCGCCCCAGTGTTTTTTCCCCTCTCCTTCCCTTGACACACCACCGAATCAGTGGTACGAACTGTTCGTTTGAAGATGAACAAACTAACATGACTGTTCTGGGCAAAAGAACAGAGGCAGACATGCCAGCGGTTGAGGCAACAGGCAAAGCGCGAGATGTCACAGTGTCTTACCCCAGAGCAGCGATCTGAACGCTATCTCAATATGAACTCATTGCAACAGTAACACAACTATCTTTGAGGTATTCCACATATCTATTTATTACTGTCTTCACTAAATACCTTGGTATGCTTCCAAGAGCCTGAGGTATAGCGCTTTTCAAGAAAAGGTTTTGAACTCCGGTTATGTGAGAAAGGTCTGACTCAGAGTCACTAAATCGGTCCTATCAGCGTTTAGATCAAGGCAGCGTACTGCTGGTTAAAACACCCCTGTAGCCACAAACAGATACAGTGTCAACTGTTAAAACAACCCAAAACACATCCTCGGTGCATGGTAATCAGAAGCACATGGTTAGTCGTAACCTCCCAATCACAACACAAGGGGGGAGGGGTTGAAAACCCAGTAATGATTATCTTTACATTAAAATATCTGCATGCTATAGCATTTCTGAAGGTTTACTAACTGATTATATATACATTCACCTAGAAGCACAGTTTCCATCACATTGGGGTTTTAAGAAGTGAAAATAAACACTGAGCACCAGAGAGCCTCTGTATTAGTGCTTCTCCCCATGAGAGGGGGGACAGAACAGCCTTGCTATTTGTCTTCCTTTATTAACCACCAGAAAAAGCACTCACAGATACAGATGGACATTTTCACATCCAACTGACTTATGGTTTCACCGCACTGATTTCACAGTTTAATAGCATGCGTTTTGCTGCGTTCTAATCTTCTATCTATTACTTAAATCATCTCATCAGCTCCAAACACTGAGGGAGATCATAACTGTTACTCTTACTTTCCATGCAATCAGCGCGGCATTTATCAGAATTTTTTTTATTCACACTGTGGGCTTTAGTAAAGGTAATAAAAAAAAATAGAAAGCAGAGCTCTACAGTCAGTCTAAGGGTTTTCTCTTACTGTGTTTATGTTGGGAAAATCAGACGGTATTAAGATACAAACTGCAGGCACTCATGGAAGCATTTTAAGAGCAAACACAAAATATAAACTCTACGCTGAGTCTATGACTTCCTCTTGTGACAATGTTTGTGTTGACAAATACTGTCGATACAAATACACTCTTCATCTCATTCTTCTTCTCTCTCTCTCCAACTCTGACTCACTCTCTATTAAAAGTCCAAGGTCTGGCATCAGAGTAAAAATGCCCTAATCAAATAAACCATTTAAAGCAAGTAACTGCTTCTCCCCTTAGTCTCCATGGTCTTGTATTCTGTTGGACCTTCACCATGTATGCATGCGCTGGAAAGTGAACCACTGGAATACAAATTTTTAATACTGTGGGTTGTGCAGTATTGTTTTATGTTTGTGCATGGTTTTAATCTTCCTAAAAAAAGAGAAAAAAGCATGATCTCATATTTGGTTTTGTATAAATAAGAGCAAAGTAAATGTTCATATCTGTTACCATGTAAAAGTGTTTATGGGCAACCAAATTAGGGATCTTAGATTTCGATTTAAGTGCTCAAACACAAAAACAGAAGACGTCTCCATGATGACATCATTGTTAAGCGAATGATGACATCAGACGACCCATGCCAAATTTGAGAATACTTGGGGTTTGCATTGCATGACGCCAGACAAAAACAGAATACACACACACACACATGCATGCATTCAGTTCTAATTTGTTTTCAGTTGTTTTTTCTATATACCAGCCATACTATTATTAAAATACTCCATTTAACAGGAGACACAACAAGACTGTAGACAAAACCAGCAAACATAACTTCCCTAATCTTCCTGTGACAGTATGTCAAATAATAGTATTACTGTATCTCCATCTCCTTGGATTTAGTTGTGCTCCATCTGCCCTGAGTCTCACCTCCCCTGCTGCTTGCTGTCCCCTCACTGACCGACTCAACCACCACAGCCACTCCAGGACATGGCAGCTCAAATGGAAAACTGTCCTTACATGATGCTGTTTTCTAATTGCTGTCATTTTTCAGTCTGACAGCTCTACAGATGAGGTGGAGAGTAAATTCACCCCAGCATAGCTCACTGCTTTCAAGGGGTCACAGGTCTGTCTATTTCTTCCTCGTGGCCTTTAAAGGGAGTCTCATTCATCACTCACTGTCAGCATATTGTATCTCTAAACTCAAGTCTGATATGAAATAATATTTTTCTAAAAGTCAAGTCTGTCACTGTAATGGACAGATCCTCTGACAGGAGTCAGAGTTGTGAAGTGTGTCACTTCACTCAGTGTATTTATGTGTGTTTTTGTTTGATGGAAACAAATACTTGGGAAATCAATGCAAGAAATCTAGGTGGAAAAAAAAACTTCAAATATATTTGAAAAACAAAAAAACGTTTTCATTGGTTAGTGAGCTACCCCAGCTTCAGGATTTCCTCTCTGAATTGCATGATGGGAAGTGATGAAAGGTCTGAGGAGGAAAGCCTCAATAATGAGGCTCTGCAGCTATGTCTTACTCAATGCCATGTGGTGCCTACTGTAGGCCCGTACAGGCCCAACTCTGAGAGTAATTATTGCTCTTAAGGTCCATTCTTCAGCTCCAGTACCGCCTAATGAAAGAAAGGTGGCTCTTTGCAGCATCCAGCACTCTCTCAAAGTCTTAAGATAATAATCTGTCTCTACATTACTCATGTCTGCCACAATAACCCATTATTATATTCAAATGATGCATGCAGTGCATATGTGTGTATGCATGACTGTAAAGTCAAGCCATGTGAACAGCTGGATGTGCATCCTCTCTCTGTTTTTTTCATGCATCAACTGTATGTGCATGTTCTGGTCTGCATTTATTTTTGCGTGCTTATATCCCATTCATACAGTTGTGTACATATGTGTGTGTGACTGAAAGAGACTGAGAGACAGAGAAAGACACACACACACACACACACACACACACACACACACACACACACACACACACACACACACACACACACACACACACACACACACACACACACACTGCACTACCATCAAAGCTGCTTTAGTGCTTTTTCAGTGGGTTCCTGTTTAAAACAGACAGGCAGGGTTCACAGTGTGCCAAGCTGGCATGCTCCCTGGGATAATGAGAGACTATGCTCTGGTTTGGATTGTTGATTAAGGATTATTCTGTAACACAAACAAGCTACTGTTCAGCCATATGTGCACATGTGAAGTACATTGAGCTTTAAAAGGCAGGGTTAAATCTGGTCTTAGCATACTGAGACATGCAAAGGGAAAATGCACTTATAACAAGTGGAAACTTAATAGTTTAAATGTGCATTAGTTATATTCCTGTAAACACTGGATAGCTTGGTTGGCATTTCATGTGTGCTCTCCATTTCTTTCTCCCTGTTGAGACAAGTGACAACAAAAGCTGCGTGTGTCCAGCTGCTACTCACCAAGCAGTTTAAAAAGTAATATGGGGAATTTTTTCCTACTTACTCAGTTTCAATTCAACCAGTTGTTATTGTACAAATAGCAGCCTAAAGCAATTATAATATGCAGAGTCTAGCATCTCACATTGAGTAGTTAAGTTCTCATTTTAGTTTACTGGACTTTGGGAATTTTGTTTTGCTTTGGTCATCCTTGGACCAATAGAACAGAACAAAAGAAAGTATGAGCAAGGCCTCAAAATTCACACAGTTGTAAAAAACACACTGATTGTGTAGTAAAGTTAATATTATAGTTTGTGAAAAAAAGAAGACATATAAGTTAAACACCAGATGATAGGCTCAAAAAACTAAAGATCATTGGTCCATGTGTAATTATAACTCACATCTTTTCATGTGATACACTGCTGTGTCATGACAGCAGTGTTTTTACAGGTCACACTCCCTCAAAGGTCACAACAACAGAATAAAATAAAATAAACCAAAGTAAAATCGACTAAATCAAGCAAACTGTGGCCTGCCATTATTTGTGAGTTGAGGGAGAGTTAGATTTATGTGTGCTGCTGGGACAGACTGCATGTTCAGTCAAGTGATATTTATTTAAACACTCACATGCTGCATGACTCTATGTGAAATATGTGAATACTGTGATCCATGAAAATATGCACAATTAATATAAGAGCCCCATTTTGACATAGGTGAAAACTGTTTGATAATACCTAATCTTTTAGTGCAAATAGCTGTAAAATGTTACAATATGCTAACTATTACAATTTTGATGACTGCGATGATGATGATTACAAACTCCTGATGGTGATAGAATTTCAAATGGACCATAATGGCAGTAAGATGAAACTTCATAAAGCTGTTGAGAGGTTAAGCTGATATTTTAAGTAAACACTGCAAAAGAGAGTGATTCACACCAAGCTGAGGGAAGGAAAGACATAAAACTTTAACATATGTTGCTGTTCCAAACCAACACCTTTAGCAATAGCAAGTAGTTCATGCTTTAAATACAATTTAATAAGAGCCATTAATGTTTGATTGGATTTGTCAATTTGGACAAATTCAATCCAGCTTGTTGCTGGATTGAATTTAAAGAACTTGTCTCCTTAGTTAAGTTTTTGTTACACTTTTTGTACCATAGTTTCACTCCATGCAAAATCAAACTGGTCTTAATTCATAGGGAATTTTTTAAATATTTTAGGAAATATGCTCATCTGCTGTTTTATCTAAAATACTTATACTGCTGGTACAAAAATTAATAAGTGTTATATTTAAAGTTCACATATAAAAGTCTGATCAACAAGGCAAGATTTTCTGAGGCTACTCCTTTGAACAATGGCTTAGTTGATTAAACAGGTTAATTCTGCTGGGTTGAATCTTCCACTTTTAGGAGTCAACCAATGCACTGTCAGTCCAGTGTGGAAGGTGTCATAAAGGTGACAAGAGGTAAGAGAGCAGCAGAGCTGGACAGTACACAATGGAGAGGATGCAGAAGGACAGAGGAGTTTAAGATGGGTTTTGGTGTAATCACTTCATGCTGAACTGTATGCACATATTGACATTTGGTCAAAGATGGGGGAAAAATATGTCTTTATGGAAAATAACTGTGTTGACATTCCTCATACTTCCCATTTCCAGAATCATAGTCCACAGCAGAATTCCATTTGTGTCAAAAGGGTTTATTTACATTATTATATTCAGCTTGCTTACACACCTGCAAGCAACCTATATGGTTAGGAAAAACTCTCTGAGCAAATTAAAGGGGACAGAGTTTTTGGTAGCACACTGATCCTTTGTGTTTCCTTCCAGCTGTCTATTTTGGCCTTGGGGAAGGTTTGTCAGCTAATGATATTAAAATTCTTCCAACAACATATTTGTTGTAGTAAAATACACATGGCAGGAAAATTGAATCATCTGTAAATGCCTGTAAAGGTCCACTTGTAATTAAAAAATGTGTACTTTCCACTTAAAAAGAAATACTGGAATCATTTTAGTGTGGGTGAAAAAGCTTTAAATCATCTTACACAATAAATTATCAGTTTTTCAATTATATAGAAATGATCCTGTTACCATCTGGCCATCTGTCAGATACTCCACGCAGAATATCTGCTGTCAAACACTCTGAATAGGATACCTGCCAGACACAGGCCTGTTTCTGCCAGCAACAATTAGCATAAATTTGCTTTAGGCATGCAGGCCGAGGTCCCATAATACACAGCATGGGTCTCCTCTGGCACAGCTGGCTGATGTGATTCACACAGTCAGTGAAGTAATAATTTAAGATTAACTGCATCTCAGGAAATGCACCACAAACCCTTTGCATATCATAATGTAACAGTTAGCAGCCGCATACATTGAAGTGAGGCTGAGGAAATCTTGACAAAATTAAACAAGTTATCGTACAGCAGACAGATTGTCAAATAATAAATGAGTGACAAATCAACATTTTGAAGTTTGTCGTATTTGAATGTGTTGAGGATTCCCCATTGATTTGAATGTGCTCAAAGGGATGTGGCAGTATGGAGTTTTTCTTACCGCAGAGAAAAAGCAATATATAACTATGGGATGGTGGATAACCGCACCTCCTGCACCCACCTCCAAAATAGTAACGACACAAAATAGAAACAACACAAAATAGTAGCGGGCTACCCTAGAAATAGGACAAATAAAACTTAATTTAAAAAACCTAAAAATGTGTAAAATACCTGGGGAGAAGATAATTATACAGATTCCTCTGCAGCAGAAAATCTACTAAGACACCTTACAGCAAACAAAAGTCAAGGGGCTCAAGGTCAAGTGTGTATTTAAATCATGTTAACATACTTAAAATCTACTGTTAGGAAAGAGATCAAGCTACACATGCAGCTAAAACAGAAGTTAAACATCAGTCAAAGTATCGTCTTACTTTCCTTTTTCTTGGTGCTCCTTCTTCTATCGTGTTTAAAGACAGTTTGCATGCAAAAGGTTTTATTACTCTCTATCCACCGGATTAAAAATATCCCTAGTTCTCACATATAATCTCAAACTACTTTGCCTGTACAGGTATCATAACTGCTGGCCATATTGTGGTTTTCAACGAGGATTCTGGCTTTGAAGGTGTCTAGACAGGCAGTGACAGCGTTTGCCTAAGGAAAGCTGGCCTTGCAGGATATAATGACACTTACTACACATAATACGCCACATGCACTTCTGCAGCTGTCACCAGCAAGAACAAGAAAAATATGCTATTTTGATGATAATGAGCTCAACCCCAGTGTCACAGGTAATATAATAATTTGCTTACTCTCACATTTGACAGTTATTGAGGAAACCAAAAGTTTAAAACACATTATAAAATTTTGCAATTTAATTGTTGTGATCACGTTCAAATTTGCTATCACCTCCTGATAATTTTGTGACTGAAAACCCGCACAGATACGATGTGCAGTCAAACCTGCGACAAGGAGTCAAATGGAGGCAGTGCAGCTCTCGCTCATTAAAGATACCTTTGCTTTTCATAACAGAGTCATAGAAAAGTCTCCCAAAAACTTAACAAAAAAATGGTCGATTGGAAATTGTTCTAAAATTATCTAAAACAAGGGGTTCAAGGGATTGCATCTTAAGCTTTGCTTGAATTATTGTATGTTTAAGTCACATATGGAAAGTGCCAGTAGAAACATTAGTAATCCCTGTATTTCATTCTGGTTTCCCAGCTCCAGGGCTGGGGAATTTTGCTGACTTTGAATGGAGCCATTATTGACAAGTTGGTTAAATGTTATTATTGTACAAGTCTATCAAGTGAAAAACACATAATATCATCTCTTCAAATTAGAACAAACAAAACTTAGATCCAGAGAGACTGCAGCCATGCTAACTGCTATGTGAAGCTGTGATGATGATGATGATGATGATGATGATGATGATGATGATGATGATGATGCATCATATTATGTGTACAGACCACAACCAATGCTGATTCTGTCCTTATTTTGTTTAACATAAAAAATACAAAGGCTTCTTAGAAGTGTCTTCAGTCAGTCTCTGTGAATGTGAGCAATGCCAAAAAATGAATCAAACTGAAGAAAACAACAAGGAGGTGCTCAGCTGTCAGTCCCCAAACAAGCATGTGTGAAATTTCCTGAATACTGTCCAGCAGTTTTTGGTATGAGTGTATTCTCGTGTATGTTCCCGTGTATATGAACACATTAGCAAGATTAATCCTAACAGCCCCATTTGGCTTGCACATAAAATGTTTAGGATTTTCTCATTCCACCGGTGCTTGGACTATGTGATGTACTTTCAGGGACTTAGCAGAAGAACTGCAGTAGATAATTGTTCCATGAAGGAAGCAAAACCTTAAATGCAAAAGAACAAATTCTCTACACTTCCTGGATTAAGCCCGCTGTATATTTCACCTACAACCTGATGTACAACGTAAACCATAGCCCCATCCCAGACCTCTGAATCTGAAGTGCCAGCGCAACATTCCTTGTGGGAGCAGTTGTGGGTACCTGGCAGGCCCAGCATCCTCTGAAGGAACGGAGCAAACAGAGTCGTCTCAGGGACCAGGACAGCAGCATCATTATGAGTCCCCAAGATAAATAACCCAACTTTAATGCAGCATGGTGTAGCCCGGCCAGGGCAAGTCCATTCATGTCAAACGAGTCTCAGATAGCACACAGTACCCAGCATCTCAACAAGTATACAGGAAATCCAGATAAATAGGTAAATAAATAGGAGTGTTATAGTTGGCAAGGCAGAGTTGTTTGAGAATACCTCTGCATATTTGGACTGGAACTTGAAGAACTCTGCACTGGTGGAAAAGTCAATGTCTATATGGGTCTTTCATGGGTCTAATAGTAACTGGTGAAGCTGAATGTAGCGTTAGATGAACAGGAAGGCTTTAACCACGCTTCAGGTGCTGAATGTTTAGACTATAAAAATATAGATTTAATATGTTCTTGACATCATTATGAATCATTAATGTTATCGGTGGTAATACCGCCTTTTAATAAAACGTGTTCATTTAAACGTGTTCATTTACATGAATACACAAACTAAATATATCTCCACACACAATGAATACAGTGACTTACCAAATAAAATGCAGAGTGACAGCAGACAGTTCACCCACATTCTGGCTGTGTGGATTCATTCATTCATCTTGTGAACAGCTTTATCCGCCGTAGCGGGTCAGGGGGAGCTGGAGCCTATCCCAGCTGTCTTAGGCCGTGAGGCGGGGGACACTCCGGGCGCGACGACAGTGCACCGCAGAGCCACACAAAGACAGACAACCACGCACGTACACACTCACATGCTACAGGCAATTTGGAACGGCCAATTAACGTGAAGTGCATGACACTTCATGCAGACACGGGGAGGACATGCAAACTCCAAACAGAGCGGGACTCGAACCCAGACCTGCCTTGCTGTGTAGATTTGTTTGAATAAGTTTAACACCCAAGCTATGCCTCCAAAATTGTCCAAACCACAATACAATGGATCGATTTTATATTCTTTGAGAAGCTGAAAGCATTAAAAAAAAATATACGTGAGAGATGTATCAGTTGTATGTCTTGCCAGTAACGTGCGGTTTACTTTGGGTTCACCCACAGAGCTCGTTGTTAACAGTTTTCATATGAACAATTTCTAGATCGAAAATAGTTCCAGTGAAAACTGTTGACAGTAAAGTATGTGGATTATGCAAATCAAAAAGAAATAAGAGCTGCTGTTGCATTATTTTGAAAGTAATTTCTCAATGCTTCGTGCACCACAAATGGAATGCCGTTCACTGTAAATGTACTCTCTGAAGTCTTGGAGATCGCATCAGATTCAAATGAAAATATCTACATGGCTCAATATCAGTAGCACTGAGTAAAAAAATATGTGCTTTGAAAACTATACCAATAAATAATTTTAATACACTCCTCTAATCACATTACTTTACCCTTTATCTTGGTGTGTTACCATTTTCAATCACCATACTTCTCAGCTTTAATTATTACAGCTTATCTTTAACTTAATGCCCATCACGCCACACGCTCAGCTTTAAAAGGTCTGCATATTTGGAACATACGGTCTGCCAGTTTCCCTTTCCCCCCTGTTATTCATTTCTTTATCTTTGCCAAAGCTCTGGATTCTTTGCCAAAGCTCAAGAGAAGAAAAGAAGGGGGGCAGGAAATCCCCTAGTGAGCAACAGCTGAGACACAGGACATGTTTTAAATTTGGACACTATTGGCTCTTTTTACGGTCATTCGGTAATATGTTTTATGTGCTTCACAAACATTGGAACAGTTTGCATCACCTCCGCCCATGCACACACACACAAACACAGACACACACGCACGCACGCACGCACACACACACACACACACATCTTTTGTATCCATCTCATATATCACATGGAGTCCCCTGCACTTTCTCGCAGTCACAGCTGGAGTCATGGGGCTCAATATGGTAATATAAAGCAAGATAGATTGAGAATGATGGAGGTAAAGATTGGAAAAAATCAAAAGCAAACACCTGTACAATGATGTTACACTTGAGAATATGAAATTGTTCACAAAATGTATGAACAAGTTGTTGACAAAAGCTTCAAAACATTCACAGAGAGCGTATTAATGATAATGAAATGGAAGACCCAACCACTGCTGGATAGGATGAAACACCTCTAGTTACCAACAATACAATCAAGTTTGTTTTTACCTGAAAACTGTACTAGTGTTATTTTATTAATTTCATTTTCAAAGTATGTGTTAGTTGTTCAAACAATGTGCGTGAAAAATAAAAATGATGACTAATTTCATCTCGAAGACAAGACAATCTTGTCTTCAGCTGCTTATCTACAGACAAGAGGCAGGTTACACCCCGAACAATTCACCGGCTCATCGCAGGGCTCATTAGTAATTTGTTAAATGTAATCTACATGTATATGCAGACAGACATGATGCTCACAAACAAGGTGTGAACAGCTGAAGGGCAATGTCGCACCTGCCTCATCATTCTCTCCTGGTGAAAACACAGTTAATGGTGAGCACATGTTGAGAGGAAGTCACGGTCCTCCAGTGGTTGAAATTTAGGATTAGTTCAAACAGCTGAGGGAAGCATATCAGTTCTCACTTTGCCTTTCACCTAGACCCCTCCTTCTCCCAAGCCAACCCCCCAATTTAAACCCTATATTTCATTTCCCTCACGTCATTGGCAGAATCTTTAGATTTAAGCTCCTTCCAAAAAGTTTTCATGCTTTTTCCTCACAAAGAGGAACATACACAAGACAGACATACACATTGGTATGGGAGGGAGAGGTGAAGAGAAGGAAAGATGAAGCTCTGGAATACTGGCTACCATAGCTCTGTCACAAGGAAATGCATTGGCAAGCAGTTTGCTGCTCCAGAATGAACAATGACAATCTGTCACACAGCAAGTATCACAGCAAATGGCATCCGTGTGACCAGTTAGGTGGACACACAAGCCCACATGATTTTATGATAACCCTTGCAATCAAGGCTACTGTCATGGAGGTATGAAAGCCGTCCAAAGACATGTGAGAACTGACACCAAACCAGAACAAATAAACCACACTGCAAAATTTTCCCCACAGCAGGCAATGAGAGAAAAAAAGAGGGAAAAAAAGTTAAAATGGAGTGAAATAAGAGAGAAAAGCTAAAGAGATTTAAGGGAAAGAAACTCCAACAGCACACGGCCCAGAGCCTGCCTCGCATGCAACTCCCTCCCACCCACGGAGCGAGTCTTCAACACGCTGAGCTGGCTGGGTCTACATGGAGAGAGCTGAAGCTGACATTGTAAGAATAGCACAATGACAGAAGAGATAAATAAAAGCAGACCACGATAGAAGAGGACCATGCTGCAGCGCATGACACACATCCACTAAGCACAGGATTGTTCATTTAGGAGCAAAAGAGGGTAAACAAGACATAAATCAGGAGAAAATAATAATAATAAATAAGAAACAGAGAGAAAAGAAGAGGCAAAGAAGCCGTCATGAATTTTAATGAAAGAAGAGAAAAGAACACAGGTTGTCAATAATGATGTGCAGTTTTCACCCGATACTTGTATCGGGTGAATCTAGTTATTAGTTACTGATGAAATTAACCAAACTTCTTTGAATCCTGAAATGAGTTTTTGTAATTATGATGACCGTTAACAATTATAGTTGATCCCTCCTCATTATCTCTCAAGCAATGTGTATTCTGAATTGATATTTTGAGGCACAGTCTGAAATGAGAATGGAATAGATGGATTCAAATGACAGCAATAGTTTGTCCATACAAGTTTTTTTTCTGTATGAATATTGATATTCAGTGTCATTTAAAATTTAAATCCACTGTAATCGGTTATTTTTATTCAAAGTGTAATAAACATTTTATTTTTGTTGTACACGGCAATCATCATTTGGAGGCACAAGAAAGCTCAGACAGGACCCATTTTGGAAACTACATTTTCACTTACGTTTCTCTATTCTTCCAGTGTGCAGTGAACATATTACTCATTCAAACAGTTCAAGGCAAAAGTCTCTGTGTGGGACGAGAGGTCAGTCCTGACATCCACCTTCAAACCTCCGGTGAAGGAACATTAACTCTAATAGGCAGCCATAACTCCACAGTAGACCAGACCAGAGCGGGTACACACAGGGTAAGTGTGGCCAAACATTAGGGCAAACGGTGGAAAGGGAAAGGGAAAAACTGAAATTAGACGTGATGTCATGGTGATGAGAGGAAGGGCTGATGAGGGGCTCAGACTGCTGGTGTGGATTTATTAGGGAAGGAGCCCCGTGTCTGACCTCAACTGCTGTAAGAGAAATGGTCGCCATTTATCTAGAATGTATTCCTTTACTGCTCCAAACAGCAGCCAGCATAACCTCAGGAAACTTTTGTGTTGCTTTACTGTAATGACCTCACTTCTGTTGGTGTGCACTGCAGCTCTGCTGGGAAGAGGGACTGCTACTTGTCACACCCCAACAGCATGACATCAGGGAGCAACAGAGTTTAAAAGCCTTATGCAACCTCCAGAAGGTTCGCATGGACCATAACGTGTGTCTGTGTGGGGGCATTTCGTAAGGCAAGGCAGCAGAAACATCATAAACACTAGCAATAATAGAAATAGACAAATAGCTTGATGACATAGTAACAGTCACATCACACAAACAAAGCTGTTTTCAACCAATCAGCTGTGAGCTCTGTGACAGCACAAGGCTACTTCTTTAAGTTGCAAAGGAGGGCAGCTGAGTTGTCTAAACACTTCCCAAGTCTTTGGTATCAAAGACAGAGAGCGGAGAGATGTCTTTATGTCTTAAGTCTCTGCTATGAATAAACAAAGTGTAAGATAGGAGGTGTGTGCTGATGTTCACAGAAACAGTGCTGTAGGCCACTTGAAGCTCTACACAAAATGATACAGGAGTTACACTACCCTGCCAAAGACTGCTTGAGATGTATTCAGTGTGCATGCCCTATATATCAAGCCTATAGTCCCATAGCAGCCAGCACGATTTAATTCCACTTCCTCTCCATGTCTTTCTCCAACTCTCACTTCCTTTTCTGTCATCTCTTTGGCTGTTCTACCAAAATGAGAAAAAATGGCAAAACTAAAAAACTTGATGTATGGCAAAAAGAAGAAAACATAACATTTGTAGATCAACTATTGTTAACTTGAAGATCTAAAACATAAGCAGAATTAAAAACCATTTTCAGATTTCTTTAATAACTAAATTTGTGTATTTATATTATTATGTGCTTGCTTGCAATCTTCTTCACTTTTTTGTGGATGAGTCTCTTATTATTTGCAAATCCAGGTCCACCACCTGGCAGTCAGTGAAGCAGCGTGGGACCTACTCACGCTGCTTCATGTGCAATCACATGTCACAACAGTCACAATAACCTTTTTAAAGTTCAAAAAATATTTTGACTTCATTTATATTGTGATAGACAGCATACTTAACAGATGATACATGAAAAAACACATGCCATTAAAGACTGACGATTAATGATCCCTGTGTTAGTCCTCTGTAGGGCACATTATTTTTCCACTCACATGCACACATGTATTAACATACATGGTACAGGCCTGAAACACACACACACAAGGGACCTGTAGGGCATGAAATGCAACTATATATACCAAAGGTAAGAGTAGTGAGTTATACAAACAATGTTTTTCCTTCCATTTCTTTTTATAACCACAATTGACGCAAGGTGTGTACGAAAATACTGAATGAATGGAATCAGATAGAGACTGATGTCAATCAAGATCTACGTAAACAGATGCCTATTCTAATTAATTCATGTTTATATATATTGAGAAACCAAAAGTAGGGCAATTTGTCTTGTAGATACAGCAACGGAACAAATGACACACAAGAGAAAAGATACAACACCTACAATAAAAGACAGCAGACTGTGTTTTCACATGAATGATGGTTACTCAGTGTCCTCAGGGATCCTGGTTGCACAAAAGGTTTCAGAGAATATCACCTGCTGACAATGAAAAGCTGACGATGTCATCCAGACAATGTGTTCAAGACATTTCACTCACCAGATCCTATTTTAATACAATTGAAATATCAAATCCATTCTCACGGGCAATGGAACATGATTAATAACCCTGATCCATCTTAATGAAAACATGTGTGTCTACAGGACAGGATCCAAACGTCACATTATTAACATCAGACCTTTGGTGCCTACAGGAAGAAAAGTGTTGAAGAAAGACAAAGCAGAAATGAGGTTGTGGTGAATGTGCAGAAAAACTGATGTCTGCTGATTTTTGACTCAGGCAGCATGGAAATAAGAAACACAGGAAAATTCATGGCAAACGCACATCGCAGAGAAAATTGAGAAACATAACAGTCAGCAGCCCATACTGAGAGAAAAGTATACAGCAATCTCAATCCAAAAGGAAAAGTGAGACAATACAATTTGTTATTTGCACCTCATCAGAACAGTATGCTTCTCTGCCCCCAGTGCAGAGGCATGACCTCAAAATCTGTTGATACATGTTTGCATGTGGAGCATGAGCCAGCTTACAGGACCGTTACAGTACAAGACAAATATTCTGTTTGCATATTACAGTGACACAGAGGATTGATGGACTGTGTCTGCAAATGTGTTCCACCCAAGAGCTGGAGGAAGACATTTCCCCTGTGACCACTGACCAATGACCTCATGAATTGCTGTCCAATAATATCACTTGTAGCTTTTAACCAACACAGTGTTAACAATTTTAATAATATCTTGATTCTCAGCCGATACTCCCCGAATACGTTGAAAACAGCATCTGAAACGTCTGCACCTCATAAACTAAGCCTGGGAAACGTATTTTCATCATTATAAAGCAGACACTGTCATGTTCAGTGTGTGGATCACTCAGGGGGAAACGTTCCAACCTTGAGGTTCCCATGTTAACAGCTAGAGGAATATTTATGTCCCAAATATGCAACAGTAAGTGAAACCTGCACTCTGTATCTTGGAAATTCCTTTCATATTGAGGGGGTGGCTAAAGGGTCGAGTTTGTTTCATCACTTATGTGCAAAAAAAATTTTCGCCACTGATTGTATGGCCAGCTGTGGTTTGTGGATTTAAGGCAATACTGCCTCAACATAAAACTAGTTTTTCAAGTAAAGGTTGATGACATATCATCGAGTTATAATATCTGCGGGGGCGGAGGCCGCGGGCACAACACTCAACTGCAATCTTTTTATACACAGGTTATTATTGTAATGTTTATTAGCAATAAGCAACTATCAAAATTAATGGTCAGAATAACAGAGACAGCAAAAAGAAAAAAGAAGTCAGAAAATCAAGATTAAAAGCAAACATGTTTAACTTAGCACCTCCTGCACTCTGCAGCTACCGACTGGTCATTTTACTGTCAAGGAGGAAAGCATGTCCACTTATCCTACTGCTGATAGGTCAATAAACTGACTGGAACTTTTTTTTTTCTTTTTTTTGGTAAAACAAACACTAAACACTGCTTATCTCGAGTGTTCAGCTGAATCCCAAAGACGTCTTCCATGAACTGGTTCTATGCAAGCTCCTGGGAAAGATAGAGAGTGAATCCTAAGTGTATTTTATCAGACATTTTTCAAGGTCAGACGTGAACCTCCATGATCATCATTTGAACTGAAGGATTCAGTAAATACAGGCAATTAACTTATCCTGAAGCAGAGAAATGAAAAACCAAATGCAGAGTTATGTGTGTTGCAGTAGTCAGTGCTTTAAATCTATGCAGCAATATTTAGAGCAAATACCAACAGTTTTCAAATAGTAATAGGAACACTAAACCACACATACCCAGCAGTAGTGTTTATTTAACACTTATATAGGATTTCAGCAGACATGGCAGTCAACAAGTAGAGATATGTTGGAAATAGCTTCAAAAATAAATGCCTTTTGGTGCATTACTAGTTGAAACAACAACCTTAGTCGTGTCAGCATAACAAACCAGATGTAATGGAGGAAGTAAAACAGGAACTTCATCGGAATCACAGTTTGGTGGATTTGTGAATGGCTTCAATATGGCGACAGCTCAACACACTGCTACTAAATGCCCTTAGGTGTTTCTAGCATTTTATGTAATCTGAGTTTGATTAAGTTAATGATGGTGGTTTTACTAGAGTATATTGGGCATTTCATTGTCAAGTCTTTTACTGAATGTTGTACCTGGCAGTGTGTTGCTGGCTGGTTGATCTATATCCAAAAATCAATCAAACAAACTAAACAAACTAAACTGAAAACACTCTTGAAAAAGTTTAATAAAATAACACATTTATGAGATAATATAAAAGCAATTCCTTGTCAGTGTTGGATTGTTCTTCATGCAACATTTTTCTTTTTCCAGACGTAATGACAACTTGTAGCAACAAAAATCTAATTGATTTTTGTTTTAGTGCTCAGATTTCAGTTCTTTTTAATGGTTTGCTTGATAGATGGCGAGGTCCCCTGAGTACTTTCAAACAAAGGCTGGAAGAGAAGAAGATTAAGCAATGGGCAGGAATGGGGAAGTTCAAAGGAAGTAAAAAGGGAAATGGAATCGTAAGAAATTCTGTAAAAGCTTCAAAAGAGAACTAAAGTTACAAATAAATACACTTATGAGTAAAGTGGGTATAATACACAGGCTAAAGGAGCAGTCCTGGGGTAAATGTGGGTGTCTGTCATCAACCTGACAGATGTTCTCACCTCCGTATTCGACCTTTCCCTCAGTCACAGAACTGTCCCCTCCAGCTTCAAGACCCCTACCATCATCCACCTTCCAGAAAAGAAGCCACCCACCTGCCTGAATGACTAAAGGCCAGAAGCTCTCACTCATCATGAAGTCATCATGAAGTTCTTTAAGAGAGTGGTACTGACCCCTATTCAGAGTAAGATACTGGACATACTGGACCCCCAGCAATATGCTACCGGCCCAACAGGTCCACCTCAGAGACCATCACTGCAGACCTGCACGCCTCCCTCTCACACCATAATAAAGTATGAACAAGAACCAATGCAGTCACAGTCTGCAACATCCCGCGACACCCCTGAATTCAAAATTTTACCCTGACCTACTTGCATAGGTCAAAGATCAAAGCTAGTGCTTTGACCTGCTGCCACTGATCGAAGCACTAGTTTTGATCTATGGTCTTACTCACACTGGCCTTCTCCCTCGTCTTTCTATCTTATCCGGTTCCTGGGAGTACACAATTTGAAATTTGACCTTGACCTAGTTTTCTCAAGGTCAAGGTCATCATCTCATTTTCATCCCCTTTGCTGCCCGTGTAATGTGCTTTTTGTTTCATTTTTCTATCTGTAACGATTGCGAAGATATTTGGTGGACATACGAACGAACGAACGAACACACAAACACTGACACTTACAATGCATCACCACTTTGAAGCAGGATATAATAAAGACTCCAACATCAGAATGTTCTTTATTATTCGTCCGTTCGTTTGTATGTTCATTCGTATGTCAATCAAATATCTTCACAACCATTGTAGATAAAAATAAAAAGCAGATTACTCGGCCGGCAAAGAGGATGCACATGAGATGATGACCATGAGATGATGACTGTGACCTTGAGAAAACTAGTGCTTTGATCTACCTATGCACCAGCTTTGATCTGTGGTCAAAGCTTTGTACTTGTCAGGGACTACTTTCAGGGTACCCTGACCTACCCTTTGCCGGATGTTGCAGTCTCTGACTTCCTTGTTGACTATAGCTTTGCATTCAATAACCCCCCCACCACCACCACCACCACCACCACACACACACACACACACACACACCCATACACACACACAACTCATGCACAAACTGTTTTCCCTCTTTCTACACCCTGACCTCTTGGACTTTCTGACTGGCAGGCTGTCAGGATCGGAAACAGGACTTCAGCCAGCATCATCACAAACATTGGCCCACTTCAGGTCAGTGTCGTCACATCCTCTACACCCTGTCCAGCTGTGACTGTACGGCCCCAAACAAGGACAACATCATCCTCAAGTTTGTGGATGACTCTGCTGTGGCAGGATGCATCACTGGCGTGGACCAAGCAGCATACATGTGGGAGGTGGACACTGGTGACATGGTTTGAGGAGAACAAACTCACGCGGAACTAAGACAAAACCAAGGAAATCATAGTGGACGTCCAGCAGACGTTGAGCCATCATAAGCCACTGCTCACCCCGGGGCAGGAAGTGGGTAAGAAAGCTCAGCAGCAAATGTACTTCCTGAGGGGATTCAGGAGGTTTGCCATGTCGCTAAAAATCCTCCCCACCTTCTTGTTGAGTCCATTCTAACTGGCTGCATCGCTTTGTGATACAGCAACACCACCATAATGGACTGAAACGCCTGCAGAGAATGATGAAGACTGCACCCAGAAGCACCAGGACTCCTCTGTTGTCTCTGCGGAGCATCTACCAAGTCCTGCATCCATTATCAAAGACACCACCCACCCTCAGCACAGACTGTGCACTCTGCTCCCCCCAGGACGGCGGTACAGGAGTCCTATATGCAGGATAACCAGACCCAGGAACTGTTTTTCTTCCCTCCGCCATCAGGCTCCTTAACTGCTGACAGTAGTTGATGATAGCCATACTGATAACCTCTGACAGTTTGCACAATTTACAAGATGTTCCACATTTATGTAAATATTTTTGAAATGTTTTTCTCAGCTGTTGAGATTCCTTGATAATTTTTTCTATTTCAGCGTCTCTACTAATCTTAAATTCTTGAGGCATTCAGTGTGAACGGCAAAGTAAGATTTTCAATGTGCAGAAAAACATGTTTCTTTGCTGCTCACATGACATCAAACGCTTTGAATACGTGAATCTTGTCCAAATCTCATTACGAAAAACACAAATCCTTTCTCCACTCTCGATTGTCAAGTCCTCTCAGACAAAGAAAAGATCAGTAATTTCTGTTTAAGTCAAGTGTCACCCATTATCAGTTACTGTATATCACCCAGAAGCTAGACACTTTAAGGAAATTTGCCTACTGTAATCTTTGAGGTTTGGACGTGGAATATAAACAAGCTTAGTGCAAATGCTGTTCATGTCTCTTCTTGGTGTCATAACACTTAAAAACCACACCAGAGGCGAAGACATCTACCAACCACAGAAGAAAAGGTGGATCAGTCCAGCAAAGAGTACAATATCTTATTTGTAAGTAGGAGGAAGGCCGACTTTCAGGACCCCTTGAGTTTTAATTGAAGTGAAGTCAGAGGTAGATGTAGAAATAGGATGTTTTAACTTTGTGAACAATATTTCAGAGCCTATTAATGAGGTCTAATGGAGAAAACAGTGGGTAAAGTATGACAGAAAGAAAACAAGAAGAAAAAGGACTCCTGATAGTTTTTGCAAAGATTATAGTTCCTGAAATGTTACTGGTTGTGGATATTTAAAAAGGAGCTATGATGCTACAGGGGTCACTGTTATGTCCTTATGGACACAATCATATTTGATAACTGAGATCATTTTCCCTCACCACATCCGCATTTTCCCTAAGTCCGCCACTTCCATATTTTTCCACATTAGTATCCATCTATGAAAGGGATATAAATCAAATCTTGTCAAAAAATTCCATATCACTCCATTTTCCACTCTGATTGCTGCTACTGAAACATTCCAGATGGATGCATGTCATTACATCTTTACCTAATCCCTCATTAGTCTCCATTATATAGACATGTCTTAATGATTCCACTATCTCCACCAAATGGCTTGATGCTGTTTCTGTGCCTCGCTCACTCTCCCTCTCGTCCTCTCTCTCTCAAACACAAACACACCCACAGATGAGAGACATGTGAGACATGTGTTCATAAAAGCAGGGTTTTAGAGTTTTTCAAGTACCAATAAAATCCATAGATCGTAATGTATGGCTCTAATGTCAGCTGCGTTGGATGGGAGATTCAATGGTTAAATACTCCTGCTGAAACACACCCAACATTACAGAATGACTGGAATGAAAGCTAAACATAAATCAGCTCATGGGGTCTTTTTGCAAGGCAAAATTCCAGCTAAGGGAAATGGGACTGCTTTGCGGCACACACACACACACACACACACACACACACACACACACACACACACACACACACACACACACACACACACACACACACACACACACACACACACACACACACACACACACGCACGCACACAAAACAGGCCAAAGACAGATATGCTGTAGAAAAGTCGTCTTGCCAGATATATTATGACTTTTATTGCTGTAGGCTTATGTTCCACTTAACGGCCTTTACTTTTAAACACACAGTATATCACTCAATTGCCTCTCAGCTCACTGCCCTGTTAATCCACTGTGCCAATGGGCAGACTTTGCACGTCCTCAATACAAATATACTGTACGGCAAACAGCAGAAACTCTTCTGATGGATCATCTACATTTATATATGCGAACCCACAAATGCATGTAGGATAGTATGCTATAAAGTAACATCAGGAAACCAACATTGAGTGCTCATATGATACCGACAATCTTTATTTTTTTTACCATAAATGAATATGTTGTTGATTTTATCAAGACTCAAAAAGACCGAATGTTCAGAACACTGACCAAAGAACTGGTCTTTCGTTCCATCATTAAGTTTGTATTCACACGATCTTCAACACTAATCCATGTGGACAAAACAGGGACCTCAACAGTAGTAAATGTTTGGATGCTTGGTGACACATTGAGGAGGGCAGCAGCCGACTGAATCTGTGGGGAGGCGTGTGTCATCCAGCTGAGAAAACAGCTGGGGCTGAAGTCCAGACTATTTCAATAAGGCTGGGCGCTGAGCTAACACGTGGACGAATGCTGTCCGGGAGGGCAATGATTAGCAAGTTGTTTCAGAATGCACAGCCATGAAGAAGGTTTGCAGGAGTTACTACATCCGAAAGGGAAATACTGTACTAGTACAGTAAATGTGAAAATACAAATCATACTCCAAGGACGATTAATTTCATAGCATTTTATAGTAGTGTTGCCTTCTGTGTCCTGCAGATACTACTCTTGAATTAACTTTATGCAAAGGGTTACAGGAATAGACATGGTGTTTTCCAAGAAACATCCTGAATTTCTTTAGAAACTTTCTTCGACTAACAGTCTATCTAACTAATAAGTTAAATTTACCCTGAATTTACCCAGAAGTGGGTCCTCTTCAGGCATGACTGGTTGGTTATTAAACCTCACCTCACCCTACAGCTGGGTGGCGGCATGAAAGATCCACAAAAACATGCATGCTTACAGACGAAGCAAACCCTTATCTATAAACAAAGCCTATAAAAGCTCTAAGTGGTCATGAAAATTCTGTCTTCCAGGATGATTGCTCATCACCTCCTACAAACTATCAGCGTTTTGGTTCATAGACCTTTTGAGTTGTCAAAGCCCATTGTCTGAGTCAGTGTGTTTCAGTGATCTCATAATTAATGCCAGTGCAATGATCTGACTTACCATGCGGAGCCATCTTACCAAATGGCAGAATATTTTCCTTGCTCAATGGAAAACAAGCCCTCAAGCCTGAATATAGGAAACAAATGACTTGTTAAGAAAATTTCTCATTTTTGTGGCAGCCTGTGCAGCCTTGATGCTAAATTGAAAACAGCTAAGGAGAGAAATAGTGCAATCATTACCGTGGCTGGAAAATAATCCTGGTAGCTATCATTTTCTTTTTAACTGTTCCATGAATTGCTTGATTGTACCTGTATAGGAAGAATTTCATTTACAAATAACACTCAATGTAGAAATCCCAATTGATTATGAAATCTGATTTTATGATACAAAACAAGAATCTCTCTCCTCTTGAATCTCAAATGTGCACACACTACAAAAAATCAGTGAGGCATCATACTACTGGGAGGAAATAGCTGGGAAAGCTCAGCTGCTTTAATATCTGTCAACACCTTTATGCTAGTTAATGTTAGCCTCCAGGAAGTTTCTCATTGGCGAAAGTGATATTGCTCAGAAAGTACTAAGGAAAAATAATTCCTAAAACTCAGACATTTATAAGAAGGCAGTCAGAGACTCCAACATCCAAGGGTAGGTCAGGGTACCCTGAAAGTAGTACCTGACAAGTGCATAGCTTTGACCTGACAGGATAGGTCAAAGCTATGCACTATGTCCACTTTGTCCATAGATCAAAGCTGGTGCATAGGTAGATCAAAGCACTAGCTTTGATCTATGGTCTTACACTGGCCTTCTCCCTCGTCTTTCTATCTTATCCGGTTCCTGAGTGTATAAAAGTTTAAATTTGACCTTGACCTAGTTTTCTCTAGGTCAAGGTCATCATCTCATTTTCATCCCCTTTGCCGCCCGAGTAATGTGCTTTTTGTTTCATCTGTCAATCTGCAATAGTTGCAAAGATATTTGGTGGACTAACTAACGAACGGACAAACAAACGGACGAACACACGAACACTGACAATTACAATACATCACCGCTTTGAAACGGGATGTAATAACCTGTGAACATCAAAAATATACTATAACAATCATCATAATTATGGATAATGGCTCTCAGAACTTTCAGTGCTGAACCTCAGTTCTGAAATAAAGAAGGCGCTCAGATGAGAGGCAAAGCATCTCCATACTTTTCATACAAGTTTGTTTGAATATAACACAGAGAACTACTATGACCTGGACGACCAAGAATCTTTGCAAATAGTTCCCTGTGAGCCTGACATAAGCACCAAGGCCCTGATGTATATTACTGTTTATGTGTTTGTCAGCTTTCTCTCCCTCTTCCCTCTCGATGGTCTCAATTTCTGCTTTCCGTCATCAGGCTGAATCCACCCCTAGAACTTACCAATGAGGAGATATCCCACTGAGCTTAGTAACTCAACGATTCAAGTTCCTGATTGCTTGTATAAACATAGGTGCTTTTAAAGTACAAATGTTTTTAGCAGAACAGCCACTGCCTAGCCAGTTTCCTGCTATTGCTCTTTGCACAAACTTGTCCTGCAGGCCACGCTGGCGGAGCAAAGCCCTGTCCGAAATTGAAAAGGGCCCAAATTCCAAAAAGATTTGTAACCATACGCTTGTGAAAATAAACATTTTTTCACCATCAATTCAGCAAACATATCTAAAGGGAGGTGTACATTACAAAATCTATGTCTAATGACATGACAGAAGACATTTGGAGGTGAAAAACAAAGGTTACATACAGAATTAACAGTGACAGAAGAAGGTAAATAAAAATTAACAGGGGAATGAAAAACACAATCGATGTAAAGAGCAAAAGGAGGCAATGGCATACTAGTTTGATCGTTCCCAGCTTTAGAAATGACAACACCAGGTCTTGTTAAATTTGTTTACATCCTTCCAGTGTCTAACTCATTATTTTAACAAGGCCAAGAACGTTGTCAAAAGCAGAAAAATTTGTTTTGTTTCTATTTGAAGGGAAAGGGAAAGTGTGCATTTCCTTCACTTTGAGCCAGCAAGCATTTTATTAGAAGTGATATTGCGTGTATGTGTGTGTGTGTGTGTGTGTGTGTGTGTGTGTGCGTGCGTGCGTGCGTGCGTGCGTGTGTTTACACAGCTGGAAGTAGGGAACGGAATCACTTCACCTGGCGGTGGTTGCAGGGGTGTCTGCTGTGATCCCATTAAAAAGCAGACAGGCTCTGGCATCCACTCCAGAAAACAAGAGGACTTTACTTTGCAAAATATTTCTGCGTTAGAGCTCAAAAAGCAGGCCAAATCCCTAAAAAACCCTGCTGAATTTATTCAGGGAGCAAATGGTTCCTTCTCTGAACTCCTGATAGCCGATGGCTCTGTCAGCATTCAGGTGGATCTGCTGAGTGGCCTCAAGCCCATTTTCCACTCCATTC
The DNA here is from genome assembly GCA_013358685.1 of Antennarius maculatus. Taxonomy (NCBI): domain Eukaryota; kingdom Metazoa; phylum Chordata; class Actinopteri; order Lophiiformes; family Antennariidae; genus Antennarius; species Antennarius maculatus. The sequence goes on along the minus strand of CM023611.1, from coordinate 12,713,161 downwards.
AAATTTCCAGAGAGACTCAGATTTACCTCAACACCTCCCTCTCATCTTTCTTGCTCTTTTTCACCCCACCCTCTTAACATCCTTATTTTCGAGCCCAGTCCAAATGGCAAAACTATTCACTTCAGATTTATTGTAACTTATATATCAGCGAGGTGTTTAAGTGCCCATCTATCTGTCTGAGAGTCTCTCCCTCCCTCTCTCCTCACATCCACACTTTCTGCTTCCCATGATTAGCTTGTACTATAGCTGCCATTGGAACAGCCTGCTAAATGTGATTTACCAATGAGGAGATATCCCGCTGAGCATAGTTGTGGTAGACAAAATCAACAACCCCAGTCTCTGATTTATCCACCTCACTAATAGTTCTTCTGAGTCATAGAATCATGGGAGGCAGAGGGCAGCATAGCTCGGTTCAGCATTACACTTATTCTATCAGCAGCACAACACTCTGCATGCCTCGCTGTTTCCATGAAAACAAAGACCCCTTAATGGACTCACTGTGATACAGAGTGCGAGGGGATTGACAGGCCTGCAGGGCTCACCCACTTCTTTAAACAAAATCTTTTCACATTACGCACACACGCTTAGACAGGCATACAAACCCCCCTTTCACACAGCAACACATCAGCTATTATCTGTGAATAATTTTTTCCTCTGAGGGGAATGGCAAAAGACTCCTCTGTGTATCATCGTTTGCAAGTATAGGATGAGATGATTTTTTTTTTTTTTTGGTCAGTCTCTTTCAATGTGTCTGTAATGAATTTTTTTAGTAATAATGAATGCAGACACAACTTTTCAACAAAAAATTGCATTCAACCAAAGCTTACACAAAAAAAGCAAACACTCATATAAAAATCTTGAGGAAGAAGATAAGGAGCTGATTATTGTCCTGCAGTCTAAATAAATAAATGAATAAGTAAATAAATAACGTGGGGAAAACAGAACCAATTAGCCAATAGGATGAAGTGGCAAGAAGCCGGACAGTGAAGAAGCCTGCTGCGAGTCAATAAGGCCAGCCAAATTGATCAAAGAAACAACGCCTCTCTTTCATTAGCCAGGCCTGATTGAGTTGCTGCAAAAGCGTATCATTGGCCGCTCGCTTATCGTTAGTGCATTGTCCAGACGAGTGAAACTCATAACCATATGTTAAATAGCTGCCAAATCCTGTAGGAGAGAGGGTAGTCCTTGCATGTAATTAGAGCAAAGACCAAGCAATTAAAATCACTACACTGGATTACCACATGGTGGGAGGTGGGAAGAGGAGGAATTCTGAAGCGAAATGGAAACCACACTATAACCACAACTAGACGCAGATAGAGTGTGATAATGTGTGTATATAGGTCTAATGGGTCACTAAGGTAGATTTATAATCTCAACATGTGGGTGGCATAAACTAGTACTTTAGTGAGGATAAACTTTATGGTTGAAGTTTGTCCAAAAAGAATGTTGCTGCTGCCATCAGCTGACGGCTTCTTCATACAACTGGACCAATCCCAAAACCTTTAGTTTTAAGTATATCAGTCATTTCTGCAACAAAATATGTAAACATGGAGCCGAGTTTTAAAAGTACCACAATTTCCCTTCAAAAAATTCAAAGCAAACTATACACAACATTTTGGAAAAGAGGATTGAATTCATACCTTTGTTGCCTTTGGTTTATGGAAAATGAGTTAAGGCGAAGACCAAAACTGGGTCAGGAAAACAAAAGGAAAATATTTTATGCAGGCGCTGCCAACAAACTGGTTCATCCTACTGTTATTTACACAAAACTAGCGTACAGGTTTTCAGCAACTGTAAAGTATAATTAATCATATCCATTAATGATATATAAGCAGAATGCGCTGAAACCACACTGTGGTGGCAGCATCATTTCATTGCACTTAAAAGAACTTGAAAATTGATCCTTGTAGTATAATGATAATGATTTGAGTTCTACACTTTCAATCATCTTGTTTATTTTTCTCCAAGAATGCAATTTTAATTTCTAATGTCATATCTTTTAAGCAACTGATTCACAAGCAGAGCTTGGAATCCATGGCAGTTACAAATATTTGACAGGATTTGAAGCAGAGTTGAACTTGTGCCAGGATATCATTATTGTGAAGGCTGTGATGATTAGAGCAGGACTGAGCAAGAACAGATTTCATAAAACAGTAAAATGATTCTTTCGTGCTCCCACGGGCCAATTTGCTGTGCAGGCAGTACTCGTTCACATCACACACACACACACACACACACACACACACACACACACACACACACACACACACACACATACAAACACACACACACAAACATATCCTACAACATTAAACATTTGGAGCAAAACCTTCTTCCTTACTGTTTAGGTGTTAGAACTAGACAATAAGGAAAAAACATTCAATGATGGCATTTTGTAACATTTGATCTTCAGAATCATTGGGTTTGAAAATTTTGGTGTACCTGAGGCCGATCATAGTTTGTTTCTGTGCATTATACTTATACATTATACTTATACTTGTTTGTTTTCTTTGTTGGTCCATTGCAAAAGATCTTGCAACCTATGAATCAGTATGACGCCTTTGGAAGGACTGTGTATTATGTCATTTGCAGGTGCACATGTACATGTTCAGGCCATAGCAACACAGGACAGGGCTTCAAAAAAGTGATTATTTGACAATAAAAGATGGTCACTGGTTTTTAATCAACACAAATGAAAAGGTAAACGTGAAGTTCAGCAGTTATTTGTCATAATGTACATCTGCTGACCACATAACTATTTGCTGCAGGTATTACAACCAAACAATGATGTCATTAAATCACAATGTAACTGTCAATCACACACACACACACCTCTATTTTGCATCATACAATAACACCAATTGTGAGCAGCAAAGAAAAAAGGTCATTGAGAACACTTTTCTGTATTATTTTAGCAAACCATGTAACAGATGAAATATCACATAGTTACTATCAACATATACATTTGTTAATGACTGAAACCTGCACCCTTAATTACTGCATATATGTTTTTTTCATGATGTTTCTTTTTCATGTAAACAGAACGCAGCACTATGTTGAGGATGAGAACCTGGTACAGTTCTGAACTCAAGTTCTGGAAAGTATCCCCCATATACAATGAGATGCATATAAAATACACATTTACACAGACCCCATGCAGTCTTGCTTTAATAGGCAATTATATGTGGAGTGTGGGAGATGAGGATATGTGTGTGAATACTGAGGCTGCTCAGAAGCCGCTGTGCATGAGGACTTGGAATGCACACATGGAAAACATAATTGAATGAGAAACGGTCTCTTGGTGGTTCAGACAGTTTTCTGGCACAGTTATAAAGACATAAGGTCAGTACAGCCTTTAGATTTTTGCCCTGTTTGCAGTATTTTTAGTTGGTTATCCCCTTCAAGCACTTGCATTTCCTCCCCATGCCGTGGCATGTATCATGTCATGAACCTATGTTGTTCAATAGTTTAGAAAAAGTATAAATCAAATCTAATAAAGAGTGGAAAAGACCTGTTTCCACTAGTAAGTGAGACATAGGCATTGGCAGAATGGCTGGCAGTGCTGCTGTTCCTCTCCCATGTCATAGGTCTCCAGCAAAGACAAACCAGTGCTGCACTGGTTTAAAGCTCTTATCACCACACACATTCACACAGAAAGCCAGCCTTCTCTCTGTTTGGCTCCTTCACACACACCCTGACATGAGTGATGCCATCCACACTGAACTGAACTGAAGAAATAAGTCAACGGCATGACAATAATGACCACAATAAGAGGCGCAGATGTTAGATACACATAATTTTAAAAAAAGAAAATCACAAGAGCTGAAAAAGTGATTTACAAGCTATGACCACAGGTTTAAAAAAGTGTCAACAAGGTGTAGTTTTACTTGCTTTTTGCAAGCTGGCTGCCACGGTCAATAAAAGACATATTATTCAAGTGAATTACTGGAAAAGTTTTTTTTTTATCTTAAGAAACCAAAATAACAGTCCATCTCCGATTTTTTGGGAATAGTTTATCGTTAAATAGAGAACTACCCACTGACCTCTAGTTGCAATTTTCTGTCTTCACAAACGAGTTGTTTGGCTTTGAGGCCCTAGATTTGATTCTGAAATGCTCTTGGCTACTGTAAGCAAAACAGTGTGGGATGTTAGAAAGTAGCATGGCACTGTAACTGAGATCTAGTCATTGTTATCAGGACAACTTAGTGTCGGTGTTGGTCAGAAATAGTCTGACCACTTGCAAAAAGTATGACAATTTGAGAACGCATCATGTATTTCTCATGACGAGGACCACACTACCAAAAACCTCATCATTCCTGCAAACAATTTACTTTTTTGCACTTATTAAATTAAAAACATTGGTAGTTTCTCTAAAACATATTCTCTAAAGTAATTTTCTCTGAGACGATGTCAGTGTTGTTGAAATCCTTATCTGTTTCCTGTTCTGTCTCGTTGGTAACCTCTCTCTTTTCACACTCCCTGGCCTTCATGTCCCCCTAACAACCTTTATATAGTTCTATGCTGCAAGTATATTCTGGTTTTCACTTGGACTGTTTTTGCATTTTGGCTCTGAGTTATGGAACTGAGACTGTTTTCCTCTTTATTTTGAATGTCTGTTTACTGAACCTGATCCTCTGTAAAGACCATGGTTGTAATGCAGACTGTTTCCTGAGTTGTACATTTGGGCCCTGTTTCCCTTTGAGTTATAAAAGTAAAGAACGACAGAAAAGCAAATAGTGCTACTGACATGTCAGGTACTACTTCCACATTCATACAAATTGTCTATGCATGCTGAGGAAGCTCAAGTAACTCTGTTGTGATGCAAAACAATATTCAAGTGACACTTTGTTGGATGTTCAATTTTCTTCACCTTGCAGTTAGTTGAGCATAAACTGTATCCAAAAAAACATCAATTATTAATCTATTTTATTTAAAAAGGGTGCTGCATGTATGATTTTATGAATGCCAGCCCAATTCCAGTGGTACTGAGAGCACTCCAAAATGTCAACTTAAAAATGAAAAGTCTGCTTGGCGTGGATTTAAAAGGATTTATGTTCCTCACACATAGCTACAAAAAGACAAGATTAGAGTTGTCTCCCACCATTTCAGATCACACTTAAAAAATGAATACTCACTAAAAATGAGGCAATGGAGAGGTTTCATGAAATAAGTGAATGGTTTTGGCTTCCAGTCTCAAAGCTAAAGCTTGGCTGTCATGTGTCCTGTCAACCCAGACACCCTTGTGATGGCTGTTTTTATAAAGCTGATCACAGACTGAGGATTTAGCAGAGCAATGAAAGGCAGTCTGCAAAAAGCAAGTTTCCAATAAAATGAATATTTTTTCTGGCACAAAAGTATATTCTATTCTCTTGCTTCTATCCCTTCATTTCCCACATGCGCACACAAATACACACAAACCATCTAGTCTTTACACTCAAACAGAGACCAGGGAAAGGTATACGACTTGATATGAAAGTAAAACAAGACCATCGTAGTGCCGTCAAGGCACACCCAGTGAGCTGAGGCTTTAAGTATTGTGTGCATAACAGGGCATTTGGTTTCAATTATTTATATATATATATATATACACACACACACACACACACATATATATACATATATATACACACACAGACACACACAGTGCACCCTCGTTCCTCGCCGTTAATGCGTTCCAGAAACCACACTTTATTAACAAATTTTGCGATAGAGTGACAAACTCGGTAATTTAAAAATTTATGACCCTCCCCATATTGATATTAAACCACCTTCTATCTGTATTACCTTTTCCCACACTATTATCAACTGTTTAAAGCACTTTTGTGCTTTAAACGGAGCACACTTCCAGATGCTGTCATCCAATAGAATGCACGTACTGTATCATGTGACTGCCTACCAAAAATTTGTGATAAGGTGCAGTCGCGAGCGCTGATGCGCGAGGGTGCATTGTATATATCCATAGTGCATATCCAAAGTGCATGTGAATGTTGACTTGAACTAGAGCCGTGACAAAAATCAAATCTCCTTAAAGTGATCCCAAGGTTGGACTAAGATGTAACTGGATGATCCCAGTCCTTTTACTTGCTGAAACCATGACTAAACCAGCATGACATATTGCTATTCCTGTTTCTAATTAGGTCAGAATCCAACTTTTTCTGAAGTTTAATCCTTCTGAGTATAAGACTCTGGTGTACAAAAGTTGGACAGTCCAAGTTACATCACAGAACCCATTCCAAGACCTACTAGTGACCCATAAGTCTTTATTACTGCTTCATAGCACAACTCGGTAAGTACTTCTTTATGGCTTGCAAAGACAATTGAAAACATATTGAAGACATGGCTCAAAACATGTATTTAAAGTAAGAGTTTCAGGATAATAAATTTAAATCATGAGAAAGTGTTCTCTTAGTTACCCTTCGAGTTAAAAAAAGGGTTTTGTGTATTGATGCCAAGTTTTCAAACATACTGCTTTTACCACAGGGAAGACAATTTTATGTTATTTGATATCAATAAAGCCTAAATACATACTGAAAACCGCTTAACAATTCCTCTAAATGATGTGGTCTTGACTAACTGTTAATCAGAGAATACAATTTTCTGATGGATGCCCATGACGGGAAAAACAAATTCACAAGAGGACAATAACACGCTGACATTTCTGGTGTGTTTCAAGCTCCTTTTTTCCATACAACAAAATGTCTCAATGCTTAATTATTTGAGCTTCTTTTATTAAATTGCAATCCATGTCAAAACATATTTCCCCAGTGAAATGATATCATGTTTGATATAATCATATGATGAGAGGTGCCAGGCATAACAAATATTAAAACACACCTTGTTTGATATAGCAGTTTCAGATATCCATTGATATGATGAATTGTTTATGCATAAACAGAATCTGCAGGAAGCATCAAAATTCTAAATCAAAATCATGTAGCTGTGAAGGCCCGAGGCAATATCACAATCATGAACAAACGCATTGCAGTAACTTTCATAGGAAAAAAAAAAAAACAGCAGCTACACACAACATATTCTGTCATATGACCTTCTACCAACAGAGCTGGAGACGCCAGGAACTTACTACACCTAACCACAAATCCCTGAGGAATGAGGGGCAGAATGAATGAAAAACCATTTATGAAGGTTTATTGGTTACCTGCCTGAAATGGAAGCTTACACATGTAAAATCTGGGATTAAAGAATAGATTTGTAGAAGTCAATGATCTCATTTTAAAGACTTAGTAGTGACATCATTTAGCAATAAATCATTAGTCCTTGGACTCACAAAATGTGTACTTGCAGTGGTATCACATTCTTGTTGGACCATAGTACTCTTTGGCAAGTGACACTTCTATTTCACCCCAAAGCTACAAATATCCACTCACCCAACATCCCTCTCAAAACCTCTTCCAACCCCCTTTTGACTACTGGACCAGATGACTGATCCCCGCTAAGTCTGACCTGTTTTTCAGGCACTGAACATAAAAATCAACACTAGGAGTGAAGGTTCCTTTTTACTTAAAGCTTGTTCTGCCAAGATATTAAATTTATGAGAAGGTTTGTCTACAATAACACATTAAATTCCAATGAGATGGTAATGCTTGTTTTCATTCCGCCTGCAGGACTATTTAATGGTGGAGAGTACTTCTGGTTGGAGTCAGAGTACACTGCAAATGTACTCAAGTGGTTATTTGCTGTCATAAGAGTTTGAAGGAGGCATTTGGTATTGTGGTCAGGTGGGAACTAGAGCGAGTGTTGGGAACATGTCTCAAAAAAATGATTATGAGTTGTAGCACATTGTTGAGGTTACAACAGATGGTTGAGTAGAGGTCTAACTCCTCTGTCTGTTCTTCCTCATGTAAAAGGCTCCTGTCTCTAAGAGTAAAAGGTGGTTCTGGTGTCAAAAGTTTATGGCGTGTTGTCTTTCATTGGTTTCAACAATGGTATTATTAATAAGTGTTCTCTGTAGTATGAATCGTGGAAATGCGATTATCAACGAGGAAAACTGAGGTTCAACTAAGGATTTTTCTCCAGTGAGTTAACTGCAGAATGTGGATGCGTTTATAAAATCTTTCCAAACTAGGGAAGCTTAGGTATCCTTCACAGTTGTTACAGAAGTCTGTAATAAATATGGATACCACCACTACAAATACTAGTACTGGTCAAACTAATTAGTCAGTAAGCAACCCTCTGAAAAATAATGAATAGATTGAGATCATTTCCTTAATGAATAAGAATTTACTATATATTCATTTGCCTTTTCTTTGCGAATGACAAGGACACAGTTTTTCTTTAATATCTATAATAAAATACAAGCAATCACTCAGTAGTCACACTCCCAACCTGTTAAGTCCTTCAACACCTCAGTTCTGACTTTCAATTACATTTTTCAGGAGGATATTATAGCCTACAGCACAACCTTGCTACAGCCTCTGACCATGCTACAAAGCCCCTTAATGCAGTCTGACTCCATCATTAGACTGTGGTTATCCTTTTTACAGGCAGTATTAAATTATGTCAACCAGAGAGACTAGTGGTTGAAGTATCTAAGGGTATTTATTACAACAAGTGATGTGTCACAATTATGATGGCAGGAAGTCTTTGGTTCTTCCTCTTCAGCGAGGTTAAGATCAAAAAACAGTCGTCCTGAGCAGCAGACAGATATCTCCCCTGTGAGTCCAGACATTGGTGGTGGTGGTGGTGGCTGATGACCTTGGTAAAGCTGATGAATGATGAAGTATAGGAACAAATTCTTTTGAAGAATAGGTGGTGACAGGGAGGTAAAAACAGGTTGACGGCCCCAGACCATGATAGCAGGGAAATAAATCTCACCCCATGAGAGAAGTGTGAATATCATTAGCTGATCTCATTACCCAGTGCTTTTACTGCTACTTTTATTTTTGTTTGTTAACCAAAAATGAGCACAACATATTTGAATGGATTGCCATATGTTGATTGACCTACTAAGGAAAAAACACTGTAGTTGTGTTGTACTTTTAGCAGGATGCCTGACCTACATCATCACAGGTTGTCTGAAAAATGACGTTTTGTTTAAGATGCTGACTTTTCCCAGTGGAAACGACAAGAAAAATATACAAGAAGGCTTGAGAGTTCATGTTTACTCTGCAGTGCAAACACCCAATAAACCTGTCTGGAACATAGAAGAAAGCACTGGACTATGTAAAAAGTGAATGCATGGACAGGGTGGCCACACAAACACACATACACATATTGTAGAATCATTATCATCGGTTCAGTGAAGAATTGAAGTTCATTCACTGAGTCAGATCATCAACTGTCAGAGGATATGTCCACCTCACAACGCTGCATTGTTCGAACCAACACCACAAAGCCAAGGGAAAATCAAAAGCCATTTTTAAGTATACCACTGAAAATGATCTGAAGGCCTATCACTCATATAAATTTACTCAGACTGGACTTGGTACATGCCACCTTCTGCAAAAAATTGCAGAAAAGAAATTAGGGAGCAAATGCAATAAACAACTATAAATTTTCAGAAGCAATGGTGAAGTGAAGTAGCAGCTAGGAGCCTGCCACATGGTCTGCACCCACCACTGGAATGGGGGCTTAGTGAAAGAGGCAGGGAAAACAACATTTTCCAGCTATGCTAATTGGCATACTTTGACATGTGCTGGAATGCTGTGATAACATCCACCTTTATTCCCTGAGGAGACCTCGATCCTGCAGGCGTTTACTGGGTGAGAAGACTTTAATGTGTATGAAGGCTAGGTAAAGGGGCTCCAGTATGAATATACATAGTGGGGGGGTGGTCCCTAACCCTTGGACAGATACATTGTATGTGGATATGTTGGGGGATGCTGATGGTTCCAGCCACTAGTTTTGATATACTGATGGATAGAGGGAGGCTTTGGCTACAATTTCTAACATTTAGGGGCCTCTGTTGTCAGGTATCTGTCACACCCATTGCGCAGTGGGGGCTATGAGTCGGGGGTGTGGGTGTAGTGGAGGGGTGAAGTGGGAAACTGAGTGGGTTCTGGGACAAAGTGGAGCCCTGTCTCTGCAGGGATGGCTACAGAAGCTCGGGATTGATGGGGTGGTGATGAGAGATGGAGATGTCAGGGAACAGATACCCATTCAGAATGGGACCAGTAAGAGGGAACTACTGGGGAACCCTGGGGCCCATCATCACCTTTACTCTCCATGCTGGGGTGTGGGCCAGAGACTGGGGGAGTGAAGAAAAGAGCAAAATGGGGGACTGTCCCCTAGAGTTCACACATATCATACAACTATGGGTTTATTATTCTGGCGGGTGACCTGAGCCAACTGCCCCCCTACAGCATATGTCCACATATGATGCTGTGAATCAATTACTTCTCTATGCTGCCTAAGTAAAAAAAATAACGTCATGGTGCACACATGTCTCATAGATAGTAGGTTGTGAAAAAGAAACAACAAACCTAGCTGGTTTTACTTGCAGGGTATGACATTTTAGATCACAGCACCATCAGAGGACCTCCAAAATATACAGTCATGCTTTCTCCTTTGGTAATTTGAAACTTCAGTGACTCACTCTTGGGCAGAGCAGGGGAATAAGTTTAGTAATTTAACTTTTCTGATAGTAATACTGGTTTCCTCTGTTTGTGTGTGCACCTGGGCATGGTGGACATCTGGCATCCATACATAGATTTTCTTGTAGATGAGACACAATCACAATTCATCACAATTGTCTCATCTAAAGCTGCTTATACACCTTGCGGTTCAAGGGTCTGCTGGAGCCTATTCAAACTCGCTATGGGTGATAGACAGGGTACACCCTGGACAAAATGCCAGCTCATCACAGAAATGAAAGGCAAACAAACACACACACTGGAGGTGCTACCACCTCAGCCACTGTGTCACCCAGTTGCATGCATGTTCATTCAAAATCAAGCTTTTGCAATGTTTAACCCCAGCTTTGAATCCCACTCATTGTCAGACCTGTCACTGTTCAAATGGTTACACAGCGCTCAGGCCTTCAGTTAGTTCCTTACAAATGAATTTCCTAGTGTGTCATTCTAATACATGTCTACCTTATCACATGGTAAGCATGTAAGGCTTCAACTCCCGTTGACAACTTACTCAAAACTCAAAACTTGACATCCACGCAAGCCTCTCAATAAACTCTTTACTGTTGAGTAAAACTTCATGTAAAACTTTTGAGCCTACACATCAACGAGAATAGTTTTACCAAGAAAGATGTACAGCGTAATATAAATAAGGTCACAGTCTCTTGTGTCACAACGCTGTATATTTATTCTGTTTTCTATGTTACTCAGTATTTAATTGGCACTCTCAATAAAAAACATTTAAATTTATGCATGGCTGGTTTCAGAGTGCATGTACTGCCTGCCTGCATGTATGTATGTTTCTTTGAAAATAGCTCCTGGCTTTTGCTTCAGACACAGAGATGTATGAATCAGCTATTGTTTGGGGTGCATGTGGCATAGTTGTCGGGGGACAGCGTAACTAGAGACAGACCCTCTCTACATCCCCACAAGAGAGCTGAGCCAGAGAAACTCGAGTCATGTTCAAATAAATTCTTTCCTGTCCAAATTGACACCCTTCCGTTGCCATGGTGTGGCTTTGGTTTAGTTTACAGTAATTTCGAGTCTGGGTGGCACAGGAATGTGGTGAGGGACAGAGGCTTATGGTGCATTTAAGATGACTTACGCGTTGAAATTATGGGATGAGTTTGCAGCACTTATCGCTTTTCACAGATACAGAGGAGGTTTACCTGCTGCTAGAGTAAAGTAATTATTTGAAATGGGTTGACTATAAATTATGAACAAAGACATGCTACTGCTCTCTTGAAACTTAAATCTTTCTTGGTTCTTGCTCTGTAATAATAGCTTCACTGCTCTGTTTTCTCAGAGTATAATTATTGACCTATTGATCCATAGTTCTTGCAAATGTCACACGAAGTGTTAAAGGTGTTCAAAAAGGGTAAAGATGTTTTGGAGTCTCTAATTTCCCTCTATCATAGGGTAGCATCAAATTGGGCAATCAAAAGCATCAAAGGGGCTTAAAATTACATATTTTAAGATGGTGTCAGCTGAAGCTGCTAACCTTATGTGAAACATACAACACTGTGTCCAAAGTCAAGATGATCCTATTTAAAGCTGCTTCAGAGCTGAGCCAATACACTCCCGGCCAATACATCTGCTCTCAAAAAACAACAATAATCAACCTCACCAAAATGAAAAAGAAAACATGTGTGTGTGTGTGTGTGTGTGTGTGTGTGTGTGTGTGTGTGTGTGTGTGTGTGCGTGTGTGTGTGTGTGTGTGTGTGTGTGTGTGCGTGTGTGTGTGTGTGTGCGTGTGTGTGTGCGTGTGTGTGTTGCATTAGGTGTAGAATAGACAGCTCTGCAGCAGGACTGAACTTCCACATGCTCAGAACAGCGAGGCTGCCACTCAGTTTTAGCAAATTTCAACCAATAACAGATCTGCATGTGGTGGCGTCTTCATTTTCAATCGGCAAGATCTAATAAACATTTCCTACGTAGACAAGGAAGATAGACATATGGTGTTCATAAGTAACATTATGCTCTCACTGCTAAAAGGTAATGGAATCCCCACAGCATGTATAAATTTAATATATACATGCACATGTGCACACATCCACTGCCAGACATCTTACACACTTCCTCCTTTTCCACACTTTTCACCTTTCCTATGCAGACAATCTAGATTGTCAGCACTCATTTTGAATTCCTGTTTTAATGTATAAACCTGTTTTCAATTGGAAGATGAGGCACATCTGGAATTTAGTTCTTATTTAGCCCAGGATTAATCTTTCTTGATGAGGTTAAAGACAGGACAAGCGAGTACTATCACTGAAGTACTAATGCAAAAAGCAGTGAGCCTGCGATATAGTGATGCAGAAAATGAGGATGTGGAAGTTTGAGTTCATTGAGGAGAACAGTTTATGTTATCACAAACCTTTTTACACAACTACCCATAGTAGCATGTAATCAATTAGTAAACTCTGGCTATTCATTCATCCTTGCGATGAGCTGGCGTCTCATCTGGGGTCTACCCCACCTCTCACCGATAGTCAGCTGAGATAGACTCCAACAATATCTATGACTTGTACTTCGCACAAGCGGCTGGAGATGAAACAATTTGATTGCATCATCTTCAAAAATATGAATGAATCTCCATTCATTCAACATAGTTTTCCATAATTTCCACAAGCTTAAGTATGCTGCAGCTTATATTCAGAGACAAAATAGAAAATATTAACTTCAGAAATAATCAAGGCTCTGGTGATTTACCTACTGTGATAAGCTTGAAACAATTCCACTCATACATGATTTTATGTCACGGTTTGGCGTGGCAATTCTGGTGTGTGGCAGGGAGAGGCCAGGCTGGTGGGTGGAGCCACGGCTCCACACCTGTTGGTCTTCTCCACACCTGAACTAGTTTTGGGCTAATGACCCTGAGGCTTTTTAAGCCTAGCTCTATGAGAGCTAGGGGCTGGAGCCAGTTTACCTCATGAGCACTGCCAAGGTGCCCTTATACAGTATATATACAGTATATAGTATATATATACTGTAAATACTGTATATGCCAGCAGGAACCTGTGGAAATCCCACAATAAAACAATAATATCAGACTTAGTTTGTTTTCTTTTTTTTCTTCACTGTCACAACAAAACAAACCACTGTGTCCGACAAAGCCGGAACTGAGTTAAGAACTGAAGAAGTCTCTTGGATGAAAGACGAAACATCTTCAAGAACTTTATTAACGTCCAGTGGACTGACTTAAACAGCTTTGGATAACCATGACCAGGATAACTGAGAACCTACACAGATATCCTACTGTTTCTACTCCAACACTACAGCACTGAAGCATCTCATGCCCTGTGCGCGCACTCAACAGACACTGTTTCCAGTACACAAGAATAGGCTCCCATTGGTTGGGTTCACAAAAAAAAGTAAGTGTGCTTCAGATGAGAACTTGTTGTCTAGAGACCAAGTCATCCCCCAGTGTTGGGGATGTATCCAACATAGATGGCTAAGGTTGTTATTAGATTTAGCTAGAGATTTGGACCACTGTTGGTGTTTATAAAAGAAGACTATTATTATTACCATTGCCTCTTCTCAATTGTAAATGCCCTGGTCATGACTGCTTGCATCGTGATTATTTTAATAACTCTCCCCAGAAACTGGACAGACAGCAGTGAGCTTCTTTATGTCCAGTGGTCCTCCTTCCAAGGCTGATCGCCACATAGAACAAAAGATCAAATATGCAGTGAGCACAAGGCTGAGACAGTTAATCTCTCTAATTTGAAAGACAGAAAAACATCTCAGTCAAATAAAAAGTCAATAAAAGGTTGAAGTTATGAAGTGTATAGTTCACCGTGTGCCAATGGAAAATCTGGCCATGCAGTGTGTGACAACAAAGCTGGGTTAGGTCTGCAATAGTTAACATTGATGCTGGCACATGAAGTAAAGCTGGAAGATTCTGATATATGTTAGCAAAAAGAAATACACAGCAATGACTGACTGCTGGGAGAAGAAGTGGCTGAGGAGCGAGGCAGTTGTTTTTGTGACTGCAGATAGAAGTTTATAATCCAAACACATGTAGAAACTTGCTGTTTAAGTTAATTCTCCTTCAGTGTCCCTCTCACATAACTTCACAGCTTAAGCAGCACAGATGCAGGTGGAGACACCCCATAGAGAAATTCCAAGGTAGCAACATTAAATCAACTGTGGAGTCAATCTTCAAACATAGGCAGGGGTTACTGAGAGGTCGTGTGAGAGCTGAGAGACTTTATTATATCGCATGTCACACAGTTATCTAGGGGACAAACTAATTTATGATCTAATGCAGTGGTCTAATGACTACCTCAAGGTGATTTTCACAATCTGCAGTCTGAACTTGACTGGAAAATTCAAAAAATAAACTGGCAACAAAACCTGATAATTTCACTGATAATTTCACGTGGTCTAATGCATTCTCTCTGACAAGTACTTAAAATAAAACTTTTTTGACTTGAGACAGAGTGGGAATAGCACCTGCTCGTATGTGGTAAAACACGTAGAATGTGCCAAATAAAAATATAGGCACATAAAGCAGCAGACATTATATGTATCACAAAATGACAAAAGAAAAAACTTGTGATTGTGACAGAGACCCCCACTCTCATGCTGGAGGATTAAATCCTAATGGCACACGGCTGATAGAATGCTGGGTGACTTTGAGTGAATTAGCATTTTCGCACCCGGTTTGAATTAATGGCAATATGTATCTATCATTTCGTTTCTTGAGTTGTTGCCCAAGTCTTTTGTGATGGTGGGTGGGAGCCAAGGCCTGGCTTCACTTCTCCATGTAGAATCTGGCTCTATTTATCCAGTCCTGATGGAGTCCAGATGGGCTCCTTATGAGTCTCCTCTCCTTTACAGGCTCACTGAGTCTGGACCACTGAGTCTGCAACCCACTGCAGCAGGCAGTGCTGGGTTGGATCATCTCTGGATGGGCAAGGGAGAACACAGATTGTTCTTAATTGGGAGGCAAGTGATGACTGATGTTCCATCATGGGAAAGACTGGTCAGTTGTACTACTGAGTCCAACTAAAGATGGAATATCTTATTCACAGTGGAAGAGAGCACTGGACTTCACTCCTCTGGGATTTGGAAATACCTCAGATTCACTTGTAATGCAAAGGACAAAGTGGCATGTTATCCTAAAACTGCCATATGCATAATTGTGGGCAAGGTTTCATATCCCCCTGTGGTCTCTCCTCCAAGGCCGTGGGTATAATGCATAGATCTCCAGACACTCCCTTCCCAATGGACATGTATTCAGGGTAAATCATCCGTGTGCAGAGACCAATACTTCAGAGCTCCAAAACTGAAATAAATGTAATATATGCATAGAAAAACTTTCATGTTGTTGGTCTGTATGTCAAAATCTTGAAAGGCTGATGCTTGCATATGTCTGAGAGATGCACCACTCATTCTGTAGAGCCCATCATATCTCTCATATGCATGACCCAGATCTGATGCTTCTTGATATTCACACATACACACACACACACACACACACACACACACACACACACACACACACACACACACACACTATACATATGTGTATGCAATATAAATAATTTATATCGCTCTTTAATGCATTGAGGTTTGGGAGAAAAGCGACGGGACGCAAACCCGATCGTGTCAAAACACCACATGTCATTACAAACTGAAAGCTGGAGCCGATACAGCAGTTCTGTAACAGATACAAATTCTTCATTTGTGACAGCTATGATGGAACTGAACAAAATCCAGTTCAAATGAAAACACACCCTGACTTTGATTCTAGTACTGTACTCTTCACTTCACATCCAACCTTTTCTTTTGCCACAGGCTATTACTGTAGCTGATGTCAGTATTACCAACTCATGATACCTGAGATAGAATACACAATCATGAACACATGCTTTTATCAATTGTGTATATAGAGCAGAGACTCTGCATGTACACACACATACACAGAATCAGAAAGTTAACCAAGGAGGATGTATTATATTTTGAAATCAGTTTATGTCAGCCTTGAAACTTGAGATTATGGGTGAAGTTCCACATTGTGTGGATGGAGCACACGATGCATGTGTGCTCTATTAAACATCACTGATTGCACTCCACTGCTTCCTCAATGAACAGGCCCTGAGGATACCTCTTTCTCAGGATGAATTCTCCACAGTGATTTTAACCAACCACAACAACAAAGACCATACTGACAGTAGTTCACATTACAGTGGTGTGAGCCAGGTCATTGCAGAGAACTGCCTCCAAACACACACTTGAGCGTGTCAGGAGAACCTTGACTGATGTGCAGTTTGATTTCCGCCTCTACTTTTACTTCCAGTTGGAAATTTTTATGACACCACCAATACAGAAGAATGCTTGAAATATGAAAGCAGGATTTACCTGGGTCATATGAACATTCAATGCGGAACTGTGAATGAATGTAGCTTCATTTCTCTATCATAAAACAGTAACAGAAATGGCCACTAAAAGGCAAACTTACTTGTTCTTAGAAGTCCAGTCAGCACAGATGTTGTCAAGTGAGTTCTCCTGCTGGCATCTCTATCTTTATTTGTAGCTTGTGTCCCAGGTTTTAATCCTAATTTGATGCAAAATAAATAGCAGAATGTTTTGTTGATTGGACCCCAATAACAGTTTTTGTGCAGCTCTTTGTGGAGGTTCATAATGTGGCACCACCTCGAACAGCCTTTCTTATTTGTTTTTATGTGCATTAGTATTCATACATTTTTGTGGTCAACATGCTTTGAAGATAACACATATAGCTAAGAAAAAGAAATTGTTAAATAACAGAGTTGCGGAGTGGCTTGTTTGTTCAGTTGCAGCAACTACGCCTTCTACATATCCGCATTGCCAATAAAGCTCCAAGAGCTGACATGACAACATGTACCATTATTACTTATAGCCATCCACAAGGCAAATTTTTTCTTTGATTGTGAAAGTGCTGACATGTGCATGTTACATAGACGAGTAAACAAATGTTGTGGCATCATATTTAATGAGCATTTCATTGATTTCAGATGAGATGGAGTTGGCATTGAAACCTGGCTTTTCACTGCTCTCACATGTGGGATCACTGTTGCCACATCCAGCGCATTAATAAGTGGTTCTCATTGTTTCGACATCAAACAAGAATAAAAGCTGGCACCAGATGATAGAGTGTGGGCTCAATGGGGCAACACAATCATGATTTATGAAGATATAGGCTTCCACCATAACGAAAAGGTGCTTTGTTGTTGTTTTGTCCCTTTATTTTCCTGAACAGATGATGTCAGAAAGTCAGATTGTTGACCCAAACCTAAATCTGCAGCAGAATAGGGCACACAGCATGCCACAAATTTCCTTCATCCCTCTGTCCTTCTGTTCTTCCAAAAACACCCGGTCTTCAACAGTCGCCTCCTTCGCCCCTCATGAAGTCAAAGTGTCAAACAGTTCTTGAACAAGTCATAATCAAGTCTAAAGGAAAGAACGAAAAATGACAAGCACATTTATATGCATTAATACTTGAACATACTGAAGTGGAAAGATATATGCTGAGTTAAATGACACTTATGTGCCAAGGTCCAGACTCCCTTGTCAGCAGTAATACTCGACAGTTGGATGAGCAAACACTGTCACAAAGTCTGTCTCACATATCATCATCCTTCTTTCATTCTTAAAATTCTACTTTCTTTCCACTTCCCTTTTGGCAAAATGTGTGCTTAACGTTCAGTTATCATTATTCCAGCTACAGACAGACGACTGAATTACTGAACCCACTGACTCACCCACAATCAGCAGTGTGGCATGAATATTTTCGTACAGTCAGACACAGATTGCTTGAGGCTACCTCTACTTCTGCCTCTTATGTAACTCTTTGCCATAGCGCTTCAGGAATATTTGTGAGAAATGCTGCAGGCCTGTGGAATGAGAGGGTGTCCAGGTGCACTCAGTCCCCATTCTGTCATCAAGAACGACTGCATCACCATCTTTCTGCTAGATAGCACTGGAATGATCGGATCTTCCTGAGCCACCAAGCTGAATCCAAATTCCATCAAAAAGAGAAGAGAGAACGTATTGTACTTTTAATTCACCAAAACAAACATAGGTGATCTATCCTCTGGAATCTCCTCTCAAATATGTCCAAGATTTTATCCTTTTACAGCCAACAGTTTTGACCAGAAGGTCACTGTGGTTAATTCCTATTGATTTATTTATATACTCTGCTATGTCCCATGCACTGTCCTTTTTTTCTGAGTTTAAACTTTGCCCTGTTTCCCAATATCTTCCCTTCCCCTTAGCTCTTAAATAACAAGAACACTGAGGGGTTTAACACACCCCGGTCAAGGTCAAGCAACGCCTCGTGTTCGCTAGTGACCTTTGCAGCAGCTGTAAATGTGAGTGCTTTAACAAATGCAGTCAAAGTCTGAGATGTAATGGTTGCCTAACCCTAGCTATCAGCGAGGAAGAAAATGCATTTGCTTATCCTCAAACATAATGTATACTGATCCAGCACTGGTAAATCAACAGATAATCAGGAGTGTAGCACACCTGCATCTCTGAAAACTATACCCAACACTGCTCCATAGCGCAAACAGGTAGTGCAAGGTCCATAACAGTGCAGGAGTCAGTGTGTTTGTTTTCATACTGAATTGAGATCATATATTAAAAGCAGCTTAAAATGGGGAGCATGAATGGAAAAGCTGAGTGAATTAGACGTGGCATCAGCCCAGGGTTTCTGATGTGTGAATCAGAGGAACTTCAATTTCAAAAACAAGTTCAGCAAGTTCAAACACAATGAAGATGGATTAGGCTTATTACAAACATACCAGCATGGCTTTACAGTAAAAACGCTAACTCAAACAAGTATGATGCAATGCTATGTATCTTTCATCAACTATAATGCCATTTGCTTCATGGGTATGAAATCGGTGAATGTCATAGTCCTCTACAAGAAATCCCATGATGTACTTTTGTGGATAATTTGAAATTTGATTATATTATATAATGACTGATCAGTCCAAAGAGGTCACCTCAGAATCAGCAAAGAACATTTTTAAGATTGGCATTAGATGACTGATGCTTTTACATATAAATGTATAGAAAATATCCAATTTCTAACTGTATTAGTGGAGATTCTTAATAGAGAACAGGAGCCTTTTCATTAGTTTTTCTTTTTCAAGATATTAAACAGTCCACCTTAATGTGCTGTGTGAAACATTTTTAGTTTGAACTCATACTGCCATACTGCCAATAAAATCCTGCCAACACAAGCACCAATCAAGCCAACACAAACCAAGAAATTTCTCTTGAGAGTCAAAGCTGGAAAGTGTGACAATAGGCTGACAGTCTGCAGATTAAACAGAAGTGTGCTTCCAGAAACAACAGGACAATGAGTTTGTGAAGATCCCACAAATGTCACAACACAATACAGAGATAGGACTGGGATCATCGTTAGGGGCAACCACTGTGAAGGAGGAAGAGACAGACTTGTGCAGTGTATTTGAATATGTGGAAGACTGTAAGGATCAGGCTGTGTGAGGAAGAACTGCAAGACCTCATAAATCTCCACACACATCCATACAGACAGTGTTTGACAGATAAAGGACATGACCTACAGGACATTATACAAGACCCTTGATGTGATATATAATGACATTCATTGCTTGTGAACCAGTTTCTTGGAAATGTAACTTTATATGAACGGGAAGACATGATGATTCAAAGTTTTTATAATAATGGATTAGATTTATATAGCGCTTTTCTAGACACTTTTTACAGTGGATCCATTATTCATTCACTCCTCATTCATACTTGGTGATGGTAAACTACGTATGTCGCCACAGCTGCCCTGGGGCAGACTGAAGGAAACAAGGCAGTCAGTCCGCGGCAACGGCCTCTCCGACCACCACCGACCATTCACACACCAGTGAGTCCCTCAAGGCAAGGAGGGTAAGGTGTCTGCCCAAGGACACAACGACAAGTGACTAGGTGGGAGCGGGAATTTCCAGCTTCCTCCCACCTCCAAAAACATGCGCTTCAGGTTAATTGGCCAGTCCCAAATTGACCGTAGGTGTGAGTGTGTGCGTGCGTGCTTGTTTTTGTATCTGTGTGGCTCCAAGGTGCACTGGCCTAGTGCCCAGAGTTTCCCCCGCCTCACGCCCTCACCTAGCTGGGACAGGCTCCAGCACCCCCGCAACCTGCCACAGCGAATTAAGCGGTAGACGATGAGTGAGATGAGTATGTAAAACAAAAACTGAACATAATTCAAAGGAAAACATTTGTACTGCTCCTCCAAGTTAAGAATTACGGTAAATGAGGAATTAAAATCCCAGTTTATTCTGTGTGTATTATGTGAAATTCTAAACTAATCCTAAATTCATTTCTTGCCAAAGAGCACACGAGCATTTGACTGAGGTGAGCTTCATTCATTCCCTTTCCCTGTTTTTATATTCCAATCTCTTTTTTTTACTTCTACTTTTTTATAAATATATCAGGGCCACTGTCACTATTTTACTAATGGTTCAGAGGTGACATTATTGAGGAAATTACCAAAATAACTTGAACTTGATGGGATAATAATAAGGTCCTTACCAGCAATGATTTGGCCTTCTTGAGTTTCAAGACCTCCCGGTCAGAATGTGTAGAGCTTAAGTGCAGTTTGGGTAGAGATAGTTATGACTTCTCACATCTGTTTGAAAGAGTATTCTTTTTCAGTTTACCGTATGCAGAAGTAAACCAAAAAAAAATAAAAAATATGCAAAAACACATTGAAGTAATACACACTGAGAGAGGATTCAAATATGTTCCTGCCCAAGGAACATATTTGGGTCACTAACTGTAGCCCATCCAAAGCTCTGTCAGTTTATTAAAAAAAACAAAAAAAACAATATGTGTGCTGAATATCTACCCTCTTGTGGACAAAACACACACTACTCAGCCATGCACGCATATTATAAAAAAGGAATAATAATTTATAAAGTAATGTTGAACTATGTAAAGTAAAAAAACAAAACACTAAAAATTAAAGAAAATCTGGATTCAAACTTAACAAGTCAATGCTGACTAAATGTAAACTTGATAACATGCAGAGATGCAGCTACTATGCAAAGGTATACAAATGGACCAGAATGAATCACCATTAACCTGAGAAAAACCTGTGGTTTGACTGTTATTGCCGAGCTCTTCCAAAAAACTGTAAAGCCTGGCAGCCCCAAGCTCTGACGGCCCTGCTGCAGGAATCATGAACCTGTTGAGCCCGCAGAAAAAAAGTGATGCAGCTATCTCCAACACCACAATGTGCTAATTTAAGACAACTTCAAATACAGCCATGCCCTTTCTCTATGTCTCTCTCTCTCACACACACACATACACACACGCACACACACACACACACACACACACACACACACACACACACACACACACACACACACACACACACACACACACACACAAAAAGGTTTCTTCCTTCACCTATATTATATGTAAAAACACACTGCATTCCTGTGATGGCCAACAGATGCGAGCATGCACACACATGCATACAAACTCACACACACACACATACACACACACACTAACACACACACACACACACACACACACAAACAGATGCTAAGAGATAAGTTCAGAAAATGTTTTGCTGTTTGATTGTTTTCTGCAGAGGGGAAGATTGTCAAGCCTGTCCTGTTCCACGAAAGGACATCATGCATGGTGCATAAATGAACCTCATTGTAAGATGTTCTCAGTCATACATTGACCATGTGTGTTGACGAGTCATGTGATTAGTCATATGCAGAGTCCTGCACTGGGTCATTTGTTATGATGCCTGATATGCGGAGTCAGATTTTTTTAATGTATGAGGTATGTAATGATTTTGTATTTGTTTCATTAATTCTATGATGTGCATTGCGAACACATTGAGTATGTACTGTCAGTGTATGTTTGTGTATGTGTAGTCTTAATTTCAAAGGCATCATGGCAAAGTATGTTATTCTAAAGACTAAGAAGTTGTATGGCACAATAGTCAAAACAAAGTTTAAAAGAACAGACCATGCAAATGTTGATTAACTCTGTACAGCTGAACTAAAGTTTATCGTGTTTGGAGGTACCTGGGATCAAGACATCTGAATCTAATCTAGTGTCAGCTCACATCAGCTGCTGGCAACCTATTTTTGGAAGAGTGATTCATATCTCTCCATGTGCATGTGAGCATCTGTTCATACTGCACTGTGACACCTAGTGCTGAACTGACAACTTAGCGGTAGCAATAACACAGATCATCACAAAAACTATGACAATGTTCTGTCAAACTTCCATCAAGGCAGCTTTTATTGGTGCAATTATGTCATTGCATCCATAGTAGTAATAGTCGCATGGCTCCTGGACCATGGATATCTGCTTGTGGCATTTAGAATCACATCTCGATCATTAGTATTTGGATACTTGAGAAAAAATATATTTTTTTGGAGGTGCGTGGAAGCCGGACAACCTGGAGAAAATCTGTGCAGACACAAACTCCGCACAGAAAAGACCCAGGTTGATTCGAACCAAGAACCGTCTTGCTGTGAGACAACAGCACTACCAACTGTGTCAATATACTGCTGAATAATGATTAAAAAAAAATAATAATAATAATAATAACAATAATAATGATAATAATAATAATAATAATAATAATAATAATAATACTGTAATAATAATAATATAATTCACACAACAACCATGCAAAACGCATGTGAGGATGATGTGGCATCCTGGAATCTAGGAGCAAATCAAATCCAGAGACCCTGTTTATGTCAGTGGGTATTAAATTATCTGCCTTAAACCGGAATGTGGCATCACATGTGCTGTAGATGTTATTGTTGGCTGTGTCAAAGTGTCTTTTCATTACTCCGATATGTATGTGGCAGTCAGATAAAAGTTTATCACTGACACCAGCATTTACAAGCATTGTGTTGATCACTTAATAATAACCTGAGAAGGTGAAGCCCGTTTATTCTCCTCACTGACATAAAGGAATGAAGATCCTGGACCCCCTCCACCACCAAACACTGAGAGGCTGTCAGTTATTTGACCCAGCTTCTGGAAAACCAAATCATCAGTGATTGTCAGTCAGCAGGTCTATAAAGCCTGGCGTTTACCCCGTCTAGACAGAATAAGGGACGAGCATCCATGAACTTCTAAGGATTGCAACGCATCAAGTGTAACCGCAAATGAGAGCTCCACTATCGTTTAAAACCATGAATCAGCCTTGCACATAAACAGTTTGTAAAGGTTGGGTTGTAAGGAAACTGATTTAAAGAGTAATTTAAAGGAAGTCTCAACACATAAGAAGGTTGGCGATAGAATTTTGTTTTGATCAAGCACATTATCCCTTGATTCCTGAGGCTAAACAGTGCAATAAATCATTGAACTGGAGCAGCAATATAGTTTGTTTGGATTCCATAGCATATTGGATTGACTATCCATCTTCATGGATAAAATATGACAAGGCAGAATTGTTTTGGATCAGTGCTGTTGCACACCAGCAAACGTTGAAATGAGATGAACATAGATAAATATTAACACACCTATCTGGGAAAGTAAGAATAGTTCTTGCTGTGGGTAAAAAGCTCCACAAACAAATATTACCCCCTTAACTGGCCGAGCACAGACAGAGACACACTGTACTGTGTACTTTTCCGCAGTGTATCCAGCTGAAACCTCACTCAGAATTCAATTCAATGTGACCAGCAGAGATTCCTGGAAAACTTACAGGTACGTGGTTAATTACCATGGTTTTGTTGTTGCTCACAAAGAGAATGAATCGCCCAATAGTGAGTTACAAAAATGAAAATGCTGTTTGACCAGAGGAACTTGTTAATTCACAAGTTTTAATGCAAAAAAAATAAAAAAATAGAGTGAGGGAGGTTTCATTCAAAACAACACATTTGAAAGGGAAGTTTGAAAAAATGTCAACTTGCAATGTAGATTTTGAACATCTGTTGTGAGAGGGAAGAGCACTACTACCAATGTGGTTGCTTTTCGTGAATGCAAGACTAAGTACACACCAGAGACTGTATATGTGTGATTCCGCAAGTGTAGATATGACCATTGGGAGTGGGAATAACTTCCTGTACGACTATGACAACGCTGCTAAACACTGTGGCTGCTGTTGCTGTGATGTAGACCGATAGCGCCTATCACATCTACAGCTTGTAAGCTGGAATCACTGCCATATCACTGGAAGGAAGTAGATTTGTTATTGTTAAAACCTCAAAGGCTTTGGGTGGTCCACATTCAGACACACACACACACACACACACACACACACACACCCATATGAAGGCAAAGAGCCAAAGAGAAACAAGAGACAGCAGGCACATGCAAATATTACTATTCAAAACACAACGAAAGTTCTCTGACCACCTGCCATCTCCTGCGTGAGCACACAAATAGCTGTTTATGCTGACCTACAAGGGAATGCAGCGCGCCTCACCAAACTTTGATATCCAGATGGAATCTCTGAAATGCATTTTTCTGTGTAACCAGTGCAAACAATTGTAAACTACAAAACGCTCCGAAACAGCTCTTTCTAATCAATTGTTTAGTTGGGAGAGTTTACATGATATAATGTAGCCATGATGGAGTCCCTTTGCTCAGATCTCAAAAAGAATCTGCATCTGTACTTGGAGCCACCTTAAAAATGTAATCAGTTCTTCCTTGGTCCATGATCAACCTCTCCACAAATTTAACCTTGTACCTTTTCAGAATATTTCATCCAGGGGGTGGCAGTAGCTCAGCCCACTAGGTCTTGGGCTGGGGACCGGAGGTTAGTTGACCAAAAATTTTTGAGTGTCAACTGGTAGTTCATCTTTTGAGACTGCCAAGGTACCCCTTGAGCAAGGCACTGTCCCCTCAGAAGTTGCTCGTTGGGCGCACCATGATGGCGCTGCTCCATCATTGCATGCTTACTGGGCCAGGTGTGTGTGTGTGTGTGTGTGTGTGTGCGTGTGTGTGTGTGTGTGTGTGTGTGTGTGTTAAGGGCCTGTACATATATATTTATAAGAGTGTGAATAGTCTAAGAGTAGAAAAAATAATTTCTCCAAATGAATTATTAAAGGTTGTTTCCTTTTATCTTGTCGGAAAACAAACATCAGATATTTTTATACGTCACCAAATCAACTCCTCAAACTCTTGTTAAGGTACGGTAATAAAAGCATCTCACATACAGAAATGATTGATTTTACCAAAATACTAACATGCAAATGAAGCGATAAGAATCAGTCAGTTTTCCACAGTAGTCTGTTAGTGGCTGGTATGAGCCATCACTGGCATAGATTCATCATGGCCTCAGCCCAAACTTCTCCAAACAATATGATTTTCACCCAAGATAAATAGTAAGGAGCCAATTTCCACACAAGAGACACATAGCTCAGAACATTAGTGCAGAAAAAATAAGTAAAACAAAAACAGTACTCTTTAGGTGTTTTGGTCATTAATCCATTACATCCAATTTTTAGGTGTGAAACTGCAGAACTGGAAGGATACAGGTCTCACACATGCAGACAGGAAAACCCTCACTCACTGCAAGAGATGTGCTCATGTTGGTTTAACAAGTCTTCAAAACTTCCCATTTTATCTTAATGCAACACATATGTAAGGCACAGTCACATATACACATGCACAAATAGCAGCCATCGATGAGTGGATGTCTGCCACAGACAGGAATTTCTCTGAACACTTAGAAAAAGAGGTCATAAATTACCACACAGATGGTGGTAAGGATCCATTGAGTAAGAGAATAAAGTCCCCCTTTTAAAAACCAGACTACAGAATGCAATGCCTTCTTCATGGCAGGGCGATAATTAATTCAATATCACCGTGCAAGACCTTGACAGAGCAACACATCTTTGGTGCTAAAGTGTTTGAAGTACTTGATAACTATTAGTGAAATTTTCTATTAGACCCCTTTGTCCAATGGCTAAACCCTTTTCATCATTAATTCCCATCAAAGGAGTTGCCACAGGTCCAATTATTCACTGAATAAATGTACTCCAATATAAAAGTGGTGTGGTGCTGGTGTTTGTGACGTGTTTTGAAAGGCTGTGTGATAATCATAAAAAGGAGGCCAGTTATCCAGGGAACTGGAGATCTATTTATCTTGAAGTCTGAACGACTGTCAGTGGACTGAGGAAGTCCAAAGTGTTTCAATTCAGAGAAAATTTCAACTGAAGAATATTTCCTCAAGAGTTAGGGTATGTACGTGTGTGTGTGTGTGTGTGTGTGTGTGTGTGTGTGCGTGTGTGTACTGGATACTGTTTGTAATATTGTGTGACCTTGAGGCCTGAAGGAAGTCGATCACGAAACTGGAATCTTAAACCAGGTGTTCATATTTTGTGGATTTCCTTAATGTTAATTTCATCAATTATGTATTTACCTGCAATCTGGAGGCGTTCTGTTTTTCTCAAGAGAAGAGGGGCCAATCTTACCTGGTAGCAATTTGAAGATTCAGATCATTAAGCATACAAACAGCTCCTTGAGAGCTAAGCATGAAAATGGATTTAAGGGTGAATTTCAACAAAGGATCAGCTACCATATGAAACAGTGATTAAACCAAAACAGCGTCATATGTCATCAATGTTTAAATAGCTGAAAACAGAAAATACATGCTGTAGGTACACTACCATCACTCTATTTATCTACACAATTTCTCAACCATCACTTTTCTGCTGCCCCTTGGTGGCAGGGTCTGAGAACACAGACCACCACAACTGAAAATCCTGCACAACCCACAACTGTGGGTCCTCAGCTTACCATATTCTACTGTGTGAAACACTCAAGGGAGCCAGAGTTACAGAGCTGATGATTTTGATAGTGATTGGCAAGGGGAAAGCCCACCAGCAGAGAAACAATGTTAACTTAAATTATGAGTACTAGTATTTAAGTGGACAACAATGCTGTATTTTCCTGCTTCAAAGTATTCACTTCCTTTAGCCGTTGAGAAGGCCATACGATGTTCAGACAAACCCTGATCTGTAATTTTAGATAGATGCCACCAATCTTAAAGTAAGATGGTTTATGATACCATTACTTCTAGTACAAGCCAAGTAAATATTTGTGACAAAATTTGTGACTAAAGTTCTTACTTTTTAACCTTAAAACATACATTTATCACTTTATATTTTAACTTTAACTTTTCAATGTTAACTTTCAATACTTACGTTAAACAGCAGTAAACCATGTGCCCAAAGATCAAAAATGTATGTTGTGTTTTGAAATTAGGATTGGGGGGGACACTTTAACAAGTGAATATCTTTTCTGTGGTTTCAGAAATGAAAAATATGTTTGCTGCCAGTGAAAACTGTAAAGTTTGATTTATAACTTATCTAAAGCTACTTACTTTTTGTGATAATCAGTGATGCAGATTTTATGTGAATAAAGATATTGCGGTGCAATACAGTATACAGTATACTCACTTTGTCACGTTGCACTCTGTCTTTTTTGTCACTTTCTATCGCCTGCTTTTGTGGTAAGTTTAGTTTTAGGAAATTGTGATATTCAGTTCCAACTTTTGATGCACTTTCTTCTGCGATCAACTCCTTTTCTAACTGTGGTTTCTGTGTATAGAGATGGGTAAAGTAATAGTATTGGGACAAGTTTTTATCCAAATAAAAGGCAGAAGTGATGCATATTATACATACCTAAATATTTGTGTATTTATTTTTTGTTTATGCAGCAAAGTTACAAACACAAGACCATTATAGTCAGATGTGTGTAAAGTATCTCAAAGGGGTACATAGCTGTTGAAAGTTTGGAACCACTGACTTAGTGGATCATAACAAAACCAATCCCATAATCCCCATGTTCAACATCAACATAAAACCAAAATATTGGAATGTTTTTGGAATGATCCATAAAGCCATGGCAACCATGCTGTGTCAATCAAAGAGCTCCACAAAGTCTGGAAGAGCCAATAAAAACACGGTGATGACTCTCGCTGTTAGCTCTAAATGTTTGCCCGCTCCATCATCTGCAGGAGTGATCTGCATTCTCAAGACCTCAAAACACTTTTTTCATTTGTTCACACATTTACTTCAGTACATTAAGATATTCAGTAGACCAATTCATTCATTCATTCATTCATATATTCACCAGTTTATTGCAGGGTCACTCGAACGTCAAACAGCTAATCAAACCAAGATTCATGCACACCTCATCACCTGTTTATACAAATAGATAACTATATGGTAAAAGTCACCGTTCTCAAATAGGAAAATTCCATTTTCTGGGAGTTCCAAGGAAAGAACACATTGTCACGTCAATCCAGCTGTCCCCACAAGCTTCACTTCACAGAAAAATGAAGCCTCTGCTGTCTAGCACATAGACGCATCGGGTTGCTTATGAACGTATGAGAGTTCTTCTAAATCATACTCGTGTTGAGGATCATGGAAAACATGCTGTCCTCCTAGCCTCCAGCCATCTGTGATGTATTGTAGTGGAAATGCTGAGAATGACTCATAGTAAAAGAACATCTAGACAACCCATCTCATTTCCAGCTGAGTTCAGTCCTGGATATTGACAATGTTTTTGGCACAAACAAAAAGAAGAAACCACATTTTAATTCAAACTTTGAAAGGACAAGTCTAAATGTCCGTGTTAGTAGATCAATTGTCAAATCTGATGTGGCTTGTGGTCCCTGGAGATGCCATGATAAGCTCAAGGGTACTATCTCTGACAATTATATTCCCTTTACTCTCAGTATATTCAGTTAATATCATACAGAGAAATGAGGACGTAACCATGGAGAAGCTTCGGTCAGTAAAGTAAATTAGGCTGCAAACCAGTCTTGGCCCAAATAAATCTCTTCTGCTTGTTGCTTTTCTTTAATCGTGGTTTCTCAGCAGCCATTTGACCATAAACACTTGATTTGCACCGTCTCCTCTAAACAGTTGATGTAGAGATGTGTCTGCTACTAGAACTCTGTGTGACAATTGGTCCTATTTCTGACAGACTAATGAAGCATCTTCAGAAAAAAGAAACACTGACACATACAAGAGAAAAGCTGCAGTGTACGTTTTGAACGAGGGTTGAATGAATTTTGTCAGACAGCTTCGCATAAATCATTCTTTTCAGCTGGAAGTGAGGACACAGCACAGATTTTAGGACTACATGAATGTTAAGTTTCTACATATGGATGGTGAGTTTTACAGAATGCATACAAAGTGTCACGTGTGAAAGGTTAAACGCTTCTTAAGTGCAGTCTTCTTTATAAATACACAGTTGTGATCTTTCTCTGATTGTCTTCGACATGCTTGTGTCATCAAACAAACACATGCTGTTTGTTTAGATCCACTGTGGTCTTTTGAATAAATATTGTAGTTAGATCCTCAAGCCAAACTGATCAAATCTAAATTCAAAATGACAAGACAACTGCTTACACCACAGTGCAAACATTATTCTTTATAGACGCTGTTCTGACCAAAAGCCTTATCTTGTTTCATGCACATGGTTTGGATCAAGGTGGATTTGTTGTGCTCAGTGTGGAGCAGTGGAAAGCTCTTATTTTCATAGGCCCACAGGCCTCCTTTTCAGGCTTCATTTACTATATAAAGTAACTTTTCCTGAACCAAGCATATGTATCTCTCTAGACCAGACAGAACAGATTGGGTTCAGTACAAACACTGGCTGCACAAGAGGATGCATTGCTGCTCTCTAGATCTGTGCCAATACATCATAGTGACACACAAGAAAAGAATGACTGCCAAAAGATTGTGCAATACCGGATTCTTATCAAATCTTTGCAAGCATAATTCTCAGGTTACCATGGACGGCAGAAAAAGATAGAGTCCTTAGGTCTGTGGGTTGTTTTTTTTTTTTCACACTCATGTAACCAAATATCTTTAGTCTCCTTCAGTCAATTTTGTTACGGTGTTCACACGCTTGTCTCAGCAGGCTGCATAATTGCTGAGCATCATTATCTAAGAATGGAGCTGTGCTCAGCTGCTCTAAGCGGAAAGTAATTTGTTCAGGACTGCAATTGAAAATGCATGTGATATCTTGAGTTTAATTACATAACCTGGCAAAACAGTGAAAGTACGGTGAAAACACACCATTTAGACCAAAAAATGTCCCAAATACAACATACAGTAAGAAGAAACAAAAACTGCTAACTGTGGATCATAATTTGTGATACAACATCAACCAAAGGATAATTATATGTGAATAATAATGAAAAGAAAATGTCAAACTAGAAAAATCAGTAATCACTATTCAAAAAAAGTTGTGGCACACATCAGATAATACAGATAAAGATGAAATTTCCTTAATTTCCCTCTTTTCTCCTTGTCTTCTACAGTTTGGGATCTCCTTCTCTATTGACGCTTCAAAACAGGACAGCGTGCCAGAAAGTCGAGCCAAATACATTGCGAACAGTTTGTCTTTTATTTGACCGTTTGCGAGCTGTTTCCAATGGGAAAATGGTGATGAGACTGTTGTTGTGTGTTCATGAATGCCCGCAGCTGTTTCCTCCAGCTCTCCTGTGCTTTTTCTACAAGAGATCATTTGGGCAAATGTACACTCCACCGGGGGTAGAACTGGCAACTGAAGCTTCCCTGCTTGTTATGGACGTATGAAACATATCCTGTGTAAAACCAGGTCAGATGATGGGTTCTGCACATGCTGGGTAATCAACCTTTCCTAAATTCCTAAAAGAGTCTGTGTGCAGTAGATGTTATCATATGTACAGTGAGCAGCGGTCCAGCTGGAAGTATCTGCTCTGTGCATCCCAATTATCCAAAATTCTTTCACCAATTTAAGCAAAGCCAAGGATGTGTCTTCCCAAATCCCCTTCTTTCCTCAATCCCCTGAATGCCCCTAACTGCCCTTAACAACCCTCATACCACTACCTACCCATCCACTCTCCATCAGCAGGCTCCTGTGTTCCCTTGCTTGATGTATCCAGGCCGACCCCATGGCTGTCCAAGCCCATTACAAAACTTTTAATACCCCCCAAACAAGAAGCGTGACCAAGGCAGATCTCTTCAGGCTGGAGAAGCTGATCAGGCGGGCCAGCTCGGTGGTCGGGATGAAGCTGGACCCTCTGGCAACGGTGGCAGAGAAGAGAACATTGGACAAACTGCTGGACATCATGGACAATGTCAGCCACCCTCTGCACACCGTTACCAACAACCAGAGAAGCCTGAGAAGCCTGAGCAGCCAGAGGCTGTGCCTTCCAACATGCAGGACAAACAGACTGATGAACTCCTTCATCCCCCAAGCCATTAAACTGCTCAACTCCTCTCTGGGAGAGTTGAAGAAGAAGAAAGTCCACACTAGAGCTGAGGGATGACACAGACAATACAGCAAAAACAATACAAACACTATAGACATTTCACTATACCCATACTTAACCAGGCCTGTTTATATTTTATTTCTATGCCTATTATTGATTTTCTATTTATATATTCTTGATGGGTTATTTATTAGTCTTTCTCTAACATACTCTACTCAAACATACACATACACACACAGATGCATGAATACTGCAGGCCTGCGTGGGCCCGTGGAGCCTGGGGCCTGACATGTGGAAGCAATCATAGCAAAGGGAGATGAAATGATATGTAGATTTAATATAGAGATGGATCAATAATGACCAAGATCTAATGTCTAATCAAAATATATTTAATCAGCACAAGCAGTGATGTCAGAGAGTAGAGGGCCTCATCACTAATGACTTAGATCAGATATCATATAACCAAATGCCTCTATTATGACTATTTGCCAGAGCTACTGTTCACACAGAAATCAACAGAACTGGATTCCTCCAAACCTGAACCACTGTCAGATCTGTGTGAACCAGGATTTGATCTCACATGTGGCATGACTTCAAGACTGCATCCTCCTAAGGCAAAGTATGTAGTTCTGCGTGGTGATTGATCTTTTACACGTGTACGTGTGTGTGTGTGTGTGTGTGTGTGTGTGTGTGTGTGTGTGTGTGTGTGTGTGTGTGTGTGTGTGTGTGTGTGTGTGTGTGCGTGTGTCTTACAAACAGCTAGTTGATCTTTTTCCAAAAAGAGAATCAGAATCAGGTTTTATTGCCAGGTATGTTTTCACATATGAGGAATTTGCCATGGGTTTTGGCGCAACATGAAATGAACTGTAACATACATATACACCTAGGAGCCAAGTTTACTAATTATCACACGTTAAAGTATATTCAAAGTACAGTCCAGAACATTGCAGACAAAAATGGTGTTGCAGAGAAAAGTTTAATAGGTGTGAACTGGGCAGTTTGACCTCAACGAAATTTCTCGTCACAGCATTGCACATTCTGAATGGTTGCAAGTTCCAGCTCTTAACCCCTGACATCACCACAGCTCTTCCACACAGCCTTTTCAGTCATTATTCCCATTACCAAAAATCCACTGCAGCTCATCAAGAAGGTGCTTGTGAAGGAGTGCTAAATGAATGTCAAACAGAAGAAGTTTAATTGGATAAAAAAAAGTTCAATTACTTCGAGACAAAAAAAAGCCCACCGGGTCAAAAGAGGAACCATGTAAAAGTACACTTTTTTTTGAATACATAAAGCAAACAAATGGGTCATTTCATGAGATCCAGAAAAAGGTGGGTTTTATTTAGTTTGGACAAGGCTAGAGGGTTCATTACATTTGAGTGGTAGTGGGGTTTTAGTTATGACACAAGTGAGAGAGAGAGAGAGAGAGGGTATGAGTGGCTCCCGGGGGTTCCTGGGGGAGTTCAAAGGTCATGTGAGACAGGTAATTCCTACAAAACATTTTCAGCAGCCATTTTCAACTCTATTGGATGTGCACAGAAAAATTTCCAAAAGAAAAGTGTATCCTCAAAACTCTTGAAGCACCATCTTAACAAAAAGGTGCAGGGCTTCCTATGCATGTCTCAGCTATGCATGCCATCTGAAAGGTTAAGCTAAGGTATTCTGTGGACCAAACTTATTTCAGCTGCTTGCATGCATAATTTTTTCTTTCAGTCATTACCCAGGGCTTGAGCCAAACTCTGCTTTGCCTTTCTTAGTTGCCAAACTCCTTGCCAGAACCACTCTGAAGCCAATTGGAAGTCCATCTCTATAGCCTGCCATAGAGTGAGTCTGAAATGAAACACTGAGATGCTACATCCTCATTTTTCCCCAGGATGCAGAAGACATTCTTCCAAAGATGGGCACAGAATACCTCATGGACAGCAGCCTTCAGCAGACATTCCCAGTTTCCACTAATCACATACTGGGTCTGGCCAATGAAATCAAGGTACTAAGGACTACAGCTGAAAATTTATTGAATGTCATCAAACAACCTACAGAACTCACAAAACTTACATTTACTGTCATACATCTTCTTCAGGAATGTTTCTGTCAAAAGACAAAGAGCAAGAAAGCTAAAGTAATGTTGTCCCAACTGATATTTATACAACGTATTGTGAGGATCTCAAATGTATTATGACTTAAGTTTCTCCAGTGTGGTTATAAGTGTTGCTCAATGAAGTTCTTGTGCAAGTTTCATCAGGTAGACCTCTCCTTTGCTTACTCAGGCCATAGTTTTACTCTCATAGCATCATGCCTTTAAATCTGACACATGATCAAAAGGTTTTAGCGCTAAATTTAGATGTCATTTCTTCTCATCAGTTGGTCAGGTTTGTGCAACAGTACAGTGACATGATTTTCAATTTTGTAGTCTTTTTAAATATGATTCTCTTTGTACTAATAGTTTATTCATTCAAAAATTATTTGTGATATCCACTTCCTCATCACCAGTATGACTTCATCAGCTTCTCCAGTCATCACTCATCAGTGTAGTCTGTGGAAGCTACTCAGGGCAGACATCTTTAGACATCAATCTCCATGAAGATTCTAATCCCATTTCCACTGCATAGTACTGGATGTACTCTACTCAGCTTTAGTGATCTATTTTTGCATTTTCGTTGCAGAAATACCACCTGGTGCCCAAAACTACATTTTTAGCAGCATCTGTTCTGGCTTTAAACCAGCTGAGATACTACAGTACGAGAGCGGTCAATGCCCACCACACGTGGAATATCGTGGCTGCCACATTCAAACAGCCAAGCTTCTTCAGCAATTGTTATTTGTTGATTACAGACTTTCCTTTCTTTGATGGTCCATGAAAAGATCAGGAGAGGTTAGCCAGAGGTCTGTGTCAGGTTAGAGACTAGTCCTAGGCCACAGCAGATGGTCTTGGCACCCACCGACCCTCAGGACCTCTACACCGTTTTAAGCATCCAATACCAAGCCTAGCCAAGTGGAGTGGAGAATTACCACTACTACAAAATATAAATGAAACTGAAGTGGCAGACTTACTCCATCTCCTGCAAAAACAATTATGTCTATTGACAAGAAAATCAGCATAACTGTCTCATGTTTCTCTGAGATTATGGTACCGGTGATTAATTTCCATCTAGTTCTGCAGATTAATAACATCTTCTAAATAAATGAAAAAAAGAAGTTGTTAAAAGTTTACCAAAGGGACATTTTTGTCACGTCAAGGATAAAGTATGATGTGCTCATCAAACTCAACAATAAACTGACACACACACAAAAACAGGAACATTTTAATGTGATCGTTAAGAGCGTGTGTGCTATTGATGTAAACTTTTCTACCCACTGATCACATGATCACAGAGTTGAACCAGATGGAATGAATAAATGCTATTTTCAGCGTCTCTCACACACAGACACACAACATATAGGCCCTGGCATCTTGATGGGCCAAGATGCCGGAACTTTTTGAAAACGCAACTTTTTTTACCCGGCATCGAAAACGATTCGCGTCCACACGACAGCGTTTTCAAAAAAAATCTCCGTCAACATGTAAACGCGTCAGTGCGTTGTTCAACACGTGTATAAGCAGAACAACTCCGAGAATGACAGGAGGGAGCACCAGGACGTGTGGAAATTCACGCTGTCCTTCCTGAAGGACAACCTTCACAGGTTTCTCCCACCAGCAGACAACACGTCCCGGTCTTACCCAGAACTGGCGTCGGCGTCTTTGGCGACGAACGTGAATGAATGAATGAACAAATACATATATGAACAGGGACAGGGCCCCCGGATAAAAAAAGTTGCGGATACACCGTCCACACGACAACGCAGACCCAGCGTTTTCAAAAAAATCCACCTTGGCCAACGTTTTCAAAAAATTGCTTTTTCATTCCGGATATCTCCGTTGTCGTGTGGACGGAAGGTGTAAACACAACAGAAAAGTTGCGTTTTCAAAAAGTTCCGTCATCGTGTGGCCATAGTTTTCCAATGTATACAGCAGGAGTCTGGCCAACATGCACACTAATTGTGTTAGGTCATATAAAACAATAGCACTGGTGCCACACTGCTTTCTGCCTTCACACCATCAACTATTAACGTTGTTTCGGTTTACTCGGTTTTAAATCTAATTTGCTGAGTTTGGTAAATCCTTCAATCCATCCCTCCTGAGGGACACTGCCAGCCACACTCACTTCATCATATTACAAAGCAGTGACAATGAGGCCTTTGAGTGTTGACTGATTTTGTTTCTCACTCTCTTAACTTCCCAAAATAATTGGTGGGCCAAGACGCAGCTGTGTGCAACAACATTCACCTCATTTTTCTGACAACTGTTAAGCCGAGTGCTGCAGGTGGAGTAAATCCTTCCCTGAAATAAAAAAAAAACGGTTCATCTTCAGTGCCAATTGCAAATGTAATAAAGCTGGAAGACAATGAAGCCCTCTGCCTTCTGTCCTCCTGCACTCACTTTTCTTTACTTCTATAACAACCACAGCTCAAACACTGTCCATGTTATCACACTGGACCTCGATTAGACCCAAAACAGTCTGAGCTGAGAGGTCCATATCCCAAACTCCTCCCTGTGCTTCCTGTGTTTTCAAGCCAAACAATGCACTTTTTTTGTTTTTAGTGTTAAAGATTTAATGAGGATCTGCTTTTAGTTTTCTGTTCTCTTGGTTTTGTCAAATACTTTCCGGAGTTCATTGAGGAAAACAGAGCAACGTGATGAGAAGAGGTGTAAAGAAACAGACATGTGTGTAGGATATGGCCTATAAGTTAAAGAAAGCTACACTTCTAAGAATGTCTAAGGTTTTTTAGGAAATAGGAGTACCTCTATATTTCCACATGATAAAAAGTGAAACCAAAGTTCACATAACAACATGATGATTACATCCTGTAACATGTGCTGCTGGTCTTTGTTGGAGAATTTAGTCGCTGAAGACAGATTTTTGTGAAGAGATTATAACTGAGGGAATTAAATACCAGTAAAGTAAGGTCATATAGAGTTATTACAATCACAGAACAGTGGCAACTTTTTTTTAAGTTAAACCCTAAAAAAGATCTAAGTTATTAGCTAAGGTGGTCTTTTTAGAAGGTCTGCATATTATGCGGAAAACCACTGAGCCTGTTCTGTCATGTCTGCGGATCATGCATAGGACAAGAAAGACAGCCCTGTCCTTCAGGGTCAGGATTGTTGAAAAAGTTCCTGTTTTGAGGCTATCAACAAGTTTGTACAGGTGCAAATGAGTCCATGAAGAGAGGGAATCCTCATCAGATCACCGATGCAGGCATTGCCACTTCCCAGTGTTGCTCTGACTCCAGCTGTTTCCCCCAGCTGAGAAAACTCTGATTCATGTCACAAATGAAGGAAGCACGCAGATCATCTCTCACACTCCTGCCAGCTGAGGATGTCTGTGCCAGTGACACAACTTGATCTCCACACCACATGTCCATGACAGTTGTGTGAAGCTTCTGGGTGTTTTATCTAGTGTTATGGTTCTTCAGCGAAAGAGTGGTTAAAAGTATGCATCTTAATTATCAGTGAAACAAGCCAACATTAATGGGATGTCAGCTCGCAAACGCCAAAGTTAACCCCACCCTTCGATGACCTGTACCCACTAATTATCCAGTTTGTTTGTTTTGGAGAGAGAGGGAGTTCTCATCAAAAACTTCATGAACAATGAACGTGTAATCAAGCTGAGTTCCAAGAAACAAGCTGAACCAACATTAGGAGCAGCTCAACTCATAGCAAACATCTGACGTACTGGACATTATAGAGGTCGTCAGGGTCAGCTATCTTGTATAGGTAATTACTAAAATACAACACACTGCTGTAATCTTGCATGCTAGAGACACTTCTAGCACTGAAGAGAATCATTGTCTGGTGTTTGTCTATTCATCTGTAATGCTGCGTATTTTCTTGAAAAAGTCAAATAAATCCATAGTTATCAATCCAATAATGAAATAATCCATCTATTGTTATGTGTTGAAAAACTGATGTCATTTATCCACTGGTGTGATGCTTTTGTTGAGTCTGTTGACCGCGCTGATGGGGTGTCAGTCAGTCACAGACACCCCATCAGTCCAGCCCCTCAGCAAACCTCAAGGTCACCATCAAATGTACGGCAGTTGACATGAGGGCAGCAGTACACAGACAGACAGACAGACATTCTGTCATCAGAGTCAAGTGAATATATTTATAGAAAGAACTGTCTTAGTGCTCTGTTTTAACAGGAACACACTTATTTTATTGTATGAACAGAATGTTTTACGGTTACTTTACACTTAACTGTTGCTGCAATTTTATTTTCCCTGTAAACTTAAACAAAGTGAGTAAATAATTGCACTGGATTAAGTTGGCTTTACTGGAGACTTCATCCAGACAGATAAGGAGGGTCTTTCTGAGGTCTTACAGACTACTTCAACAACAACACACACCCTACTGAGATCTTTTCATCAAACTGTTCCTGGTACTGTTTGTCACTCAGCATCATCATTTTAAGATTTTATCATTGGGATATTCCGTGTGTCAACCACTAACTACTGTAGAAAGTTAGGGTACACCCCCGATTCATCGCAAGTACATTGCAGGGCAACACGTAGACGAACAACCACTCCTATACACACTCAAACCCACGGACAATTTAAAGTGATTCATCTAAATCTTTTTGGAGGTGGGAGGATGCTGGAGAACCCATGCAGACATGAGGACATTCAAACTCCACACAGAAAGGAATCTAACCCCGTACCTTCTTAACTACTGCGCCACCTTGCTGCCAGTTTAGGATGAATGAAGACACATCATACCTTAAAGAACAGGCTTACAAAAAGGAGAGAACAGTTGCCCAAAACAGATGTGTAAAGATTTTTTTTTTTTTAAATGCATTATTTGATGGTGTTTGTGTCAACCCAAGGAGAAGAAAAAGGCACCGCAATGAATGAGAAATTCACTTTTCAACTTGTGTTTGAAATATTTATGAACTGAGAATGACTTTCTGATGTAACTCATAATGGTGGATTTGTTATTACAAAAAGCAGTAGAGACTAAAAATCTGTTACTGTTAAGTAATGGTTGCCAGATTATAGATGCAGATTTTGTGATGCTTGACGAGCCTCAGTTCAGCTCATTCAAAACTGGAAATCATGTTGATCTTCAGCTGTCTCCCTAATCTTAACTGTCTTATTGCGCAATGCCTTCGGCCAATGAAAATCTATCTTAATCCATCTTTCATTCCAATGGTCCACTTGTTCCCTCCTCAGCACAATGCAATCTCATAACTCTCCTCGTAAAATTTTGCTTGAGTCATACATGCAGAATGAGTCCAATCCCATTGACCCCTCCATGTCTAGGCTTCATCTGAATGTGAAAACTTAATATCTCTCTATTTCTTCAACCAGTCCATTTGC
Source organism: Antennarius maculatus (assembly GCA_013358685.1). Lineage (NCBI taxonomy): Eukaryota > Metazoa > Chordata > Actinopteri > Lophiiformes > Antennariidae > Antennarius > Antennarius maculatus. The sequence continues at coordinate 12,673,921 of CM023611.1, read as the reverse complement.
ACTCATGTTGTGAGGGTAAACAAGGGTTTGCTTTCTTTAGGGGCAGGCTATGTTGTGCGGACTGGATGAGCCGAGCCTACAAATGGTCTGGCCTAAGACTAAGTGATTGTGGATCAGCATACATTCCCAAGAAACAGAAACAGAAAAAAACTGTCTGCTAAAGCATAAATAATACTGTAAGAGAACACAAAACAAAACATGTCCTCTTCTTAAAGACCTCAATTCATTTTTAATGTTTGAGAATAACCAGATATTGTGGGATGCAGTAACAGACACTGGTCTTCACAGATCCAGAAACCTCTGAGTCCCTGTTTTTCTGGGCTGACCCCTCGTTGAAGTCAGTCTATCAGAAAATATGCTCTGAGATTTCAACCTTTTATGGCTCCAGATAAAGCCTTGGACTGCATCAGACACAATTGTATTTATAACCATAACAAGATAAGAGATGGCAAAATTAAGTACAGCCTCCCCCAGGGTATTTAGACTTCAGCCGAGTGAAAAGCAAATTTGAGTTTCCTTTCATCACGTGAGATCTCTCTGGTGTTACAAGTAAACAGGCGTTCTCCCATGGAATTAGAGTCGGCCTTAATCCAAACTGGACAGCCTTTCTCAGTCCCTGATGTGTCTGAAAAAAAAGAACCATTCTCGCATGTTATAACGCAAAGTGTGAACAAAAATGTGCTGAAAAATGTCCTTCTTGACCTACATTATGCAGTTTTTGAGTTATCACAAACTTCCTAAAGAATATGATCTAAGAATAAGAAGAATAAGATTTGGTGGATCATGTGTTGTCAATACCATTTGTTTTCTCTGACGGTTTTTGTGATTTAGTTTATTTATAATTTTTCATGATATTGTCAAATGTTTTTTTAAAAAGGCCGTATCTTGCCATGTTGAAGAAAATGATAAAGAATCTGAATCTACTCAGACGCTGCTGATTTTAATTACGTCTTGTGCTGAACTCCACAGCTACACAACATTTAATCAAAATCTGTTTGAGAGACATCTTGCAGACACAGAGCAAAAAAAAAAAGACAGCAATGGGTACTCAACTTCCAACTTTCCTTGCTAAAGATATAGTACAGTCAAATGGACTAAATAACTATTTTAATCTTTACACATGCATCTTTTATTACATGATTCAGGGCCCTGTAAGCACAGAGGGTTGGTGGCCTGCCAGCTGCACCACTGAGTCAACTGCACTCTCAGAAATCTACCACAGTTGTTTTAACATTACCTCGCTGTCAGTAACAGACAAACAACATAAAGAGAGGACCTGTGGAACTGTCAAGTCACCCACCCATGTCACAACTTAAGATCATCTACTCAATACATATTTCAATTGTCTATAAAGTCTAAATTGGAATTTACAACTTACCATCCACTCAAAGAAGTATTCATTTGAAGGTCGGAGATGTAGTTTGTTTCCAACAAACTCTTAGACCAGGAAGCACTCTTGAGCCCTTTTCTGGATGAGTTTCTACCCTCCTCTCCCTCACATCTGTTCCCTAATTTGTAGGAGTACCTCCATTACACTCAGTTTCAGCTGCACTCTGCATTCCCACTCCACATACTTGCACTGCTTTTCTTAAGTCGACAAATTCCCCATTGACTTTGGTTGAATTATGATTCCTATATTTGAAGCTAGGGTTAAGAGGAATTAAACGGATGGAGTTATCCGTTGATTCAAACCTGTCTGTCCAAGGTGATGTAATCACCAATGACCAGCGAGTGGAAGCTTTATATAAGCCTTGTGCCGGGTCAAGAGAGGACACGTTGAGGTTAATAAAAATGTCATGAGAACTGATGCGGAGATAAATAACATGTAACATTTATATAAATACACGTCATTGCAGCAGATAGGATGCAGACATTTCAACATTAAAATGTTAGCAAAAAGATCCCAGAAGATAAAACATTACATGACACATTATTTCAAGCGTGCACCAATGCACGTTTCATCGAAGTGAGTAATAGGTAATCAGGGAGGTTTTTGAAGAAGCCCTGTAGTGAGAGTGTCTTCCATGATACCTAAAAATCGTATCTGAGAAGAATCGAGTGTCATCCACATGCCAGGAAAGTTGGCATGTAACTACATCAACACCTGTCACTAAAACAAGATCAATAAAAGTTCTTTAAAGCTATGTCAAAAAAAATCCTGCAACAATTTGACAGAAGACCTCAAAAGAAGCAATACTGATACTGCATTAGACCATATACGTGTTTCACCATCAGAATTGTAGTTTCATTGTACCCATTACACAAAAACTACAGTAATGTTAACTTGACGGTACTTTGTTGGATCTTACTGGTGCTAAAGTGGGTAATTCAGTCTTGAAATTTTTTCTTTAATTGTGTATTTAGCAGTAGTTGAATGCGTAGTTACTACACAGGTACAGAAATGATTTACTAAATGTCACTTATTTCTATCTGTCGTATTTAATAAAACATTCTCCAATTTTAGAGAAAATTTAATGACAGACATAAAAGTACCAATTTCTAGCTTTGGAAGAGCCGTAACATAATATCAACTAAACTGTACGTCTAGTGAGATTAAATCCTGATTTAGAACTAAATGTCATGTTTATATTGTTAAGGCCTACATGTTCATGCCTGTACTATAAGATGAACACTGCTTCTTGACCCAGAGGCACAAAATCGGATCCAAACCCTGAAGTGATATAGATAAGGCATGAACAAATAGTACATTTAGCTGAATTTAGCTATTGATTTGCCTAATTTAACTTCCAACTGCATTCTGTATTTTCTACTACTGACATATGTACAAATTATTTTCTCTACGGCTGTGTTCAAGAGAATAAAACCGAGTCGTGTCATCTAGTCTGTATGTGGGCAAAGCAGAACAAACAATAAATGATCAAGAATTTTCCCTTTAAAAGCGCATCTTTTATTGGACAACTAAAAGGGCAGTGATGTTGGTGAGTGTGCTGCATCTAATTTAAGAACAGAGCCAAGCATACATCAAGAATATCCATAATTTAATGTGTATATTAAAACCAGACACTGTTCACATGAAACAGGAAACTCGAGGGATAGTTGCTTCTATAGGGGAGATTTGCATTCCTAGCTTGAGACTTTTTAGAATTCACAGCGTGTGGTAAATAAAAGCAATATGAAAAACACTTCATTGCAGAAATGTCATCTGTCCATTGGCGCGTGACATAAATCCCAGTTATAGAGAGTTCTGTTTCCCCAAGATTAACAATTGCTGATTTATGATCCTGAAGGCCCATTTTGTTTGGAAATTTTGCTCCAACGAATATTTTAACTCATCTCTAAACATGCTGGGATAACTCCTGCTTTCTCTGCTCATACTTTTATTGGGGAGGGGAGTACGCACACAGCAAAGCCAGGCCAGAGCAGAGGTTGGTACTGTTTTTGCAGATGCCAGCCGAGCCAAGCCGCCCTAACTCCAGGAGAATGCTGAGCTGCTGAGAGAAGGAAGAGAAACACACAGAGCCTGGTCTTTGTCCATCACTCCACTGCTTTTCCCCTAAACATGCTTTTTGCTTCCAAACAGTCTCATCTCTCAATCTGTCATTCATTTGTTTTCAGCAGGTTATCGTGGGGGCAGCCTGAGAGAGGGCCCGTCACTATGGTAACCCCAGCTCCTGGATGCAGCCCAGGGTTGTTAAAGTAGAGAGAAAAAGGCTGTTACAGGGTCAAAGAAGGGTCTGTTTCCTTCCAAGTCCAAGACATAATGGACTGTTCACCCGAGTTTGGGGGTGGGGGGTGGGGGGGCGGTTAAAGCCAACAATTTAACTCAGTTTCTTCAAGATGAGAAGGGAAGGCCCCACCGGTCTATCCCAATAAATTTTAGCCCAGCCAAGTGTCTCCTTTTAAAAATGAATAAATGGACTTGAACACTCCTTCCAAAGAAGAAAGAGAAAAACACAAGTTGAGTGGGAGAAGGGGAATACTCCAGAGACCCAGTGAGGGGAACGGACAAGAAAACAGGCAGTAGTAATCAGGTCAGCAACAGTAACAATGTTGTTAAATTCGTCACCTGGCTCTTTCCCTTGAGCAAAAAAAAAAACAAAAAAAAAAAACGACTATTACATCACGTTAAGCATGGGAAACCTCCCCAAACCAACAGTCTCCACTCCGTGGCTATCTCTTTTCTCACTGGTTTCTGAGATATTCATCATTAGCAAAGCATCACACTAACGCAACAACAAACGTTGCATCTTGAAAATATTAAACATGTAGTAGGAGTAAAATGGATTTTCATGGGATAAGAATACAGCTCAGAGACTGATACAATTTGCAAGGATCGCTGTAAATACAGTGGTAATGCAACAGTTAAAATGTTTTGCTTCAAAAAATAAAAAAGTTAAATGTTTTCACATGAACCAAAGCCTCCAAAATATAGCTTCACTTCCTCCTTGGTTGTTAGATAATGAAAGAAAACAAACTCACAGCTCTTCTAATCAATCCTTTGACGACGACAAAAGATGAAAGAATTAAAGATGAAAAAGTGTAAAAACAACACTTTCATGGCAAGCTCCAATGTGATTTATTCACATGAGTGCATCTTTCACAAAGAAAAACTAGGGGAAATAAACAACTTCAAGCTTTCCTTCCTATTCAAGCCACTTGTACTGTCTACCACTGGCACCATATCTTCTTTTTCATGGTTTTCAACTTCCTGAATTAAGGTTTCCCCTAAATTTTGGCAAGTTACATTTAGATAAATCAAACAAACAACATAGAACTCTGTGGACAAAGCAAAAAGGAAATATGAAAGAGAAAAGTAAAGGAAGAGAGGTCTCTCAGTGACAACATGGACCGAATCATAGAGTATGACACAAAACTTAGTTATTCATAACCAACAATAGCTGACCTCAGCTAAATCTACTTTCCACTGCAATCAACCATGACAAGACATGATGAGAAAAGAGCAGGGTGCTGTCTATTTGAGGTGGGATTCGGGAGTTTTACAAACCCTCATGATTTTTTTTGTGGGGGGTGGGGATTGGGGGGGGTTTAGCCAAGCAGATTAACTCCGAATAACTCCAGTTTTCCAGAGTTATTGTAAACAAGCATGTGTGCTGTTGAATAGGCAGACTGATGCTCTGCATAAGCAGTATCCTCCCTGAATACACAATAATCTCTGTGGACTTTACAGCCAGTCAGAATCTTCTCGTGATCAAAGCCTCCAGAAAAAAAAAGCTGTTGATTTTGTGTTCTCCAAAGTTGTTTAAATCAGTCCACTGATTCAAGAAAGTTTCTTGAAGACGTTTCAAAAGGGCTTCTTCAGTTCAGTTCTTCATCTTCTTCAACTGAAGAAGCCTCTTGGATGAAAGGCGGAACATCTTCAAGAAACTTTCTTGAAGTCCAATGGATTGATTTAAACAGCTTTGGATAGCTATTACCTGGATAACTGAGAACCTACAGTTAATTTTGTGAGTATCAGTCTTTTCTTGTTCAATGTGAACATTTTGACTTTGTGACATCTGGTTGTTAATGAATGAGCAGTTTGTAGGAGAAAAGAAAAACAAAAAGATGCTTGTTCCCATTTTTAAAATGGTTTCTTGACTTGACTGCTATTCATTGACCTCTGTTATTCCATCAAAATTCATCAGGCCATGCTGTAAAGCTGTGTTCTGAGCCCTCCTGAACTGGACAGGGATCTCAAGTGGCCACAGAGGTGACAATCTGGACGACCTCATTGCTCTCTCCCTGTATGGCACCCTGGATGGCCTCCTTCACCTCTATGTCCCCCTGCAGTGTTGGGGCCAGCTCTGCAGCCTGGAATGAAAGAGAGGAGAGGGGGGAGGTGATGAGCGGTAAAAAACAGCAAGCTCATACATGTGAAATGCAAGTAATCAGTATAATTCTAAAAAGGTGGAGTGTGTTTCCCTTAAACTAACAAGTGGATTCCAAGCTGTGCCACAGCCTCAGCCTTCATGTTACTGCAGAAGATAAACACAATGAATAGACCAAAGACAGATGGAACCCAGGAATGACAAGAGGTTAAAGATATACCAGAGAGAAAAAAAGGACCCACAAAAGAAGCAATGGATTGGATTGACAAATGGAGAGAAGTGAGCTGTTTGAGTTTCAATGCTCCCTTGCTGTCTCTATGGTTGGTGATAAGATGCAGTGAGGTTTTGTGTGGGTAAAAATCCCTGGAAGGATGAGGCTCGTGACTCAGTCCTGGATGACAACCATGAGGAGTGACTCACTACTTCCCCAAATGGATGTCAAAGGTTCCCTCAAAGACACCTGTAGCATTCAATTCTCTCTCCCGTCCAGCACACTGTCACTAGTCAACAGTACTGAATGGAGCACAGCTGTACCACAGCAGCATGTTGCACTGTAACATGTGAGGCTGACACTGTTACAACAAGGAAGAGTACAGCTTCATATAGATCCATACATGGAGCATTTCAAATAACTGATACTTAGTATTGGCATAAATTTGTTTTGGAATATTCGCACATGTGCTTCAACCAGGTTGCTGGCATTTGCAGCTTTAGACCTCAGCTGGAAATAACCCATGTGCGGTTTAACTTCCCAAAAAATTATCACCAACTTACAAAAATGTCCTTTTGGAGTGAAATAACATTATTGTGTTACCCCCTTTTCATCTAGTTTGTGTAATGGAAACTATTGTACAAAAAGAGGAAGAAAATGCAGAGATAAATAAACACAATAGCCTAAGTAATTTTTCAAGAACTTGTGTAAAAGCTACCATATGTCTGGAAACACATGAGAGCTTTTCTGAACACCGGAAAAAAGGCAGTACTAACCTTCCTCTGAACTTTGAACTGGAAGTCAGAAATGTTTACAATTCGGGACATCGAAACCGTACCTGCACTCCAGCCTGCACCACCCTGACAGGCCGAGCCAAGTGTCCAAACTCCCACATAGCCTACCCACAGTATTTCTTTGTGGTGTGTCTTTAAAATATAATTTAGTTGCTTCTTGTAGTCCAATGCCATTATACATCTTTTGTTTTCATTCCTCCTTCATGTTATAATTACATGTATTACATACATTGTCCTGCATTTGATTATTGGTTAGACAGATGCAGGTGGGTTCTTACTGTGTGGTCCTTTAAGACATTCTTTATAAAAGGGGCGAAATTAAAAGAAAAGCAATGAGTATGTGTACTCAGAGTGTCTTTGCCCCTAAGATTGTTCAATCAATGGCTGTCACATTGGTAAGATGTGTTATATTTTTTATGATGTCACACTGAATCCAAAATCCACAGAACAGGAAGCTCAGAAATGAAAAGCCTTCGAACAACTAGATTTTTTTTTTCTCAATCTGCATACGATCAAATTGTTTGAAAAAAAAAAAAGTCTCTTCGTGGATCTAAAAATACATACAAACAATTACGTCGAGGAAACAAATGGCTGATTGCTAACTGAGCCACAAAACATGGAAAACAGGCCTTGGAATATGTTGCATGGAGTGGCAATCACTTGTTTGAATGTGAATACATAGAGCGATTCAGTTTGTGTATGATGCACACACAAAATGGTGATTAATCTTTATGCCCGTGGGGGCAGCAAACCAATTACTAAAACAACTACAGAGAACAAAAGGATTACAAGATTGAGGCTTACTGACATGGCTAAGTTTAAACAAGGAATTCCCAAACCCTGATGTGTGGCTTCCTGGTCTTCGCATTTGTTCTCCACATGTGTTCACATGGAAGTGAATATGATCAATCACACAACAAAGTCTGCAGGGAGATCCAAATCAGGATATAAACTGCATTTTACACAGCCACAAATCACTTGCAGTTGTCCAGCTCTACAACAGAGACTTCACTGACATCTGCAGGACTAGCCGGTACCCGATTTAACATGGAATTTAAGGGAACAAAGCACTAATGAGATGAGGTTACATTCAACACATTTGGGAAAGACAAATCAATGGAAGAATGTTGTTCTTTTATATTCCTTGCAGAGGTCAAGCTAACAACTTCAAAGACTGTGTGTATGTGCACCATCTTCATTACATATGTTGCAGTTGTCATCAAATTCAAATATTGATATGACATTTTAGGTATTTTCACAAATTACCACTCGTTTCCTTGTGACTCACTCCCTCCACTCAACTGCTGTTTGATCCAAAAGCCTAATGAAAAGCCTTAATAAATGAAGGCTATTAGCAGTTAAGATAAGTGGCTGATAATGCGTTTCTTTTTCTACAGGTAGTAATTGTGAATGAATTGTCATAGGACAAAATTTGCACCACTGGAATGCATGAATGAAATACACAGGATCCCTGTCTGCAGTGCATTAAAATGAATGTTTTTGTCATTTTTATTTGACAGCTGAAGAGGTGACCCTAAATATAGGAAAGAAAGGGGGGGGGGGCTTCAGCAGATGCCTATGAGTGGAATCAAAAATGTACCAACCACTACAAGGTTTTAGTCTTTATAAACGAGGCTCTTGCTCAGACCATAATGCTTTCTGTGCCTCTGGGAAAAAGTAAGCTGTTTATTACAATTTCCGTTCATTACATGAGTAATTAAAAAGTTAAATTTTCAATACTAAAATTACTAATAAAAAATATTTGGAAAGGCTCCTCTCCTCTCCTCTCCAGTACATAAAATACATATTAAATTTCACCAAAAAATACAGCAGCATGTTTACAAGTTTTTTCATTGTGTGTTGAAAACTGAAATAATATATTCATAAGTCATTTTCACCAGGAACATTACAGATTATTACCGTTATATATGACTCAGTGTAAATATACACAAAATCCTTATGAACTTTCTAAATAAGGATACTTTACAGATGGCAACTAAGGGATGGCAACAGGCAAAAATCATTATACTGTATTACATTATATTATACAGTGGTACCTCTACTTACAAATGTCTCTACTTACGAAATTTCTCAGCAGTAAAATATTACCTCTACTTACGAAAGAAATTTCGACTTACGAAAGGTAAAAATACAGTATGGGCTGATACTCGCAGCTCCCACAGGTTCCTGAACGCAACATTCTCATAGCTGCTCTGCTATTGGCTATTACCTAGTATCTTCCTGGCATCTCATTGGCTAAGAGGGACCTCTGTGGAGCTAGATCGGAGTTTATGCAGGGTCCTCATCATTCTGCCCTCGACCCCTGAGGTGTTCGGATAGTTTTGCGCAAATATACTGTATTAATTTTTTGAGTATTCGCTATGGACCCAAAGAAAGTGACAGAAATGAGGAAAAGAAAAGATGAAGAAAAGAGTTTTTTTGTCCATACAAACAAAGCAAGAGATAATAGAAAAGCATGAAAAAGGGATGCATTTGGTTGATCTCGCCAAAGAATATGGCCGTAATGCATCTACAATCGCCACATTATTAAAACAAAGATAAGTTTAAAGAGTTTAAGGCATCGCGTGGGTCGTTGGAGAAGCTCAAAAGGGGGACTGGAATTCACTGTGTTGTTCGGCATTGTGAGGCAAAAGCGCATGAACAGTAGAGGTCAAAAAACAATGAGGACAGCAGTTAAAAGGTAAATGACCATCATTTTTATTCTTTACTCTATTCTTTGTTTTTTACATTATGCACAACTCTCATTTATTGTGTAATGATCTAATTGTAACATGCATTTGTTACATGTTTTGATGCATTTTTATGTTTTATAAAACTTTTACCGTATTGGCCCGAATATAAGACGATGTTTTTTGCATTGAAATAAGACTGAAAAAGTGGGGGGTCGTCTTACATTCGGGGTCTAGACATTATACCCATTCACAACGCTAGATGGCGCCAGATATCCTTAAAGCGAATGCTGAACTGAACTCGCCAGGCCAAAGCGAACCCCTGCCACGAAGTAGAAAAATAAAAATAGCGGTAGCAGGAAGAAAATTTTTAAAAATAGCGGTAAGAAAGAAAAGAGAAGAAAATAAGAGAAAACAGAAAATGGAGAAACGTAGCAAAAATCTGAGAAGTCAGTGAAAAGCTTTCCGTGGTCCTCAGAGCGGCCGCTTCCATGAGCTTGACAGGAGGGTGTGTGCATACGTGTAGAAGAAACGAAAAGACGGGATGCCCATCAGATATTAAGATGTGATAGACAGTTTTTCCATGATTTGAATGAGGCAAAATAACATGCTTTTTCTCTCGAATATATTGTAATAATCATTTGTTTCAGATGTACTGTAATTATTTTCCGTATAAAAATTTAATTTGGTGTTCAAAAAGTCTTTTTTCAAACTTGAGTCTTGGAAAAAAAGGGGGTCGTGTCTTATAATCAGGGTCGTCTTATATTCGGGCCAATACGGTATGTCGGAATTTTTGCGGGCTTGGAACGGATTAGGCCATTTGCATGGAAAACGCGTCTCTACTTAAGAAATTTTCTACTTACATAATTTCTTCCGGAACCAATTAATTTAGTAAGTAGAGGTACCACTCACTGTACTATATTATAGTCACACTCTCTCAAAGCAATGTATTCTTTTCAAATTAAAAAAATTGACTATATATTTATTATTAATTTACATTAGAAAGACTATAACAATAGATGGCTATTAACATACTAATAATGTCTGTCAGTTTTTGTAACATATAATGAATAAAAGACTTAAGAATTTTACCTTTACTTTGTGACTTACGCACTTTTAAATTTCAACTAACAACATAAAAAAGCATAACTCACAAACCACCTTAACCTAATCCTGAGGTGGCATGTGCACCTCCTTATTCTAGCTCTTTGCTGAGTTTCTGACTGATACCTACAAATGTGGAAAACTGTCAAAAAAGTGATGACACTCAACAGACAGGACATGTTTCATTTACTGGAGGTCCTGGAACTTTCCTTGATTGGTAACACATGGAAACATTCTTAACTTTGTTATTGGCTACTTTGGCACTATCTTTTCTCGCAGTGCTTTCCATGCGGAGCCCGCTGAGAAGGACAGCCTGAAATGGACTCTGCCTTCATTGCTAAACTGAAAAGCAAGCAAGTCATGCTCAGTCAGGTTGCCAGTGTTTTTGCCTGGTCTGATGCTAATAAAATTAGATAACGTTCATTTTTTTGGAGGTCATCATGCTTGAGCACCTTCACATGGTAGGCTGATGGCCTGGTGCTTGCAGTCTGCAGTTCCGATAACTGTAAACCAGTGTTCATCACGATAATCTCTGAGTTCTGGATGGTTGTTCATCATGCCTTCAAAATATTGATATTGAAGGTGTGCAAATACCTTGCTACTCAAGTTGGCTTCAGATTCATCCCAAATTTAGCGGTACCATTCCTTTGATCTCAAATCAAGCAGGGTAAAATTATGTACCTGCAGTTTCATTTTCTAATACAGACTGCTGGTTTGGGTATTAATAAACAGCATAACAGCTTGCAAGTACACTGTCCAAAAAGGGCTTCTCACTATTTACAGAACCCTTGACACAGGATTTTTCTTTCCTTGCTTAATTTTTCTGGATGACAAGTGCATCATATTTGGCCGTACTGATATTTCCTTGCTTGAATAAAATACAAACATCGCACTGATCATTTCGCGGAATGAATACTGAATAGTTCTCGTCATGGATCATATCTGTGAGATATCTTATGCCAGCGGCCTCACTCCAGCGGTTGCAGTTGATTGTTGATATTCGCAATGCAACTGGGAGATGGTCCGGCCTGAGCAAATGAACTTGTTTTTATAGGTTTCTGTGCTTCTGCAGTTTTATGAGTGAACAGTGGACAGGTCAAAAAGAGTTACAGTAGGCCATTATTTTTAGGAAGACACAAAATTCATCCTCCCATCCATTTTCTTGTTGATGAGACGATCATAATCGTCTCACTCACGGCCGCTTATCCTAATTTTGGGTCACAGGTTTGCTGGAGCCTCCTGAGCCGGCTATGAGCGAAAGATGGAGTAGACCCTGGATAAGACGTCAGCTCGTGTGTTATATCATATTATTTTATACTATATATTTTATGATATTTTCATTAACTCATCTTCTTTGCTTCTTCTGCTTTTGCAAGTCACATGTGTTGCTGGAGCCTACCCCAGCTGACTTACGGGCGAGGAGCGGTGGACACCCTGAGTGCGATGCCGGAGCTCCGTGGAACCACACAAAAGTCAAACAACCTCTTATGCACACACTCACACCTACGGGCAATTTGTAACAATCAATTAACCTGAACCGTTTTTGGAGGTGGGAGGAAGCCGGAGAATCCGTTGAGAACCCACGCAGACACGGGGAGAACATGCAAACTCCGCAGAGTGGGACTTGAACAGACAGGAAACTAGCAGTGAGGGAACAGCGCTACCCACTGCGATACCGTGCCACCCTCCTATATTCTATTCTATTCTATTATACATGGTCAGGAAATGTCAGAGGGAAAGGAAGAGACATGTGGACTAGTTATTCACTCTGGACTGGTTAAAACACAAACACGTGTTACCAGGCACTTCAGATGATACGACATACTGTACCACTTATTTTATCTGGCTACAAGGTGTGTGTGTGTGTGTGTGTGTGTGTGTGTGTGTGTGTGTGTGTGTGTGTGTGTGTGTGTGTGTGTGTGTGTGTGTGTGTGTGTGTGTGTGTGTGTGTGTGTGTGTGTGTGTGTGTGTGTGTGTGTGTGTGTGTGTGTGCGTGCGTTGTTTTACCTGTACAGCTGCATGATCTGCGACAGGGGCGAGTTGGACATACTGCACTTGGATGTCTGGGGGGAGGGAGGAGCCCTCTACTGCTGTTGCACCACCATCAGCTGATGCCACTGCTATTAGCTGGGCTCCACGCAATACCTAACAGAAAAAAAAAATACACAGGAGAGAGGAATGGTAAACCATTACAAGTAGTCCTCAGCCTACTAACACAATGGTTCCAAGAGGCTGTTCATAAAGTGAATTGTTCATAATTTGAAGTCATTTAAATGTGATTTCTAATTTATGTACAAAAGTCTCTATTCCCTTCTATTCATTTAGTCTTATATTTGCTTGTTTTTTGGACTTGACGTGTGAAATCTCAATCTATGGAGTGTTAATTTTATACTGCTCAGGGAAGGTTGCGGCAAAAAGAGGAAATACAGCAGTCAAACATGATGGCATGCGGTCGTTTATATCCATAAAAGTTTGTAAGTCTGATGTTCAAATCTCGAGATCTACCTGGACTGATGTTTTGGTCAATACTCAAAGGAAAAGCGTTAACAGCAGTTGTATGAATTAAGTACACTTCACCTTCATGCAACTCACTGTAACAGAAACAATCTGGCAACCCCCGCTCTGCGTTGATTTGCAGAAAACATCACTGGAAACAAGAACCAAATAAAAACAAATAGCAGAAAGTCTCATTTATGTCCTATCTGATGTGTTTACGTTCTTTTATTGATTACAGCCATAAGAGTTACATGAACAGTGTCACACACCAACTAAGCTTCAAGGGAAGAGTCATGTGGTGCTATTTGAGTGTTGTAAATAAACATTTCAGTCTTGCTGTTTTCACTGCTTCTTCTGTTTATATATGGAGTTGCACAGCAACTTTATGCTACAGTCACTTCAATATTTGTTTTCCCGGGCTGCATAAAATGACATGTGGGTTAGGATAAATTTTTGTTTGGAATTCATTTCTCAAAATGACATTTAGACAAAGAAATCAGCCACACCAGCTGAGCAGGGCATTGCAGAAGGATTCCAATCCTTCACAGTTCTGGAAGTCAGCCAGCAACAGCAACAGATCTGCATTTTCAACACATCTATTACAAAGCAGCACAGGTAACTGGAGTATTGCCATGTAGTCATATAGACTGGAGTAATACTTATATAGATTGTAACCAGTTGAAGAAAAGGTAGACTGTGTGTGTGTGTGTGTGTGTGCGTGCGTGCATGCGTGCGTGCGTGCGTGCGTGCCTGCGTCAGAGTGAAAAATAATTACATAAAATAATAAATTATTGTATGGAACTTAAAAATTTTGATAACTGTATGTACATACTGAATTTGGCGTTTTCCTGTTTGCCTGTCATCAAACAAGTGTGAAAGTAAAAAAAAACCCCATTCATCTGATTTCAAACATTTCATGAAAAACCCTTATAATGAATGTAGTTTGGTTTGGAGGTTGAACTGTTTCAAGGCAGAAACAGCCACTGCATGGAACCTTCAGTAGGGCTGGCATAGCCTCTAACCGAGAGTACACAAAAACCTGTTGATAATGTTTGGCTTCCTAATGAAACAATACATTTTCTGTGAAAAGGATGCACCAAAGACAGACATGGGTGGCATTTAAGCAAGCTAGTAACCTACTTTGCAGAACATCATTATGGTTGGGTCAAATGAATCATAGTGTTTGATGACCCAATAAAAATTCCTGATCAATTACAGCAGTCTCAAGGGCTGGTGTAAACAGTCACAGGACCAGTTCCATATGCTCCACTCCACGGTTTCTTGCTGAAATTTAGAGAGGATTGCAACTAGTCCTTTCTCTGTGCTACATATGAACCAAAGCCAGACACAGCTTAACAGCATGAAGACTGGGGTCAGGCAAAAAACAGCTAAGCTTGGCTGTTATAAGATAACCATCTCCAGCCAGCATATCATGCGCATGTTTCCCTAGTAATGTATTACTCTCTCTCTCTCTACGGTTGCTTTAACATGAATATACATACTTGAATGAGGCATCATCCAACTAAGACAAAATCCATGCCAACAGTTGTAAGTCAGCTCCATGAGAACAGTGAGAAACCAAATGCACAGCCAGCTGTTTCTGAGTGTTTGTTCATGACAGACATCTAGAGATTTATCAATGTCCCCACACTTCATCAAACTGTTCTCTTATTGGGAATCACATGCAGCTTTTGCCAACTTCTCATTTGTCTGCAGTCACAAGTTTGTGGTTGTAAAGTCTGCCATAATGTGTATTATTGTCTAATCATTATATCTAAGTGTATAATTACTAGCAACGAACAGTTGACATGGTTGGCATGAGATCGTAAACCACCGTTTAATTCAATTCGATATTCAGCCTCCATTGCATTCTCAGCTGAGGGGAGGAGCCCACACAGAAGTCTCAAAAAAATATTTACAGGTTTGGAAGAGTACATCTCTGCCACGATTACACGGGAACTTGTTGGATTCACATCCTGCCCCATGACAGAGGAACTTGTTTCCACTCTCAAAGTAACACAGTCATGCTTGGCTTTAATGTACAACTCAGCTGAAAACAATCTACAGCTCCTGAGATGCAGCTCAGCTCTGTGAAGACCAGTGTGCTAGGTTGAAAAATTCCAGTCTTGTGGTAAGATGTTTCTTATTCTGTTAGTAGAAATAATTTATTTTTTATGATCTTTGCTAGATTGTAAGTTCACAGAAAACAGTGAATTTCCAGACTAATACAGTCATTATGTGAGTGCTGACAATAATTACCTCATATAAAAGTAATTTGATATCCTAATTATCATCAAGCTGTTTGGATTACGCCAAAAGAAAATTATGAAATTGTATCACGTAGAATATCGTTGTACTTCAAGATTAGCATCATCCAGCAAACCATGGTTGTAAATAAAACCCAGAACTATAAAAGTTGTAAAAATTTGGGGAGGACTTTCATGAAGCAGATCAATGCTTGGAAATCTTTAATATTAATAGTCTAACTGTAACAGAACTGAGCTGTGCCTTGATTAAAATGCAGCCGAGTACATTAGACTTGACAGCAGGCAAGTGTTGGTTACTGCTGACCTCAAACTTTTAGAGATTTAGACCCAGTGCTCATTTGCTGACCACCTCTGCTTCTAGTGGTGCAAAGAGCAGAGCAGACAAGGCTATGATGTTCTTGCACAGTGCTGGAGAGAAAAGCACAGAACAATCAAGAGCATCTTAAATTCTCTGCAGGCTTCCCTAGCTGACAGGACCTTGAGAAAAAAGGGAAAAGAAAGTGAATCTTTTTCTGATGTTGTAATACTTTCAGTAATGGATCCAAGACACTGAGAAAATACAGCAAAGAGAGAGGGAAGACACAAAAATCAACATCATTGTGTGCAAAAAAACATGCATGTTTGCAAGACTGAAGGACAACAACCAACAGGACATATCTGTGCTTGTCAAAAGACTCATGTCAATTCATGTGATGTAGTTAAACATCAATGAGTGCTTTTAGAACAAACTGATTGCACATACAAAAAACCAATGCCTCTGAATTTACATTTGTGCAGAAATGCTGCTTCTATGACACATTGACTTTGTGCAGGCTAGTAGGACTAGCAGGACTGTGTTGTGAGTCACCTACTGAGTGTGCATGTGTGCTTTTTAAAAATTTTGCTTCACCTTCACAGGAATCTGTCACAAAGCAGGATCTTCCTTTCAGAAGATGAAAATACACACACACATAACAGGCTTTAAGCTAAGAAAAAGAGACACAAACATAGTTTGCATTATTCCCAGTTGAATACCCCGTTCTTTTACGTCTGAAATAAATAACCTTACCAAAAAAAGAAAATGGGGGGAAAAAAGAAAAGCTTGGACTTTGGAGTGCCTGGAACTGCCTCTCAGGTTCACAGCCATCAAAAACATCTGCAACTGCCAAGCCAGGACAGAAGTCCAAGTAGAAACACAATCTCTGGGTGGGTAAGCGGGGTGTGCCTATGCATGTATTTATTCAGATTTTTACATTGTAATTGTCAGTGTTCGTGTGTTCGTATGTACGTTCGTTCGTTAGTCCACCAAATATCTTCGCAACCGCCGCAGATAGAAAGATGAAACAAAAAGCACATTACAGTACTTGGGCGGCAAAGGGGATGAAAATGAGATGATAACCTTGACCATGAGCAAAATAAGTCAAGGTCAAATTTCAACTTTTGTACATTCAGGAAACGGATAAGATAGAAAGGCGAGGGAGAAGGCCAGTGTGAGTAAGACCATAAATCAAAGCTAGTGCTTTGATCAATGACAGTAGGTTAGAGCACTAGCTTTGATCTTTGACCTATGCAAGCAGGTCAGGGGTGTCATTGGATGTTGCAATCTGTGACTGTATTGGTTCTAGTTGTAAATGTATTCTATTAAAAAATTTTGTGTGTCTTGTGTCTGTCTTTCCCTCCTGGATGATGGATCTTCTGTGCAAAATTCTGAATCACTTATTTGGATATCTGTTCCTGGCTACACAACAAAATTGACTACACAAGTCAGTGGCATATGTGCTATATTGCATCCACTATCCAGCTCAAGTAAAGGCAGTCAAGCCTGGGCATTTTCTAGATTGTAGATTGTTTTAAAGTGTGTTGTATACCCTAATTGTGATTTAAGCAAGCTATATTTAGTAACATGAATGAAAAATTAGCATAACCTGGTTCCAGTTAACCTCTGTAAACACTTAAGTGAATGCTGTAAGATTTGTCGTCCACTCTAACATTCTGTTGAAACTGATAGGAGTATTTTCATGACCGTAAAAATGACGGATGAGTGTTGCAATTGTGGGATTGGTGAGGCAGGACAGTGCTAGGGCTATACTAAAGAAATATAACTCTAAAATACAACCAAAGCATCTGATCCCTCACCCTTTGACTGACAACACTGACGGTCACCACAAAGACAAATGCAACCAACACTGGGGGCAGCCTCCTCTGCATTGCACAGAATGCTGACTCAAAAACACTCACCCCTACACCATCATTCAGAAGAAAGGCTTCCCCAGTGTGTGGTTCTGTATTTCGAGGTCACAATGCCACAAAGAAGCAAATTAAACCATTATTCCTTTGAAACAGAACACACCACTAGATATCTACATCTTTGACAGTTTACGTACGTCCCACTTATATCAAACATTGGTCAGAAAACATCTTGTTTGTATCTTTTCATCTGATTTTTTTTTTTACCTTTCCATTACGCTGTGAATCACGGGAATCTCAACTCAACTCCCTACACACCAGATGCAGCATTCTTGAGCATAGAGGGGAAAAGGACAAATGAGTAAGTATGGCTAAAGGCCAATAGTTTGATTCCTGCACAAATCACACCCTAATTCAGTAAGTTTTTAGCTACAGAATACTCAAGCATCTGCTTTGGGTGCAGGTCTGACAAATCAAGTCAGTCCAAGAAGTTGAGACACTCACTGAAGCTAACAGACAACAGGCATTGAAGGGGCTGTACTGTACAATGTACAAATATTTGTACTAAGCCAAAACACAATAATTACACTGTTCCACTCTCATTCACGTTTACCCCACTTCACCCTCACATGTCCCATACTGTAAGTCCCCTTAATCAATACCTCCACACATTGGGCTCTCTAACTCTGCATTATAACACTGTAGGTGCTGTCTGCTCTTGTTCTAAACAGGTTCTTTGTCATCAGGTCTTAACCACACAAGCAGAGGAACAAGTGCCAAGCTGGACCAAGATGTGTGACCCAGTTCCCACACTGGCCATGGCCAAGACTGCTTGGGAGGGTCCAACAAATGCAACCCAACATGTGCTAAAAGAAAGGGAAGGAAGGGGTTCAACCAGTGGGTTTGGGTGGGTGGGACTGTGTTTTTGACAGTCATCCGATGGACGACATTCCATCATCTGTAAACAACATGCAGAAGATCAATACATTTGTTGAAGCTTTCCGGAGGTCCCTTGACGTGCAGGGTTTTTTCATACTGATTAATCATTGGTTTTCAGCTGTGTGACAGACAAATGTGAAAAATGTAAATTCACTCAACAGTGGATTTGCAGCTATCCTGTAGGTTTTGACATTATATTCTGTGTGTATCTACTCCTAAATATTTACAAAAGTCAAGTGACATCAAGGACGGGCATATGTAGGCTAGGGGAAGAGGTCAGTACCTTTCAATTCCTAATATGGCACCAAGTACCATGCATTTGTTTGACAGAGAGTGTTTGTTTCCATTTCACAGCAGCCTCAGTTTTCAATCATGAATGGGGAAAAACATCTTTTCCAGATGGTCTCCTTTCCTTGCTTTCCTCTCCCCCTTCTTTTTATTTTCACCCCTCCTCCTCATCAGTCACTCCTTTCATCTTCCAACCCTCCATTTGGTCTGCATCACTACAGGGTAAGATCACAGCAAAGAGAAAGGAGGGCACTAGATAAGAGGCTGTGACAGACAGGGAGTGCAATAAAAGTTATTTTATAGTTTTGAAGACTTGCTTTCTCTTCCGTCTGCATGAGAGGGTTTTTATGGGCCAGCAAAGATCTTGGGACTGTTGTTGGGAGTGTTGTTTAGAGTTTTAGCTGGCACCATTGCATTGGGTTAATCCAAGCTGTCGCAGACGTACATGGAAGCTGACACAAACATCTGCAAACAAACTGCACAGATCGGATGTGTGCATGAAATTAGACAAACAAACAAGTAAAGTGAAGTGTGATGTGTGTAGCACTTTGTACTAGTCATCACATGAAGTCTGTTTCAACTGAAGATATACTGCACGATGGGTAGACAGAAAGCAGACAGAGGCATCCCTTTTATCCCCACAGACTGTCTCAACTACAAAGACAAGTCAATTTTTTTTCATAAGTAATGTTGCAGAAGAGGTTTGACCCCTCATCCTTCAAGAACACTCAATATCTTCTCACTTACCTCCTGCTAAAAACTCTTGCTTAAGTTCTCTATGAAGCATTTTTTGCAGTATGCATAGCATGCTTGGCATGGGTTTGCACATAGTATACAGTAGCATCATTTACTTGGATACTGACACACATGACTGACTGATAAGCTGGGAGTGATCAAATGAAAACCAAAGAAGAGAATTTTTGCAGTAAATTAGTGCAAAATATATTGATTACTTGATAACATAAGGATGCAATCTAGTTTGGAACTTTCACAATCTTTATACAGTCTGGTCTCACTACTTATTGTGTTGAAACTGCATAACAACACATGTCAACAACTATTTCTTTTTTCTTCATTTTTTTAGAAAAGACACATGGAAAACAGACATAGACCATCTTATTAGCAGAGTTCCTACTGTACACATTTATATTCTGTCATTTTATCTATCTATCTATTAATCTTTTGTTGATTTAGATGTGTGCTTTGGGTCATTGTCATTCTACCAGTAGACCGAGGGATTTGTGCTAACACTGACTGGTATTTGAAACCAGACAGTGCTATTGACTCTACTCTGAATAAGGCCCCAGTTTCAACTGAAGCCCCAAAGCAGAATGCTGCCACCATGCTTCACTCTAGGTATGGTGTTCTTTTTGTAATGAGCAGTGGGGGGGGGTTTTGCACCGAATATACCTTTTAGTTCAATCTTGGTTTCATCGGACCATTACACATTTTCACACTTGTTTGGGAGATTTTGGATATCTTTTTGCAAAATTAACCCAGGCTTGGATTTTTTTCTTTGTAAGACTTCAGTCTTGCCACCCAGACATAAGAAGATGACAGAAGATTGTAGTCACATGTACTATGTAGCCAGTACTTGCCAAGAATTCCTGCAGCTCCTTTAGTGTTAATGTCGGCCCCTTGTTAGCCTCCCTGACCAGATTTCTTCTCTTCTTATCAAATTTGGAAGGACATCCTGTTCTTGGTAAAATCATTGCTATGCCATAATTTCTCCATTTCATGATGGTCTTCACTGTGTTCCATGATATATTTAATTCCTTAGAAATTCTTTTGTAGCCTTCACCTGACATATCTATGAAAAATTAGATCTCACTGATGCTTTGGTAGCTCTCAGCAGACTATGGCTCAAGTCTTCTTCAAATCACCTGAAATGCTTTGTGGGTGTAACAGGCGTAATTTGTCAGCCTCCTTGGTAAGTTTGAGAGCATCAGGTGTGTTGAGGTAGTATTGGTATACAGTTAACACTATTCAACAACTGCAGAATCCATCTTATATCAATAATCTCAGAACTAGAAAAAAGGCAATGTAATCATTTTAGAAAACTGCAAGACCTTTGAATTTATCTTTGAGTGCACTTGCAAAGATCATCAAACACTTAAGAAACTGCCACTAATGAAGACCAAGATGTAACTCTGTTGCATAGGAAAGGTTCACTGGAGTTATGAGTCAGGAATTGCCGGTGATCAAGACCTCAAATTAGAGCCAACAAGCATGTTGCAAAGAGTTCAAAAAGAAGACACTCCTTGAAATGAACTATTCAGAGGAGACTGTTTGAATCAGGCCTCCACTGTCTAACTGTTGCATAGAAACCACTTCTGAGTAAGGTCAATAAAAGAATAGAATTGCTTGGGCCAAGAAACACAAGGAATGGACAGTGGATCAATGGAAATTTACGATTTCTGGTCCTAAGCGCTGTGCCTTTGTAAAGCAAAGTGCAAAGGGAAGAGAGTGGTATCCACTCTTAAGTGTAGAGCAGAAGTGAGAGTGTTATTGGTGATACTGATGATGATTTATTCATAATTGAAGGCACACTTAACCAGCATCACCAGCACCACATTCCCCGGTTACATGCCATTCCATCTGAGTTGTGCTTAGTGGGAACACACTGCTATGTAAGAGTGGAAACCCTTCCAGGGGACCATTTCATAAAACAAAAGAGCACAAAGCTGTCATCAACAAAGAACCTGAAACAAAATTACACTTTTTTTTTTTTTAACATGTTTTTGCACTACTGGCTGTATAGAATGGAACAACTACCAAAATAATCAAGATGGCGAAAACTCTGAAAATACTGAAAATTAAGAGGTCCTGTGAAGAGTAGAACACAGATAAAGTTGTTATTGTGTATTTATGGAGCCGCAAATTGACCTCAGAATAAACTGTAAATGTAACTTGTGTTTTGTTGCAGCAGGTGGAATTTCAATTGCAGTTTCTGTGCAATACTTCATGCTCTACTGTCTGCTGTACTGTCTGTGTTGTACTACCTATGTTGTACTACCTGTGTAGTCCTGCCTGCTGTACTGTCTGTTGTACTGCTTGTTGTACTGCCTGTTTACCGTGGGTCAGAGAGGACTGCAATTTCATCTGTGCTGTATGTCGTGTGTATATATGGCATACTTGACAATAAAGCTGACTTTTGACTTTGATTTATGCGGTAAAACTGTACATGTAAACACAAGAATTGGTCATTAACAATAAAAAAAAAAGCACACAGCAGGAGTAAGTCTAATCAGAGTCATCTTTGTCTGAGGTTCTTCTGGGCCATTATATTACACCAGCCATGATAAAGACATAATAATTCATTTATACGCAACCGTATTTGGTCAGCATGAATTATCTCCCTGTGTGAGTGCCATCACATATATCACACTTGTCTGGGCCGCTGTTTTCCTTGAGCGCCCCAATGTTCTTTCTGGGATTCATCATATTTAAGAGCTTGCCCATAAGTCGCTTTCCCTTCATTCCATGAGGATATGACTACATCAAGGGGGAAGACTCTGCCACTGTAGTGCACCCATGCATGTGTGTGAAAAGCTCGACCAGCAACATGAGATTTCAAGAATAAGTCAGTGAGTGTTTGTTTTGGCCCTGCATCCAAAATTTCAGAGATCCAACCAAAGCATGAGCTAAAAAGAAGGGAAAAAAATCTTTTCATTGGACTAGGGTCTCACACAATGCTAAGGGAATGCAGAATTTGTGCAGTTATTTAATCAATCGCTATTTACAAATTATGTTTAATATAAGCCTCTCTCACCTCTCCAAGGAACCATAAACTTATCGTGGTGGAGAGGTTTGTGTGCCCTAAGGATCCTGGGAGCTATGATGTCGGGAGTCTTGTACTCCTGGTAGGGTCACCCAAGGCAAACAGGTCTCAGGTGAAGGGCCAGACAAAGAATGGTTCCAGAAGATCCCCATGAAAAACGGAAAACAGAAAAATGTGACCCTGCCCAGAGGAAGCCCGGGGCCCACATCTGGAGCCAGGTCTGGACGGAGGGCCCATCAGCGAGCACCTGGTAGCCGGGTCTGCCACAGGCCTGGCCGGGCTCAGCCCGAAAAGGCAACGTGGACTCTTCACACCCCTGTGGACCCACCACCCGCAGGGCAGACCGATGGGGTGCGCTGCCATATGGGTGGC
Organism: Antennarius maculatus; assembly: GCA_013358685.1. Taxonomy (NCBI): domain Eukaryota; kingdom Metazoa; phylum Chordata; class Actinopteri; order Lophiiformes; family Antennariidae; genus Antennarius; species Antennarius maculatus. Next base: position 12,651,024 of record CM023611.1, on the reverse strand, counting down.
AGTGACGACAGGGGGTCACGACGGACCAGACCCGGGCGGCAAAAGCTGGCTTTGGGGACGTGGAATGTCACCTCACTGGTGGGGAAGGAGCCAGAGCTTGTGTTAGAGGTGGAGCATTACCAGTTGGATCTGGTGGGGCTTACCTCCACGCATAGCCTCGGTTCTGGATCCAAACTCCTGGATAGGGGTTGGACCTTGTTTTACTCCGGAGTTGCGTCAGGCATGGGGCGCAGGGCGGGTGTGGGGATACTCACAAGCCCCCGGCTGAGCGTCACTGTGTTGGAGTTTACCCCGGTGGATGAGAGGGTCGCTTCCCTACGCCTTAAGGCTGTGGGAGGGAAAACTCTGACTGTTATTTGTGCATACGCACCAAATATCAGTTCAGAGTATTCGGTCTTCTTGGGGTCCCTAAATGGGGTCCTTGATGGGATCCCTGCAGGGGACTCCATTATTCTTCTGGGGGACTTCAATGCACACATCGGCAATGATGGAGACACTTGGAGGGGCGTGATTGGGAGGAATGGCCTCCCTGATCTAAACCCGAGCGGTGTTATGTTGTTGGACTTCTGTGCTTGTCACGGAATGTACATAACTAACACCATGTTCGAACACATGGATGCTCATAAGTGTACCTAGTACCAGAACACCCTGGGTTGGAGGTCAATGACTGATCTTGTGATTGTATCATCTGACCTTCGACCGTGTGTTTTGGACACTCGGGTGAAGAGAGTGGCAGAGCTGTCAACTGATCACCACCTGGTGGTGAGTTGGGTCCGCTGGCAGAGGAAACCTTTGGATAGACCTGGTAAGCCCAAACGAGTAGTGCGGGTGAACTGGGAATGTCTGGAGGAGGACTCGGTCCGCGAGGCCTTCAACTTCCACCTCCGAAGGAACTTCTCGTGCATCCCTGTGGAGGCTAGGGGCATTGAACCTGAATGGTCAATGTTCAAAGCTTCCATTGCTGAAGCTGCAGCTGAGAGCTGTGGTCTCAATGTCTTGGGTGCCTCAAGGGGCAGTAACCCTCGAACACCGTGGTGGACCTTGGTGGTCAGGGAAGCCATCCGACTGAAGAAAGAGGCCTTCAGGGGCATGTTGTCCCTGGGGACTCCTGAAGCAGTTGCAGGGTACCGACAGGCCAAAAGGACTGCAGCCTCGGCTGTGATGGAGGCAAAACAGAGGGTGTGGGAGGAGTTCGGAGAGGCCATGGAGAAGGACTATCGGACCGCACCAAAGCTGTTCTGGAGGACTGTCCGACATCTCAGGAGGGGGAAACGGGGGACCATCCAAGCTGTATACGGCAAGGATGGGACACTGTTGACCTCGACTGAGGAGGTTGTCGGTCGGTGGAAGGAACACTTTGAGGAACTCCTGAATCCAACTACTCCAACTGACCCGTCCTCTGTTGCACAGGCAGAGCTGGAGGATGATGGGGGATTCAAGTCAATCTCTCAGGGCGAAGTCACCGAGGTAGTTAGACAACTTCCCGGAAATGCTGAAGGCTCTGGGTGTTGAGGGGCTGTCGTGGATGACACGCTTCTTTAACATTGCGTGGAAGTCTGGGACAGTGCCGAAAGAGTGGCAGACTAGGGTGGTGGTTCCTCTTTTTAAAAAGGGGGACCAGAGGGTGTATGCCAACTACAGGGGCATCACACTCCTCAGCCTCCCTAGGAAAGTTTACTCCAAGGTGCTGGAAAGGAGGGTCCGGTCAACTGTCGAACCTCAGATTGAGGAGGAACAATGTGGGTTCAGTCCTGGTTGTGGAACAACGGACCAGCTCTTTACTCTTGCAGGGATCCTAGAGGGGCTTGGGAGTATGCCCATTCAGTCTACATGTATTTTGTAGACTTGGAGAAGGCGTATGATCGAGTCCCCAGGGATATACTGTGGGAGGTACTGCGGGAGTATGGGGTGAGGGGGCCTCTCCTCAGGGCCATCCAATCCCTGTACGCCCAAAGTGAGACCTGCGTTCAGGTTCTCGGCAGTAAGTCGGACTTGTTCCGAGTAGCTGTTGGCCTTCGCCAGGGCTGCACTTTATCACCAATTCTGTTCCTGATTTTCATGGACATGATATCGAGGCGTAGTCGCGGCGAGGAGGGGTTACAGTTTGGTGGCTTGAGGATCACATCGCTGCTTTTTGCAGATGATGTGGTCCTGTTCGCGTCATCGCCTATCTTAAAAGTACATAAAGACATATTGTAGGTGGCTCATAACTCCTCTGTGACGTTAGCTGATGTTTGTCTTTGTCTTCATGTGCACCACTTGAGGTTCAATAATTACATAGAAATTAATGTTAGTGTGACCACATTACACCTTCCTATATGGAAACAAAGTATTACACATTGAGTAAACAAATGGGAATGGCATTTGTAAGGCTCTGTCTCAATATGGTTTTTACAGGAAAAACATCCTTTGTCTTAACCTGCCTTCTGTCAATGCCAAAATTTTGAGAAGATTGCATGTTAAACAATTATACTACAAACCTGGGTTGAATTAGTAAGGCATATTGTCAAGCCACTATTGAGATGATTAAATATCATTCAATAACTTTGAGTAAATATTCAATGAGTTTTCAGATGCCAAAAAACAGCCACAGCACCACAGCCTCTGGTCCAAGTGTCACAGGTTTGCCAGTGGAGAGCTAACAACTATGCTTAAAACAACAATAAGGGTTTTCTAGTTTTCAATGCCGAATAATTGATTGATATTAACATTCAATTCAAAAAGACACTGCGGTTCAAAGCTGGATAACGCTGGGATATGATCACACTGCAGCTCCTGCTGGAATGGTGTAAAGGTTAGCATGCTGGCAGCACAAAATGTCTCTCACATTCAGTGTTCAGACATGACCTGTTTTGAAATTTTGCTGCAAGCCAAGCTGCTACTAATATGAGCTCTAATTGAAAGTCATTCTGTGTTCTTCTTTCACCAGGTTACTCGACTTGAAACAGTCAGAAAGTACTGTGCTGAATACTTTAATGTCAAGCCCACTGGCCCACATTTTGCACTTACGGTAAACTCTGAGCTTGCCGCAAACTATCTTTCAAGTTTCGTGAGTTCAGGAAAAGTAAACTCCATTTGTGTTGAGACAAAGAACCATTTTAGACAGTAATATTTGCTGAAATTATTCTTATTATTATTTGCATTTTGAAAAAGTTTCGTGGTTACTGCAAAGTTTTTTAAACTATACCCATACACATGAAGAAAAAAAAAACACTGAAGAATCTGTAGCATGCCGGAGCAGTGGTTTGTGATCAATACAACCACAGTAGTGATGCTGCAGCAAAACTACATTTCATGAGTGCTAAATAACAGTGTCTTCAACACAAGCAACACTGTTTTTCTGCTGTTCTGGAAAAAGGCTGAACTGTAATGGAATGTAAAACAAGCTGTGAGGTCACCATTTTTTAGAGGATTTGAAGTTTTTGCTTTCCATAAAAATAGCACAGTAGCATTTTCAATAGATTAGTCTGTTTTAAAATTTGCATTTTAAGGTCCTGAAAAATGCAAGAATTTAATATTTTAGGGTAAATAGACTGTCATGTCTTTGATGCCCCAGCAAAAATGTGTGGGCTGATGTTCCTTCTCCCTTCATTACAGCTCTCTCAGCTACTATAGTTAGTCATAATGGAATGAAACAGGAAAAAACATGGAAGTCTCCTTTCGTAAGATTTGATGATGTGGAATCAATAAGCTGCTACTGGAGAAATTCTTGCTAATTTACACTTGATACAAGCTCAAACTTAAAAGGTGAGGGGAATTTTCAAAAATATAAATAGACACCTCTCCAGTACATGAAACAAGAGATGTGTACATGAAGTTTGAAAATCACAACCTAGAAAAAACATGGTGAAAGATAGATGGAATTTATTCCTATATCCCCCTACATCTCCTACATTTACAGAATTTCACTGTGGATCATTTAAAAATTCAGTTTATATCCCCACCTCTTTGGGTGACATCGATGAAAATAAAATCTACCAATGTTCACTAACCTTACAGAATTACAAACATACAGTCTGTGGGATGAAGTCACGTGGACAAACATTGTAAACGAGGTTGCTGTGCAACTGCTTCATAAATAGAAATTTTACTTGGCAAAGATTGTCTTTTTATACAATGATTAAAACTCAAATTAAACAAAATGTTTTTGGGATTTAACAAAAGCAATTTTCCTTTTGTGTGTGTGCGTGCGTGCGTGTGCATGTTGTTGTTGGTTCACTGGTGAGATCAATGCAAAGGTATAGTTGCATTTCAGGTGTAGACTGACTGCAGGACCAAACATTCACATTGTGATAACCTGGTTTGTGTTCTTACCTGTCCATCCTGACCAACGTGTACCTGGTGGATCTGAAGATTCCCCTGAAACGGAGAGGTGGCACATCACGTCATATGTATTAAAATAAAAAACACACATTTAGTTTTTTATAAGTAAACATGAAGCTGTAGGAACAAGAACAATCTTGCTCATTTCATTGACCTCTCATTCACCCTTAACCTGCATGGATTACAGACTACATCTATATTGTTAGAAGGACAATGATAATAAATAGTGCTGAACTGAACTCTTGTGGTTAACTTTCAACATGCAGCATGACACTGTCGATAACATAAGTGAGTGCATGTTTTCATTACAGGATTCCAAGCATGCATGAAATATAATATGCATAACATGAGAGAAGAAAGTGGATGTACGGTCTTTGTATATGCGTCAATTATATTTAATTTCTATATATAAAAAAGGTGCACAGCACAGTCTCAGCAGCCACATGGCCAGAAATCCCTCAAACAGCTCATTTCCTTTTAAAGCACGCTTAACTGGTGTCTTTAATGAAAGCGGCCCAATCCTAATGAAAACATATTCTATGAGTGGCAGTTGAGAGAAGTGGGATTTTGTTGCTAAGCTTTGAACTCCAAAAAAACAAACAATATCATGGAATAGGAAGGAGAGAGTAAAAGAAAATCTGGGCTCAGTCACAAAGAGCAGGAAAAGCCTTAGAGCTTTTCTGACTCCAATTCACTCTGTCTCTCTCACTCAGTCTTGTGTTCTGTCCTTTAGCAAGAACGAATGGGAAATGAGAAAAACACAGGTGTCAAACGCTTTTGCACGAATGTCAAGCATCTGCAACATGTATCACGTAGGGTACGTGATTACCGTACGTATGAATGTGTGTATACAAACTGAAGCCCTGAAATCAATCTCGCTCCAACATCCTCACAAAAAAAAGAAATCACTAGCAATGGCACTGATGTGGAAATTCCTTTTTTTTTTGTCTGTGTCGGTGTGGTTTGGAGTTAAATTTTGATATAAACTGACAGGCCAGTGCTGTTTGTTCATGAAGAGTCCATGTCTTGAGGGACAGAAGACATCTGTGTATTATGTAGGAAAAAACATGCATAAACAAAATGATATATCAAAATTACAATGCCTGTACAACTTGGATGAATTCTGCTTCTCTGGCATGTCAACTTTTCAAGGGAACGATAACGTACGAGTCTCAAGGGATGTGTTTCCTTCATTTCAGACTTGCTTGTCATGAGAAAAGTTGTGACTCTCTCTTCTCTTTCTTTTAGAAGCGGACAAGTTTGTAGTCACCAGAATGTGAGTTGTGCAATCGCAAATTTGCTCAATCACTGAGAAGTGGGTGTGGCTCAAATTACAATAAGTCTTCTTCCACACAGCTGCACAAGGTTCAACCCTGAATCTCCCGAACAAACACTTTCAAAATGACAGAGACCCTCAACAAATCATACTGCTGTTGGATGAAGTAATAACCTGGACAGAAATTAAAATCTTTAGTTGTGTAGAAATCGCCTCATGTCAGAATTTTCTGAACCACAATGATCATAGAAGCGTAACTGATTATTCAAATAGCCAGTTGAATCAAGCATATCAACTGTTGAAGCTTCAAAAAATACAAGCTCACATACACACTTACCTCACTGTCCTGTGTGATCTGCACCTCCTCTCCTTGTGGTACCTGGGCAATGTGCAGCTGACCCTGTGGGATCTGAGACACAGGTGAAAAATTGTGAACAGCGAAAGTAGCAATATGCAAATACAACCCATGAGTTAAAGCACTACAGCTATCCGATGGCTCTGCTGACATCATTTATAGAATAGTCCTTATAGCTACGTTAATGTCATTTTCCATTCATTTCTCATCAAAATGACATGGTTTGCGAAATGTAGCATTTTGTTAACGCTGTACTTTAACCACATATACTTCTGAGACTGTGCTGGGTTCAGCACGATTTCAGAAGTGAACTGAACAGATTGTTCAGAAGTAAGGATCAACTGTCCCTACCGCCATTTCTTTTCAAAACATTCTGCAAATTGCACAGTTGAAACATCTGGAAAAATTCTGTTCTTAAGTAGTCAACTAAAGAGGGAGGTGCATGGGCTGCAGCCTGACCAAGCAATTTGGAGGGTTTTGGACACAAGACAAATAAATACATACAAGATATTTGAAATTTAGAGTAGAAATTAAAAGGAGTAGTTCTGTGATAGCAGTGGAAATTATTCAAAACTCCCTTCTTACATGACATCCAGTTGTTGTTAACTTTATTGTTGCTACCACGTGGACGTGTTGTTATACACATGTGATGATGACAAGGCACACACAAAGATTCTGGGGAGACGGTGAGAGACAGTGTTTTCTGATTGTAGTTTCTTTAGTTGGTAACTTTTTAACTCACCCAGTTAACAAGTTCCTGTAACCTCAGGAATAAACATAGAACTAATTCTGTCACACACATTTTTAACACCTTCAATATACCTAAGAGTTTAATCAAGTGACCCATTTCAGAGCAGAAGGAAGACTAGATATGACATATCCAGTGACGCTGTCTTTATCATGACGCTATAGTTGGCATGATTCTTTGGCTTTAGCAGCTATACTAGGTGATACACACATGGGCCTGTACATGGGCAACCTTTCTGCTCAATGCTGAAAAATGTGTAAGGTGACATGACATGACCTCCTTTACTAGAAATCCTGTTCTACAGGACCTGCACTTGACAGCAGTGAGAAAAAAATAACACATATCAGGAAATTGGGGCTGACAAATGTGAAAAATGACCATTACTGTCAGAAAATAGTGTGCTGTTTGGATTTACAAAAACATTTAAGGACAGTATGCCCGACACTCACCACTTGAACTTGTCCATCCTCGCCAATACGGTGAAACTGGACCTGTTGATTGGCAAGTGTATAGTGCAAGGTCTGCGGGGTAGTAGTCTCAATGTGGGCCGCTTCTTCCGCCATGCCTCCCTCTGGTTTTAAGGACAAGCAGTACGGTTATTGACGTGTTAATGGTTACACTGGAAGCAGGTCAGGAATACCGTCCAGAATGACATCAACACATGTAAAATAATAAAATTGCATCTCTAAGACACAAACCCAAACTGACATACACGCAGATATGGTGATCCAAGAGGCCTTTGTAACCTCTTGTAAAAACCCTGGCTAATAACCAGGCCATCTGCTGTATGATGGTGTGTTTATACTTTATCAACTCTAAATACACAATGAAGATCCTTCAGCTAGCCATCCAAACACACACATGGTCCAGAAGCCAAACAAAAACTTCAGGCCAAAGTCTAAACACTCCCTATCACACCAGCATTCTGAAACCCTTGCACTGACCTATCGCATCACCCACTGTGGGCCCAAACCAATCCAAAGGCATCATGTTGGCAATCAAAGACTACGGAGCATATGTTGACCAAGTCTACACTTTAGTACACAAAATAAACTAAATAACATCTTCTCTTTGAAGATATGCCCTGAAACTAAAACAAATAACACAAATAAATCAGGGAATAGCATAAATCACATACACACATAGACATAAAAAGTTCTGTTTTGTGTCATGATGCTTTGAAAATAAGACAATCCCCATCTTTCATTAGAACTCCTTTGTAATGTACAATATAAATAATCCTCCATACTTTTGTTTGTCAGAGGAGGAAACAAGAGCCAGGTGGTGTATGACGTTTTACAGTTCTGATCCCTTCCTCCTGGTTCACTGATAAATAACATTTTTAAATCAGAACTGCCTTGTTCCTGTACTTTAACATGTGATCTGATTGAAGATTTGCCTTGTATTTCTGTACATAGGCCATCTGAACTTTATTTGTGTTGAACACTCTGGGGTGTATGGCCTGAAAAGACAGGGCCCACCCTTCGTGTGTGCACACAGGATATTTGGGTTTTCCCTGCAGTCTTACTTTCCCCGGATCAGAGGTGAGAGGCGACATCTCAAAGGGACGGAAGGACAGGAGGCATTGTGTGCAGATTACAGCCATCTGCACTGATTCTCACTGTATCTGCATTTGTGTTCATGCCTTAAAATAGCTTTCATATAGGACATGAAATAAGTTCGGCCTGAGTTCACTGTGTGTGGTGTAGTTGTTGTCCAGACCACTACAAGTTGGAGTGCAGTGGTGGTGTTAACAGTTTGTAATCACAAGAAAGGCCAGATGAGCCTTGTGTCTCACTAAACTGCTGAGTAGAAAACAACTGCAAAAGAGCAACAACGTTATCATCCAATAAAGACTTATGTGAGCGGTACCAGGTAGGCATTCATAATGTGCTTACTCCCCCAAGCATTTCACAAGAAGACACCACAAGGTTCAATGGTAGGTTGAGTTTCTTTAAAGAAGCTTAAATGATGAGATGGATGTGATTTTCAATTGTAATATATTGTTTTGAGTTCAGATACTGTATATCTGAAGGATTAATATGTCACTCAAGTTTACTTCTTATTTTGTATGCTATGATTTTGTTACATTCCTTGAATTATGTTGTCTTGGTTCCTGCTATGTTTTTTATTTCTATATATATTTAGAACATTTACTCTTACATTTTTACATTTAAAAACCTTACTGAACTTGAAAAGGCATTTTAAAAGGTCAAACCTCAGAGGTCCAATAGTCTGATACTGTACCAACAAATATGGATTAGTGCCCTTTGCTGGACTGAAGAAATTGCTTCAGTTTACATTTTATTGTGCAAAGTTTAGCATGATTTGCAGCAACGTAATGTTGACATAACGTCTCATTAACAAAATGTATGTGTTTTTGAACACGTCTGTGTATTGAATACTTTCTTTCAATCTATATAAGCATAAACCCCTCAAAAGTATTGTAAGTACTGTACTCTTTTGTGGTGAACAACAAATTAAAGGTGGAAGCACAAACTCTTTATCATAGGTATGAAAATTTGTCTAAGGCCACAGATGTTCCTGCCACCCCTCTACCTACCTACCTACCCATCCATCCACCCATCCATCCATCCACCCACCCACTGGTGAATGTGAGAAAACCAACACAAACATTACTGCAGCTCAAATTAGACTTGGGCACTGAGAACTGGTTCCAACCGGAACTGGTTCCAGAACTCCATTTTGGAACAGGTAGGCACAGTGTACTCCCAGTGTCAAACATACTTTGTACAAAGAAGGACGCACAACTAACATAACAAGAACACCTTCACCTATGTGATGTAAGTCATTAGCAGCAACACATCTGACCCTGCGCCAACAGCCTCCTCACAATCACTTAAGTGAAAACTTCACAACATGTGTCTTATTCTCAAAAGTGATACCAACCTAACCCAGTGGCAGTGATTTCACAACTTCACATGGGTATATAAGGGATTTATTCACAGCAAATGATATATTCTTTGACAGAATGGCTTATAAAAAGTAGTATTTAAAAACACTTCTCTTCCTTGAAGCAAGCATGACCCTGTTTTGACCTCATCCCTTAAAGAGCTGGAACTAAAAAGCACATTCGGAATCAAAATAGCTAAAAGGCAAAAGATGAACACTAGCTCAAATATGACTGAAAAAGAAGAGGAAATAAGCTGCTTGACCAAACCTACTGCGAAGCATACACCTGTTCCTGCAAAGACTGTGTGAAATGTAACTGAAGTCTGTCCAGCTGCGTTTGAGGTAATGTGGAGAGAGCATGCCTTTGCAAATGTGTATAACATGGCACACAAGGGTATTTCTTTATGCTCATTTGGTGGGCGCATAAAAAGACAACCCACATTCATATGTTCATTTATGAGCCTTCCAAATTTTGAATAGAAAAACTCCACACTGCTCTCTCAATACCACTTTTGGTATACATCAATAAGATCTTATAGATCTTGTTTAGTTGCTCGTTAAAATGTGGTGTTATAGTCATCAGATAAAGATTCAAAATGAAAAGAGAGAACAGCTCTTGAAGGATGAGGTTGTCAAAATGATCACATAAGTTTCCAATCATTCTTTTATATGAACTCAACATAAGAAGAAATATCTATCACACCCAGATATTGTTTTATTGTTGGAAAATATGTACAGTCACCAATAAAATTAACTTCCTCTCAAAAAAAAGACAAAAAATAACTGCTTTGCTGCTACCAGAGACAGAGTTGTTTTTGCTTTGTTATTTTAAATTAAGGCCATTGAGGTGTGGCGTTATATCGACAAGGAAGGCCACAATATCTGATTTTTTCTCATCTTCCAAAAACTGAGTCAGATGTCTGATGTTATTATTCTTGTTGTGTCAAGAACATTACTAATTTCTAATGTGTGCTTTCATCCTGCGACTGCTAAAGCTATACCTGCACACTCAAATGTACTGAATATGTGGTGTTAGTACAGCCCCAAATTAACAGAATAATAAGTACTTTACCTGTGGCAGTACCGCGAGGTGTGCGCTTGGAAAAGCTCTTAACAGCCAGACTTTGGCCACGCTGCTTGCGTCTCCAGGCAGTGCGACATTTGGAGTCAATGCTTTGCTTGATGCGGTACCAGTCAGACTCGGTGATGTCAAATTTGTGAAACAAGTGGCCTGTTGGGGTATAGAGAGATCAAAGGTTATAGCATAATGTATAATGTATTAATAATCACATATTATATGAAAGGAATACCATATCTCCCAATCTACTACTCGGGTATCTTTTGTTATGAAGTTTGTCCCTAGAAATGTTCCCTTCTTCAATATCCCTCCTCCTCTCTGTACGGAAACAAATAGACCCAAACATTTGAGCTTTAGTGGCGGAAACAAGTACCGCATTCTTTCATATTATCACATGCCTCTGCCCTCACCTAAACTTGAAAGTAGCAACAGCTGTACTGCAAGAAATACTAGACATGGAAATTCACATCTACAAGAACAAGACGTTAGCAAAATCAGCTGCACATTTTGTAGGGGATATATTGTTTTATGATTATATTTAAGAGATGCAACTTAAAATACACATTTTATATATAAAGTATAAATAATGTCAGCATGGCAAGAGGTTTGGTTATAATCCTTTATGGAACCTTTATGAAAACATAAGGGAAGCGGTCTCGATTCTGCTTCCCATTGCTCAACATCCTTTGGCAATCACTGTTAACACAGGCCAGTGACTGATTCCTCCCCATAGTGGGAGTGAAGGTTAGACTGGATGCAGCTATTTAGTAGCTTTTGACCTCACTGTTACGAACTGTTAAAAGGGTGTGAGGTGCTTCACAGCTCATTTTTACATGAACAATGTAACTACAGCCCGAAGGTAGAAAATGAGGCCCAAGTGGTGGCATGGTGGGACTGCAGCGCCACAGCACTTCTACACCTGGTGGGTTTAGAGTTAGCAGAGAGGCCAAATTTTGTTTCATTCCTTTCTCCAATTTATGAGCACACAGAATGACTCCAGAGGTACAGCATTTGAATTTATCTATGATAATCCAAATCTGCATCTAACTGTCCACACCCACACAAAACAGAGATACAGGTAACAACATACAGGAATTTTTTTTTTCTAGACACTCCTATAGGGGGCACTGGCAAGAAAAGCCACTGACAGTACCCTCTCTTGTAGTGCAATATGCTACCACATAAAACTATATATAGCCAAAAGATTTTCTGACATATCTGTCTGTCCACCATCGTAACCCTGACTTTGCTCCATTAGAAATCAAAGAATTTACTGAGTTGATGGTGACGCTGCAATCTTCCACCACACATGTGCTTGTCATTTGGAGTCTGGTATGTTATAAAATGTGTTGCACATTTATGCGTGTGTGCAACGATGAATGCATGTTGTTGTAACCTGCCTTGGGAATACAAACTGCAGTCTATTTCTGTGTTCAATTTGATGTCGCTTTGTAATGGAACAAAGATGAAAAGTGGGAAGGTCTCAGGGAGTTCATTTATTGCTGCATTTAAAGCCAGGCTGTGTGAAATTTATTGGCTTAAATTAAACTGCAGAAATCATTTAATAACCATGAGATAAACAGTGCTAACCAGATACTGTTTTGACTGAGGAAAGTGGGTAACCTGGCCCATTAAGTTATTACACAGCTTAGAAAAACATGAAAAGAACCTTTGCTAGACTTCACTTCCTTGATGGGGTCTGTCAGTGCCAGCAGCTGATGTCTACAAATATCTTTTCTGAAGTGGATTGTTAAAAATCTATCACACAATGAAACATGAGACTCTTACACTTAGTCATGTTAACATAAGAGGACTCACAGCGTATGCCATAGATCATGAGAGGGTCCAGCTGCTTTTTGCCATGTTTGCCCTGACCAGACAGGTTGGACATGGCCTGGATCTCCCGATGGAACAGGTAGTCCAACAGTGTTAAGGCCATTTTCTCTGCTGTGCGACAGTTTGTGGTGACATGGAGCATATCAGCTGGGGACACAGGACAACGAACTCGCATCTCCGGGTTGTTCTCATCTCCCAACCAGGTGCCCCCTGGGTAATCATCTAAAGAAAAAAAAAGATAGAACTCCTGGACACGCTGACAATCCGCAGCCAATGTACTTCATGCAACACCATAGCATACCCTTGTGGCAGTAAAGGGGAATTTGGTGAAGTGTGTAATTTAAACAGTGATATAATAAAAAGATATAAAAAGCAGAATATGTGGTGATTACTCATAGTGTTTATGTTAGCTTTTAAGTCCACCACACAAACAAACACACAAACAAAGAATGAGCCACCCTGTTCAAAACACCACATGGCATCATCTAACTAATGCTGACTAACAGTTCTATGATGGCAACCACAGCTACAAATAAATCAATAATAGCACCCCTTTGAAGATAACAAAAAACTTCCCAAGCTGAGAAAAAAACAAACCAATAATCAACTATAAGAAAAAAAACATGGATTTAATTTAGGTTACAACTGCAAATGATTTATTCGCTCAGACTGAGAGGGAACAATGACAGACAGATAGAAAGATACCTTATTGATCCCAAGGGAAATTCAGTAATATCAATGAGCAAAGCTACTGAAAAATAAAATGTCAAAAAAGACACGTACCAACACTTCTTACGTAAAACAACAACGACATAACATCTCAAAATAAGGTTTCTTCAATTTATGGGATTATCTATTCATGTGATTCACACCTTTGTGATGCCCCAAAGTCTAATCATTACAAAATAAAAGCATTACTTTTGGCTGGTTGTGTGAAAGCTGAGAAAGCAGATTTTACATTTATCATAGGGTTGTCAGAGATTACTGAAAGATATATGAGTGTGTTTACGTATGTGAAGATTTAGACAAAGCGGTTCAATTCTACACTGGCAGAATACTGTTGAAGATATTCTGATAATAATGATATCAGCATATAGTGTGAAGACATACCTTCTGAATTGAGTGTAATGAGTGTGACATTTTGGCCATTTTGCGCATTGGTAGAATTGCCACCATTAGAAACAGAGTCACTGGCTTCCGAGCCACTCTCTTGTTCTTCCTGGCTCTCCTCAAGACCTGGCATCTTTACTAAGATTGTGTTCTGCCGCTTCCGAGCCGCCGTGCTAAAATAAATGCAAAATTGTAAACAGTGGGTCCAATATACACATTGAAAATTGGAATTCTTTACAATTCATTGTTACTTGAGCTAAAAAACTAAGGGAAAGAACCTGTTTTTGAGGTGTTGTATTGGAAAGCATTTGTAAATTCCTCTCTTACATCCACACAAGGTGTATAGTGCGAGTTACTCACTTGCTAAGCAGGTTCTCCAGAGGAGTGTCTTCTTGGCTTGTACCCTTCAGATTTTCACTGCTCACGATCACATTTGTTTGTGGAACAAAACTGAAGGAGAAGTTCAAAATACAAAAAATTCCCAGGGACGTATGCACAGTGACTTTAAGTAACGTGATTGGGAGAAAAGTGGTGCCTTACCATCGCACTTTGTTCCAGGCTTGGGTGGCTCCCTGAGGGGAACCTGCAACCATTGGAACTTGGATGGGGCTCTTCGCACAGGGCACCATACTGTCCAGTTTGTGTCCAAGGGCTTTGCATGTAGAGTCCAGAGCATGTAGTTTTGATTCAATTCCCTCAAGTCTCTGGGTGATTGATGCCGTGAATGAAACAAACAGGTTCTGGAGAAAAAATTATAAGAATTTACATAGATAATTTATGTGAAATTTGGAAAATGTATTAGAATGTATAAATTAAAAATGCACCACACATTTTTGGACCTTTTTGAGAAAACATTTTCTCCATTTTAAAACTATATGAAGGACATATAGTGACAAAGAAATGTCAACTCAGTTTTCTCTGGGATTTTTTTTTTTACTAACTACAACTTTTGAAAGGTTGCACTTTTGCAGACTACAACACATTGCTTTTGCAATATAAATGACATACTCGATGTAGTCAGATTGCATGTAGTCTAAAAAATCTTTGAGATGTGATCTCAGACAATACACATTTTACTCCCCTCTTATACTTCCTTGCTGAACTAATTGACCCTTATAAAAAAGAATGAAAGAAAATGAAATCTTTAAGAAAGCCTCGCCTGACACAACATGGTGGAGATCATGCAATTGGCGTGCCACTGGGGTCTGGGAATTATGGACTGGCCAGCCATTGACGAGCCAATCCCACTGAAAAACTGTGAGGCTGGTCACCCAACAAGATGACATTAAAACATAATGTCAGCCTATGAGGAAGAGGATTACTGAAGTAATCCATGTTGAGAGGGGAACACAATAAGGGAGTTTTTTATTCTCCAAATGTTTCTGATGTTTTTTCATATAGTTTATGTTTTTGCTGATGCATAAAATAAAAATAAATAAAAGATTCTCATTAACAATGAATGAGGAACGATACAGAAATTACCAAGAAAGTCAATACAGTGTTGCATTTCTTTAGAGGTATATAGTACACAGGGGATTAGGACAGTGTCCATGATAAAGTGGTTACCTTAATAAAAGATATGTCTTGGTTATTATTGTTCTCCTGGCTGCTGCTTAATTTTCTCCTTTTCTTCTGCGGCCTTTCTTCATCATCATCATGATTGTCCAGCATGTCTGGGAAATAGATATCATTAGAATTACATATGATAGCTATCACGTGAGTCATAAAAAATACTAAATGCAAAAATTTTAAAATACATTTCCCTCGTGGATTAGAAAATTAAATTAGTGCTCTGGGCACAAAACTACTAAACTGAGCCCAAAGTCCATCTCGCAGAAACCAAAAAAATGACATTTACATTCAAATAGTAAAAGGTTTGCGTTTTTGGTTGTTGTGTACTGAATCTAATGTATATATAACACTACCTCATCTTTCAGAAATGAGAAGTAACAAACATCTCTGGCAGCACAGAATCCAACATAAGAGAGATATCACACAGTGTGGAAACGCAATATAGAGTTTTTCCTTATTTTGACACAAATCATACCTGGATGCTCTTCCTCATTAAAGTCCTCCACTGTTATTTGCACAATTTCATCCAGATCTTTTTCAGACATTGTTCACTGAAAAGACATAATAGGAAAAAGTGGGATTATTGAAGAATCTTTACTGATATGCTTGACGCTCTTGCTTTCATCCCCAGTACAGTACAGTAATCCCTAGCGTATTTGCGCTTCAAGGTGCCTGGATTCACTATATCGCAAATCTTTAGTAGGTAGACGCGTGATACTGTACGTGCATGCTATTGGCTGACAGCATCTGGAAGTGTGCTGCGTTCCGATACTCACGGAACGCAGCACACTTCCGTTTACTATAGAAACACTTAAAAGCACTTTAAACAATCTGTAAGAGTGTGGGAAAAAGTAATAGATAGAAAGTTGTTTAATATCAGTATGGGGAGGGTCAATAAACATTTAAATTACCTTAAATAATAAATAGTTTTTTGTTATATCACAGAAATTTGATTTTGCGGGTGGTCCTGGAATACATTAACCGCGAGTAACGAGGGATTACTGTATCTGCATTACTCAAGATAATGCACTTGAAATGTAAAGTTTATCTCAAATATACTTTAAACCAATATAAAGTATATTTGAGATACAATATGCAAAATCTTTTTAAGCAATGTTTTAATTTTGTGTGGCTGTTTTCATTGTATCAAACTTTTTTGTTGCTTTTCTGCCCTTGCTGAATCTTGTTTTTTATGTACAGTACTTTGTAAGGATATTGTTTGGTGAGAAGGCCACATTAGTAAGAGATTAGTAAGAGCCTTAATGTAGTAAGATGATTTTGTTACAACTGAAACAATATAGTAATAAATATTGTATGTGTATGGACATCTACAGAGTACGAGAAACAAACATTATAGTGATACCGGTAATTTATCTGTGAAATTCCATTAAATACAGTTCAATTTCTTTACACTTTTTACAAATTCCAGTTTGCAACTGAAAGAATGGTTTTGAATTTAACACTGACAAAAAATTGAGCAAATAATATTTGCATCACATTGTAAATAAATTTGACCATAAGTGTTGAGACATGATGCCTACATTCACACTATAGGCATTTTTTTGCTTTTTTTTTTTTCCCCAAGACAGTGGGAACAGCACACAGAGCACAGATTCAGTTGATTTGGAGTAAAAAAAACAAACAACTTTGCCAAGCAAATATAAGCCACTCTTATACATGTTCCTAAAATCCTAACTGATGTGTCAGAACTGTGAAGAGTCCCTTCAGAAATCATGTTTTTTTTTTCCTTCCACTGATCTGAAACTTGCTTTTGGCTTGTCCCTTTAGGGGTCGTCACAGCGTGTCGTCATTTCTCCATTTTAGATGTATATTTTCTTGGCAAAGTTTTTTTTTCTTTTTACACCAGATTCCCTTCCTGCCACAACCTTCTGCAGGGCTCGAAATTGTGACCATTTTGGTCGTATATGCGCCCAAATTTTTATCAGTTTATTAAATATATTTGGGAGCACCGATGCGACGAGCGAAAAAAATCTGGTGCGCCCTTTTTTTTCCTCTTCTCTCGCTCTTTCTCTCTCTCCAGAGAGCAGGGGTCACCAAATGGCGGACCGCGGTCCGGATCTGGACCGCGTGATGGTTCTGTCTGGACCAGTGACCACTCCATGATAAATTCACGAGAGTAGATTTTCTTGGCACATTTGTACTTGCAGTTCGCGGCTACAGACGGCGGGCGCTGCTCCTCCAATTAATACGGTAACATCTCCACTCAGTTCAGCCAATCAGATCAACCTGCTCTGTCAGCGTACCAGGAAGTGACACAGCTCGCTGCCGCTGTGAGTTTACCGCTACAGCGGAGCACAGAAGAAGGGAGGCAGCATAGCTCCAAACGAAGGGAGGTTAACGAGGAAAACCGCTGGTTAACAATGAGTGGACGAAATTTATGTTTATTCCTCCGTCAAGCAGTTCAAAACCATTTTACCTCATATGGTCTGAACACGTAGCATGAATTAAAAGTGGTAACATGAAGCACCACTATGAAAGAAAGTACAGATCTTTTGCTCAGAATTATCTCCTGAAGTCCCAGCTGAGGGTAAAATGACAGAGAAAAATACAAACGAATGTTCACTAAAGGCATGGTAGAGTTTTGGGCAACATAAAACTTCTTTTAGTGATGGGACAGTTGTGAATAAGTGCTTGAAAGCTGTTGTTGACATTTTGTTTGGGGGAAACAGATGAGATGTGTGGAAAAACTCCCGACGTCAGCTTCAACAGCAACCAGAAAATCATAAATATTAACAGCTTAATGCAGCTATTCTGAGAGCACCATGCATATCTGTGGCCATTGATGAGTTGTAGTTTTTGTGTGTGTGTCAGGTTCCTTCACAAAGATAAGGAGCTCTTTGCCGAGTCTAACACCACTATGAAACACACACAAGGGGAGAGGACATACAGTACATGCAGCGATAAAAGATGCTGATCAAGTCCAGTGGTCTCTTTCACCAACATTACAGACCACCACAAGGTGACCACCACAAGGTGCGCACAGGCACACCTTGTGTACAAGTAAATTACTGGCAGGCCACATGCCCCTTTCTCTCATGAAGAAAGTTCTGTTTGTATTTTTCCCCTGAAATAGCCAGTTTTTATTCATGCTTTCTGAACATGTTAATTTATTTTTTTCTAGAAGTTTAGGCTTTCGGTTTTTCGGCTGGGATGTCTTTAATTTTTTACACTTTATTTTTTAATTCTGAGGTTTGTGTGTTCTTCAATCTAACATAAAGGCTTAAAATTTATTTGCCTGGGTCTACTTTTATTTATGGTGACGTAACATATCCTGCATTGAAAATTGATAATAAATGATAATGTGGATATAGTGGTCGGCTATAAGAAACAAACTGGACTTGGGTTTGGACCTTTCACTAAGAGGAAATTTTTCAAACCGGACCTCCATGACTTTTAATTGAATACCCCTGGTGTAGAGGGTCCTCCTGAGGAGAACTTTGTTGCTGGGCCTTCAGTGAAAAGGTGGGTGAGAGAGGGACTGAGAGCCAGGAGACCCAACTAATGTTACAAACATATTTACAAAAGTGTTGACGGTTCTCTGAATAAAATACATGCCATGTTACATATATTGTCTGTATGCCTTGCTTTTGGGTAGGTGCTCCTAAAGTCTTTGCTGGTGCTACCAACTTCTAAATTTGGGAGCATCAGTGCGACCAAGAAAAAAAGTTAATTTCAAGGCCTGTTCTGCAATTACCTGGGCTTGGGACTGACGTACAATTGACACCCATGAGGCTACAGATGCTGGGGACTGAACCAAAGGCAGCATACATGCGAAGCATGCACTCCACCACTGAATTAAATTGATCTGTCTTTTTTTTTTTTCAGGAATGTTGGACAATGCCATGCATGTGGGACAGCAATTAAAACAGGGTTGCAAATTTAAGATAATTGGGGAGATCTAGTTCTGCCCTTCTTGTCCTCAGCCTAAAAGGTTGATGGGACATTACCCTGCTACAACTACAGCAAAAACTGCTAGATTTAAATGGGTGCATCACCTTTCATATTATAATTATGCCTGTTGCAAATTCTGGGTCTTGGTACAGATCTGTCCACACTGATGTCAAATAAGGATCACAACCGTTTGTGACTTGATCAAGACTAGAGATCAGGTTTGATTTTTATTTTTTTTACAAAATCAAACAGTGAACAGTAGCCTTAAATCAGTCTTCCCCTAGGTCAGTAATTCCAGTCACTTTTATGTGAATGTCAAAATTTGAAACAAGCATATGACCACCTCCAAAAGCATGCACTTGAGGTTGATTGGCCGGTCCCAAATTGCTCATATGAGTGTGTGTACATGTTTGTTTGTCTTTGTATGTGGCTCCAAGGGGCACAGGCGTCGTGCCCAGATTGTCCCCCGCCTCATGCCCTATGCCAGCTGGGATAGGCTCCAGCTCCCCGTGACCCGCTACGACGGATAAAGCGGCGGTACATGAAAATGGATGAAATTAAATGAATGACCACTGTCCAGGTGATACCAAAAACCGTGTCACTACCTGCAACAGTATTGGCTGTATACGTTTGTATAAAATATTACCACCTGCTCTTTTAACTTTTTATCTAATTTTCTGCATTTCATGTATTTTGTGGGGAACGAACGAGACTAAAAACTACTTTCATTATATTAACATTAAGCTGCACAAATTACTGCACATTAAATCCTTGTACACACCTGACTAAAAAGCGATAAGTGTCCAGTATTTTTCAACATTAAGTCAAGTGGTGTTGTGAAACAGGTTGTGTTGGTACAATTGGCAAAAATTGCGTTGCGATTGAAAACACAATTAAACTGAATTTAAAATGGTAAAGTACTGCTAAACGACCTACTATGGCAAGTTAACAGCATCTCTGCAGCACAGCTACGGTAACGTCGTGCTAACCGAATCCAATGTCTTGCTAATGAGAAGTACAAAGAGAACAGCCAAACGAGCACATACGTATATGTAGTTTTATATAATACAGCTGTCATCAAACCTGTATTTAAAAAATCTTACATTTACATTAACGTCAGTTAACTGGCATACCGACAAATACAAGCGAGCTAACGTTAGCCTACATTCAAAAACGGCTTTGCAAGCATGCTTGCTAACGTTTAAGCCGAGCAACAGCAAATGAATCGTTGTTTGAGCTAGCGTGTCGGTTAGCATGCTACTCAGGCCCAAAGGCCTCTGAAATGTAATGCAATAATCATAAATTGTTGGAATAAATAACAATTAAACATAATTCCGATGCAGCTTTTCATTCCCAATGCTGCCACACGACACATGTACCGTGTAAGATTGGGTTATATTACCGTGTGAATGGTGAATTCTCGTGTTGTTTGTAGAGATTCCGATAATGGCGTCGTTCCTCGCGAGAAATGAGCCTGTGCCTTCCTACGTAGAGGGCTACTCACCGCGCAACCGTCAGAGGGGACCAGCGGGCGCAGCGAGACGGTCTGCTGAGCACGTCAAAAGTCATCGACACATTTAAGTTAGGCTAAGTCATCCACTGCTCGGCGTACTGTATTGTATAATTTAGTGTTGGCTTTCTGTTGTTAAATCTGGTTTTAGCTCTTTGCACTCTGCTTTTCTTTTTTGTGCACCAATCCTGCTTTATGTGCCTTTAATTGCGCCTTGGGGACTAATAAAGTTTTTTTTAATTAAATTGAATTTTAACAAGAACCTACAGCATGAAGCTGTTAGTTCTTGCCCCCCCACCCCCCTTAAATAATACACATCCGACGACATGTGATGATTCACATTTTTGAACTTTTTAACTGGGTTTCTCGCAAATTCTGATCAATTCAGATTTAACGTGTACTGTATTTTTATAATAATAATATTTTCATAATAATTACGAATTTGTGCCTAAATAAACCGTTAATTTTGCATCCTCGAATCGTTGTCAACAATATCATGGAGCATGACAGCATTTGAACAAGAATCTCGTTTATATTAGACTGAGACTACCAAACAAATGAGACTTTCCGCATCATGGTCAACATTATTAATATCTATCTTTTACCTATTAAGCTTTAAGATACTGTTTTGAAATCGATTTCAAGATTTTAGTCATCCTTTTCTTGGGTATTTTGAATTCCATCACAAGAATTGGAAACGGCAGGAACATGAGGAGGAGCTCTTCTTTACCCCAGACTTCATTCTCTTCTCCCGTTAGAATACAAATGAACACAGCAGTTTTGCATTTTATGACTTCCCTCATTTGGTTTCGGATTCCGACGTCTTCCTCATCACCTCCACTAGTCGTCAACACTTCTCAGTTTTCAACACGGGATGGCAGTGATTCTCTTTCCTTCGATTATACGCCGTACATTCCAGCAACAGAAACGGCATAACAGCATCATATTTTAAAAACATATTAACTGTCACAATGCTCCATTTGAATGACATGGTCAAAAAAATGACCAAAAAATGCTACTTTGCTACTCTAATGCATTCTCTACCACAGCTGACTTTAGTTAATTTCGGGGCCTTGTGTAGTACATGTTTAATGACATGTTTAACGGTAGATATTGGAACTAAACGTATTTTAATGATATATGTCGTTATTCTTATTTATTTTACAGTAACATAATATTAAGTTCTTTAACAGTTTACTAGTGATCTCACGATTCCAAAAACTAGTGGACAGTCGAGAAGTTGAGTAAAATGATATGAACTTGATTTTTATTTTTCTCCGTATTTTTTTGAAAACCAACCTATAAACAAGAAATACTTTACTTGAAACAACATAAGCTTAGGTATACTTCTACTAGATTAACAGGAAACAAACCATAATGCAAAGTTCATATAAAATTATTATATTACTGAGTAAAGAGTTTAACACTATCTAATAGCAGTACATATTCAATACAAATTTTTTGAGTGCAAGACTTTGTTTTCCTGTTTGGCAAATTCTTAACAAAGAAAGCAGGGGGAGGGAAAAGCATGCCAGCTAATTGGAAATAGATGAGAGTTGGCGGCCTTGTGGATATGAGGACAAATATGAAAGGTAGTAGCATGCTGGTGTATTTTCCCAGTGGCGTATCCTTCTTTCAAGGAAGTGACAATTCTACCAGAAAGAAAGAGCTCATTATACTTCCTAAAACATCTCTTTTTGTTTGGCTTATGATTGCCACCACTGCGAGCCCTTTCCATAACTGCCACAAGCCCAGCCATGTGCCTTAAGAGTATTTTCAGTGAAGCATTAGAATCTCTTAGGCTACAGAGGAATAAAGCTGATGAGCCATACAATGAAGTTATGGGAAAGAGTAGTGGAAGCTAGACTAAGGGCAGAAGTGAGCATTTGTGAGCAGCAGTATGGTTTCATGCCAAAAAAGAGTACTACAGATGCAGTATTTGCTTTGAGGATGTTGATAGAGAAGTACAGAGAAGGCCAGACGGAGCTGCATTGTGTTTTTGTAGATCTGGAGAAAGCTTATGACAGGGTGCCCAGAGAGGAACTGTGGTATTGTATGAGGAAGTCTGGAGTGGCAGAGAAGTATGTTAGAGCGGTGCAGGACATGTATGAGGACTGTAAGACAGTGGTGAGGTGTGCTGTAGGTGTGACAGAGGAGTTCAAGGTGGAGGTGGGACTGCATCAGGGATCAGCTCTGAGCCCCTTCTTGTTCGCTATGGTGATGGACAGGCTGACAGACAAGGTTAGACAGGAATCTCCATGGACTATGATGTTTGCAGATGACATTGTGATCTGCAGTGAGAGTAGGGAAGAGGTGGAGGAGAAGCTAGAGAGGTGGAGGTTTGTCCTGGAAAGAAGAGGGATGAAGGTTAGCCGCAGTAAGACAGAGTACATGTGTGTGAATGAGAGGGACCAAAGTGGAAGAGTGAGGTTACAGGGAGAAGAGATCAAGAAGGTGGAGGATTTTAAGTACTTAGGGTCAACAGTCCAGAGCAATGGAGAGTGGGGAAAAGAGGTGAAGAAACGTGTACAGGCAGGATGGAATGGGTGGAGAAAAGTGTCAGGTGTGATGTGTGATAGAAGAGTTTCAGCTAAAATGAAAGGAAAGGTGTACAAAACTGTGGTGAGACCAGCGATGTTGTTTGGTCTAGAGACAGTGTCACTGAGGAAAAGACAGGAGGCAGAGCTGGAGGTAGCAGAGATGAAGATGCTGAGGTTCTCTTTGGGAGTGACCAGGAAGGATAGGATCAGGAATGAGTACATCAGAGGGACAGCACATGTTAGAGGTTTTGGAGATAAAGTCAGAGAGGCCAGACTGAGATGGTTGGACATGTCCAGAGGAGAGATAGTGAATATATTGGTAGAAGGATGCTGAGTTTTGAACTGCCAGGCAGGAGGCCTAGAGGAAGACCAAAGAGGAGGTTTATGGATGTAGTGAAAGAGGACATGAAGGTAGTTGGTGTGAGAGAAGAGGATGCAAAGGACAGGGTTAGATGGAGGCAATTGATTCGCTGTGGCGACCCCTGAAGGGAAAAGCCGAAAGGAAAAGAAGAGGAAGAAGAAGATTAGAATCTCTTAGGCCATGATAATGTTTGAAGGTTGAAGTTTAATCTTCAGGCCTCACATCTTGTTGTTACAGTGATTAACTTTTTACTGTACATATTAATTAAAGAAAACCATCTGTGTCTGTTAGGTCTAAATCTCAAACATTTGCTTAAAAACTATTCTAAGCTAGACCAGGGCTATCAGACAAAGGCACCCAGAGAGGTTTCAAAGTTTTACCAGCTGCAGCAGGGAGAGACACAGAAGAGATGCACTTAACTTAGTGCAATTCGAAGTAGACTCTGGCTCTGTCTCACCCGGCTGCTTCTTTTTATTAAAAAAATGGATAGAGTTAGATAAAGACGCGCAGGGGCCGCAACAGTTTAGATCACACACAAGGTCAATGATAAAAAGATGTTTTTCTGCATGTCGGGAGGTGGCTTATAGTTAACTGTGTTGGAACATTCTAACTGTTAGCAAGGTTGCAGCTGTCTGCTACTGATGATTAACAGGAACAGGATGTGCTTGTCAGTACATTCGGGTGCAGCACTTCTGAGGTTATTTGTGACACTTTAGAAACACACATATATTTGATTTGAATTTTAGCTTATCTTACAGTGTCTTAGTGACCATCTGTGTCTGTCTCAATTATCAGCAAAGACAGTGTTTGCTTTAGTTTCAGTGGGCGAACAAACCCGTAATATTCCAGTCAACTGTAAATATGTTACTTGTGTAACTCTCAAGAGCTACACACATTTTTTTAGCATCTTCTTCATGCCGGGGCAGCAGTAGCTCAGTCCACTGTCTTGGACCTTGGACCAGTGGGTTGCCGGTTCAATATACAGTACATATACATTTAATCCTTACAGCCCCCTGGTGTGTGTTTGTTTCAGGGGCCTGTACACACATTTATATGCATGTTCAATATATAGTAAGAGTGAAAAGATAATTTCCCACAATGTATTATTAAAGTGTCTAGCGGTGGTTGGTCTTGTTTCAGCTGTTTAACCATACGAGGTGTGGTCAGTGCTATTCTATTCCAGCGACCATTGTGGAGACCCGTCTGGCTCCTCTACAATGGTTGATGGGAGTGCCAGGGGGTGTCAAAGGCGGGCTACTGTGCACCAAGTGTTTGTTTAGTAATGGCTGTCATTAGCATGAGAGACCTGGGACAATCTTCTGAGTCGTTCCTTTGAGAAGTTTCAAAAAGACCTGATTGTAAATCGGCGAAAGATGATGTAGCAGACCCCTCCTCCCCTTTCAGAGATGGATTCCCCAGTATAGCACTGTACTCCTCTTTCACTCCTCTCTCAAATCATCAGTCCGTGCTGTACAAAATCTGAACATTAGTATCCTGAGAGTAATTGTATATACTGAATGTTACTTTTTCCTATTAAAGATCAAAGACAAAAACTTGTCTTGGTTTGGTGGTTCTACCTGACGTTTGGCCAAAGATGACAGTACCGGAAAAGTGTCTGTTAAATGATGACGTTTATGACTACAAAGATATTTGCACCACCACACTGTGACTGTAATGCAGTTTTTTTTTGTTTTTTTTTTAAAAAAGGTATTGAAAAAAAATTACGAGGCAACAAAAAAAAATGTTTCGAGCCAGCCAGGAGTCGAACCTGGAATCTTCTGATCCGTAGTCAGACGCGTTATCCATTGCGCCACTGGCCCGATATATAATGAACACGCTGTCTACACTTATATCACTATCATTATTGTAATACGTAATTTTTCGAAGGCAAAACAAATCACAATATAGTTCATAAATCGGTTGGGGACACTAATGATACACTTCTTTTTAGGTATACTTAGTTTAGAGTTCTTTTGATGCAGGGGTTAGGGAGCTTCTGGTTTTGTTTTTATTTTAAGGTGAATACATCTTTAATCCATGAACTTGTTCGATGTATAACCTTGTCTACGTAGAAGTGTGAACTTACACCCTCGTTTTCAAAATTGACCTGAAACGAGGTAAAGTGCAGTATCTGGCATTCAGTTTCTGCACTGTCTGGATTTCACGGGTCATTATTTTATATTTTAATGCTAGATTCGTCACCATGGTGAACGAAGGAAAACAGCAGGAGGCAAGAAGCCTGATTCCTGTTGATCACCTGTCGTTCGCCATAAAGTCAGTCGTTGTAACGTCACACTTGTTGCAGCACTCCTTCGATCCAGATCAGCTCCTCTCGCCATTCCGTTTCCTGGCAGCGTCGCAGTCCATTCATCACCATGGAGGTCTGTGTGGACCGAACTTTCTTTGTTGTGGTCTCAGTTTTATGTCTAAGTGTTGCAGCAGACCTACATGGTGAGTAGACAACAAGGAATTTGCTTTCTTTACAGATTTCAGTGATAATAATAATAACTGGCATTACTGCATTTATTGGTTTAGATGCAGATCTGACAGAACTACCGCTATGACAATATAGCACTGTCCATTGATCGGTGTTGGGTTTGATATGCTTCTGATCTGTAAGCATTATATCGGTGACCTGTCCTGTTCTGTCCTGTCCAAAACTATTCTGTCCTGTCTAACACTGTTCTGTCCTGTCCAACACTATTCTGTCCTGTCTAACACTTTTCTGCCCTGTCCAACACTATTCTGTCCTGTCTAACACTGTTCTGTCCTGTCCAACACTATTCTGTCCTGTCTAACACTGTTCTGTCCTGTCCTAACACTATTCTGTCCTGTCTAACACTGTTCTGTCCTGTCTAACACTGTTCTGTCCTGTCCAACACTATTCTGTCCTGTCTAACACTGTTCTGTCCTGTCTAACACTGTTCTGTCCTGTCCAACACTATTCTGTCCTGTCTAACACTGTTCTGTCCTGTCTAACACTGTTCTGTCCTGTCTAACACTATTCTGTCCTGTCTAACACTGTTCTGTCCTGTCCAACACTATTCTGTCCTGTCTAACACTGTTCTGTCCTGTCCAACACTATTCTGTCCTGTCTAACACTGTTCTGTCCAACATTGTCCTGTCCTGTCCTGTTTTGTCCTGTCCACCACTATCCTGTCCAATACTGTTCTGTCCTGCCCACTCCTGCATGAACATACAGTATACCCAGTCTCCTTAAAAGGTCATTTACTTCAATAACAGTTAAGGTTAATGCAGGAAGTGATAAATCTTGCTGAAAAGCAGGGGTCGGGTTTCATGCATAGGGGCCAAGTATGCAGTATGTCCAACATCAACCAGAATATTAATTAATTATAGTCTAACCAAGAGAAATCTATGGTCTCGGCTACAAGTGGGCCAGTTTTTCAAATTTTATCAAGGAAAATCTGTCCCCCAGCCGATGATGTTCATGGCAACATAACAAGGACATCCAATAGGCAGCTATTCACATTATTGGCACTCCACCCAATGCACCTATACAGTGTAAACCTACATGAACGCGACCTTTTACCCACTGAAACCTTTTACCTATAAACAGGTTGGTGACGCAAGGTCCAAAGGTGAAGCCCCAGCAGGTTGGGACTTGTTATGTGTCAGGTGACTAGCTTGTTGTGCTGTCTTTATTCTGGCCATACGAGTTTAAAACCATGAGTGGGTGCGTAAAAAAACAAACAGTCAAATTAGTTAAAATAAACACTTGAAATGTCAGATTACATTAACACTTACAGTAACAATATATCCCGGGATATATTTTATTATTATTTTGTTTACCCATGTTTTTTTAATGAATATCCACATGTCTGTAATAAAAATATAAAAATAACAACCATATGCCACAGTTTTAAAATAAAGTGAAGCTCTACTGTGACAACCACAGATGTAGAGGTAGTTTAATTAGTATTTTACACTTCACCGGTTTTCATTAGCAGTGCCATAACTATTTTCTTAAAGGCTAAAGCAATTGAACTTTTGTTCATCATGAATACGATCAAAGTCATGATTATTTATAATCAGAAAATATTTAATTATCTTATTATTATTTGATAAGAAGAAGTGTTGATTCAGTCTTAAGAATAAAATCATCTGTGAAACCCAAACTGGATTAGCAGGTTCATATTCGATGAACACGATTCATCTATTGCAATAGTTGTCTGTTCGCTAATTCACCAACTATTTGTTTCAAGTCTACTGTGCCTTTTTTAAGATGAGCAAGCATCATGAGACATGAAGAATAGGGCTTAAACATAGCGTGGTGCACCAGTTGTAACTAACACAAGCTACCTCCAACCAGATGATGCAATTTTTTTGGATTTCATTCACATATATATATATTTTTTTACAGAAATTGAGAATTGATTTGATACATTTTAAAGCATCTTCTTGTGATTTTGAGAGTGTTCTAATATCCTGACAGCACCACAAGTCCACACAGAGCTGGGCAGCCTGACAGGTGAGTACGTAAGGTTGAAAGGGAAGGAGACTGGGGTCCACGCCTTCTTGGGTGTCCCGTTTGCCAAGCCACCCGTAGGTCCTGCTCTGAGGCTAGCTGCCCCTCAGCCTGTAGAGCGATGGGAGGGAATGCGGAATGCCACCCATCAGCCACCCATGTAAGGCAATCATGTGCATCAGTGATTGTATATAAAATAAGGATAAATCATATCCAATATTTTGTGGTAAATTGTGTCTTTTTCAGGTGTGTTCAGAGTGTGGAGGCTGCTTCCAAGGTGCTCAAAGCGCTTGATATGGAGGCAGAGCTCCAAGACATTTCCGAAGACTGTCTTTATCTCAACATTTACACTCCTGCAGATCGAGCTCCTAATGCCAAGCTTCCAGTAAGAACTTTTGCTACAGTTTAGACTTTCTCTGTACCTGAGATTCAGCCCTGGATAATCAATAATGAAGTAATAATTACAATATGAAGCAGAATGAAAAACATCAAACAAAATACTAGTTTTGTCAACATCATGTTTAAACCACAATTTTTATTTTGTTGAATGTAGTTCTATGCCTTCAGTTAGACTAAAATAAATTTGGGCTTTATGCTCAGTTGAAAGGATCAAGGTTTTTCATTACCTTTCCAGGTTATGGTTTGGATCCACGGTGGAGGGTTTGCTATGGGTGCAGCTTCCGTGTATGATGGCTCCGCCCTCGCTGGATACCAGAATGTGGTTGTAGTTGTCATCCAGTACCGCTTGGGACTTTTGGGCTTTCTCAGGTAAAATGAGTGCTTCTGAAAACAAGCTGGGATTTCAGCCAAGTTTTGTATACTGTATACTCTTACATACTGATACATTCTGGACGAACCTTCATAAAAGGTGATGATGACAGGACTGGAAGCCAGTCAGAGCACTTAATACTGTAAATACAATTTTCAGCAATGTACACATCCAGAAATCATTCATTCATTCATCTTCTAAAACTGCTTCATCCGCTGTTGCGTCTCGCGTAGTGTTGGAGCCTATTTCAGCCAACTGGGGGCGTGAGGCAGGGGACACTCCGGACGCGATTTCAGTGCACCGCGGAACCACATATATACACTGACAAACACATATACACAGACTCACACCTACAGTCAACTTGGGACTGGCCAGATCTGACGCCTTTCAGGTTCATAAATTAAAAATAACAGTGCATTTAATTTCAGACATAAATGTCCTCTTGCAGGATTAGCTTATGATGTAGTATGTTACAATTGTGCCCAGCTGCTGGTGCCCCTTATTACACCACCAGAAGCTCAAATGGATTGATTGATTGATCGATTGATTGATTGCAAATGAGAAATGCAAATTCCAGCCCTTGCAATAATTGTGTGTATTAATTGTAGCCCAATGACATAAATACTATGCTAATACATGTTCTTTTGACTTAAATATAGCTTCATTTTTGAAGTGCTGCTTCAATGCATATGCATTATTAGAGCAAATGTCTAATAATGCATATGCATGATCACGTTCTTGTAGTTGTTATCTGATCTCCACAAACACGGATCAGTCATTTTTTTCCAAATGGTTAAACAAAAAAACTAAATGCTTGTTCTATCCAGCACTGGTGATGAGCATATATCGGGAAACTTTGGTTTGCTCGACCAGGTTGAGGCGCTGAAGTGGACTCAGAAGCACATCCACAATTTTGGAGGAGATCCAAATTTAGTTACCATATTTGGGGAGTCTGCCGGCGGAATGAGTGTATCTCTCATGGTAAAGATAAATCTATATTAAATTAGCAGTTGTTGATATTGTTAGTGCATATTGCCTTATATATACGCAAGCACCTTATAGTTATATCCCAAACAAAAATATTGCTGCTCATTGAACTGATGTCTTTTTTTTTTTTGCAATTTGAATCAACAGCTTCTGTCATCACTGTCTGAAGGCCTGGTCCACCGTGCCATTGCTGAGAGTGGCACTGCTGCATTGGGTTTCATTTTTGATTCAAAGTCCAAACTCAACGATCCTCTACCTGTGACACAGGTTGATGAACAACGTCTTTATTTTGACGTATGAACTGTCTGTAGTGCACATCATTGAATTTATTACATCAATTATGTTCTCTAATCTGTTGTCCTCAGATGGTAGCAAATATATCCAGGTGTAGCCAGAACAGCACTGAGGAGATTGCTGATTGCATCAGAAACATGAATTTTGATACTATTGTAAATCTTGCAAATGATAAAAAATTGAGATTTCCCGTAATTACTGATGGACATTTCCTGAAAAAGCCTGTGGATGAGCTCTTGCGGAAACATGAATTTCTCACCGTCCCTTTTATGACTGGTGTTAATGATGATGAAGGGTCCTGGCTATTACCTTCTGTGAGTATTTACATTTTATCAATTCCAATTTGGACCATGAAAACAATATTTTAAGTGTCTGAAATGTTAATGCAGCTGTATCCATGTCTTCCCTTAGTTCCTAGCTCCTCCAAACTGGACAGAGGGAATGGATCAGGAACAGATCATAAACTTAATGTCCATGTTCTTTCCTGATGTAAGACAGACACTGCCTGATGTTTCAACATTATTATTTTAGTTCATCATGTTCAGACAACTGACAGAATGCTCATTTGCCAAAGCCCAAAGATGCCATCTACAAGAATTTGATTGTAGAAGAATACACTGGGACCGGCAAAGATCGGGTGAAAAACAGAGACGGGCTCATTAAAATATTAGGTGATCTGATGTTCGTCATTCCAGCCATCATGACTGCTAATGCCCACAGAGGTAGTACAGTTACACAAGAATATGCAAATCGATTACAGAACCATTATTTAGACTTTCCGTCAAATATTCACAAACATTATGATGTCAAATGTATCCACTAGATGCAGGCGCACCCACGTATCTGTATGAGTACCAGTATGCTCCAAAGTTCCTGCAGTCAGTAAGACCTAGCTTTGTTGGGTGTGACCACGCAGATGAAATCTTCGCTGTATTGGGACTTTGCTTCACAACTAGTCATGTAAAAATAATAAGTAAGTGGAATATTAGAGTTACATTTCAATGTCACACCAGAGATCCGGTTGTTCCCTGGTTTTCCAGCAGTACACTGCAAATTTGTTTATCATATACACATTTATTTTAGGTGAATGCTCTGAAGAAGAGGAGCAGCTCAGCAAAAAAATTATGAGCTACTGGGGCAACTTTGCTCGCACAGGGTAGGAAGTCAGTCTCAAAATATATTACTGACAGAGAAAAGACAAACATGCCTAGAATTTATGTGTCTGTCTTTGTATAGGTCTCCTAATGGGGTTGGCCTGGCCCACTGGCCAGACTATGGAAATGAAGAAAACTACTTACAAATTGGGTTGAAAGAGCAGACAGTCGGTCAGCATTTGAAGAAAGACCAGTTTGTCTTCATAACTGAGACCATCCCAGAGAAGATCAAACAAGAAGAAAAGGAGCACTCTGAGCTGTAGAATAGTCCCACCTTTCTACATTCCACATCAACCTCAAGAAATCTGAAATCTGTTCAACTAACATCAAGTTAACAAGTTTTTAATTTGAGTACCTTCTGAAACCTATGCAAAGGACTTTACCTTGGATTTTCTATAAAAGTGAAAATCCATGACAGAGAATTTAAATGCTCACATAGGAATATATAGGAGCACTACATAAGCATGCAGACAACAGGATCCCCTAAATGCATTCTCACACATAATAATGTAATGACTACAATACGGAATAAAACAATTTTAAACCATTTTGCCAAATTTGATACTTTTCAGATATGACTCTTGTGTTTTTTATCCAAAAAGCACAAGAAAGACAAGATTCACTTGCACACCAGCTGTGACTGTCAAGATGAGTCCCCAACCCAACCTGTGGTAAGTTTCAGTGAGAGGAGAACAAGCATTTGGAATATGATGGCTGAAAACCAAATCATCACCAGTTTTTGCCTCGTTTAAGGAACAGGAAACAGGAGAAGAACCGTAGCCTATAGGATCTGGTGGGGCTTCCTGTTTCAAAAAGCAGCGGTGTATCAGAGCCATAGGCGAATGCAACTCCATGTAATGCATAAATTACAGAAATTTAACACAAATTCAAGAATAAAAAGTCAACCAGTGTAGAACTACCAATAATTGAAATATGTATTATCCTTTTTTAATTATCACTCCTGCAGCAGAACTTTCTATAGTATAGCGGAGCACAAATAGTCTAGGGTGCTAAAAATAGAAGAATGTGCAGCTGAAATGCAAATGGTTTGAGTGATAAAATGACGTTAGACTACCCACAACTGATTGTTTGCTACATAAACACCATCAAGATATTATTCTTTCAGATAAGAGTTAAAATAGATAAAACACGTGCAAACTACTGAAGAAAAAAAGACTTGACAAAAAAAATTCGGATTTGCCTTTTTTTTTATTACTGAGAAGAATGCTTAAGCTGAAAAGCTCCCTGAAGTCCGTTGTGAGCAGTTCAATAGGCCAAACTTAGTTTTTCACAAAATTAGTTATATGGAATTGAAAATAGTACCAAGCAACATTATTCAAGAAGTAAATCATTCAAATAGCTGGGTAGCGAGGGGTTACATGTAAGAAAATGTCCAACAATTTTTCCAGAAAGTTCAGAGGAAATTAATAAAATGTGATAAAAAAAATTACGTTGATGTTTTAATTGACAATTTTTTTTTTTGCAAATGTTAGTAAAGCTGCAATTTGATAGAAAAGTGCTGGCCTGTGGTTTAGATTGATCCACTCTCGCCCAGACAAGTGCACTTGAGTAAGAAAGCTACTGGGCAACACCATCAGGCCCTGGTAAGACATACACTGACTTTGTACTTTGAGATACACTTTGAGCTGTTAAGTGTCTATCGTGATCAGCTAGTCTAGTCTGAAGTTTCAATTAATTGAAAACTAGAGGGGGATAGCTTTGCAGTTATAAAGCCAAGCAAATGTTACACTATTTAAACAACCAATGCAATACATTTCAAAGAGACACAGCTGATACTAAATTATGTAAGCACAAAAACGGTATAATCTCATATAAATCCACCTTATGCATGGGTTATGTTATTCTATTACAGTACAATAAGTACATTTTTCCAACTTATATATTATCATCTCAGGTATTATGACAATAAATGTATGATTAGTAGGGGACAATGAACAAAAGCCTTTTATTGAAAGAAATATCCTCTTATCACTGATTAGAAAGTTGCCCACCTAAAAAACTCACTCAGCATTTCTGCTAGACAAATAAAATGTGTTTTACTTCGTACATTTTGGTAACACACATGAATAATTCTATCCTGTTTTTCACTGACATATGGCAAAGAGAAAGCACCTGAGATGATGTGTGTGGTTAGTCATAATGTTTCTAAAGCATAAAAAAGAGGCATGCTGCTTACTGAAAACATGTTCAGGTAATGACTCCGAATGCGATGTCAGATCAGACAGAAATGAAACGCAGCATGCAGTTTAGTTTATAGGGCACTAAAATTATTTTACCATTATATAGAATACATGGGAAATCTTTATCTTCATTAAGCACTACCAAGTACAGACATGTTTTTAGAATTATAGGCACAAAGTTTGATCCATAAGAAGTGGTTTTAAATATTACATAAATAAATACATAAATAAAAAGATTAATATGAACTGTTGTCATGCTGTATGGGAGGATTGTGTTCTTACTGAGTCGAGGCAATGAAAATTGTTGGAGGCCTTTCAAAGTGCTGAGGGTTATTGAACTAGCTTAATTACATGGTAAAATAAAATACAGTGAGTAAAGATCATGACATATTGTAATAACAACAATGCCAGCAGAGTACAGCAGTGACTCTAAAATGCATTCCGGTTGGAGACGTGGTGCATCAGGATGTCCAGGACTGCATGTTGCACAGCATGGCCTCAAATTGCTCCATGTTGGGGGCATGAGCGTGGGCCAGGTGGTCTGTCAGGCGACTGTACAAACTGAAAGACTTCAAGTCAAGCCAGATGAAACCAAAATGATCCTGATCAAACAGCACAAAGAGCCCCGGGGTGCGCTCTGGACTTGTAAAGCCGTGCCCAGCAATTAGGCCCGTCCCGTAGAAGCTGAAACAGAGGAACATTGGTTAATCAATCACAAGGTAAATTTAGTGATGATCCTGAAATACGAAGCATGAAGCCAACTTGTAATAAAAACACTGGGAGGTATTCATTAAACCTGGTTTGAACTTAAAACACTCCTGTTACTAGAGCAAAGTCAGCTACATTTAATCCGCCTATGTGCATGTTTCATGACATTAAACCAAGTGCTTACCATCTCCTGCAGGTACGGGGATACATCTCATTCCGGGCTGTGACCCCCATGGGCAGGACAAAAGGTTGGGCTTCATGATGATTGGTAGCAGCTCTG
The DNA here is from genome assembly GCA_013358685.1 of Antennarius maculatus. NCBI lineage: Eukaryota > Metazoa > Chordata > Actinopteri > Lophiiformes > Antennariidae > Antennarius > Antennarius maculatus. Next base: position 12,616,611 of record CM023611.1, on the reverse strand, counting down.
CTGGGGCCGGGTTGACAGCTGTCTGCACGAGCATCGTGCTCCATCTCAACACATTCTGTGTCACTGGCAACACCGCATGCTCCGACCGCTGCACCTTTGACTGTGGCAGAATTTCCTTTGGATTGCGTTGCTTCTCTCTGTACTTCCTCGCGCATCCCGAGTACAAGCCGGGACAGCTCCTCTATGTTGCGCTGTTGCTCCAAGTCTGGGAGTACAACTGGTCGGCTCAGGTCAACATCTAAAGTCAGCTGCCCTGCAGGAACATTGGGGTCTCCCTGCAAGAGGGAGCAAAAACCAATGCTTTGTCAATAGCAGATAAATTTGGCGGGTTGAGGATACATTTGGGTTTGAGGCGTTTGTGCGTTCTCCCAAAAGCACTAAGCGATAACTGTAAAAAACCTGAGGAAAGACTACAGTACAAGGAAGACCAGTGGATGTCACCTGTGAGACTCAGAGCGCCATCTGTTGGAAGTCAGTTGTACTACCAAGTAGATAAAAGATAAATACTGTACGCTGTTTCGAGTTACGTCGATCTTGATTATATGACGGTTTTCAAAAAAACAAACAAAAAAAAACGTCGTGTCTCCTGGAACAAACTACAACATAAGCCGTGATATGCCTGTATATGACAATGTCCAGTGAATTTTTTTAAAAAATCATACAGTAATACATGAATTAAATGATCACAATGTTAATCATGACACAAAGTAAAAACAAACTATTTTGTGCTCACAAACCAACATTACCTTGGTTGTCTTGTTAGAAAACATTTTTTTATTATTATTATTTTGAAATCAAATGCCTTATGGTAGAAATCTCCAAAGCTTGTGATCAAGAAATATAATCTTCTAATTGGAGTCACAGCAGGCAGCGCCGGAGGAAAAAGACAAGATGATGGAATCCTGTCACAGTCGCATTTATTGTACCTCCTCTTAAATTCTCTCCACCCAGGAGTCAATATTTTAACTGAAATCCGTTGTTCTGTCCGTTTCCTGGATTACACAAAATAGCTTATTTTCCATTCAATACTAGAAAAGAGATTTTGATTAAACTGAGAATATAATGAATAAGGAGGAAGATTCCGCAATCTTTTTGACTTTTTAATTTATCATTACAAGACTTTGAGAATATTTGTTGATTTGACATATTATTTTAAAGCTTGTGGATGAGTGGGGCATGTGTCAAAGGGAAAATGTGCTTTTCTCTAGACTCATTTATTGTCGCAATGTACACAGTACTTTTAGTCTGACAGTTATGACATATAAAGTTTTATTATGTTAATAATTGGAATTTGGATTCAAGGTTGCTTCAATCTAAGTAACTGTTAAGCTTTGGTGGAGGTTTATGGTTGACTAAGTGCCCTTTGTTGAAACAATTTGTAAGTCATAAACTATCGTTCACCAACTTACAGTGATCTTGGTGGCTCTTGCAGAATTCTCATGGAAACTGAGCATGACAATCTCCAAGCCATGACTGCCATAGGTGCCTTTGAAGAGGCCGGGGCACAGCAGGTCAGAGGGCATTGCAGGAGGCAGGTAGATTCTCCGGTACGTCAAGCAGTTACTGTCAGAAGAGAGCAGATAAAAGCTGTAACAGCTGTATGGACGGCTTATCCATTAACCCACAGGGCTCAGTAATAATCCATCAGGATAACAAGCCATTCATGATACAGGTAGTCCTCAACCTACGAACACAATTGGTTTCCGAGAGGCTGTTTATAAGGTGAATATTTTAGTAAAATCATTATTTATTAAATTTCAATGTATGATAATAGCCATTTGAGGTCATTTACCTGTAAATGCTGTTACAACTCTTAGCTTTACTAGAAACAATTCCAGGAAATAAAAGCAACACATAAATGAAATAAAATACTGCAATACCATAATTTAATTTTTACATCTCTACCTCTGCTGGATGATTTTTTTTCCTCTGGGGGTGTAGAGGCTAAGCTGAGCTTTAATCCACCGAGGCTGAGTGACACAATGATCTGCTTCCTAGTAATAAAAAGTCCAACATACTATATGTTCATCAAATAGCAAAACATTCAGAGTTCAGCGCTTCCGGACAGAAACTTAATCCGGCATACATTGGTTCCTAATTCATTTAACTGCTACGGGGGACAACCTCATCAATAGTTTAAAAAAATATGAGCTAATACCAAGGTCGTGAAAGTTTTATTACAGGACGCCTACAGTTTACATTGCTGGCATTCATTTTCAATCTGGTTTCAACTGTCGGCAGTCTCATAAAAACATTGTACGTTCATTCACTGCTTAGAAGCCTGCAGAGATGACCCATCGACAGGAACGCCACATGAAGTACAACATCAGAGAAAACTGTTCACTTAGTGTTATTTTGATCTGACGGGAAATCTTAATATTATGCTACTCGACGTGGGTGGCCACAGAAGGAGGAACTATAGTCGTCTGACATGGTGGTGCTCGATTATTTGTATCTGCGAATGTTCAAGTTGGATGTTCATATCTTGAGGACTACCTGTAGAGCCAATTTCACAGAGAGGCACTACAGGGGAGGTTGAACTGGTTGACCCTGACAGGGAGTGTGTGATGTAAGACACATACTCGTATTGGCTGGTGTAAATGAACTTCATCAGGATGAGCTCCTGCATGTGCTCATGGAAGATTTCTTCAAGTGTCCTGCCCCATTCTTCCTCCAGCCAAGTCCTGAACTCCTACATACATACGAGGGGGGCGCACACACACACACACACACACACACACACACACACACACACACACACACACACACACACACACACACACACACACACACACACACACACACACACACACACACACACACACACACTCTTAAACAGTAAAATAACATACTTTGACATTTGACATGACTCAAGTAAGTAGGTTTCAAAAACAAGAAAAATGAGTCAATTGGAGCAGGTTGACAGTTTTCATTTACTATTTGTCGATGGACTCGACTAACCTCCTGCCTACCCCCAGGCATGCGGTGATGATCAGTCTGGTTACATTTTGTTGAAAATTCATCCTTCTTCACAGTCTAAAAATGTCAACGTGACAAATTTATTAACTTCTAGCCTAGAAAATCTGAAAATATTCTTTGATATGCAGAGAATGTCAGTGCTCTCTTGTACCTGTATGTCTCCCTTGTGAGGACCCTTGTGTCCATACATACACTCAACCGTGGCCTTTTTGCTTTCCCACATGTGGATTCGGAAGAGTGGCCGTCTTCTCATGGGATCCTCCACACGGGGGTCATGGGGTGGCAAATACATCCATCCAATGATGAAAAGCCCGTCCACCTGAACAGAGGATATTAATGATATATAATCCACTGCAGAGATCCACCTCAAAGATTACTACACTACAAATGAGAAGTATCTTAACCTGCCAATTTTCATGCCCTAGTGCAGGGGTCACCAAATGGCGGACCGCGGTCCGGATCCGGACCGCGTGATGGTTCTGTCTGGACCCATGACCACTCCATGATAAATTCACGAGTAGATTTTCTTGGGGCATTTTTACTGACGGTCGTGGCTACAGACGGCGGGCGCTGTTCCTCCAGTTCATACAGTAATAGCTCCACTCAGCTCAGCCAATCAGATCGTTTGTTTAGTTGCCCTGTCAGCGCACCTGGAAGTGCCATAGATTGCTGCCACTACTGCTGTGGGTTTACTGCTACAGTGGAGCACAGAGGAAGAGAGACAGAGAAGACTGAATAGCTCCAAACGAAGGGAGGTTAACGACGAAAACCGCTGGTTAACAATGAGTAGACGAAAATTATGTTTATTCCTCCGTCAAGCAGTTCAAAACCATTTTACCTCATATGGTCTGAACACGTAGCATGAATTAAAAGTGGTAACATGAAGCACCACTATGAAACAAAGTACAGATCTTTTGCGCAGAATTATCTCCTGAAGTCCCAGCTGAGGGCAAAATGACAGAGAAAAATGCAAACAAATGTTCACTAAAGGCATGGTGGATTTTGGGGCAACATAAACATCTTTTAGTGATGGGACAGTTGTGAGTAAGTGCTTAAAAGCTGTTGTTGAGACATTGAGGGGAAAACAGAAAGATGAGATGTGTGGAAAAACTCCCAGTGGTCAGCTTCAACAGCAACCAGAAAACCAGGAATATTAACAGCTTGATGCAGCTATTCTGAGAGCGCCATGCATATCTGTGGACATTGATGAGTTGTTGTTTTTGTGTGTGTGTCAGGTTCCTTCACAAAGATAAGGAGCTCTTTGCCGAGTCTAACACCACTATGAAACACACACAAGGGGAGAGGACATACAGTACATGCAGCGATAAAAGATGCTGATCAAGTCCAGTGGTCTCTTTCACCAACATGACAGACCACCAGAAGGTGACCACCACAAGGTGTGCACAGGCACAACGTGTGCACAAGGTTACTTGTGCACAAGTAAATTACTGGCAGGCCACATGCCCCTTTCTCTCATGAAGAAAGTTCTGTTTGCAGTTTTCCCCTGAAAGAGCCAGTTTTTATTCATGCTTTCTCAACATGTTAATGTGTTTTTACTTGAAGTTTAGGCATTCAGGTCATTAGGCTGGGATGTCTTTAATTTACGAGAAAAAAGATTATTCAGCTCTTTTTGCACTTTATTTTTTAATTCTGAGGTTTGTGTGTTCTTCAATCCAACATAAAGGCTTGAAATTTATTTGCCTGGGTCTATTTTTATTTATGGTGAGGTAAAAGAGCTAGCTGTGCACTCACCTACTTAAATTACTCACTTAAATTGTTAATAAATGATAATGATAATGTGGACACAGGGACCGGCTATAAGATACAAACTGGACTTGGGTTCGGACCTGTTACGAAGAGGAAATTTTTATAACCGGACCTCCATGACTTTTAATTGAATACCTCTGCACTAGTGGAAAGAAACCTAGAACCACTACTTACCACAACATTGAGCAATCCACCATAAGGCCCTATGTCAGGCTGCCACAAACCCAAGATATGTCTGTATGGGTGAAGCACTGCAACACAAGAACACAAAGTAAAGATCAGTTATGTTAAAAAAAAAAATTTTATGATGAGCTGCACCGTGCACGGTTAAAAAGTCACACAACGTTAAAACTTAGATGCAACAAAACTGCCTGATGCCTCTCAGGATTGGCCATTCCAGTGGAAGCAAAGCACTTCAACTACATTCACATTAGTCAGTCTCAACAACACACGACTCACCAAAATGTTCTTCCTCCAATTTCACACCTCATATGAAGGCAAACCATGCTGAGAGGAATTATTCACACATTTAATGGTCACATAAGATGCAAAAAACTCTACAACTGTTCACGAATTAAAGCGTTAAGAATCGCCTTCACACAACCTCTCATGCTGCAACTGCACATACAGTGTGTGTATACATCTCGATAATCCATGTGCTCATAATCCGGGAGGAGCTTCATGAAGCGCCCAGACTTCACTCGTGGATTGATACCTGGACAGGTAGAACACAGGGATGTGTAGGAGAGCCACCACCACCAGCAGCTTGAGCTCAGTCCAAGGCAGCTGACCAGTGAACGCAGTTACGTGTCACGCAAGAACTACTGCAAGTGCCAACAGATGCCACTGCTTTGGTTAGCATGTTTTTAGCAGCTGGAATTTCAAAAGACAAGCTGAGGTATATTCTCTATTTATACACAAAAGAAAAAGAAATGGGAGAGACTAAGCAAAAAAAAAAAAATTTGTTTCAATAGTCAACAGAATCAGTTTCATCAAATTCATATAGTAAAAACAAAAAAGTAATTTGTTAGTATTTAGTATCATCTGCTGTGAATCAAAATCAGTTTTAGGGATGTCTAGCGTGACACCAGTGCAAACGCATAAAATGTTGGTTTGTTATTTCATGAATGAGTGCAGGATGTGTGCATATTCCTATTTATAAATGACTCGATGGAAGAGGAATGAACTAAACAGATATTTCACTGGATCATTTCAGAGTCTAATTCTAACAACTGAGTTCATCACACAAGGGGTAGTTTGTTTGTAGAATTGGAACTGCTCTTCTTTTTGGGGAACATATACAGTTTTATCTGGATTCTTTGACGGTTGACCCGTATTGGAAGAAGATGTAGATGAGATTCTTTCCACTATTTTCCAATAAGAATTTGCCTCATTCTATTTGATCATGACCTTCAAAAGGTCATGATAAAGGACATTATTTCCTTTTAATCATGCCAAAATTTCAGCAATTTTAGGGATATTGAAAAAGCATGCTTCTGGTCCTCAAAGAGACGTATAGACATCCTCCCTCATAAATCCAGCCTACATAAGAAAATACGAGTGTAACACCATCCAAAGAAAATGTGTCAGCAGCCTTCTACTAAAACCTAAACAGAAAAATTCAACTTGTGGATACATTTGAGAAACTGTTGGCAAGCCACATCAGAAGTGAACAGGCTATTCAAGCCATCCATAGGATTGAAACCAAATCCTGCGCTTGCTTCAAAGACATCTAGAAGTGTTATATACCAACCTTGTAAACAGTAAAATGAATTTCTGGAGATTCTTTATTAATCTGAATATTGCTCAACTAGTCAACGCATTCAGAGATATTTCCTACCAGTCAGAACTGAAGATGCCTCTAGGATGACAACCCTAAATAGAAGGGCTTCAGATTAATCTTTCAGTAACCATGACCTAAATGAATGAGAATCAACACCATCACATGCTAAGGAGGGTGAATGACTCACTGAGAAATATGAGAAAACATCTGCTTGCTTGGTAGGTTTTCTTTTTTTTTTTAATGTTTGACTGCTTCTAACTACAATATATTCTTTTTTAAGAACTTTATTTTTTTACTTTCCATGGATCATCACCAGAAAGGGCATCAAGTCAATTTTAAAGAAGGAAAAAAAAGAAAACAATCAGACTTTCATCAATATCCGAATTCCATTGAACTGTCATCAAATCAAAATTACTTGTCATCAGTGCTTCCAGGAATACAGTCCGACCCATGCATCCCACCCAGCCGGGCCCTACAACGACACTACATTCAGGTCATGAAAGTGAGCTGCTATCCTACTACGAAACATTCAGGTGCCACATAATTCAGTGGAATGGCCATACATGTTTAAGATGTTGAAATTATAGTTGTTTTTTTTTTGGGGGGGGGGGGGTATTTGGGAGTTTCTTTAGCACGGGTGAAGATTGCTCAATACCAAGGTGCTTGAATCTTTTTCCAAACTTCTGGAGCCCATTTACAGAAGAACGGAAACAGCGTGGCCTCGATTTCAGAGCACTGCTTTCCTTGAAATAACTACATAACACACCCTTAACTTCATCCTCATTTTGGACTGGGGGGAGAGGAGGTTGAGCTGTTTTGGAGATCTCAATATAAATCCCATTTCTTTCCTACATTTTTAAACCAAATCACTTTCTCACCACATTTTTATCACCATCCACGGGTCGAGCATTTCATACAAGAGTGTCTCACAAAATCAAACCACACTGTTTTATGAAACCCGTCTCTCACATTCAAACACTTGATTTCTCACTGTCTCAGTACTTCAACAACACCAGCCTTCACCAGTCACCTCAATGACAGCTGGGGGGAGGAACTGGGTGTTATGTCACCAGGTGAACTGTGAGGAGGGTGTGTCGGGTGTACAGACCTGTTCTCTTCATCCTAGACATGGGTGAATACAAATTCGAGTCACATGCAGGCTGCAAATTTAAACGTTGCAAAGCGCTTGAAACGGACTCAATACAAGTCATTGTTACTACGCAAAGAAAGAGGTGATTCACTCACGTTTAACATACAGGTCGTAGCTGGATACTCCTCCCACTTCCATCTTCCTCAGATCATCCTTCATACCAAACTCTGTGCAGAGAGAGAACTTTTTATTCATGGAATGAAAAACATCTCTTAGCTGTATAAGCGGTGGTATAAATCCAGTGAAACTCTTCTCCACATAGATGACATTACTGTTTGTCAGCTGCTGAATGTGAGTCTACACCTCAGTGGTTGTGTGAACTGGAACTTAGTGATCCAGAACATGCCCAAAGGGTGACATGTCTGGTGAGTGTCCCTGAAGAATTTAAATCAGTGGCAGGAAGCGCGCAAGTTGGACCGTGTATTATCGTGTTGAATGGAATGGACTCTTGACCAGCCCATGTGACATAATCATATCACCTGAGGTGGGGGAAGCCTTACCGTGACAAAGAAGTATTTTCCGCACTATAAGGCGCGAGAAGAAGGCACACTGGACTATAAGGTGCACCTTCAATGAATGGCCTATTTTAAAACTTTCTCATATATAAGGCGCACTGGATTATAAGGTGCATCTGATTATAAGGTGCACCTTCAATGAATGGCCTATGTTAAAACTTTTCTTACAAATATGGCACACTGGATTATAAGGCGCACTGTCGGTTTTTGAGAAAATTAAAGGCTTTGATGTGCGCTTTACAGTACGGAAAATACTGTAGTCAGTGAGATTAATTCAGTTGTATTATATCAGAGAAAATCTGGGGCGAAATCAAAACCAGAGATTTACTGTTATAGCTGTGATTTATTAGTCACATCGTGGATTGATGATGATCTAATAATGCTGAAGGCCCACAAGAAGCCTCTTCCGTCCATGTATCAACAGTTCTATCTGATAATAGTTCACACAGGCCTCACAGTAGTGACGAGGCCTGTGTGTTTTTTTTTAGCGATCAATGGAAATGCATTCACAGTGGAACACATCCGATGATCAGTAGCTGCATCGATTCTAAAACAAATAATCGACTGATTATTCGAGTCAAAATGGTATTACTGTGACTCAATCAGAAGCGTTCAGATTACCTCCGCGTCCAGCATTATTATTATTATTACTATCATTATTTACCTTCCATGCACCGTCTCCTCCATATGGTTTCAGTGTTGATGATTTGTTTGAATTTCTTGCAGACGAGGGCTACATTCGGTAGAGCTGTTCCGGGGAGCATGGACAGTATTTCTACTAAAAGCTCCGGCGGTAAATCCGCTAATGACTGCGGGTGTGGAGGTCCGGTGCTTGTGCCTCTCCTGTTGACATGACTGCTGCTGGATCCACAGGAGTCACTCGGCCCCGCAGTGGGAACGCCGCTCTCTGGGCCTCCGCCGACGTAGCTTTGCCTCCGGCCTTCGATCCGCTCCTCTTCCTCCTCGTCCATGTCTGAATCGCTGCTCTGATCCTGTTGGTTCGGCCGCTGTCGCCTCCTGCACCTCCGCGACTGGCCCACTCCACAGAGCCTGGCGCACACAGCCATCCGTAGTCACCAAACAGGCAGCATTACATCACTACAACATGTCAGTCAGCTGCAGTCTGCTGCTCTGTCCGCGAGATCAGGCAGAAAAATTCCGTACGACGTCACATCTGCTGACGTCACGAGCGTAGTTCGTTCCTTCATAGCAGTAAAGTACTACTTTCTCCTTTCGGCTTTTCCCTTCAGGGGTCGCCACAGCGAATCAGTTGCCTCTATCTAACCCTGTCCTTTGCATCCTCTTCTCTCACACCAACTACCTTCATGTCCTCTTTCACTACATCCATAAACCTTCTCTTTGGTCTTCCTCTAGGCCTCCTGCCTGGTAGTTCAAAACTCAGCATCCTTCTACCAATATATTCACTATCTCTCCCCTGGACATGTCTCAGTCTGGCCTCTCTGACTTTATCTCCAAAACCTCTAACATGTGCCGTCCCTCTGATGTACTCATTCCTGATCCTATCTGTCCTGGTCACTCCTAAAGAGAACCTCAGCATCTTCATCTCTGCTACCTCCAGCTCTGCCTCCTGTCTCTTCCTCAGTGACACTGTCTCTAGACCAAACAGCATTGCTGGTCTCTCCACAGTTTTGTACACCTTTCCTTTCATTTTAGCTGAAACTCTTCTATCACACATCACACCTGACACTTCTCTCCACCCATTCAATCCTGCCTGTAGACGCTTCTTCACCTCTTTTCCACACTTTCCATTGCTCTGGACTGTTAACTCTAAGTACTTAAAATCCTCCACCTTCTTGATCTCTTCTCCCTGTAACCTCACTCTTCCACTTGTGTCCCTCTCATTCACACACATGTACTCTGTCTTACTGCGGCTAACCTTCATTCCTCTCCTTTCCAGGACAAACCTCCACCTCTCTGGCTTTTCTACCACCTCGGAAAAAATAAAAACTTTTAAAAAGACAGAATTAAAGTATTATTTGTAATATTTGCTCGTAAATGTAAGTGAGCTAAAAAAAAAAAAATCACAAGTCGAGCGAAAAAAAAAAAAAAAACAGTAATATTTGTGTTTTCAACGCTGAGCTAACATTACTTTATGTTAGGACCGCCCCCGTGAACAACGTTGCCAAGTCTGAAGAAAACAAGATATTTTATCCGCCGAATAATACACCAAAACATTATGTACTATTAAATTTCTCAACAGTTTCAAAGCCAATGAACTTAAAATATATTAAATAATACATTACGTGTTATTATACGGAATTATTTCAACCTTAAATCCTACTTTTGACGTTATCTTATAAGGGGGATGTGGATAGTGTGATTAAAACATGGCAGCCACAAAGCGAAACAGGATGTGTGCTCCGGCGGGAAATTCGTCATGTTATGAAAGCGTCGACAACATAAAAGAAATACGACATAAAAGAACAACAATCGTTAATTTTCGCTTTTTCTGTTTAGCAGTCATTTCTTCCTGTGTTTTTATTAATCATGAGGAATGAAATTGATAAAATTGTCACACTGTCAGACGAGGACCGTGCTGACGAACTTCAGAAGTACTTGTCCTCCCTCACAAATGAAGAGGTAACAACATTTTACTAATGCAACCCTTAGTATTTCACAAATTAATGTCATATTTCTTTTTTAATGCCCGAAAATAATGCTATCATGAATAAACTCTGACCATCCGTTCTGTTTGTAGCTAATCGCTGTGATTACCGACGGTGCTCTAAAGGGTAAGAATGTCGGGACCATGATTAAGGGCATTTTGAAAGGTAAGTCCTGCAATCAGCTTCAGATCAGTTCTGATAACACGCTGTCATTTCTCCAGCCACGATGATTATCCTCTTAAATCAGGTGTTTTATTTAAATACACGCGTTCTATCCCGTACAGGTTCCCCACCCAGTTCCACTGACGGGTCAAGCCGCAGGTTTCTTCTCTATCAACACTGCATCCCTCTGTGTGAATCAGGGGATCTCCAGACGGAGGTGGCGGCTGATATCATTGGATTACTGATGCTGGAGGTAAATAATAAGCCTGATTGTCCAAAACACTAACGTGTGTGATGACAGCTTTCTGATTTCTGCAGAGCTGAATACTTTTGGGATCTGACAACATGAAAAAGGACTGTGGTGGTTGGGTGATGGTTTGCTCGGTCATCTTGCAGAATAAATGGCTCAATCCATTTAGGCGGTTACATGTTCAAATTCCAACTCTTAACCCCTCACTCTTTCCTTATTTCCTGACACAATGTCTTGATCTGTTTTATCTGTTAAAGGCAATAATTGCCTGACAAAAAGTACATTGTCAATGTCATAATTAGGACAGCATCTGTATGAGGACATGAACAAATTGTAAGATGTTGAGTTCTGATTTCCTGTCAATTTTGTTCCCAATATAATAAATCTGAAAGAGGTTTTGTTGTACGCTTTATAGAACTGTTAAATAATAATTTACACTTTATTAATCCACGCCAAATAGGGAAATTCTCTTTACATTTGCATAGTTTAAGACAGATATAATCCTAAATACACACAATAGGAGAATAAGTGAAGTGATGAAGTGAAAAGCGGCCCGCACATGGTAACACACGTACCGGTGAACTGGTGCTCCTCCAACCACCAGTCCACATACCATACTGTGGTCTGTACTGGTCTTGATCCAGCCACCTTCTGGTCCCAAAGCTAAACTCATGTGAGCAGGATTACTTAAAAACAACAGATTACCATCAGTGGGAAGAGGGGCCCCTTAACATGATGATGATAAAGTGGTTTTCATAGGGGTTTGATCTGTCCTGTTTAGACTGACAGTGGGGTTATCGTTAAATCTTAGGCATTTCTTCACATATTGTGCCCACTACCATTTGTTCATGTGTCTAGCCAAACACAGAGATGTATGTCTAAACACCATTTTATACCCTAATTGTTATACACAGACTCACATGCTGTCTGGAACTTCTCTTGCACAACTGGCTTCATTATTTGTTGAGGCCATTAAGGTTGGGAAAATGGGCAATGGGAAATCCATGGAGCTATTTCCGACTGTGCTCACTGCTCTTTCAGCCTGTGAGGCCTTGTCCTATGGTAAAGGTAAGGGCTGGCCTTGATACTCCCTTATATTAGAACATCATTGTACTGTTTTACTGTGTGGTGGCATCTGCTCAGTGCAGGTTTTACAAGATGTTTAATCTCTGTAGTGGTTGCTTATTAATTTCTATCATATCTGTAGGTGAACTCAGTGGAGAGGAATACAAGAAACAGATGATCAACAGCCTCTGTTCAAGCAGGTAAGGATGTGTTTCATGTTTTTTAAGGGGTCTTGACTATTTTACACAATCAGATGTAACAACGATGTTCCCACTCTCCTCGAGATGAAATATTTAAGCCAAAAAAATGGATCATTAAAAATTTTAATAGGACTTAATTGCTTATTTTTTCCATGCAGATGGGACCCACAATGTGTAATCCACCTGACAACCATGTTCAGGTGACACCTTTGTCTATTTGGCCATCAATTCAAACAGTTCATTTCAACATCTAGTCTTCTACCTTCCTCTGTTGGTTTTCATAAGAATATCGTGGTGGTTTATCTGCTGTTCTTTCTGCTGTGATGATGTTTTACTGTAGGGATGTACCATTGTCAGTGGAGGAGCTGCGGTTTTTAGTGGAGAAAATATTGAGGATGTTCACCAAGCTAAATCTACAGGAAATCCCACCACTGGTTCATCAGCTTCTGCTATTATCTACAAAGGTGTGTATGTGTTATAATTTTCATTCACATGTCAGGTTTCCTTCTTTTGTCTGATTAGTTAAATGAATGCCCTGCACTGTGTCTGATAGGGATGTAAGAAACAGGTCCTGGATGGAATCATCAGCTTTTTCAAACAGCAAGACACTCATCAGGAAGAGGAGCAGAAACATGGAGAGTGAGTTGCTTCCACTTTACTCAAAAACTGCTTTCACCCTAAATCTTCTTTTTCTTTTACTCACCTAATGTTTATTTTTTTCTTTCGTAAGAAGTCTGGATCTGGAGGTTCAGTCCATTCCACAAGACCAGCTGAGGCATGTAGAGGGCACTGCAATCCTTCACATAGTGTTTGCTATACGACTTGACCACGAACTAGGCAGAGAATTCCTTAAATGCTTTAAGGTCACATTACTCTTCTGCTTTCAGTTATTTTTTGATTAATTCCTCTTTAAATATCATAACAAAACATAACATAACGTAAATCATATCTTGAACTGCATTCTTGCAGGCATCTTACTGGGACCTGTGCCCTTTCAGCGTTGCCCTGCTTCTCTCAGTGGCACGCATCCAGCGTTACGAGGAGCCGGTGAGACGTCTACGCGATTATCTTTTTTCTCATTTGACAATCATTTATTGTTTGTGCTCCATTATTATCCTTTCCTCTCATTGGTTTGGACAGGTGTTTGACCTTTTGAAGGTTGCAATCATTAAGAGCTTCAAGGATGAACAGCTGCAGCAGGGGTCAAAACTCCTGCAGGACCTCCTGCCCGGACACTGCAGTGTAGCGCTGATGATACTCGACACGGTCAAGAACAGGTCAGGATCTAAGCGGAGTTATAGTTTGACTCTTGGCTCAATTTTGTATACAGCATCATAAAAATGCTTAAAAGCACCAGTTAGACTGCCTAAGGTTCACACAAGATTATTTTTAAAATTATGTTTGTTTGTTTTTTTTCAAATTGTTTAAAATAGATGTAAATTAATTGTCAAGATAAAGTACTGTCTTAACAATAAATCATTACAATATTTCATCAGATCACAGTCACTGTAACTACTGAAAAGTTTATAGCAAAGTTTAGTTTTACTTTAGTCATTGCTCAATGTCATTGCAACCCTGTGTTGCCATGACAACCGAGTGTTCGGCCAAGAAAAATAAAAAATGTGTTTTGAACATAGTATAAAGTTGCACTAAAAAACCCATCTTACCCTTGTCGTGAACACTATTTGTAGTTTTTTCCTCAAAGTCCTTCCTCCTATGTAGCGTATTTGGTTGGGATCATGTGACCCAGGGACTGGTGCAGCTGGGCTTCTTCCTCATGGATACGTTCGGACCTAAACCTGGACCTTTTGGCAAGGCCACAGAGGTGTCTGCTACCATAGCTCGGACTCCTGCTCAGCAGGCATGTAAGCTTGGAGGACAGGTGCTCTTGCAGAGTTTTAAGGTATTTTATTATTTTATTTGACTGAATTACCACAGCTAAATGTCTGATAATGGCTGTTATTCTCTTTATTGTGTTATTCTCACTGAGCAGTTTGTGTTTCTTTTTGGACAGCTGCATGAGTCTATCAGAGGCGAGATCCTGGAGCAGGTGCTGAATCGATTGGTCACAAAGACATCCTCACCTGTCAGTCATTACTTAGGTAACACAAAACCTTTAAGTGTGTCTGTCAGTACCATTAGATGGTGCAGGACGCTTCTACCAGCTCATTGGTTTGTTGTCGCTAGTAGCTCAGTTACTACTTATATTATGAGCAAACAGACATGTATGGTTGTAAATTGCATAATGAGGTAGTTTTTTACCTCATTATGCTAGTTTTTTACTTGTATTTCTTTCTGTCATCAGAGCTGTTCTCTGACATCGTGGTCTCGGCTCCCATGATCCTCCTGGGGTCATCCTCCAAGCTGACAGAGACTTTTGACCTCTTGTCATTCCTGCCCTTGTCCACTGTTCAGGGGTTCCTAAAAGCTATCCAGGTACCAAAGCGCGCGCACACACACACACACACACACACATACACACATACACAATGTAGATGCTTCTGTTGTTTAATAGTACATTTTATTCTCCAGCCTCTGCTTAAAGTCAGCATGTCCTTGAAAGACGCTTTGATTCTTGTTCTTCGCAAGGCTATGTTTTCCAGGTGTGTATTTCTTTTTTCTCAATTAGATGACATTAATCTGTATGGGTAATAATTCATGCTCAGGTTATCACACTTTATACTTTGCTAGTAATAAAGTTTACATCTTATCTGTATGACTCCAATAGCCATCTGGACGGCAGGAAGTCCGCAGTAACTGGCTTCTTACTGCTGCTGAAGAATTTTAAGGTCTTGGGCAGCCTGGCATCGAGCCAGTGTACCCAGACTATCTCCTCCAGCCAGGTAAATTGTCCGTTTATTCTATAAGCAATCAAGGCACGTGGATGTTGGGAAAACATCCAGTTCTGTGGAAATAATGACATTTTAAACATTACATTAACTGTCTGCCTGAACCCGTGAATAGATCCAAGTGGACATCCATTCTCGTTACAACTCTGCTGCCAATGAAGCCTTCTGCCTGGAGATCCTCAGCGGTCTGCGGCGTTGCCTCAGCCAGCAGGCTGATGTGCGCCTCATGCTCTATGAGGTCAGAGGTCTCTCTTCCCTGTCCTGTTAATTAGATTTAGTTTGTCCACTTAGAATTACAAATGCAAACAATGGTTCTACTTAAGGAACAACCTCTTTTACTCCAGTTTTTGATTAAATTTCAGATAAATTCTTAAAGAAACCCATAAAACTTTTAGTATGATTAATATTCAGGAAGTGAGACAGTATTTTGTTCTCTTTATATTTTAATCACAGGGCTTTTACGATGTTCTCCGCCGAAACTCCCAACTTGCCAGCTCCATCATGCTGACCCTGTTTTCCCAAGTATGTGTGTTTTTCTGTACATTGCGTTATTGTAATGGCCTGTTTGTCAAGTCATATAGAACATGGACAACAGGCTTTGCTTTTGTATCTGTAGCTGAAGCGGTACTATGAGCCTGAACAAGACCTCCTGCCCCCAGTGAAACTAGAACCATGCATCACAGCTAAAGGAGACCAAGTGTACCTTCAAGAGCCACTGGTACTCTTCGCTGCACTGCTGCATTATTTTGACTGCTTGTTGTCAATGAGTTAATGACCCATTTTTAATAGTGTTTGTTCCCTCTCAGGCCCATTTGGTTAGCTGTACCGTACATTGCCTGCTGTGGCTGCAGAATATGCAACAATCAGCGAATCTCAATGATGACGGCAGCGAGGAGGAGGAGGAGGAGGAGGGATACCAGTCTGAACTTCATACAATTCTAGAGAGCATGATAAGACGCATGATCAAGAGCGAACTGGAGGAGTTTGAACTGGTAGGAATTCAAGACAGGATCTTACTGTGAAAATATAATGTGTCACCTTTAATGTTGTGCTGAGTGCATGTTGATCAGGACAAGTCTGCCGAGTTCTCTATGGGATCCAGTGTCGGCATGAAGAATAATATCTACGCTGTGTTGGTGATGGGGGTGTATGAAGTCCTCATGGAGTACAGCTTTGTCAAAGCTAACTACAGGTAACAAACACCGTTCTTTTTTTTTTTTTTAATCATCAGGATGTTGAGTTAACATGTTGTTGAAATGGTGAGTTTTTTGAATGTACTTGTCTCTGTGTGTGGCAGTAAAAGCCGATTTGAGGATTTCATGGAGCTGTTCAACCGTTACCACAAGCTGTCTGAAATCCTGAAGGAGAAATCTGGGAAAGTTCGAGTTCCCTCACACAAAAATGCCCGCAGTTTGTTGTCTATGGGCTTTGTATCAAGTCTCCTCACTGCTCTCTTCAGGTAACTCCTTCTTGATGTTACATTTTGCTTGGATTACTTTTGTGCATACCTGATTTATCAAGTATAAAGCATCACATATCTTTAAATTCAATTTGTAAAGTTGTACAAGTCAGATTTTTTAGTACATTTATCAAAAATTACAGATTGTACTGAGATTCAAGAGTAGAACTGACAACATAAAATCATTTAAATTTTCTACAACAGAAAGTCTTTCTTTTTTTCCAGAGATAACTCTCAGAGCAGAGAGGAGGCTCTCTCAGTGCTTCGCAGAAATGGAGAATTTGTGAGATATGCAGTAAACGTGGCAGTACAGAAGATCCAACAGCTGGAGGACACCAGACACACCGACGGACCGGATGGAAAGAACACGGATAAAACATTCCGCTTCCTCTGTGACGTGACAAGGTCTGACTACCTCTGCCAAGATCATACCATGTTTTCTGACCAATGAGAGATGATCTTTATATAACTGTCACCCCAGTGTCCTGATGTGGAGATATACCAACGTCCCTAGCGTCGTGGAGGATCCAGGAAAGAAGGAGAAACGCGCCAGCCTGTCCTTCCTGTGTCTGGAAGGTCTGCTCAGGATATTCACAACCTGCCAGCAGAACTATCCAGACAGGATGACCCAACTTCTCTCCACCATGGGTCAGACACACACATCCGAACTGTACAAACGATGGTTCTTGGGTTTCACACCTCTAGCGGTTCATCACTTCTTGTGTGTATTGCAGACATCTCAGAGGGCAATGAACCAGATGACGATGCAGAGATGAACTTTTTTTACATCCGACAGTTTCAGGTGCAGCTACACAATATGTTTTGGTTTATGCTCTCTCTACCTTCACCTTTAATGTCACATCTGAGAAATTCTTCACTTGCTTTAGTGATATGTAGTAAATGATACAGCACATGTTGGTCTTGTTATACCCGACAGGGCATCCCCAAAGAAAACAAGGCAGTCAGAGACTGCAACATCCTGTGATGCCCCTGAATTCAACATTTTACCCTGACCTACACATTTTTATGCCTCTAGCTCCCTGAAAATGTTGCTTTTTGTTTTGTGATTATATCTTATCAGGTTTCAGAGATGTGTACCTAAAAAGGTATACAGTGCGCCTTTGTTCTTAATACGTTCCAGGAACCACACACGATTAATGAATTCTGCAATAGAGCGACAAACTATTTATCTTATTACTTATGGTAATTTAAACGTTTATGAACCCTCCCCATACTGATATTAAACCACCTTCTATCTGTATTACCTTTTCCCACACTTTTATCGACTGTTTGAAGCACTTTCGTGTCTCACGAAAGTCCGAGACTCGCAGAACGTAGCGCACTTCCGGATGCCGTCAGCCAATAGAATGCATGTATGGTATCACATGACCACGACGAGTACAAAAGTTTCAATTTGACCTTAACCTAATTTGCTCAATCTCATTTTCATCCCCTTTGCCGCCTGTGTAATGTGCTTTTTGTTTAACCTTTCTATCTGTAACAGCTCTGAAGTTATTCGGTGGATGGACGAACACACAAACACTGTCAATTACAATACATTACCGTTTCGCATGATGTAAAACTCACATTTAATGTCGTTTATTACGATGTGTCCTTTTGCCATCAGAGGGCGCTGTTTGCACAGCTGAGTGGAGCTGAGGAAGACTTCAACAGCAAGGAGGCTCAGCTGCTGGTCAGCATCTTGAGTGTTCTCTCTCGCCAGCTGAAGCCTTCCTCCCAGCAGGTAGTGAACCTCAGTTATATTCTGGTATGCTACCGGTGCTCGCCTGTTGCACTGACACTCCTCTAACCCTGCAGTTTGCTCAAATGATCACCTGGACGGTGAAAATCTGCAAGGAGAACAGCTTTGGTGAGTTAAGTGGAGTGTTTGTTTCTATATTCTGTAGGTACGATTTGATCTGAGGTTTCTCTTCTCTTTAGAGGATACATCGCTCTGCAAAGGCCTTCTGTTGCTTCTCTTCAGCCTACAGGTCCTCCATAAGAGCCCCGTGAACCTGTTGCTTGAACTCTGCCAAGACATTCACAGCCAACTTGGGGATATTGATCAGGTAGACACAAATTTGTGTTCAGAACAACAACAGTTTAGGCTCATACCTACAAATGAGTGCAAGAATACCAGTCCCGCAGTTATGTTTAATATAGCTGCCTTTTCTCAAGGTTAGTCTGACAGTTGGCTTCTCTGGGGTTCAAATTGAACTTGTGAGCATTATCTCATGTTGATCTAAAGGATGAATAGATGCTGGCAATGCAACATTAATATATGAAATGATTTCCGATAGCAACTCCTGATTCAGATTTCATTTTGTAGGATAAACTCAAATTATGACAAAAACAGCTTTTTCTATTGTGACTTTTCTGTATGATCAGGATGTGGAGGTGGAAAAACAGTCTCATTTTGCCATCGTCAACATGAAGACTGCAACCACAGCAGCAGTGAGTTTTTTGTTGTCGTTTTTTTTAACTGCAGGTGTCTGACTTGATGTAACATTCTTTGCGTGTGCAATTTTCAACATCATTTCAACCCACTGCCACAGGTTCTGGTCCTGTCGCAGGCGGACAAAGTGCTCGATGAAGTCGATTGGCTGATTTCAACAAAGAAAAGCCAGTTGGCGTCTAACATAACAGCCTCTGGTAAGAGAAAAAAAATCAGTTAAGGGTGTGAGTTGAGCGGGAAAATGCAAGAGATGCTCCCCTATCGGAGGACGATGATACAAGCTGGTGTGTCATCACCCAATACGTAGGTGAGGCCACCGAGACTGCAGGCCAGCACGACCCTGTAGAGAAAGCCGTGGCGCTGCAGGTGGGGACACTTCTGACTGCATTAAATGAACTGGTCCAGACGGCCCTGCTGCCTGGAAGCTGTACCATTACACTGCTGAGAGAGCTGACCCGAACGTACAACATCCTCACCACCCTGGTGAAATATGTACGTATCCGTTCACAGTGAATGGAGTTTGTGAAGTCCACTGTACACCATGGTCATTTCTTTCTGTTCTTTCAGTACATCCAGGCGTGTGCAGGCCAGCGGGGCACACTGCCTGCACGCTTTGAGAAACTGGTAAGTCCAATCTACTGTCCGTCTATGTCTCCCAGTCATCAGATCTGGTGTTAATCTAGTGATTTCTGTGTAGGTTAAATTATCTGGCTCCCACCTGACCCCACAGTGCTACTCCTTCATCACATATGCACAGGTACAGCTCAGACCAGTTTTAAATGGCTCTAATATCAACATCTCTGCTTGAGCTCACTGGTGCTTGGCCTCAAGAGGGAGTGTAACAGTGTGATTTATTTATTAGAGCGGAGAATCCAGTGGTGGAGGTGCAGATGACAAGAAGAAAAAGAAAAGAAATGACGTGAACACTGCTGCCTCTGTAAGAATATACGTATATATCTCCTTTAATCATGTAATAGTACAAATGAACAATGAACAAAGAAAAGCACTGGACCTTTAAACAAAACTTCATGTAGTCCCAACGTTTTTGTCTTGGTAGGCAAAACTTCTGCGTGAGACAAAGGACATTCCAAACTTGATCTTCAGCATCGAGCAGTACGAGAAATACCTCATCGCACTCTCAAAAAAATCTAAGGTAAGTGAGGACTGGGTGGCCGTCAGTGGTGTTGTCTGTTAGACTGCTGACAACGTTTGTGTTTGTCCAGGTGAATCTGATGCAGTACATGAAGCTGAGCACCTCAAGAGATTTCCGCATCAACGCTGCTACACTGGATGCAGCGCTGCAGGAGCAGGATGGCAGTCAGGAGGTAACTGGAATCACACGCTGGAGCTTGTACTCCCTGTGTTTTAGTGACACGTCCACAACAGTTTCCTCCTCGTTGAGTTGATGCATTTTAGGCAGGTTCCATCCCAGTGGGCTTCTTTTGGGCAACATTCCAGAGTTTCCTCTTCCATGTCTTACAGACCACAGACTCA
Organism: Antennarius maculatus; assembly: GCA_013358685.1. Lineage (NCBI taxonomy): Eukaryota > Metazoa > Chordata > Actinopteri > Lophiiformes > Antennariidae > Antennarius > Antennarius maculatus. Next base: position 12,595,856 of record CM023611.1, on the reverse strand, counting down.
CAGGATGCAGAGGAGACACAGGAACCCAAACAGAAGAAGAGAAAACATTGACTTCAGACTCCTTAGATGGTCACACCTCCAAATTCCTCACTGCTCTTCGGCCTGACGCGTCACTGATCGACCTCCCGCTAGTTGTGTTTTTGAACTGCTGTTCTGAATAACTGTGCTAACTCTCTTTGTCCAAAGAGCCTTTGGTGGCGTTGATGATGTTGTCAATATCCATGGCTTCACCTGTGGAAAGTTGGCACACATTGTGTTATAATGTGATTGCGTTCTTATCGTTCACTTTATTCAAAAGAAATGTGTTTTTGTGCATGAAACATGTTCCTTAACACGTCAAACTGTCAGCTTCGATTTGTTGAAGATTTGCCCAGGACTAACTGGACTTAATCAGAATTACTTTATTATAAAGAAGCTGCTGTTATTTTAAAAACTCTATTGTAACTACAGACCTACTGTAGTTCCTACTTTTGTAGTCATCGGCTACTGATGAAGTGAATCTGTTTTCCAATATTCATAAATATTGCAAAAATAAATATTGACAAGTTCTGTCAAATGTTTCCTTTTAAAATAAATATGGCTTCCTGTTTTGTTGTGAAGTCTTTAAAGTTGCTTTATAATTTGCATGTTTTTCTTCCATGGATGGATTTGACCATAAAAAAGTTCCCGTCATTGACATATCAGAGAATAAAAGTGACATTATCCTCTTGAAAACAAAAAACTACATAAAATGCTTGTTATTGAGTTACATGTTTGAAACCATCTGAGACCAAAACTTTTGTGGGTTCAGTAAGAGATATCATTGGGGTTCTTGCAAGGTTTTATAAGTAAACTTCTAGGTACCATTAAAAGTCTAATTTTATTAACTGCACTAACTTTTGGAAATATTCCACATTTTGTGTTTTTCCCATTGGAAGAAAAACGGCTGTAATAGCAAATAACACAGACAAAGTTTTTTTATTATTATATATCTATGGATAGATCTGAAGTAATGGAAAAGATGTGATGCATTGAAAGAAATTTTTTTTCCCTGTATTACATTTTTTTTTACACTTTTATGAGACAGCCTTTTTGTGACCCAATCAGGGAATGTGTTCATAAAAGTCAAAATTTTCATTGTACCACAAACTAATAATGCATTAAAGTTAATAATGTTCCCAATTATTGGTATGGTCAAGGTTGTAATATCTATCAGAAGTATTTAACTGTGCACTAACTTTTGGAAATATTCCACATTCTGTGTTTTTCCCACTGGAAGAAAAACGGGGTTCTAAGGGCAAATTCCATACAAACATATATAATAATAACAAAAAATATAAAGTTTATTGTATCTATGGATAGTGCTGAAGTAATGGAAGGTGAGTGAAGATCAGATGCGTTGAAAAAAAAATAATTCTGTATTACATTTTTTTTACACTTTTATGAAACTGCCTTTTTGTGACCCAATTAGGTAAGGTGTATAGCCATTTGAATCGGTACCCAAGGGTTAATATCGCACATGTTTAATATGCTTCACACTACAAAGCAAAATACAGACTAATGAAGCTGTGCAGAACTCACCAGGCGGTATGCCGTATCTTCGTTCCAGACCTGTGGGGTTGGAAGGGGTCACACAGTCCATGGTGACCTCCTTTCTCAAACATTGGTCAATGTCGACTGAACTGAAGAAAGCTACTGACTGGGGAAGGTCCTGCATTCCTAAGACATAAGCAAACATACTCCTGCAGGAGCGAGAAGTACAAAGTCAGTCAGTCACAGCAGTCAGATTGATTTCCTGTTCTGTAGAGAGATAAAGACACAGAATCTGTGAGCTCACCTCGTCAACAGATTTGTGATCTGAAGCGCCAGCGCTGCTCGATAGCGATCTTCGCTGCAGACGAGGTACCGCACCTCATCGTGGATGCTGATGGAGAAACGGGCATCGATGTCATGCTCCTCACACAGCCACTTCATGGCCACCAGCATCAGATGTAGATAGTCCACTGCAGAACTCTGGACCACCCAGTTCACTCTGCTGGTGATAAACTGGGAACACGTGACGTTTTAGCACCAGATCCTTCATTACCAGCAACAATCAACCTGATCCATTCAAGGCTGCTGAGTTACATGAGTCCCAATTTGATTAAGAAGAAAGATCATTTCTATGGTAAGACTCTTCATTACATCATCAGGTTTTATCCCACCATTAATGACAAAGTGGGTACTTGGCTACATCCATATATGAACATGAATCTCTAGAATTACATTAATGAAATATAAAAAGTGCAGATCTGGATTATGATCAGGATTTGGATCTAACTGAACACGATGATAGAACATCATTAGCTATTCACTCCTGTGTATTTTCATTTCAATTGGCCAATTACAGTATTATTCATTATTTTGGCAAAATGCTAAAAAAAAACAATAAGCCCTGTCTTGTATTGAAGAAAGACAAAAAGGGATCAATGAACATGTTTACTTGGATTCTCCTCGAAATTCACTCAACTACTTGATCCACAATTCAGAATCTGATTCATGTTAAGAATTGCTCTTTAGCAGCATTCAGCACTGCCTCACCTCATTCCTGACTGCTTTGGGCTCCAGCGCTCGGCTAATCCTGCATCTGAGGATAGGAGTTGCCGGCTGGGCCGAATGAGCGATGCTTTCCAGTTTATTGAACATATCCGACTCCGTTCCTCCAGCCCACAGACGTTTCTCCACTATGTCCCACTTCTTCCGTCGAGAGCTGAGAGTAAACAGACACATAGAGAGGGAAACAGTCATTAAGCTGGGGTAAAAGGGTGTGTGTGTGTGTGTGTGTGTGTGAGTGTGTGTGTGTGTGGTGTTTATCCTGTTTCCTCACCACTGTGAGCTCAGTCTAGTGATCCTTCGCAACTCCTGCAGAGTGATGCTCCCGTCTTCCTCCCTCTCCACCTCAATACCCAGCTCATTGGTCAGCCACTCACCCTCTTCTGTTAGATGGTATCTGAAAAAGGTTATGAGATCTAAATAAAGTTTCTAGGAAATCTTCTTTTCCAAACTTCTTTTTTCTCTCTTTTCTCAGGCTTCATACATTTAATCCACAAAATATCAAAAATGTTTCTCATCACAACTCTAAGATCTCAAATCACCATCAGGAAATTCCTCTCTTGCCTAACCATCGGTGTCAATGTTGCAAGTCGGATCCCTTTTTACCTTATTATGGTTAAAACACAGATGAGTTTGCGTTAATGCATATATATTTGCTCATTGAACGGACCTGCGTGTTCCTTTTGTCAAAGCGTACATCTGCTTGGCCTTGGCAGATGCTTCTGCCTGGCTGAGGCGGTGGTTGAACTGCATCAGCAGTCTCTCAGCAAAGGGTTGCCCTGCACCATAAATGCGGCCATAATTGAACACCTTTGCGTGTTCTCGGCTGATGCCCACAGCTTCAGCGGTGCGGCTGTGCAGGTCTGTGCCCTGACTCCTCTTTCCCTGAAGGGTCATCCAGCCAAAGGCCGTGCATCCTGAAACACCAGAGTGAAGTCAATATCAGGTGTTTGTTCACGAGGAAACAGAAACAGTGTACCGCAAAATCCAACATTCGTATCCAACTTATTGTTTTGCATGAGTTACCATAGAGACGTCTGCCTTCTATATAATGTAATGGAACTACATGGCTTGTTTGGTGAGGAAATATGCTTTTACTCATGGACAAGAGCCTGGTGCTTGTGATAAGATTGTGTCTAACACAGCTCGTGGAAAGAAAAGTAATATTCATTTCTCACCATGCATGCCAGCAAAGTGTGCCTCTCCTAGCACCGCAGCGATCCACAACTCTTGAGAGTCTACATCTGCTCCCACCAGATGATACCCAGGAGGCACCTGCACCATGGCCTTCATCTCACTGCCTACTCGATCCCGCTGTGGGCAGAACGTAACAGGGCACATCAGCATGACCGACCTACCGGCTGTTGACCAAAGCAATTTAATTCAACGTGGTGGCTGAATCTAGGACTTGTGACACGAAAATTTCCTTGTCGGCTCTGACGCTTACCCGAGAGTTACTGGCAGTCAGCCACGTTGGCTCCACAGCCCGACGCGTCACTGTGCCAGCGGTGATGACCTGAGGTAATATGGCCCCATACTGGGCCTCCCCATCAAAGTCTTTGTGTCTATGTGAGACAGAAATGTTGTGATATTCAATAATGACTTCTATCCAGTGGATGGTTGATTAACAAATAATGATCATCCACTGATGTACCACACACACCTGCTGACAATACGAGGGAGCTCTCCTTTCCGAAGCCACAGCACCATCTGGGAGCTGTAAAGCGACAGTAAAATCACCATCTTTGTGAACAGCATCAGCAACGTTTTGATGCCACGTAATGCTACCTAATGCGCTTATGGGCGTTCCTCCAGAACGACATCATTTTGTTGATCTCCAGAGCTCGTGTGGCATTGGTTCCACCGCGTCCTGCTGTCAGAGTACCATCTTCCATCTTAGCCAGGAAGTCTTTTGAAAAAGGACTGCCGACATTGTTGTGATTACCATCCTGAAACACACATTTCATTTAACATGATGGTGTCTGTAGTATAGTGACAATAACAGTTGTAGTTGTTCAGGACATTCCAGGTAAATCTCACCTTATGAGGTAATTTGAAAAACCAGCACCCTGGAATATCTACATCGTTGTAGGGGCCGTTTCCATGGTGATAATGGCATTGACTCTCCCTTGGGACGTTATGTAAATCTTTGAACTGCGAAGAGAGAACACAAATTATATCACAGAACAATCACAATAATTAATTTTTAATTTCAACACAGTGGGATCTGGATCTGAAGTTTTCATCACACAAAGCCATAAAGCATTAGCAGGTAAAGAGGACAACTGCACTCACCTTGTTGCTTCTCGTCACTCCATTTTTTGTCATTCTGGCTCCATTTATCTCAGTCAGATTTTCCAGGGAATCTAATTCCTCAACCTTATGATGAGTTAAGAATCACAATGCTGTCATGATACATTTTCTGTGATCAAATATGTGTCACTGATCGCCCACACCATGTCACTTCAAACCTTGCGTCCTCACACTTCTGGATATTTATGCAGAAACTACAATATTAGAATGAATTTTGAGTTGACAGTCTGTACCTTTGCCCACACTGTGCTGTCTGTCCACAGGTCATCTGAGACATCACTGTCCAAATACTCAGGCTGTTCTTTGCTGTTCTGCTCACAATACTCTTTATAAATACTCTCAATAGCTCTGTGGGAAAAATAAAATGATGATAAATGCATTCACATCACATGCAGTGAAGGTTTAAGTCTAAATAATAAATGTCCAGTGTCTTACTGTCCAAAAACAGCACATTATATACCTGTGAGGACACACAGGTCCTGTATTTTCCTCCTGAGATTCTAAGTTATCCTTGCGTCCAGGCACCAGGTAACCCCACCCATGTTTCTCTGAGAAATGTAGGGGGAAGCCATCCCATGTCAGACCCATCAGCTTAGGAGTCATCCTCATCTGCAGACTGATGAGGCTGGCTCCAGGTGTCCAGCACCCCTCTTCAGACATCTTCTCACAAAGCTTACGATACCAGCTGAAGAACACAGAGACTAATTTAAAATGTAGGATGTGGTCGATGGAAGTGGCATTTGGAAGGTGTTCTCACAATGGATGTCCAGGCAGATGTTGCCTTCTCTTAGGAAGTCTTGTCACTGTTTCCTTCAGCTTCTCCACAGTCAGTGTGCTGGGACAAGGGCCTGCCATCTCTTCCTCGGAGGGGGGACCTGGGTCTGACAACACAATTTGTAAACTTAATCTCATCTGCCATTTTTAAACACACTTTTTTGCATTGCTATTACAATAAATCAACTAAATCAGATGAACTTGTACCTTCCGTGCCGTCTTGAAGAGGGGTAGCAGCTTGTGTTTGAGCAACTTCAACAGAACTTTTCTTTTTAGATGCTGCTTCTTTCTTCTGCTTGAACTCCTGCACAGTCCAGTCAAGATCCCAAAGCCAGGGGTCATCTTTGTACCTTAACACAAGCAAAGAGACTTCTTGACCACAGTAAAAACAGTTTTCGGCACTACTTTTCAACCTTGGGCTACTGTAGTACATAATAAAACAGTCCATAACATTTTCTTTTATCTTAAATGGTTTTTGAGAAAAGCTGTTAAGCTTGAAGGGTGATGCAGTTAGTCAGAAAGTAGGTGATAATCACATGCTTTTTCACCTGTCACCCTCCAGCAGCTGGCAGGCATCATCCGCCAGAATCATCAGAGATTTCTTCATCTCTCTCTGGAGCTCTTCATAAACATCCTGAGAATCTTCCAGGTAATGCCCCCAGGTCTGGTTGACAGGAAGGTAGCTCACGCCCATCTCCAGCATTCCTGCCAGCGTCACTGGGTGAGGACACCTTGTGAAAGACCAAAGTCAACTTGTTATGTTGTGATCAAAACGTAGACATGCGTACAATATGCTGGGATTTACTGACCTCTCCATGAAGAGGGGTAGCTGTTCTGTGAAAACTTCATGAGTGGCCAACACATCTGTGGCACAATACTGCATCAACTCCTGCAGGGGTCAGCAAAGCCCACATTATTTGTTAACACTTCACGACCAATCTCTCAGTTAGAAGACCTTGGAAAATAAATATATTTAGCTCCTGGTTTCATACAGTCAGATATGGATTTGTAAAAGATCTCTGACCTGGAAGTTATTCCGGACGTCCATCATGCTTCCCTTCACAAAGGTTTCTCTGGCGTCCTTCTGGAGTTGTGGCCCTCCCACATACAGCGCATGGACATCAGCCAGGTTATTAATGCTGCTAATATTCACCCAGTCCCAGGAGCCAATCTTTGTAAAGAACATCATAAAAACTGAGTTTTGAGTATGGACAAAAGGCAAGTAAAACATCAAGAATAATTTAAATGAACACAAAATAAGGAGGAAAAAATTAAATGCTGTAGTTGAAATAAATTGAATTAAGCAGGCTTACCATTGAGCCGTCTCTTCTCTGTCCAGCTTTCTGAATGTGATCCTTGACCACCTGAAGACCTTTCTTTTTACCCAGCTTACTGGCCATCCACAGCGTGCGCTGAAAGCCGGTTAACCCAGAGATGGCCATGTGGAGGCTCATGGTGTCCATAAAGCGTACCTTGGAACCCTTTACAAAATAAAAAAAAATAATTGTGGCACTATTCAAGGGCTTTAACACTAAACACAGGCAGGTATATACTTCTGAGCACAAAAGAATTTTAGAAACATCTGACATAAAGTGGGAACAAAAAAATTAAGCAGGGTGTACATATTGACCTTTAGTAGGTATTGCTCCTTAATGAAAGATCGATCAAAACTGACGTTATGACCCACTACAAGCCTCTCCTTCCACTGACCACCTGGCGGACGAGCAGAGCTGAACGGTGTCTCAAGGGGGATAAGATCAGGTAAGGTCAGCTTGTTTGACCACGAATAGCGCTCTTCAATCAGTCGCTGACTGCACCAGGAGTACCTAGTAGGTGAAAAATATACATCAGACCAATGAAAATCTGATTGTTGCCTTTTTAGTGCATATCCATGTCTTTCTCCACTATAAAAACATATGTGTCTTTGACAGTTTCAAGAGTATTAGCAAGAATCTCATCCTGTGTCTTATAAACCACCAACTCGACTCATAACTGTTGTTACATTTATTCCCTGTACAATCTATTTGTGCTTGTTTCTCACCAGTTGGTGGGAGACACAGCAACAGCCAACGTGGGACACTGTCCCTCCGCCATGCACACCTCCACATCAAACACCAGCGCCGTCTCCTCCGGGAAATCAACCTTCTGACTCTGCCCATCGACTCCATAGCGAGTCCAGCCAGCTTCCCAACTCCATTCCTGAGGCATGGATGGGAGCTCAGCAAGCTGCAGCTCATTGGCAGCTTCAAGGTAGGGCAGACTCTGCTTCTGGGCCAAAATACGAAAGTGTTCATCAATATTCTCGCCGTACATTTGTGGAAGCTTCAGTTCTACATCAGGCAACAGTGACGTTTCTTTCCCCCACAGTCGATGTTTCTGCAGGTGCTTAATGCTGCGCTCCACATCCTCCTCATTAAACTTTGGTTCTAGTCCCCGGAATATTTGCTTGTGGAGGTTCTTTGACAGCATCTGAATATTAAGGGGGTTCAGGCGGGTCTCTGCAGAGTTGTCCCCTTGAAGGGCCTGCGGTTTGGTGGAGTAGAGTAAGCGTAGCCATGTCCAGTGTGGAGATGGGAGAATCCTTTGCAGAGTACAGCCCAGCACATGCAGCATCACTTCACGAGAACCTCACACACAAACTGTGAGACAAACAATAACACAAACAATAAAATACAACCAATTTTAGAAACAAGTTCAGATACAGATCAGTGGCTTTGTTATGTGTTGTGATGTTTGATAGAGAAATATGGATAATAGTCCATTTTCCTATACTAAAACCAGATTTGCTAGGATTATTGTGGAAGAAGAACTGAGTTAAAACAGTCACTCTGTCCACTGTTACTTCTAATATCTAACACTAAAATAACACTTAGCTTAGCCTACTGACCCATGCAAGTAGCATTTACAGACGAATACTACTTATTAAATGTTAGTTAATGATAAATTAGTAGGCCACCAACACACAGTTCACCATCTCATTGAACACATGCTCACCTTCAAGCAGTCTGTCGCTAAATTAGCGGACGAAGAAAAAGTAATTTCTGCTTAACCCCACGATCGCACCAACTGCATAACCACGTTTTAATGACAAGCAATACAGTATTTCAAGTAATCGCTCCAACGTAAACGAGGCTGTAAAACAACACTCGGGTTGTCGGCACACAGAGGAAGCGGTATCGCCCCTAGCGGTCCGGAGGACGGTACAGTTTTTGTTTAAATTCTAAACAAGCACAGAAATGCTTGACACACGGACTTGGAGGAGCAAGTTGGAATATTGTGTCAGCAACATAATCACAACCATAAAACACATGTTGTGTTAGATATAAATATTTTATCTGCTGTAGCCATCCTGAGGCCGCGTGGCCTAATGGATAAGGCATCTGACTTCGGATCAGGGGATTGCAGGTTCGAGTCCTGCCGCGGTCGTTTTTTCTTTCATTCGCTTCACGATTTTGTCTTTTGACTGCAGGTGTCGTCGTTGTAACTGCGTAGTTAGCTGGGACGTTATTACGTTTTTTACGTTATTATTCTAATAACGACTCAAGGAGTCAAAATATAGTGAGATAGATACATACTGTATTAGATATGTAGACATATACTTCATTAATTCATGTATTTATCCCGAAGGAAATTACATTGTGTTGAACCTGAGAATATATTTGATTATATTCTCCTTCAATTGTCTTGAACTTTACTTTTTAACTTCAGCCCAGTCGGGTCCAGTTTAGACAACAATTTCGAGAAAATTATGCCTTATGACTGGCTATTCCTTTTGCTGCTTTTTACATTCCGCTTCAAAGCGGTGATGTATTGTAATTGTCAGTGTTCGTGTGTTCGTCTGTACGTTCGTTTGTCCACCAAATATCTTCGCAACCGTTGCAAATAGAAGGATGAAACAAAAACCATATTACTCGGGCAGCAAAGGGAATGAAAATCAGATGATAACCTTGACCTTGGGAAAAGTAGGTCACAGTCAAATTTCAACTTTTCTACTCTTAGGAACCAGATAGGATAGAAAGACAACGGAGAAGGCCAGTGTAAGACCACAGATCTACCTATGCACCAGCTTTGATCTACGGTCAAAGCTAGTGCATAGCTTTGACCTACCCTGAAAGGTCAAAGCTATGCACTTGTCAGGTACTACTTTCAGGGTACCCTGACCTACCCTTCGCAGGATGTTGCGGTCTCTGACTGCCTTGTTTTGCTTTGTGACTGAAGAAAAGAGAACTTTACTTCAGTCACAAAGCAATCAGGCAAAATGTTTTTTTCACCCCAGATCATTACTTTCTTTAAACTTTTTGTTAATCCCCCAAGTTTCACACCTTTCTTCCTCTCTTGTACACTCAATACTTTTTTTACACTTCGCTAGTTTTCTTTTTCTTCTCACATTTGGTCTCTTTTCGAATGTAACTTCCAGATTCCACTAGTATTATCAAATTGACTAAATCGAAAAAGTCACTTGGTGTTTGAGGCCTGAGAAGTAAGACACTGTCACAATTGTCACTTATCTTGAGAGAAATGAAATGGCATATGGGGGATGAATTGGATGTATCAGAGTGAAGACTCTGATAATGAAGGTACTTCATACAGTATAGAACTTTTAAATATGTGAACTTTAGCCAAAATTATTTGACAACATTTTAAAATCATGCAATCAAAGTCTACTAGTTCAGTAGTCTGTAATTTAAAACTTTTGATGCCATGAATAATTTCACAATGAAACATTCAGTCAGTTCATGTTTTTTAAGTTTAATTAAGAATTTCATAAATGAATATTTTAAAGTCAACGTGGATAAAGAAGAACAAGATAAGTAATATTGCGGTCCAAAGTTCAAAAGAAGGATACTGTCCGAAATATTAATATAATAATAATAAAAATAAAAAATATTATTATTATCATTATTATTTTTATTTTTATTATTATTATTATTATTATTATTATTATTATTATTATTATTATTATTATTATTATTATTAGCCGTGGTAACAGTATTATTCCAGGAATCAATAAAATATAACAGACGTGACAGAAACCGTCTCTCGCTACTGTTTGAAGTTGTTGGACGCTGATTGGTCAACGCACCTCGTCGATTCTGATGACGTCAGTGCGGGAGGGAGAAGAGGAGGCGCGCAGAGTGAAGGAGAGGCAGAAGCTGAAGGTCTGAGGATGGAGGTGCACCCTTCTGACAGCTGCGGTACTGACACTTTACAGGGGCCCGATGTAAACACAGAAATTCTTCTGAAAAACTCATCTGGGCCTGAAGTTGAAGGAAATTCCCCTCCAGAGTATGTTTTGCTTCTGAAGCAGGTAAGAAACGCTCCTGGAGACCTACTAGATTTCAAACACCTCGTTACGTTTTAGCAGCTTTGGTTCTGCTCTCAACCTGCGCCCATGTGTGACATGCAGAGAATCCAAGGACTGAACGCTCAGCACACCTTAGGACTGAACGCTCAGCACACCTTTATGCTTAGCTTTATAAACGTTCAGTGGTTGTTTAACCCTCACCAACTCCTTTGCGTTTTATTCAGGGTTTTGAGGTGAATCGTCTTCGGTTCCTAAATAGAAACACATACTTATCGTTTTGGAATGCTACACAATGCTTCTCGGCCTCTTATTATGATCATTAACAAATAATTCGTGTAAATCGCTTGTGCGGATTATCCACGTGTGGTGAAATAGTCGAGTTTTATAAGAAGTAGGCCAATCGCAACTCTCATTATAAGTAAGGACTCGTTGCCCCCAGAGCGCTAAAGAGCATTTCAAATCATGTTAAATCTAGATTTCACCTCAGTTCACATTTAAACAGATATATATGTATATATTTTACAGAGTCTGCTGTTTATGGTCGGTTTAGCATCACCGTTTCTGTGCCTCATGCTGTCTCAGGTTCATGGCAGTGGTCATGGCGTTTTAACATTAAACAGGCTGATGTGACAATGTCACTTCTTGTATTACACAATCTTACATGTATATAATCAAATTAAAGTCCTAAAGCTCAATATTGTCGATTTTAAAATTCCACACCAGGTTTAACAGTGTTTAAAACAGTAGTAATAGTCAGTCTTGTGAGTGTTTAGATGTCCTAGTTGTGGAAGCTGTAAAATAAATAAATAAATGAGGTGAAATAAAAATGCAGAAGTAAGATAATAGCCCTGCCATACATAATAAATATATAAATGTGCCTTCTCTATTCTCAAGGATATTTACAAATGGACACGTTAGATGTGGATTATTTCAAAAATGTCCTTTAAAAATCGAAGTATATTTTAGACTGATTTTTAACGTATAGACAGAGCCACTTTGTTCTTGTCTAAATTATGTTATATAGATGTAATATAGATATATAGATCGCAAGAGATGCCAAAGCAGTAGTCCTTTCTCATTAACATTGCCTTTTATTAAAGAGCATAAAAAATAATAATTTAATTGCTAGCTAGGATCTACAGTGACAAAGGGAAAATATTTTTGAACAATGTTTGTTAATTATAGCTATAAGTACAAAAGAAATAAATGCTGGTCTGCAGAAATTTAAATTACACAAGTGATCATGCCCTCAAACATACACAGACAAGAATTTGAGTTTTGAACAAACAAAATGTTCACTACCTAAAATGTTCCAAACACATCTGATCCAGGTGTTCTTTCTGAATATTTCAGACCCACTTTACCTCATCATTCCTGTCCCTCTGGATGAGGTCAGCATCTCGTGTGTGACAGGAGGTCTGTTTCTGTCTTTGGTTATCTAGCTGTATGAGTGTTAAATACCTGTCATAAAGCTAGATAACCGAAAGTAGAAATTTCTTCCCAAACATTGTGTCCAAAAGAGACTGGTTTTGAATTTTACCCCTCAAAGGTAAGAAAATAACTTTTCTTTGTTTTTCTCTTGCTTTTCTTGATATTAATAATCAAAAAATAATTAATATAATAATTACAAATCAACAAGAAAATTCTATTAAATGCTTTTTCAGAATGTGGCTTTAGTTTATATGTGTGGCAAAAAAATTACATCAGTTTGTGATAAGATATATTAAGTATTTTTCCATTACAGTAAGTCTTTTCATTATTTCTTTGTATTCATGTATTCTTTTAAAAAAAAAAAAAAAACAACCTATATGGATCATCTGGAGATAATGAAAATTAAGGAAAACGAAAATATGTCAAATCGAATAGACGATTATTTTTTCATCCCTTGGACGAAAAATAACATGTTAAGTTCATCCAGTGCTTATTGATCAGTATCCAACCATTTGATTTTGAGGCCTTTAACTATTTATTCCTGATTTTTCTTTTAATTTCACATCAGTTCATCTTTAGGATTCAGTACAGGAGTTGTATAAATTGACTAGGGTCTGCAGTCAATCACAGGCCCTATATTGTGGAGGGTATAAGGGTAGCTGTTCATTGAGGTTCTCTTCCGCATGGTGCTGAATGTTAAACAGGATGCCCAGTGGGTGGACAGGAGCTGCATTAAGCAAGATCTCACAAATTTTCCCAATTTCAAGGGCACCCAAATATTTAGGATTTGATAACATCATCTAATAAAAGATAACATATTCCAACATTCAATCCTGAGTTACAGGTAAACGTTTTTTGGAGGTATTTTTATTTGTCTTACAGAGCGTAACACTAAAGGAGCTAAAGCAGTCAAATGCAATCCAGCCATACGGCATTTCATTTTTCTAGAGTTTGTCCTGTTATAGAAAGTGTTTCCTATAAAGATAATCTATCATATCTTGACATATACTCTCCTGCTCACCTGTTATTAAAAAAAAAAAAAAAACAGGGAAGATTAAATCCCTCATAATTTGTCAAGGATCACTTGCTGCCTGCTACCATGTGGATACAAGTCAGTGCTATTCTTTTTTAATCAAAGCACACATTCTTGATATCTAATTCTTTCACTGTTGTTATTGAGATCAGGATTCTTTAATACATTTCAAATAATGACACTAAATTTTGGATTTAACCTGTAAGACCCTTGTATAGAAGAAGGACACTAATGTCTCTAGGACTCTTAAGAATGCAGTTAAGTGGTGTAACAGCCTACATACACAGGATTAAAAAACACACTTGGCATTAGTGTTAGGAGCTGTAGAGAATCCTGGGACCTTTGGGATACATTGTGTCTTGCCTCAATGAGACGTTCAGGGCCATCCTGTAGACAGGAGCTGAACTTTTCAACTTGGTACTTTAGTGCTGTAACGGCGCATACGCTCAGCCGGCAGAATGCCACTAAAGCCTGAAGAACACCAAAGAGATTAGTTTTCATTCACTCTGTTAACTACCAATTGCAGAAGATCCCGCTGTCAAACTGGACTAATTGCTTCATTACACCACGATATACTGGATATGTGAAAAGGCCATGGTCCAAATTTTTCCCGGGTTTCTCCTGGTATTGTAACATCGTGGTGCGTTTCTCATCGAATGAGAAAAAAACACTTTATTTGTAACATTCTCGTTTCAACTTTTGTGCGTGCATGATGTAAATGATTTGTTTTGTGCTTCTATAAAAAAAAAAAAACATCACAAGGATTTGTGTTTGAAAAAGCAAAGTTAGCCATCAGTTGTGTTGTCCATTAAGAACCTCGATTCAAAAGGCTACACTGATAACTACAAGTACAGAATGTTCTTTTCATGTTTTATTCCTCTGTTTTCTCTCATCCGTCTGCTCTCAATACAGCCTTTCCGATTGACGACAATGAATAATCGGAGGATTCCTGAAAAGAGGGTAGAGCCATAATTAAAAGAAAAACAAGGAGAGAAAAACGGTTGCTCTGGAATTGCCACCTCCTCCCCCCCTCCTCCCCCTATTCCTCATCCTTTCTACCCAAGAGGCTCTAATGCCATCTGTACTGCCAACGGGGGTACGCTGCACCCGTGCCAGGAGGAGGACAAAGACCCCGCCAAATCCTGAGAGTATGGGGGTGCGCTCGGCGGAGCCATCTTGGGGAGATGTTGCTGTGACGCCTAAAATGGCTGGGCTGGCATACGAGGTGAGCAGCATCATGGTTTACTGTTGGGTACCAGTGGTGATGGAGGTGGTGTGTGTGTGTGTGTGTGTGTGTGTGTGTGTGTGTGTGTGTGTGTGTGTGTGTGTGTGTGTGTGTGTGTGTGTGTGTGTGTGTGTGTGTGTGTGTGTGTGTGTGTGTGTGTGTGTGTGTGTGTGTGTGTGTGTGTGTGTGACCGATGGGGGATGGAGGTTTAGGAGGATGAAAAAAAAAGAAAACAGTTTCCCATTTCCTCCCTAGTCACATATGGTCTCTCCCTTTTTCTCTTCTATCTCCTGCTTCAGCTAATTAGCAGTTAAGGGGTGATGTGAGGGTAGGGGCGGATGAGTAAGGGTAGTGATTGTTGGTGGTGGTTGAGGTGCTGGTGGTGGGGTGGGAGGGAGGGGGGGGCAGCAAACGAAATTAATGAGCTGGCACCAGTTAAAGGAAACCTGCCATCCTCTCTTGTCATGGTGCTTCTTCACTCCCTGGTGCTCACCAGGCAGCGTGTCCATCCTGTTTCTACTGGACAAACCTCGTGGGTTATGAATTCACATGTCTCTAAGCACTGAGTCCCTCAGGTGAATTTTGCTGAGGGGGGTGGGGGCTGGGGAGTTGACACTGTCATGTTTGGAAAATCACTTTTTTTCTTAGGTAATGATTTAATTTATTACATATGAACATATTTTAAATAAATCGGCATTTATGTGCATAAAAATCAGCGCCGAATGACAGCAGTGACGTAGAAATGCTCATCAGAATTACTGATGTTTTAAACTGCATTTTTGTACACTTTAAATTCTTTTGATGGACTGTTCTTAGTTCTTCTTAATTTTTTACATTGTTTCCAACCCTCCATCAACCCTCCATCCCCTCAATATATACACACACAGGCACGCACACACACACATCATGTCATAGACATGTTCAGTACCCCCGGTGGCTTTGGCAGCGACCTGGAGCAGAGAGGCGACACGTGAGCCGGTGCGTTCAGGGCCAACATGTGCAGCTGCAGCGCTCGTGTGTTAATGAACAGCGCTTTGCGTTTTCACATTATCATTCAGCTCCGCTCTCCCTCTCCCCCCCTCAATAGCTGTTTAGCACCCCCCACTCCTCCTCCTCCGCCCTCCATAAAGACCTGCTTTCCCACCATTGTGGGAAGCTGGTGCTAGGCTGGGGCTGGGGGGCAGGGTGGGAAAGACCCTCCAGACTAGACATGAGCAGATGCCTGAGACATTAGACCGTCGTGCGGATCACTGGGGTCGGGCGAGCCGCTGAGTTTTAATGTGTGTACATGTGGGTGGGTGTTTGATATGTGTGTGATGGGGGGTAGTAGTCCAGACCCTGGACTGCCACCTGACTGTTCATTAGTCTGTTCAGCCTCATCTGCATGTCTGAAGGGCATGGAGATGCTGTTGTTGTTAAATGAGTGGGATTTCACTGGCGTTCATACATCATATACATTTAGGTGCACCTGCTCAGGCCTGCACAGTCCATCACGCTACCATTATATCACAGACATGTATCCACAACCATGTTTTTAACTCTGAGAATCAGATTGTATTTTATGCATGGTGCCTGTCATCATGCATGCACTCCTTTATCATTGCTTGGTTGAGCAACTGGATATGAATTGTCCTTTGTGCAAATAAAGGACAAATCATAGCTTGAGTGCATCTCTTAGTTTTGGGGGTCGGCACTCAGGTGGTGGAAGGAAAAACAACGTGAAACCCTCAAGACGGTCGACAGCGTAATGCGTCGCTGATAGTGACTCAGCTGAGGTACTGGGCGTGTTTAACAAGCCCAGAGACGTAACCTGCTTAAAATGGTTATTAATGAGACTCATACTATACATGTAAGTATGAGTATAACACATGAAAGGAACGAGCAGAGCACATGTCAAAAGATTAGAGCCTGCCCTCTCCTTACTCATTCTTCTCATCTGTGATACACAGCACATCGCTCCAGGCAGACTCCACAATAAAGACACAAAGAAATGTTGAAGGTGGGAAGTTAATCTTAAAGATGCCATAGTTTTTTTCTGTACCATGTGATTGTTTCAGACGCTATGATAGAGGAAACACAGGAGGATGGAAATGATGACATTCCGTTTTTCTCTCTTAGTCGTGTTTTTAACAAGTTAACCAGATCCGGGTCGCGGGGGAAGCGTTAAATGCTGTGCAATCCATACTGGACCCCTACTGCTCCTCTTGTTGGTGGAGGGCCCATGAGAGGAAATTTTCAGTTTTCAAATACAGTATTTTCCGCACTATAAGGCGCACCTAAAAGCTTTTAATTTTCTCAAAAACCAACAATGCACCTTATAATCCAGTATCCCTTATATAAGGAAAAATGTTTAAATAGGCCATTTATTGATGGTGCGCCTTCTAGTCCAGAAAATAGAAATAAATATTTTGAATGAAAAGGAGGGGTTAAAGATAATGTAGATAAATGTAGATGTGGAGTAGATGGAGCGTATTGGAGCCTTCAGTGTTAGCTTTGCATCTACTGATGAAGTTAGCTTGTTGATGCAGGAAGGCCTTGCTGAAACAATTTTTCAGCCATGACTGACTGAACTTGGAGGAGCAGACAGCGTGTGTGATTAGTCGGCCTGCAGCTGCACGTGTCTCAGCAGCAGCCGATAGAGACAGCGTGGTCACACAGAAGCGGTGACTCCAGCAGATCTTTAATGAATATACTACTCCTGAGAGAAGAGCTGAGGATGTGCAGCTGAGTGACGCACAGAGAACATTTATTGATGTAAAGATTACCGTTGTTAATTCTGTTCAATCATGGAGACAGAAATCAAACGTGGATTTAAGTTGAGCTGTTTGCTACACTTTGGTTCCACTGCAGGACTTATGCTGACAACGCCTGTGAATGTTTCATCTGTAATCTTTAGTTACATAATGGCAGAAGGATGCAAATAGTTTTTGTTGAACCAAAGTTAAAGGCAAATATATTTTGTCTCTAAAAAAATTGAAGAATTTTCAGATGTTTGCCTTTCCTTTTTTGCTGTGTCTGTTGATAAGTGTATATTGTTTTGCTGTATAAAGTTTTCAATGCAGCAAATTACAATGTGAAATGAAAAACTGACAGCAGCCAGAGCTTACTTCCAATTCTTTGCGAGTCAAGTAGTTCGGCCACAGCAGTGATAAAATGTTAATACCACCTAGCAACTGGGTTACCTCTTAGGATTCTCCTCACTACGTGTGAACATTATTAATGTTTTAACGACTCTGCTGTGATATAAAAAGCCCAGCTCACGGGCTGCCCAGAGTCTTGGATGAAGTCCAAATGTGGGTCAAATGAAGCTCATCCCCATTTTTTTAATGCAACTTTGGCCACGACTAATCTAGCACAAAGCCTGACATTAAGTATCTTAGAGGAAGATGGGGAGAAGTTTCTACATCCCAGGCTTTTCAGATTACGCTTGTTGGCTGTGGCGTGCCTGCGTTGGGGTCTTGTATGCACCAATGAAAGTAGAGGAGATTTAGGTGACTGAGCCTTTAATACAGTAGCCCTTTGTAATCATAGCAGGAGGAGATGAAGTTCCAGGGTGGAGAGAATCTGGGGGAATCCTTAATGTGACCTCATTTATGCCCATTGTTTATTCTGCTGGTGCATAAAGTGAAAAGAAAGGAAGTAAATGAGGAAATGTTGACTCAGGAACTGTCATCATTGTCTTAGTAGATAGACGCGTGACCTGGTCAGTGTCAGAAATCAGTTCAAGTTCAAGTTCATTGGTGCAGCCACTCAGTCTGTGGCCAGTCAGGGAGCAAAGAGTGTGTGGCCACCCTGGAGTACAAGAGGAGGAGGAGATGTGGTGGGCGGGTGGATGAGGGGTACGTAGCCTTTGACCTCTGTTAGGGTTGCTATGGGAAGGAGGCCGGTCGACTCAGTAATGTAAGTCTGAAAAGGCCGAACTGTCAGAGCTGTCCAGCACACGTCAACCCCCCACCACACACACACACACACACACACACACACACACACACACACACACACACACACACACACACACACACACACACACACACACACACACAGGCCAACTTGCGAATGTTACCAGTGACAGAATGCTTAATGTACATCAGACGCTGTTATATTTCATCCAGTGTATAGAGGTAGACATTACAGGTGTCTAAAACATTATTGTCTCATGTTTCAGTCTTCTGTGTGTGTGCGTGCGTGCGTGCGTGCGTGCGTGCGTGTGTGTGTGCGTTATGAGCCTGTACAACACTGAATTTCATGCAGTGCAACAACATTTCTCAGAAAATAAAATTACTTATGTTGCAAGGGAAGAGTTAATCTTCTTCCACAAATTCTAGAAAATAAAATAAAAATCATGCACTTCACAGCTGAAGTCCTTCATTCTTTTGAAGAGAAATCAACAGAGATGGACACATGATCAAAAAGAGATTGCCATACCTGTTTATATAAAGCATATTTAAAAATAAAATATTCAGTCTTAATTTTTAAAAAGTTCTTTCCTTTAAGAGAGTTCATGTGAGCTGCATGTGAGCTTCTAGGAAATGGTTGAAAGATGTTCTGTGTGCAGATTATGACTCATATGACAATGTAACCTATTTTGAAAAGTGAAAAATAAATAAATGGCCCACACTTCCATTCTTCTGTTGTATTTTCTGACCACATTAACCACATACGCACAAATTTAGATAAAAGAATTTCCAATACCATGTATTTTTGTCCTCTCATGTTAGTATTCAACGTTTGAGTGACTACATGTCCCAGATGATGAAAAAAACACTGATATAAATATGTGAATATGTGCAAGTGTGTCCTCATTTAAGGTTGCATTCACTCAGGGGAGGGGTCCCAGGAAGAAAAGAGAGTGTATTTGCATACGCTGCATGCTGTCTGCAGGAGAGGGAGCAGCCAAAAAAAGATATCAGAGGTGGACAAAGAGAACGAGGACAAATCCTTCATTGTGGGGCTGGTGGGAGAAAGAGCTTGTCTGAATTGGGGAGTGGGTGAAAATTGATAGAGAAAGAGTTCGTGCTGGTTCCCTATAGGGATAAAAGCCTTAAGATCCCTCCATGCATACAGCGTATGAGAGAGAAACAACATGCACAAAATAGGGTCTGTTTTATACTGGGAATGAAAGAAAGTTTGTTTTTCTGAAACACTGCATACAATGTTTAAAAGGAAAAAGTCCTGCACAACAGCAACTGCAGCATTTTCACTAGTCTAACCAAAGACCTTCGTATTGTTTCAAATACATCTCTGGACATACTTTGTGTGAATGTGTTTGTATGTGTCAGGTTTTTAATCTCACATTTTGTACTTGTTGTAACTGTTTTTATCTTGGAAATTTGTCTTTACAATAAAGCCCTTTATAATTTATATCCAATTTTCTTTCTTTCTTTCTTTCTTTCTTTCTTTCTTTCTTTCTTTCTTTCTTTCTTTCTTTCTTTCTTTCTTTCTTTCTTTCTTTCTTTCTTTCTTTCTTTCTTTCTTTCTTTCTTTCTGTTCAAGAAGCAGCTACTGTTTTTTGCTGTAACATCAGATGTCGCTTAAAACTAGAATTTGCTTTCTATAAAATGACAAAAGACCTAAATAACTTTAGGAACATCTGGTGTCACAAAAATGTCCTGTGCACTTTAATTGATGATCAACTCAATTTTGCAAACTTCCTGATATAATGCACTGATTTTAGATTGTATTTCCTCTTACTTATCGGTTTTTTAGTGTTTTTGAAGCTGATTAGTGTTTTCATCTAATGTAAAATTGTAAAATGTTTTGAATGTGATTAAAGTGTTTTTGCAAAAGTCAAAAAAGTCTTTCTTTCTTTCTTGTGGAAAATTATTGTCTGTGTGCAGACTGTTAAAAGTTTATGCAAAGATGTTGTGATTGATTTCCTGATGAGTCCCTCTTTCATTTATCTTCAGGATGAAACAGAACCTACAGGCCCGTCAGCATTCTGTTCTGGAGGAAGATGGAGATCAAACCAATAAAATGTCCTCAGAGATCAACGATGATTACCAGTCACTCAGAGGTTAACAGGGAAGAGATACAGTATTCTGTCTGCCTAAATCTACACGACATGGGTTCCTCTGGTGTTCCAGAATTATTTTAAAACGTCATATAGTTTGTCATTAGACAGTATTGTTACACAGATGTATTTCATTTTTAATTACAATTAAAAAAATCCTTGAATTTCCCTATACTGCCCTTTCAATACATTATTTATTTTATGAGCTAATTCTCTTTAAAAGTATTTATTATTATAAGTCTCAGTAATAATTGGCTGTAAACGTATAACTTTGCTGTTGTGTTAAGTGTACTTGTGTCGACTACACTCGTTTGATTGAAATAAAAATGCTGAAAATATTATTGCACGTCTTGTTTTTGACTTGTTTACATTCAGTGATCGAGCAACAGATGATCACGTGATTAGTCGTAAACGATCGGGATGTTTTCAGCAGGTTCTTGTCAGTAAACTTATCGAAAAATGAATTATTATCAGTATTTAACTGACAAGCGCCGTGGTGGGGTAGCATGAGACAGTTTGAATGACCCCGTATTACGTTTTAATTGAGGGGGAGCAAACAGGACGTGTGCTGAATCAGCAAAGTTCATCAAATGGCCCGCTATTCAAATATATAATTAGCTTTTGCTCATTCACACATATTTTATTTATCGGGGAAATGTTGACTGTTTAATTTTACCGTCAACGTGCTGTCAAAGTTTTTTTTTTCTTTGCTGCGCAATATTAATGATGACCAAAAATAATTTTTAAAAAATGGAAAGGAGGAAACGTGTAGAAGATTTTGACGCAGCCGGTGAAATGAATGAAGAACGAGGATGGATTGCAGGCCTGCGTGATGTTTGATTTAAAGCTAAATGTACTATTGCTGTCCAGTGTTGAGGGTTGTTGTTGTTGTTGTTGGTTTGGGGGTGGGTGGGGGGTTTGGTTGTTTGTTTTTGACTGTTAATCAGGTTTTGGGATTACAGGCTGTCCCGGTGCCACAATCCGTGTCCGGACTCCAACAGCAGATGGACGGACACGGGGTCAGCCGGGGATTAGTTCTGACCGATGCAAAGGGGGAAAAAAATTAGATTTTATACCTTGTGTCATGTTTTACGAATAGGATCTATCATTAATATATGATTTAAAAAACGAAGAATACGTTTGTACATGTTTGATCCTCCTTTTATATTTATTTTAATTTGAACTCAATAAAACTTGTTTTCTTAAATATTATTGCCCATGATTTTCGCGCAATCCTTTTTAAATAACGTAAAAAAAAACTAAAAAAAAAAAACTTCATTGATCAGATGGAGAGGAACTGAAGTGTCACTGTTGTAGACGTATAAGAATATGTAGCATGAACATTGATTTTAAACGAGAACAAAATTTTGCGCCAAACGCAGAAAACAAAAATAAAGAATGGCTACTAAACGCCCCATATGGGCTGCAGTAAACAGTAGCCACAAAGAGATAAACATTGCCAGTAATAATTAGGGAATGAAGTTTGAAAAATCTAATTAAATAAATCACTTAGGTGTGAGCAGCATCTTCACCTCTGCTTGAATCTAAAATCATACTCATGTAGCAGTGGAAATGGAATGCATGGAGGCCCTCGCAGGAGTCAGCATGTTTTCATTCCATCATTCCAACACTACACAGCATCTGATTTTGGTTATTAGTTCCCCTTTCTGGATGAATGGAAACCAATTAGTGAAATCAGCTTGGCTGAAATGAAAGCGTAAATGTTCTAATGATTTTGTTATACTGTTACACTGTGTGATTTTCATCATTTAAAAAAGCATATTCTGTTGACTTTGCCCTGTACACTTTGCAAATATGTCTTTTTTGGATTTATTTATACAAACAAATGACACAGAGCTCCAGGAAAAACCACAAAATGGTCTCATCGTTCAGCAGGGTTGAAAATTGCTCTTTGATGAGAGACTCGTGCAGTAGGTCAGCTCATCAGAGACCTGTTGGTGGAGTTCCTACAGGTCAGCAGGGGTCAGAGGTCATGACGTGGACAAAATCCCCTTGAGGACAATAAACAGGCAGCAAAGATGCTGAAGTCAGGAGCCATGTGAGCCAGGGCCAAAGGTCAAGGGCTATTAATTGAGTGGCCATTTCCCACTATTCCCCAGTGGGCTCTGGACCCAGAGCCTGACGGGAAGATGCATGAACAAGTATATGTGTTAGGTTTTTACATATTTTTCCATAGATAAAACTGTTTAACTCATTAGAAAGGACACTTTTTTTTATATCTAGAAAGAATAGGTGTTGTTGTTGTGAAACTGCAAATCTCTTAACACCCTTCAGACTCTGATATCAAAGCTCAGGTGTGAAAATATACACACAAGTGAAAGACTTCCAATTATTAATCAAAACCAGTTTCCACTTCAGAAGAATCAACAAAAAGAAACCAATAGGCAGGACATTAAAGCTCGAGTTGAAGAATCCTAACGTTTTGGAGGGAAAGTCAGTGGAGGCTGTTTATGCCTTGCCTGCCACTGAATGAGCCTATGTGTGTGTGTTTCTTTAGCATAAGAATGGAGATGGGGCCTGTGAACTCCTCTGACACTGACCTTCCTCCCAGGATGTGAATAGTATCATTCAAGGACTATCCAGCAGCCTTTCAGCCAGACATGAGCCTTCCCCTCATCTAAACTCCTAATCAGGCTGATTTAATGTGTCCTACAAGTCTGTCCTCGCTGAAAACCCTGCTACAACTGCCTCAGAGGAGTCATTTTCAGCCGTTTGCTGGAGGCCCACACACTCGCTGTGCGGTCAGCCTCATGGGCCCCCGCACCTCGGAAGTTAGAGGAAACAGTTTGAAACGACAGGGGGCCTTTTCTCTTTTCAATTACTGGACCTCTTTGTAATGGGTTGTTTCCTCCATAAAAGAGGTAATCCAAAATACTCTGGATACCTCAAATTATTAAACTGTAAATAAAAATAAATATTTTAAAGAAAGCAAATTTAAATTTCTAAGGGATCCAGCAAGTCACAGAGACTTGCTACAAACAACCATTCATTCATTTTCTTTAGCCTATGTGTGTGTGTGCTATAGATAAAATAATATACAAGGGATAAAATAGGCTATGCATTCAGTAAATTAACAATATTTACTGTGAATGAAAAAACACTGGAGAACAAATCTACACAGAAAATGAATGATCCACATGATTTGAAGTTTTAGTGGTTCTCTTGCTGTCGATTGGTTAGAGAGCCAAATTGAATAATTAATTTAGATACAGAGTGAATTTATGCTTCACTTTTTGAAAGCAAACAATGTTCACATAATAAAACATAAAATAAATGTGTTTTTTTTATTGTTAAATGATCACAGTAATTAAATGTTTTCCAAAAACGATTCCTTGTGACAAAAAACCCTTTCAATTCATTTGATTGTTCTTGTTTCTGTTGAGTGGGGGAGGTTTTATTCATTTAATGTGTATCCTTCCCAAATGTGTGCATAAGAACATCAGTGCAGTATCAGAATCAGAATCAGAATCAGAATCAGAATCAGAATCAGAATCAGAATCAGAATCACTTCTATTTGCCATCGTCTGTTGAAGAACAGACAAGGAATTTGTTTCCGGCAGGTGGTGTCTCACTGTACATTCATACATTAATTTAACTATCTAAAATACTTTAACTACTATAAATAACTAAATACAAACAGAAGATGCAGAACGCAGTAGGTGGGGGGGGGGGCAGTGTACAAGTGCTGAGTGCTTGTGTAAACGGTTGCAAGGATTGGGGACAAATAATTAACAGTTGCAGTATGCATTTCCTCTTGTTGCAGCGCATTCCCAGTCTGTTACACAGTAAATAACAGCCAGTGTAACGTTCACTGTCTCTGACAGGCAGCCTGTACGAGATCTAGGTCATCCATCAGTCCTGTTACAGGCTGCTGAAACACACGGGATTATTTACAGGATGATCATCTCAGGTTTGATGCAACAGGCAATAACATCAAGTTAAAATGAAGAGGCATAAATAAATAATTTAAATAGGTTTGTTATTTGATGACCCGCAGTAATGCCAAGTTTTAGTATACACGTATGGTTGTAGCCAGCTGGCAAAAATGTAACACAACGCAAAAAACTAATATGAATTACAGGATAAACTCTAATTTGACAGACTTGTATTTGTGTGTGTGTGTGTGTGTGTGTGTGTGTGTGTGTGTGTGTGTGTGTGTGTGTGTGTGTGTGTGCGTGTGCGTGTGAGTGCGTGTGTGTGTGTGTGCGTGTGCGTTTGAGTGCGTGTGTGTGTGTGTATGAGTGTATTTTTATGATTTTATGACTGTATGTTTTTTTTAAATGAAAAAAGGAAAATGAAAGAAAAAGGGAATTTTTCTTTTTTTTTTTTTTTACCAGATTGTCATTTGTTTGTGAGGTTTTATAATGGAAGCAATTTTTTTTACACTTTCTTTGGCCAGAAAAATCCTTTTGAGACACAAGAGCTCTTCTTGCAGGGAGTTGTGGATCAATCACATTTGGAATTTCAAGTTGACAGCACTCAGGAAGTACAAGACATCATAGTTTTGCTAGCATTAGCAGCTAAAAGTAAAAGTCTCATTATAAACTGAAACTCATTGTACAACTCATTGACTGTTTGCAATTTTAATAAACAGAAAATCAGTTTTGTCATAAAAGACACCAGCACATGAATTAGGACGATTTTATAATTGAAGAGCAAAAAAGCACAAACCTAATTTAATAATGACATAAAACCACCATTGGAGGGCATTTTATTAGATCAACAATGATTAATCATTTAAAGTAAAAAAAAAAAAAAAAACAAGTTTCAAAATGTAAATAATTACAGCAGCCTTTTAAAAAACAAAACAAATAAGTTGACAGCTTGCAGTGAGGGCTTTTATCCTGCACAGGAAAAATGGCATCTGAAACAGTAACGGCGTTAAACTCTGCTTCCAGTATGAAACCAGTCAAACAGAGAGAGTGTGAATAATGTCAGTAAACCATGAATGTGTCTCATTCTTAATGTGTTTTATGTCACGATGACTGCTGGCTTTGTGTGACCCCGTATAAACATCGCTCTTCACTCCACAGACTGTGCTACACATCCAGACCCAGATGGGAAACGCTCCATAAATTATCTCGTTTAAATATAAAACATCTTTCTTGATCTGAATAACGAGGTGAAAGATAAAAAAGATAAACAATGTGATAACATAAGAGATGGAGAGAGGAGCAACATTCATTGTGCGCATGGTCAAGCAACTAAATGATGCTTTTCCTCGTGAATATAGTCAAATAATAGATCTGCATTTTGAATCCCTATTTTAATATTAATTGGAAAAATGTACATTTTCGTCAACTCCAAATTACTGAAGGATGAGACATAAAAAAACAATAAAATCAATAAAATGTAATCATTTACTTTTTTCTTTTATCAATAATTTGTCTTCCTGAGGGTTTTGGTCCATCTCTGCAGGAATTCAACACCACATTCCAACAGGCTGATTTACCATTCAGCATTTATATAGACACAGGGGACCTGAACCGTGTCTGATGTGTGACTGCTGTGTTAGCCTTTGACCCCAGACTGTCTGGAGGGCCACAGAGACATAGAGTCAAGGTCAAGGGAAGGTGGGGGTGGAGTGTTGTGAGTGTTTGACGTGTGCAGGGGCTCTCTGTCTGGGAGTGTAGAACCCAGACAATCCCAGACGTCTATCTGAGGCGAGACGGCCATGTGGGGACCACTTTAGGTGCTGCTGTCCTATCCCGTCTCTTCCCCCCTCGTCTCTGATACAGAGACTGCATATGTCCAGAGCACTGGAACGGTATCGGTTCCCAGAATGGAGGGGTGTTGGGACCTGAATATGAAGTGGGAATAGTGATCATATGCATTTGGGTCTAATTTCTCTTAAAGTTTCTACCTGACATTTGTTTAAATTGCACATTGGACTGCTAGTCACTTTCAAACTAATTCATACTTACAAATCAAAAATCACTGTGAACACAGAATAAATGCACTAGAGAGGCATTTTAACTCTGAATGTAGTTTTTCAATAAATTTCGACCATTGCCCCCCAGGTATGCAAATGTCCGGAGTCCAGCGCTCTCTACAGGTAGAACATACCTGCTGGCGTTCATGAGCCCTCTGCCAACCAACGTAACCTGCACACATCCACAGTTCTACCCACACACAAGTACACCCATACACACAGTCAGAAATACTGTATAACCCCCCCCCCCCCCCAGGCCTCCTGGGTGATCCGCAGTGGAGCGTGTAGCCACCTGTCAATCACCAGATGTCGGGTGCCTTAAGAGAGACATTTCTTGGGGGACAACGGCAGCCCGTCCCTCCCCATACATTCTACCTCGCCTAGCAACCTTCGCCGAATGACTGGGGGGTTTTGTCCCCTCACAACAGGAGTCCACCATTGAACCCAGAAGCCCGTAGCAACCAGAATTAGAGGGTGTCAGATAGGGGTCTTTTCTGTGAAATGAGGGTGAAAGCTCTGTTCTTGTCCCCACGTCTGGGATTCATATCAGGGGTCTGAATGACATCCCCTCCTCCTTTTAAAAGCTGGTGTAACGGAGCGTATGAAGGGGCTAGCGGTGAGCGGATAGGATCATGGCTAATCTGCTGTTCCTCTCCACTGTGGTCTGACAGGGACACTTTAGCAGCCTCTGCAGTCTGAGGCATGGGGAGGCCCGTGGGTACCCTGAGCAGGCAGAGCTGGGATGTTCACCAGCAGGTGTATAACAGTAGAGAAAGAGGAGATAGTACTCAGGTACTGATGCAACAATATAGAACAGTCACACACTAGTAAGATGCATCTAAAAAACTGCTGGAATTATTACATTACACTTCCAAAATCTACTAAAGCTGTCTAAATATGTTCACAGAAGTTGAACAACTTTTAGCTGATGTTAGTCGAAAAGATTTTCCCACAAATATGTTATACATGCATCCCAGTAAAAAATGATAATACTCAAGTAAAGTTTCAAATTCTTAGCTCCTTACATGCTACACCAAAAGACAAATTAGAAGAAAAAGGATGTTTAACTTAAATCTGATCTCAGGTTTCGTTTGTGAAATGATTAATAATTTTACTTCTTTACACCTCAAAAGATTATTTAAATTAAGTGACTGGAGATGTTACAATGGGAGCTAACAGCTCATCGGAAAAGTGATGAACTTCCCCATTTATTGGGGATGCTGAAGTTGTATAATAAGAGAAGTAAGGACTTAAATAGTTTATGAACCATTCTATGGACTTTAGTTGCTTTCAATAGAGACTTTTACTGCTCTCTTTATGGGGGAATAAACAGGGATCCCTGAATGACTCTCTAACCGCAGCAAACCCCTTTAACTGTAAAGTGAGTTTCACTTGCAGTTCATTTGCGGTTGGAGCTTCACTGCGGTGACTGATACATATCCACAAAGCCTTATATTACTTTATTTTCTTATAAAAAAAGAAAGAAAGAAAATTAAAATCCACAGCCAGCTGTTCCGTGTGACCTCCCAAGTTGTATTTCTGTCGTATATATTTTACACGCTTTGAATTGAAGATTACAAACTAATCTCACCTACAAACAACATCCCTGGGATGCGGAGAAAACATGCTTTTCCTGGTATGCTCTTTATTATTAATGAGCGTCTCCTCAGCCCCCCATATGGGACTGTGTTTTGTGCAGCGCCCCATTCTAAATCCTTGTCCTGCACCCTCTTTCCCAGCCTTTCCTTCCCCTCCACCTGTCAATCAAAGATCATGATTGAGCCGGAATGGCAGTCAGTCTGTCGTCAGCCTTTTCTTTCTGCCCCTCCTTCCTTTTCATAACCCCCCTACCCCCTCCGCTGCCTCCTGAAGTTTTTAAACCTCAATTTCTCAATGGCTTCTCCTGGAAATCCTTCTCCACTCTGCCCATCCAGTTTCCCTGTGGCAAGAGCCTCAGAGGTGACCGTCGTGATGTCACAGGCTTCCACTGTCTCAAACCAAAAATCATTAATAAATAGAGTACATCTGGTCTGGATTTAACAGGCCCCTGGATTTGCCCTCTAAGTGATTGATGAATAAACATGAGCAGAGTTGAGGCGGGAACTGCATTGGGGGTAGGATGAGAAGAGGCCCCCGTTTTTTTGGTTTGTACGTGAATATACATGCGTGGCGTGTATGTATTGGGGTAAGGTGGGAGGGTGTCAAGGGCACAGCCTTTCTTCCCAGCAGGACTGCATCTCCTTTAATTGGAGCACTTGTGGTACCATTACCTCCTTTACTCAAACACGTTACTGATGACAAAAGAAAACAGCACTAAGCCTGCCTTTGTTAGTGAGGAGACGAGACGGGGAGGTGGATTCCTCGATGCTACTCATGTGTGGGAATCATCTACAGTCCCACCATGAGCTGCTGCCGCCTAAGACTGATCACACGTCGCAGCCAGGTGACCTTATGAAATAAATGGATTAAAGGGGTTGTTTATTAAATATAGAAATAAACTGTGTGCGGAATCAGTATTTATCAGAATTATCTAGTGAAAGAATACTTGTTTAATACAAAATCAATAGCACCAACTTCCGGTGTGCGATTTAAATGAGTCAAATGATTGACTCCAGCATATGTGGGCATCCCTGTCAGTGACCTTGCTGAATTGCCAGCCTTTGACCCAAGAACACGATGATGAGGCTGATCTGCATCTCATTGGTCACCACAGTGTCCTGAGAGAGCAATAAGGGTGTGACCTTTAACTCCACTCTGACCTCACAAGAAAGGAAGCAGGCTGTTCAGTGGTAAATTTAGATATTTTAATCAATTGATTTCAACAAATGATTAAAAAATTCAGTTACTTAAAATGTATGTTTTATTTACTGAATTTACATGAAGTGGACAAATATCTATCATGTAATTATAGCACTTCTTTAACAGGTATTAATTAATAAATTTCTGAAGTCACATGATAATTGAAGTAGCACAAACATTTTTCAAAACAAAGTGACATAAATATTCTGTTTAGTATTTAAATGTAGAAACAGCACATCAGCACTCATCAGCACTCATTCATTTTAATTTACTTAATTAAACCAGTAAATAAATATTTCATAAATGGTTTGATTAAATATGATAAGGATATGAGGATGTATCATTGAGAAGAAGTATAAAGTAGTATAAACAGATATTAAATGAAAAGAGTAAATCTAGAGCAAAATGGTAATTATAAAGAATATGTTTTTACAACACTATAGTTATCTATGAATAAACAGAAAATCCTTTGTGTCTACATTAAAGTGTCTTTTAAAGCATTCATATTCATTCTTTTTTTATTTCATCTTCTGAACCCGCTTCATCCTCTGTCGTGGGCTGCGGGGTGCTGGAGTCTATCCCAGCTGACTGGGGGCGTGAGGCCGGGCCCGACACCAGTGCACCGCGGAGCCACATACAGACAAACATGCATGCGCACACATTCACTCCTATGGGCAATTTGGAATGTTCAATCCACCTGAGGTGCATGCATTTTGGAGGTGGGAAGAAGCCGGAGAACCCGGAGAGAACCCTCGCAGATATGGGTAGAACCGGCTCCCCACAGGGCTGTGTGCTCAGCCCCCTACTGTTCACCCTATTGACGTATGACTGCTCAGTGAAACACCCAAGCTGTCATATAGTAAAGTTCGCAGACGACACAGTAGTGGTGGGACGCATTCGGAACAACGATGAGTCCAAATACAGAGAGGAGGTGGAGCACCTGGTGCACCGGTGCAGACGCAACAACCTCTGCATCAACGTGGGGAAGACCAAGGAGATGGTGGTGGACTTCAGGAGGAAAAGACACTCCACTCCCCCCCTGCACATCGGAGGAGCAGCTGTGAAAGTGGTCCCCAGCTACAGGTACTTATGGGTTCAACTCACTGAGGACCTCACCTGGAGCTGTAACACTTCCTACCTGCTCAGGAAGCCCCACCAGCGGCTCTACTTCTTCAGGAAGCTGAAGCGTGCTGGACTGGGGAGCCCTGTCCTGAAGGCCTTCTACAGGGGTGCGGTGGAGAGTATCCTCACCACCAGCATCACGGTGTGGCACGGCAGCTGCTCTGCAGCGGACAGGAAAGCTCTGCAGAGGGTGGTGAAGGCCGCACAGAGGACTGTAGGGGGTGGCCTACCTACCACCACAGAAATCTACACAAGTAGGTGTAGAAGGAGGGCCGCCCACATCATGACAGACCCCACCCACCTAGCACAGTCTGTTCCAACCCCTCCCCTCAGGTAGGAGACTACGGAGCATCCGGAGCAGGACCAGCAATATAGTGCTTCATCAGGTGCAATAGATGGAGCACCTACACACTTAAGCTGCTGCATCGTAAATAAATTTTTGCTGTTCAGACACTTTACAATTTATATATCTAGCATTCTTAACTTTTCTCTGTTCTCTTTCTTATTTATCTTACCTTTTTAACCCTTTTTTTTTCTTGTTGTTCTTAACTTATCTTATTTATCGACCGGGCTTACTGGGACCTTCAGAGACGTATTTCGTACTGTCATATGTGAAAACGTGTGTCAGGATGACAAATAAAGACTCTGATTCTCTGAACATGCAAACTCTGTACAGAGCGGGACTCGAAACCAGAACCGCCTTGCTGTGCAGCGACAGCGCTACCCACTGCGCCACCGTGCCGCCCACAAAGCATGTATATGGTTTCACACCTCTTGTTTTTTAAAATAAATCAAGATTGAAATGATAAATAACATTCGGTTTTGCATGAAGACACAGAATGACTAATTCCTTTGTTTTGTTTTAATGTAGCAATAATGATGAGGGAGAAACAAACGTGGACCCAATCAATTTGACAGCACAAATGATTTAATAAGTCTATAAATCTATTATGTCAAAAAATATTAAACCAGGAAAAACTGACATGTCAAAGCTCAAGCAGAAAATTGCTGTAGTGCAACTCAAGAGGGTGTGAAAACAAATAAGCACAAAACACAGCTCAAAATTATTTGCCCTCAACCACCATGATTATGTCCTGAATGTCATGTTGTGATTCAGCACTGGTCCATTACATCCGGTTTATCATTTCATTTAGTCTCAGAATACATATTTTGGAAAACATGGAAATCCTGCTAAGCAGACAACCCCCCCCCCCCCCACCCCCCCAACAAACAAACAAACATAATAACCATTAAAGAATCAAGAATAATTTCAGGTCAAATAGGCCTGA
Source organism: Antennarius maculatus (assembly GCA_013358685.1). NCBI lineage: Eukaryota > Metazoa > Chordata > Actinopteri > Lophiiformes > Antennariidae > Antennarius > Antennarius maculatus. The sequence continues at coordinate 12,564,031 of CM023611.1, read as the reverse complement.
AATCCATCAGAATGTGGGCACAGCATCAAGTCTGTTCCATGCTGAAATTTGACTCCGTTCTGGAAAGAAAAAAAAAACCATTAAATAAGGTGTGAAAAACAGATTAACTTCATTTAATGAACAAATCAAATATCTGCCAGTCATCTACACCCGTACAAACTCCCACCAGTCCTCACTGGGAGTTTATACTGTATACCAACTGTCCCACTCAGAAAACCAGCTCTTAAGTCAGACCCTGACATTAGAGCTGGTTTGATCTGAAAGACCCATAAAGACGACTCATTTCTTCAGTAGACGTGACTTCTGTTGCACTCCTTCAAGGTCACTTTGAAGATTTCACATGTGCATATGTTCTGTGAAAACCCATATCAACAAACTGCACAGGTGAACTTGAAATGGAACAGCACTGGGTCTGCATCATCATTTCATAACCTAGCCTAAACAAGGGGGCAGCTCTGGCCTCTGTGCCAACAGTGTCGTGCTGCCTATAGCTGCATGGTGATTTTGTGTTCATACCATTCTACGCTATGAATAGATATGCCTAACAAAGGGTCGAAATTACATCCAGCCACATGCAGTCTCCACAAATTTGGTTTTGCTGCCACCAAGAGGACACTGCAACACATTTCTCTGCAACAAAAGCTGCAACCCGTATCCTTTGTTTACTGTAAGAATCGCATGTCTCCATGACCAAAATACTGTTGTCAGATAAACTAAAAGGACACTTACACAGCTTTGTTCCGCATGTGGTTATTGTATTGAAGGACTGGTGGGACACTCTCTTCATCCTCAGGCACCTGCAAACAATCACAGCTTTAACACAATGATTCAGGTGTTGCATTACAACTGCAAAATCAACAAATACAAAATATATGATGCCATGTTCACATGCTTAAGTCTTAAAATGGTCAGTTATAAGCTGCTTTTCATAACTTCATGACCAGAGGCAGCAATTTAACTGTAGCACACCAACTGAAAACAGCTTCAAGGTAAAGGACGAAGCAGCAAAATGTGACTCAGCAGGAAAATCCTAATCTAAAGTAAACCCATGGTATCTACTTGGAAAGTCTATTTATATATTTCCAACGTAAGTAAAACAGAAAGGCATAGTTTCGTAATCATTTTTGACAGTTCTATTAAAAGACATCTGATATGTAAGACAATAGATTTAAAGATGTGCCTGAACTGGAATTTTGTGAACATATTGTGTGCTTTTATTTTTGTTTCTAATTTTTTTCAGCAATTCAAACAGTGAAAACTGGACAGAATGCCGCTTTCAAAACGTAAGAAATCCCTTCCCAAACAGTTTGGAAGTGTTGTTTAGAAGGAAAAGCGATTTAACAGTAAAAAATAAACACATTTCTCACATTTTTACAATTAGGACAAAAATTAGAATTTACATAAAATGTGACAAGGAAAATTTATAAGTTTGAACATTCAATATCTGATGTTAGTTCTGTTTTAAAGTACATTTAAAGGGAATAAAAATGATTACATTCAGTCGTGTTTGTTGGCATTTACTCAATGTCCTAACTGTTGCGGAGTTTGGATTAAACTGTATATCTGGTTGTGCATCACGATTGGAATTTTACTCCACTATAAAACTAACACTTAAACAACATTAATGTCACTGACAAGTTCATTTTGAGCAGCTTCATAATTCCTGCTGAATGAATGTCTGAATTGTGATTTGATGTCATATGTGTGAAAACTTTATGAAAGTGAAGCCTCATCTCTCACCTCCCAGTAACACTCATCGTCAAAACAGTTGTCATCTGCGGGATCTCCCCAGATTGGTAATCTCAAAATACAACCTGAGAAGAATACAAATAAACTCATTATTAATTTAAACAAACAGTCTCTAATCTAAACTCATTGAAACTGTTCTACCTGTAATGGCACAGTTATTTACATTCATGTTGTACATTTGTGTTCATATCTCTATCTTTGAAGGGTTATTGCAGAGCTTATTCCTTACCCACAATGATGCCTCCACCTACACCAAAGCAGATGGCCACACAGAGGCCTGCAGCCTGGTGACCGCCCTGCCGTGTGGGCACCATGTCTCTGAACTCACCCTCGAAGTCAAACGTGTTAACCAGGCTGGAATATAAAGGAAGGAAACTCTTATTTCAGAACACAAGACTACAACTAGACCCCTTACCCACACAATTTGTTAAAGCCTGTCTCCCCTCCTTGATCCCTCTCATCTTTGCCATCATACACTCCTCTCTCACCACTGGAAATGTCCCTACTTTGTTCAAAACCTGCTGCCATCACCCCAATAATGAAAAAACCTCGCGCCAACCTCTTCGACTTCAACAACTTTCGTCCCATCTCCAATCTACCCTTCATCTCCAAAAAAACCAACCCTAACCTTAACCCTACCCTACTGTACCCTAACCCTAAACCTAACCCCTAACCCTGACCCTAACCCCTAACCGCTAACCCTAACCCCTAACCTTGACCCTGACCTTGACCCTACCCCTAACCCTAACCCTAACCCCCTAACCCTAACCCTTACCCTAACACCCTAACCCTAACCTAACCTAACCTAACCTAACCTAACCTAACCTAACCTAACCTAACCTAACCTAACCTAACCTAACCCTAACACTAACCCCCTAACCCTAACACTAACCCCCTAACCCTAACCCTAACCCTAACCCCAACCCTAACCCCCTAACCTTAACCCCTAACCCTTAACCCTAACCATGACCCTGACCCTGACCCTGATCCTAACCCTAACCCTAACAGTTGCCTCCTAACTCCATTCTCACCTCTCACACAATAACCTGTATGAACAGTTCCAGTCTGGTTTCCGCCCACTCCACAGCACTGAAACTGCTCTCAATAAAATCACCAATGATCTTCTTATGGCAGCTGATTCTGGACTCTTCACCACCTTGTCCTCCTTAACCTGAGTGCAGCATTCGATACCATCTGTCATTCCATCCTCCTCAACAGGCTATCTTCTATTGGCATCACCCACACTCCTTTAGCCTGGTTCTCATCTTCTCTGGCCGCACTCAGTTCATCCAACTCAAGTCCGTTAAATCCTCCCCCACCTCCGTCACTTCAGGTGTGCCCCAGGGCTCTGTCCTGGGGCACACTGCTGTATTTTTCTGACTCTTTATTACCTGAGAAAATCTACTGTATATTTAATTCAAAATGAGCTACGATGACCCTTGGCAGCTGGTTTTCACTCACCCCTCTGGGCCATAAACTGACTCTGATGCTGCTGCGGCGGTGATGGCTCCCACAATCCCACCAATGACTCCTGGCAAAGCATGCAGATTATGGATTCCACATGTATCCTGGATCTTCAGGTGCTTCTCCATAAATGGCTGATGGGATTTTAAAAAGCTTAGGTTGGATACCCTGATTTCTGATAGCTGACTTGAGCATGTTCATTACAACAAAACTAACACGGAACCTGGATTTTCTAAAAATTAAAATATAAAAGTTTAACCTAATCATGTCATAGTTGTCATAACCAGAAACACTCCAAACCGTGATGTAGATGTATCCCAGTGTGGAAATGACGCCACAGCAGAAGCCTACAATCAGAGAGCCATAGGGCATCAGCATGAACTCTGCTGCCGTTCCCACGGCAACTCCTCCAGCCAGAGTGGAGTTCTGGATGTGAACCTGGAAACCACACATAAAAACATCTACCTGTATGTCATGGAAGAGAATAACAGTTTGATCTTTCACTGCAAAGTCATATATGGTGACTATATCATATTAATCAGACTATACATGCCATAGCTTCAAGGTACAGTCAGGTTTCTTGTTTGCACGTTGAGTTTGCTCAGATGCGGCACAACTCATCTACATTTCACAGTTAAACAAGTTGATGTATTTGTGAGATATATTCTATACAAATGAACACATCTCCTAATTATGCATACATAACTATTCTAATTTCACGACGGAAGCCTTGGGACTGATTAAAAAAAAAAAGTTACCATGTCTAGTTTTCCATGCTTCTGGAAGAGGCTTGAGATGGCCACAGTAGTGAGCACAGTGGAGGCCAAAGCCAGGTAGGTGTTGATGGCTGCTCTGTGCTGCCCGTCTCCATGGTCTGTGATGGCTGAGTTAAAGCTTGGCCAAAACATCCACAGGAAGAGGGTACCTGAGCAGACAGAAAGGTGGCACATAAAAAAACATGCATTACTTCCAGATAGCATTGCAAAAGGTTAAGATGTTAAAAAAATGTCTTTTGTATGTAATCATAAAAATCACCAATCATAGCAAAGACGTCTGAGTGGTACACGGAGCCCTGCAGACGGTTGCTCAGCTCCAAGCGCGGCCGATAGAGCATCCATGAGATGGAAAGACCATAATAACCTCCAAATGTGTGGATCACCATGGAACCTCCAGCATCTCTGGCCTTCAAGTAGGAACGTATCAGAGTTGGTGGAAGTAAATACTTATTTACATACATATTTACAGTTGCCCTATCAAGAAATGACATACCTCCCACCCCCCATGATTAATAGTCCACTGAGTCTCCAACGGCTCAGAGGGGACTGTGCCTTTGCTGTTGTGGTTCCTAAATTATGGAATAATCTGCCTCAACAAATCAGACAGGCCTCTTCTCTGTCTGTTTTTAAATCTCTTGTGAAAACCTACCTCTTCTCCTTGGCTTTTAACATCTGGATAGACACTTGATTTTATTTTATTTTATCTTATTTTTATTGCTCTGATTGTATAGCTTTTGCTTTTATCCATGTTTTATGTTTTTAATTAATTTATTTTACTTACAATATTTGAGCCATTTTGTCTTTTAATCTATAATGTTTGTTCTTTTTATTTATTTGTCTGTATAGCACTTTGTTCAGCTGTGGTTGTTGTAAAGTGCTCAACAAATAAAGATTGGATTGGATTGGATTGGAGATTGGAGTAAAGTTTACCATGGCAACACATACTATGAAGCAAGAACTTGCTGAACAAATTTACGATTGTGTGGATTAAGTTAAAATCATCAACTCTACAGCTGAAAAATGTTAATTTTCAGTTTTAATTGAACCGTACTATAGGGAAGTTTGTTGTGCTCTGTGGGATTTCTCCATGTGATGTTAAGTCAAAACTAAGTAATTGTTCCTCCACAAAAGCAGAAATAACATGGATGTAATTTTTTTTCTTCTTATGTAAAAATTATTGACATGGAGTTAAAATTGTGGGATTAATATTTTTAGATTTTCAGAAAATGTTTCCTTGCTCCTCTTCAATTTAATGTTGCTTGAAATTTAATCTCTTATTGTGGAAAAAACTAAAGCTACTTTGGAAAACCGCTGTGAAAAAGAAAGTTTTTAATGGGGTTGTTACCTGAATGTACTGGAGCATTAAAATGTGCTAAAAATTTTTAGAATATTTCATAAAGAAGCTCTGAAAATGTAAGCTATTTTATATAACAAAAAATGCCACTTCAGCATAAGGCTGATATATTAACCAGGATTCATAGAAAAGTTTTGAACGTGTTTTGAGTAATGCCCTGGACAAAAACATACAGAATGAATGAGAGCCTGACAATCCCATAATCTACACAAGGGAGAAACTGCACCACTAAATGGGACAAACAGTAGAACCCGCTTCACAACAAAAGGTATTTCTAACACAATAACACATATACAAATAATGATAAAGAGAAATTGACAGAATTTTCAACAACAAAAGGAATGTGTCAAACAGTGAATGGGATGGGAGATAAGATACTTCTGTGATAGATAACCTATAACACATACATATGTTCGGTAAGCTGCCAGCTGTGAGACTGAATGCTGGATACCATCCTGTAATTCAGATTTTTTTGCATGTAACCTATTTCAAGTGCAGGAGTGTCAGAATCCAGGGAAATAACATAGAACAACAGACAGTTGATTTCATGGCACCCACTTAATAGGTGTCCATTATTAGGAGTGAATGCACACAGAAGAACCATTCAGAATGGAGTATTCACTCAGCCATGATACACTAACATCTAGTCAACAGTTTCTGAGTTTGGTGATGTGTAATAATAATATCAATGTTATGGATAAAGCTGAACATATAGTAAAGAATTTCTTTTCAAAACACCATTGCTTCAACTTACATGTATGAGATCTAGGATAATATATTCCTCCACAGCAAACAGTGTGATCCCGAACAGAGTCAGAACCATCAGCTGGACTGGGCTGACTTTGCCAAGCACCGCCCCGTAGGCGATTAAGCAACCCGCCACGCAGAAGTCAGCATTGATCAGACTAAGGAAGGGGGAAAGATCATTGGTTAACAGGTCAATATACCATAATGTGACATCTGGGCTAACAACTAAGACATGAAGATTATAGTAGACTTAGTGTATTTTGGACGAATCGGGATCTGATCTGGCTCTCCTGGAATCCATAGTCTTTTATTCACCCTTACAGCCACATACAGAGTGACTCTTATCATATCTGTGACTGCACCACAACACAATCTTTACTTGTCATTAAAGTTTCTGTTTACCATCTGAAATTGAGACTGTGTGGGTCAAACTGGTTTTTCCGCCCACTATGCATCCCCTTTTCCTAAATCACACAGGGACAGAATCATATTCTCCTCAGATATATTCTAAGTAATAAATCTGAACTTGAGGTGAATAACGTTACTTCATTTAGACTGTCAACGGGCATGATTTTATTATTACACATTATCATTGAGTCTTGATTTTCTATTTGTAGTTGTTTACTTTCATCAGATTGAAACAGAATAACTTGAAAAGATCTTTTTCAGTCATTTTGAGAAGAATTGAATATTTACTTTTCAACTCCAATTTTGATCTTTCCGTCTGTGAAGTCCAAGGAGTGGAACCAGCCTTGCATCAACAGCGCCCACTGGAGACCAAAGGCCGCAATGAGGAAGTTGAAACCTACTGCACCGAAACTGTACCTTTTTAGAAACGTCATCAGGAAGCCAAACCCAACAAATATCATCACATGGACATCCTGAAAACCTAAGAAGGCAGAGATGAGGGAGATAAGAAGAATGAACACCAAAGAACTGAGACACAAACCTGTCTGTGTTGAGATGATGAGAAGTTCTCCAATTGGGTGTCTTTATTCTCAGTGAGGTTGCTCAAAAAGAAAAAAAAAACTCTCTGGACTAGTCTTATTTACTTTTTGGTGTATGCACATTAGTGTATACAGACAAATTAATATTTGTCTGACTTTGATATCCATTCATTCATCTTCCGAACCGCTTTATCCGCCGTAGAGGGTCACAGGGAGCTGGAGCCTATTCCAGCTGACTCAGGGCCTGAGGCGGGGGAAACTCCGGGCGCAACACCAGTGCGCCACGGGGCCTGACCTTGATATTGTTGTTCTTATTACATTTATGTGTGTTTACATCAGTACGTCACCATGGTGATATAAGAATCATGTTCCAATGTTTAATACTTTTTTATTAATTTTCCAATTCCAATACTAATAATTAAAAGTTCACTGCCCTTTGAAACAATGTACTGGGGATTATTTTATAGCCACATGATATCAGAGGCATAAAATGGTCTTATAATCGAACTGATGTCCTTTGCCACAATTATTTCAGAGAGAACAAAAATATTTACCACGACATGTCCGGTGATGGGAACCTGTCTATCACACAGCTTGTGGGACAGACGTCTGACATGAATGAATATCACTTATACTAATTAAAAACAGTATGGAGGTCCAAGTCCAGTGACAACGTGGCAACTAGAAAATGGTGAACATGCTTAAACAAAGGCCCAGCAGGGTAAGGACACGTGTTATAAATGTACATTAACATGGCTGGCTTTAGGGTTGTTGGAGCTTAAATATATATTTATCTTGTACAATATAGAAATCATCCATTTTAAGTCACTGTCGCTCCCGCTGGGAGACACAGGGGTGTGGTTTTATGTTATTTACCCGAACACTTGAATGGTTTGGATTCACACAAGGAAGAAGAAAAGGGTTCAAAAGTTTTCTGTTGACGTTGACAACATCTTTCCTCATTTTCACCGATTGTTGTTCCTCACTCCTTTATCTAGATCTAGTCTCAAGTCATGGTTCCCTCTTTGAAACTACAGTATACCCGATTTTCCATCTGGTTTCATCGAACTCAAATCATTTATTTTTGAAACATTCAGAGTAAAAAAAAAAAGAAGAAAGAATTCCCAAAATTTCCAGATCTTCTCCAGAATTTAAGGTGTTCTTCCCTACTACTTGCCCAACCATTTTATCAAAGGTCATGAAAATATGTTTTGTGTAATCCTGACAAACAATCAAATACACAAATAAGAAACAGACAGAACTAATCACACCTTTTGGTTGAAAACACCTCTAACCCATTGAGGCAGGGACTCCACCATGCCTCTGAAGGTGTGTTGTGCTATCTGGAACCTAGCCATTAGCAGCACGTCCCATTGATATTTGGCTCATTTAAGATCTGATAAATTTAGAGACCAAGTCAAGACTTCAAACATGTGTTCCTCAAACTTTCCCGTGAGTCATTTTTGCTGTGTGACATTATCATGTGGGAATTTCCATGGAAGGGTTTCTATGATCACCAATGGTACCAATACAACAGTAGGTTGCATGTGTGAAAGTAGCATCCACATGGATGGCAGGACAGTGCAAACTTGTGTCACGTGTTCCATAGGTAAGCGATGCACAGGTAACGGGCCATCAACAGGATGTAGAAGAAAACATGATTCATCAGAACAGACTCCCTTCTTCCATTGCCCCATAGTCCAGTCCTGTAATGTGACACCTTTCAGAACCAACATTGATTTCTTCAGCAGTCTGAGTTACAGTGGCCTGTCTGTTGGACCAGCTTTCCTTCATCACCTGCATCAATGACTGTCAGGTTCAAGCTAACAATGACTATCGGCTACCCATGACCTGGTTGCTGGTTCAACTCTTTTCCTTCATTTGATCAGTTGAGACGGAGATTTTACCTGTTTCTAATACATCAAATTTGAGGACAAAATGTTGACTTGCTGCCTAATATAAAATATGGTGCAATGTTAAAGAAATAGTATTATTCAATTCACTCATAGTTTGGTCATTATATCATAGCTGATCAATGAGTCTTTGCTCAATGAAATTTTTCAACATGAAAGAAAACACATTATTTACAGTGATATAAAAGGAAATTTCAACATATCATTGAATGATAATTGCATCCAATGGTGTCAAGAGTTTGCCAATAAATTCAGGAATCAGGGTTGATGTAACATCTGTAGTACGACAATATAGCGCATACAGACAGTTTGTTTGTTTTCACAACATGAGGGAGGTGGAAGATAACTCAAGGACACATTTACCTTTACTTTCCAGTTAGGTGGTGGGGAACAAAAAATAATTCTGAAAACATTGTTCATTGAAAATCAAAGCTTGTTTTTGACATAGATGTCACAAGAAAATAACTTTAATCCATTGGTATGAAAATATAATATGAAGAGTGAACCATTTCTGGATCACATTTAACCATGTGGATTCCTAAATAGATAGGCTTATGTTATCACACAAGAGAACACAGTGACTGACACCTCTCAATATAATGTTTCCCACTCTGTCTTCAAACATTATAGTGTGTATAATAACAGTTTGTAACAAATTAATTCTATAGGCAGACCTTATTCCCCCACAGGTTAGGAAAAACAAGAGTTATGCAAAGGGGAGAGGAAGTCTTGTGACTTTTGGATAAGGTCTTAAATATTTCTATGTGCACAAGGACTAATTTGTTGACACTTTGCTTGAGTTGAACTGGAAAGAAAAGCCTAAGGGATTTCAACCCCATGGGATCTGTGAACAGCTGGGTGTCAGCATTGCAGGACTAATCTCATCCACGCTGTCTCTTATCAACACGGTGACTCATGTAGAATATTTAACTGCTATCGAAACATCCAAGTTATAGTGGAATACTGTGATAAACCATAAGGGTGCATGTGCATTGATGTTATATAGAGTATATTTACAGAACAGAGTGTCAAGATTCAATGATTATTATATTAATGTTAAGAGAAAATAAATAAATAAATTTTAAAAAAGACACTTACTTGGATATCTGAAGTAGAAGTCATTTTCAATGTCACTTGATATGTTTTTAGATTTTCTGTATTCAATCCAGTGTGTATCTGATTCTTCATTGTACCGGATAAAAACGCCAAACAGGATGATCATAGCAATTTGCCACACAAAGCAAACTGCTGGAAGACTGAGACGAACATTAGTATTCTTGGTTCGGTCACATAATTCCCTGAAGCTCTGAACACAGCCCATCGTTAGCCGTAAATTTTAATTGTCGTGTAGTTTTTAAGAGGTATGAGAGCAACAAAAATTCTGTCAGAGTTACACCTGAAGGATCCTGAGCATCTTAAGTACAAGGGAGGATGAGAAAAGGCAAATGTTTACTTAAACATGGAGATCCTCCCACAGTCCCTCCCTCCACATTTACACTTGATTTCATTTTCACATGGTATTATGTCTTAAATAAACCAAATTCCTCATTATTTGGCTCCAAATACGCTATCATAATTTGATTTGATATTTATTTAAGCTTTGTTGTGAGGGAATGAAATCCTGCTTCCTACTTTATGGAGGAAAAACATATTGACAGAGATAAATCAGTTGTTTCTGGTTAACATACACTTAGCCAAGTCTTTTTTTGAGCAGGTGTTCAAGGAAAGACCCCAGCACTCATGTGTCAAAGTCATGTTAAACATGTGCTTGTGAGGCTTGTGTCTTTCCTCTGTGCAGGACAGATTATGTGAACCATGAACTGTAAATAATGTGTATCCATGCTGGGTCTTGTTAGAGAGATGCAGGACATGACAAAGCTGTATTTTTTTTCTTACAGACAAAAGTCCACCGTTTTACTGCGTATTTAGGCTTAAATAGTCAGAATATATGTGCAAACTAGTGAATTTTGTAATTGAAACAACTACGTTTGAATAATTTAGGGTGTGCAGTTCTTGGAAATGTGAATATATAATTTAGGACTTTACATGATGACAGGAGGACAAATGTTTTTGTCACACTTGTAATTGTAATTCCAGCACGTTTCAGAAGCATGTCGTATTCTATTATAGGTTTCGGTATGGGTATTGATTTTATAACATGATAACAGTTAACCAATATAACAGAAGAACAGAAATTCCCATTGGATTAAGGAGGCTAAACTTTAGAAAGAAAGGAGATACTGGGGTAGACCCACAACCAGAGGAATGGTAGGATATGTCTCATGAGGGGGTGGGGGTGACATCTGGAACAACCTGCTTGGCTTGCTGCCAGCATGATGTAACCACAAATATGCATAACAAGAATGGATGATCAATATCACTCACTGTGTTGATGGATTCAGGAGTTCACTTTGTCTTATAGACCTACATGGGGTAAACAGACTTTACCTCAACAAAGTTAATTTTACCTAAAGAAAGTGGTGAATCCCTGGGATGTGCTTCAACCAAAATTTGTGCATCCCAACATTACATTTATGTATCCCAAAAGTAATAACAGAATATACGGTAGAAGCGTACGCAAGGATTGAGTTTTGCCAATATTACAATATATAAACAAACTGTTAATTTTAATGATTTTCACTGTTTCAATAAAAAGGAAAAAACTGGAAAATTACATATTATTTTTATCAAAATGTTACAGCCTGGTGATATTCGGGTGACAGTGGCTCAGCGGTAGAGCCATCGTCTTGAAGACAGGATCGGCCAGCCATTGGGGCTTTGAATCCTGCTCACGCCAGAACATCCATTGGAGCGTGAGCTGAAGGTGGGAGGTGTCGACTCACCGCCAAGGCCCCCTTGAGCAAGGTGTCGTCCCCCCCACAAGATGCTCATTGGGTCGCGACCCTCGTGCGCGACCCATCACTCCACCTCCCTTGTATGTCTGTATGTCTTGTATGTCTCCCTGTATGTCCTCTCTGCTTACTAATTGCATGCCTACAGGCCCCTAGTGTGTGCTGTGTTCAGGGGCCTGTAACCTGTAACCCATGTGAGTAATTAACACATATATGTACATGTAGGAGTGTGAGTGTAAAAAGAATTTCCCCAAGAGGGATAAATAAAGTGTAGATTATTGTTATTATTACTTCTTAAAAAGAAGTGTTTGATAAATAAAGAAAGATGTAATACAGTTTTTTCCCCTTTTGCTTTTCACTTAATAGTTTTCTTTGCCTTTAATTCATATATTCTCCTGTGGACACTGCACTAAGCTGAAAGAACCTTCTCCACACACATTTTTTGTAAGCTGCATTTTGTCTTTGGTGCTGACATTTAGCCATGCCTCACCCATGGAAGCGATCATGTCCATTTTTTTCATTGGTGAAAAAAATGGTTTTTGTCTGGTTTTCGCTTAGCTTCTTCTGCATCTTCTTCCGTACTGTCCACAGTAATATCTGTCTCTTTCTTTTCATTAACTTTTGTTTTTTTATTCAGGAAAGCACTCACTGTCACTTGGGTTTTCACCAACTTTTACACTTTTTTCGGAGGCATGGTGATAATGTGAAACTAACTCTCACACTGCAGCGTGTAAAATGTGCAGACATCGGTTTTATTCATTCATTGTCACAACCTCTTCATCCGTCTATCCCAGCTGACTAAGGGCATGAGGCGGGGGAAACTTTGGGCGCGACGCCAGTGCCCCACGGAGCCACACAGAGACGCAGACAAACACGCACGCACACAAAACATAGATAGCACAACAGTTCCTTGTCTATCACATAATGTTCTAAACACAAAAGCACATACAGCACATAGATAATAACTGATACACGTTAGGCTGAGTCAGGCTGACCCCATGAAGACTGTCTGACCCAAACACTATACAGGTCACAGTCAGGGAACTTTCGGGACTCTTCCTCAGAGGTTCTGCTGCGTCTGTTGAAGAATTCAGCGCTGTATCCTCACCGACTTTGTAAACCGCTGAACTTCTTCAATAAACCTTGTTCATATTGATGATACACCTCTCAACCAAGATCAAAGAACCATAGAGGGTTTTTGGTGTGAGTGAAACAGTTTACATTAACTTTAAAATCCTAAAGTCCATCAACTTTGGAAGAGGATAGAATGCATGTGAACACATGGATGTGATTTGGGAAAAGTGATCTATATTTTTTATTTATAGTCATTGTGAACAAAACAGAAAAAGCTTACCTGAATGTTCAGACCTCAGTAAGGGAGGAGAACTGACTTTATTACATCTAATATAAATTTAATTGAAAATTCCACAATTAACATGCTCTCTAAACACGGCAGTGCTACGTGCCTATACAAGAGAGGAACTGCTTGCCCTTCGGTGTAAAGGTGACACACCGCCAGCGAACCTCCCGGAGGATGTCTCCACCAGTGGCCTGGCGGCTGGCAGACGGAGGAAGAGGGGCAGAAAAGGTGGTGAGACAACGGATCTGCAGAAGGGGAAACAAGCTGCCTGCCATCATTTTAAGTAATGTACGTTCTCTACGTAGCAGAATGGACAAGCTCCGCTTACTTACGATACAGTCATGAGTACCGGGAGGCCAATCTACGGGTTTTTACTGAAACGTGGCTTAGAGAGGATATACCAAACTCCATGCTAGAGACAGGGGGCTTCACGTCTACAAGGGCCATTCGGGATGCCTCGCCTGGGAAATCCAAAGGAGGAGAACTAAGTGTGTACGCGAGTAAAAACTGGTGCAGTCAGTACACCGTGAGAGAAAAGTACTGTGACTCTTATCTGGAACTGCTTTGTTTCTCAATGAGACCTTTTTAACTTCCAAGAGAATTTGGAAATATTATTGTCTGTGTGGTTTATATTCCTCCTAGTGCTAATGCTGCCAGAGCAGCAACTAGGTTGGCAGACTGTGCTCAAGCACAAATACTACGCACACCTGGAGCGCCAGTCTTTCTGCTCGGAGACTGTAATCACTGTAGACTTGAACTAGTGTTACCAGGCTTCTTCCAATATGTTAAATGTGGCACCAGGAAAAGTAAGGTTCTAGACCAGTGGTTCTTAACCTTGTTGGAGGTACTGAACCCTGCCGGTTTCATATGCTCACTCACCAAACCCTTCTTTAGTAAAAAAAATAAATATTTTTTTTCAAATTTAAGACATAAGTACAGTATTTTCCGCACTATAAGGTGTACTGAATTATAAGGTGCACCTTCAATGAATGGCCTATTTAAAAAGAAAAAAAAATCATACATAAGGTGCACTGGGTTATAAAGCGCACTGGATTATAAAACGCATCTGAGAACTCATTTTCAATGAATGTTCTATTTTAAAACTTTTTTCATTTATAAGGCACATTGGATTATAAGAAATTGAGAAAATTAAAGGCTTTTAGGTGTGGAAAATACTGTATATGTTTTACTGGTGTATTTAATGAATTGTGCATTAATGTCACCTTTTTCAAAGAACAAAACCAAGACAGTGCATGAACTCACATGAGTTCATGCACTCGGGTCACTCACATGAACTCGGGTGTTTTGCCGACAAAACACCCGACACATCGTGTCGGATGATTTGACACATCGTGTCAAGAGAAAACATTGTGTCGGGTGTTTTGTTTTGACCTCCATCTCCGCCAAACCCATGAGACCGACTCGCCGAACCCCTAGGGTTCGGTGGAACCCAGGTTAAGAACCACTGTTCTACATAAATGTTATGGTAACATCAAAGATGACTATAGAGCAAAAGCTCTTCCTCCTCTTGCAAACTCAGATCATGTTACTGTTCAGCTCATGCCCACGTATAAGACTGCTCTTAAATCCAGTAAGCCTGTTCAGAAAACTGTCCTGCAGTGCACGGAGGACAGTGTCGAGACTCTGAAAGGTTGCTTCTTAAGCACAGATTGGAGCATCTTCCATCACCAGGAACTGGATGAGGCAACTGAGACTGTGACGGTCTACATTAAGTTTTGTGTGGACACTGGTTCCCAAAAAGACTGTCCTTCACTTTTCTAACAACAAGCCATATATCACCAAGGAGGTCAAAGACTGTTTAAACAGCAAAAAGTGGTTTTTAAAAATGGGGACAGGGTTGGTGTGGCTGCGGCCCAAAAGGATGTAAATCGGCTGTTGAGGCAAGCCAGAAGTAACCATTGTTCTGCTTTAGAGGATAGTGTCAGCTCTATGAACTCCAAAGGCTTGTGGGATTTCATGAAAAAAATAACTAACATGAACCCAAAGCAAAATCCAATTGTCACTCTTGATGAACTTGCTTGTGCTAATGAGTTAAACGATTTCTTTTTGAGATATGACACGGGTTTTGTTTCTCAGGTACCGCTTGAGCCCTTTGATTTTATTCCTAAGTGTAATGCTTCACATTGTATCATTATCGATCCACAACAGGTTAAGTGTATTTTCAGCTGAGCTGGTAACAAAAGATCCATGGGGCCAGATGGTTCGCCCGCCATGCTGCTGAAAATGTGCTCTGAAGAGCTCACGGCGGCCTGGTGCCCTATATTTCATCGGTCGATTGATATGCACATGGTTCCTGATATCTGGAAAAAATCTATTGTAATTCCTGTTCCTTCAGAGAACAGGGATTATAGGCCGATTGCCTTAACTTGTAGTGTTACGAAATGCTTCGAGAGGATAATTGTGAACCATCTCATGATGTAGTTCCTCTTTTGGACCCACTACAATTCGCATATAGAGCTGGGAGAAGCACCGAGGATGCTGTAGTTAGCATCACTCATTTAATTAGTAAGCATTTGGAAGACCCAAAGGCCTACACTCGGGTTCTCTTCACTAATTTCAGCTCCGCCTTTGGTACTGTTTGTCCTCAGCTACTGGTAAAGAAGCTATCAAACATGAACGTCAACCTTTACATAATAGGATGGTTCTACTCGCTGATTACAAACAGATCCTTACAGGTTGAGGTTAACTCTGTACTCTCAAGTCCCAGACTGTGTAGCACTGGTGTACCACAGGGGGGAGTGAGCTCACCTTTCCTGTTTACTGTCTACACTAAAGATTGTAGAAGTAGTCTCCTTAATAACTACATTTTTATATTTTCTGATGACACTGTTATACTGAGCCTTCTGAGGGGTGACGACAGTCTGGTGGGCTACATGCAGATTAACAACTTTAATACTGTATGTGGTAACAGTCACCTGATCTTGAACACCACTAAGACAAAAGAAATTATCTTTAACCCAAGAAATGTTCATGACTTCATGATCCTGTGGTTATCGGTAATACGCAGATTGAGCAGGTTGTTTCTTATAAGTACGTAGGGGTCTACATGGACAACCAGCTAAAATGGCATGTTCAGGTGGACCATCTGTGTTCCAAATTGGCTCAAAGACTGCACTTTCTCCGTAGACTGAGACTTTTTGGTGTAAGTTCAGGAGTTATGGCTACATTCTATGACTCAGTCCTTGGGAGCATTATTAGATATGGCATGGCTGCCAGCTCAAATCTAAAATATCCAAAATGGTGAAAACGGCAATGAAGGTGATTGACAGGAAAGACTCTCCTTCTCTCCAGTCTATCTTTGAGAAGTCAGTGCTCAATTTGGCGCGTAGAGTGTTGTCTGATCCGTCTCACATTCTTTTTCCTGAATATGAGCTTTATGATATGAGCTACCTTCAGGTAGATGTTATAGAACTAGTCGTTGGAAAAACAACCGTTTTAAATTTTGTTATTTCAACCTCTATTGCGCTTTTAAATGACAAGAAAGTGGTTCAAAGCTCCAGTTAGTTGTTCTCATGTACTTTTGGTCCCTCGTATTGTTACTTAGCATTTATTTTATTTATATTTACTCTATTAGACCTGTGGTCCTGTTTTATATTATTGTGTTTACGCACTTTATTTTGTTTTACTAATTTGCTTGGTTCTTGTATTTTTGGCATTGATTGAGGACAGTGATATCCTCTTGGTTGGGCAGTTTGATCTCTTTTATGTATGTACAATGCTGCTATCTTTTTGTTGTATTGTATGTTTTAAAACGTTGATGCTGATTAAGTGCACCTTGCCCAAGACAAATTTCCCCGTGTGGGATAATAAAGTATATCTTATCTTATCTTATCTTAATAAACCTCACCCTCAATCATCAAAAGAGTGAAAGACTTTTCATCCCAAGTTAGAACAATGTGGCGTGCTGTGAGCTCTGCCCACTAGACACGTCTTATCACAGAAGAACTAATCTGTGAGCAGAAACCATGTGAGCACATTGATGGCATTGGAACACAGCACCAGAAATCTTGTTCACTTTTTGACAAGTAGAATGTCATCATTAGATAAGTGAATAATTAGATAATACAGTTATATCATAGCAGATACCTTACATCACACGCTTATTCTGAGTGTGCTAGAATGGGTATTGTACTAGTTTCAGTTCACGAGGTTAATAAATTATAGGGAGGAGTTTATTGTTGTTTAATATTTATTCATTCATCATCTCAAATACGAGCTAAAGCTACAGTATATGTTTAGCAATTTCTTAGACAAATATACACAAAGAAGTATTATCTGAACACACACTGTTAACAAACCCAGAAAGTTACTTGTGATAAGAGGGAAATACTATGAAAATAAAGCCCAGCTCAAACTGTAAAGTAAAAATGTATTTATAATAATTAATTGTAAAATTTCAATTAATATGTATTAATCAATGTTAAATCTATGTAAATACTATTTCCTGCTTCAAATGCTTTCAAAAGCACATTTCTAAGGATTTCAGCGTGCAAATATATTATGAGAGCGGTTCCTCTCAGGACGCACTCGAAACAAACCAAGGACTCACGTGCTGACGTGAACATATAGAAAGTGATGAAGTAAATAACAGAGCGTCTCACATTACTACACATACAGCAGCTAGGGTGGAATATCGTTCTTTGCTCAGGATGACTAGTCTTTTGCAAGAGAAACTTGGACAGGATTCCTTGAAATTAACCCTATTCATACAAATACTGACAGCAGTCAAAAATCAATTATATTGTTAAAATTTACAATCATTTTCCTCATTTTTAATTTAACAATTAACAATATGAATTTTTTTAATAGAGTAAGAGCACATAACCTGTTCCATCTCAGACCACAACTGACTTTCAAAACTTACTGTAGTTGTGATACGAAGATTCTACACTCATTATTTAATGTGAGCTCAGTCTGTTGTTTCTGAGCATTCATTATTTTGTGGAGTTCAAACATAATGACTCAAATGTGACAAACAACAGCTGTGGTTGGTAAATATTTACAGATTTGTCAGTCAAGTATATTTGTTTTACTCTCATAAATCAAATGAAGAAATGTGTAAAACCATTTTTGCTAAAACATACCTGCCATTGATGTAGTTATATGAAGGAGACTCCCTTCCGTGTAAACCTCCTTCAGATGTTAATTCAGTGATGTGTTTTAATATACTGGTATTGTATTGAAGACACAGTGGTGAATTTTGTATGTCCAGATATATGACCATATAAAATGTTTTAATTACATCCTTATCTTGGAATAAATCAGCTCAGCATGTCAGTAGCTAAACACACAGATCAATGCACTGAGCTGATTGTAATCTCAGTGATTTTAGGGTTTCCCTAAGCGACGCAGCCTTGGTGATGTCATTCCTGTGGATGAGGTAAACCACAGGGATGAGTTGATCTCTAAAGACAACTAAAGTTAAAATTTGCAATAAAGTCTTATTTTATTGGGATCTTCCAACCACAAGCCCACTTATTCTCACAATTTGAGACTTGACGCTACATGAGGTGTGTAATCCATCCGAGAATCCGTGTCTACAAATAGGAAAGAGGGGTTGTGACTAAACTTACACCTTCTAACAGAAACTAAAAATTAATTTCCACAATTTGCACAAGCTGAGTGGAGTGATATTCTGTCTGAACAGCCCACATTTATACTCCAGTCACTTTTACTGCTGACAGCAAGAAATTCACCTTGATTACCAAATCCAGGGGTACAGTTCATTAAAACTGTTTATTATTCTGAATATTTATTCTTTATTTACACTTGAACTTCTCCTGTCATTACACGTGGAAATGTCTTCTATGACCAAGACCCACCGTACTTAAATAATAACTAGCTTCAAGTAATGCCTGTGGACAAAGTCACACTGTAACCACCCACATAGGAGTTTTCTAGAACTGAAGATGATACTGATAGGCTGTGTGGGAGTGAAAGCCTGTACCCAACTGGCAGTTACTGAATTCTGACAGAGTGAAAAACACTGAAGAAAATAGAGTGACTCTTGACACTAGATATACCTTCGATCATCTTTTTAACTTTAGCTCCAAGATTCAATCTCACACACTGCTGACAGCATCGTGAGTCATTTTCAGTTCTCTTGTAGTGATGGGAAAAGGCAGAAGAGCAGGAATAACCATAGAGTTTAAGATAAAAAGAGATCTATCCTTCATCCCAATGGAACCTCCTCTCAGAAGGAAATCCATTTGAGTCCATATGACTCAGGGACATTCTAGTGGCAACATTATAATGTAACTAAATACAATGTAAACCCTGGTCAGTCACACTCAAATAAGGAAACCACTTGTTGTTTATCAAATAGAAAAAACTCAAGTTGTTATAGTAAAGGTAACTCGGTTAATCTACCTGGAGTCCATCATATAATAAAAGCAAATGGAAAACTATTGAAGTGGTAAAAGAGTCAAAATATGTGTGAAGGTTCCTGGGGACCTGGAACTAAAACATGTGGGTTTTTTTACTCAATTTCTGTAACCAGTTTTAATACAACACCACCATGAGACCATTCAATACATTTAGTACCTTAATGCAAAATCAATGGAATATTTACCAAAGATGCTGGAAAAAACAATGAGCATGTATTACACCCAGTATGATGATATGATTTCATTCTCTTACATGATTTTGTCACACAAAAAATAACTCCAGTGGAGGACTGTACACGGATTTGAAGATGGTAAATTAGACAAATTTAAGGCCAAACAATTATTTGAAATGTTAAAATTTCAAATTCTAACAAAAAAATAAATAAATAAATGGATTGACCTTTTTCATGTGACAGCAACTGCAATATGAGGTTACAATATTGTGCAAGTGTATTATGAACCCAAATGAACAGTAAGTTGCTGTTCCAACATGTTAAACTCTGTATCAGACAGAAGATACCTCTGGATGATATCTATTACATCCTTTTCTGTGGAAAGCTCATAGTCTTTCTTGTTCTTGAATGGTAAATGTCCAGCCAGCTCGCAAAGGGCAACATTGAAGGCAGATTCCTCCTTGGTGCCAAAGCTTGACACTCTGGGCCATATAGCAATGCGAACACCTTTTCTTGAAAGACGATCCTCTTCTGTCTGAATGCTATCACAGGGCGGACATCCTCGTGTGAAGAACAGGTTGTGAGCAATATTACGCATCACAAGAAAGTCTGTGACTTGACAGATGGATTTGGCAACTTTGTCCACACATTCTGAATCTGCGTAAAACAAAAAGCCTCCAGGAAAATCCAACAATCGATAGAACCCTTTTTCAGGAACCAGCAGTGTGACAGGCCTAGACTCGATTTTGAGCTCATGGTCCAGGTAATACCCATGTAGGTGCAAGTGATTGACAGATGCAAATGCTCCAAGACTGTTGAATCCCACACGGAAGCCTGGATTGGAGCTCAATAGCACAGATTCAATGCCGGTCTTAGTGGCAAATTTTGTTAGGACCTGTGGGAGACAGAGTGAAGGATCTGGAACAAAGAGACAATGTCCAAACTCTAAAGGACTGACATTTACCAGAACAACCATCCTGCAGGCTTGCTGCAACTGTTCCCCTTCTTGTGATCCCTCAGTGTCCTTTATCATCTCAAATATGATTTCATCTGGATTTATTTTATTGAAGTTAAACTGCTTGGCATTGAACTCTTGTTGAATACTCAGTATCTCCTGAGGCTTTCTTCTCTCTGTTCCTCTTTGAATATTCAGCTGGGCCACATAGCCACACTGGCCCGGCAGGTTTCGTGTTTGTAAATCACCTAAATGGTAACGAAAGAGCCCCCTCTCCATCCTTTCATTCCAGCCAACTTGGATGATCCCGTCAAAACCTTCTGCCATTAAGGTCATCCCAAAACTGCTTCTACTGCTCCAATGCACATCTGTGACAAAGTCCCTGTTGCTATACACAAACTGAAGTTGCATGGTTGACCTGTTGAGAAACAGAGACGTAGGATTCATTATGGAAGTTCATTTAGATGTAATCCTAATGGAGCATCAGAGAGAGAATCAAACATGACCCCAGCAAACACTGGAGATAAAATGAGATAAAGATAACTAACATTAATAAGCTATCCATCGTTATACTGATAAGTGTATTAAATGTACTGTTTCGTCAGAAACGTATCAGTAAAAATAATCAGTCAAATGCCAGTTTAACATTTTAAGAATACACATTCTGTCTAAATCATCAATTAAAAGAAAAACACGCCAAGGGCAATAAAAATCTGACGTATATATAGATATATGCCAGGTTATGCTGTATAAATAACTCACTTCTGATATGAATACATCTCTTACACAGATGCCTTTTCAGTCATCGATGATACACCTCTGATAAACAGTTGCTGCAGGAATTGTTTTGAGATAGTTGAAATCTGACAACTCCGTAGCCAAATGTCGCTTATCTTTAAATTTAATCTCTGATCTATAATGTCAAAGGCGGCGTCGTCAATAACACGACAGCAGATTAAATACATCTAAAATGTTTCAACAGCCTCTTACTCAATAGCACAAAATGTTCACTTGAGTCTTTTCCTAGCACCGGCTTTCTAATTTCGCCAGACTACGTTAGCATGTCAACTTCCGTGTACGTTTTCTTCTTCGTGGGTTATTGTTTTCTTTTTTGGTCACACATCCGCTTGATCTTTTCAGAATAAATTGATCTAAAAATGAACTGAGATACAAATCTTTGGAATGACCGTGTGAAAAATGTTAGAAGTACTAACTGATTTATAAACAATATTTTATTTACATTTTTAATAATATATCTATATTTTTATTTGCCTTTTTGAATTGGTAATGCTAAACGAATAGCATCATTCATTCATTCATTCATTCATTCATTCATTCATTCATTCATTTTCTCAATCTGCTTCATCCGCTTGTTCAGGTCGAGGGGAGCTGGAGCCTATCCCAGCTTGTCTCAGGGCGTGAGGCGGGGGAAACTCCAGGCGCGACGCCAGTGTACCGCAGTGAATAACATTACCTTTTTGTAAAAAGTCTCATACTGTACAGTGCTTGCCCTAAAATATTACCGTTTCAACATAAAAAAAGGACATGCCCAAAATGTATGAAGATGTATAAGTGTAAAAGCCATATCATAAACTCCAATTATGATCAAACTGTAATTGTGTGTGCTGAGTAACTCTCAGGTTTTTCCCAACCACATTCTGTAGGCTAAACTAACTAAGAGAGGATGAGCAGCTGGCCAATCCCGCACCATGCTTATTTTAGTCACCACATGCTTCCAGAGATAAAACAGGCAGTAACTGGCAGGGGTGAGTGTCCAGCACAAATTTTGGGCTCACCAAGGATCACAGTCAACTCAATTTACTTTTGTTTTACAATACAATTTAAATTTTGTTTTTAAATATAAATAAGAACAAGAGAGAGGATGGAAGACAGCAATGTCAAAGTAAGTAAAGCTGTTATTTGGAAATATAAGCTACTGATAAAAGCAACTAAAAATGACTGTTATTATTACTAATATTTACTCCTGTTTCTGTGAAAAAGAAAAATATTTTGAGATTTTTAAGTGTACATTAAGAGTACATTTAAAACTATACATGGAAAAACGTTTGATTTCCTGGTCTGTCATATCACTAATTCCTTAAAAAAAGAGTTCTTGTGAATCAATATGTCACCTCTGTCTTAAATTTGATTTTCTCAGACAATTTTGTACCATTTCCCTCCCTATAGAGAGAAAAGAAAGCAGAAGATGAAAGTCACACTCTAAATATAAATATGACACCAGACACCAACACAGAGCTCACAGGAAAGGATTCTGAGACACACTGCAGAGTCACTGTCCAAGGTATGTCATGAATTTATGCTGTTTGGTCCATATGGATGAGTATTAATAATTTCCTTTGAAAAATTATCAAAGGATATATTGATATATTGATGTCAATATGTCAATATCAATATAATATTGAAATATTGATATCAAAGGAAATATCAAAGGAAATATTAATATTCATCCACACAGAGTCCCAAATTGATCGTAAGTGACTCAGTTGTAATGAGGTTGCTTGGGGACAGCAGGTCAGTAGCTCAGTACCCAGTCAGGACTGCCTTGGAATAGGAGACATGTCAGAAATATGAGATCAAGAAGTACATGGCTTTCCCACAGACAGATGGAACACTGACTGACAAGTCATCTGTGAACTGTATAATCTTAACATACATACATACATTTTCATGTGCCGCTGCTGTATCCGCCGTAGTGGGTCACGGGGAGCTGGAGCCTATCCCAGCTGGCATGGGGCGTGAGGCAGGGGACACTCCGACCACAAAGCCAGTGCACCGCGGAGCCACATACAAAGACATACTAACACGCACACACACAATCACTCCTATGGTCAATTTGGGACCGGCCAATCAACCTGAAGCGCATGCTTTTGGAGGTGGGAGGAAGCTGGAGAACCTGGAAAGAACCCACGCGGACACGGGGAGAGCATGCGAACTCCGCACAGAGCGGCACTCGAACCCAATTAGATGAAATTGTGCAGTTATATTAAGTTCTCAACTGGGCAGCAACTTCTTCAGTAGGTAGATTTGTTGCTTCACAGCAAGGACTTTCCAGGTTTGATTCTTTTCTGTGTAGTCTATATGTTCTCCCTGTGTCTGTATGGGTTCTCCAGCTTCCTCCAACCTCCAAAAACTTAAGGTAAATTGTCACCTAAATTGGTTTAAGTATGTGCGTGAGTGGTTGTTCCTGTTTCATGCGGTGATGCACTGGCGACGCACCCGGGGT
This sequence comes from Antennarius maculatus, assembly GCA_013358685.1. Lineage (NCBI taxonomy): Eukaryota > Metazoa > Chordata > Actinopteri > Lophiiformes > Antennariidae > Antennarius > Antennarius maculatus. The sequence continues at coordinate 12,540,090 of CM023611.1, read as the reverse complement.
GTACCCCACCTCTTGCCCATAGCTGGCTGGGATAGGCTTTAGCAATACCCCTGGCCCACAAGTTGGAAAAGTGATTGAAGACGAGTTGATGGATGGATGGATGGATGGATGGACACGTGGACACATGGATAGATGGATGGAAAGATGAATGGATGAATTTCTCAACTGCTTCTCATGGTGTTTTTAATGTGATGTGCACTACTGAAAAGCTAGAATTTATACTATTTAACTTGGATTTATTTATGTTTATTTTTGCCAAACATCCAGAAGATGTTTCATTCATTCATTCATTCATTCATTCATTCATTCATTCATTCATTCATTCATTCATTCATTCATTCATTCATTCATTCATTCATTTATTCATGTCTTACCATTACTTAATACACAGCATACCAAAATGTTTTTTCAGAGAAACCATCGTGTAAGAACAATACAATACAATAAAATATACACAAAAATAAACCAGAATAATTGAACTCACAAGATTAAGGTGTTAAATGTGTTTAAAATATTACAAATATAATTTATGTTTACAACTTATAATCATATATATCTTTGTTTCCCTCCTGCAATCCCTTCTCATTTTCTGCTTTTTTGATGATTTCATTTCCTCACAGCAGGTCAGCCTGTTACTCCTGCAGAGAACAGAGAACACAGCCCAGAAATCCAACCTGACCAAGCCACAGATTTGGAAAATGCTGTTAAGCCAAAACTCCATATAACTTTAAATACATTTACTGTCAAGAATGGTGAAGATCTAAAAGTAGAGATCCCAGTGGTTGGGCATCCCTCACCAAAAATGGAATGGAAAAAAGATGGCCAGGCAGTCAAAGAGACATCAAGGCTGGAGATTTCAAATGCATCATCATTAATAGTTCTTCATATCAGACATGGTGCCAGAGAGCATTCTGGTCAGTATTCAATCTCTGCAAGCAACATTGCTGGAAAGCATACTGAAGAGATCTCTGTGATTGTTCTTGAAAAGCCAGACCCACCCAGAGGGCCTATGAGGATTGATGAGGTCAGTTCTGACTATGCAGTCATTTCTTGGGAGCCACCAGATTACACAGGTGGCTGTCAGTTAGACAACTACATTGTTGAGAAACGGGAAACTACAAGCACAGAATGGCAGACTGTGTCAGCAACAACAGTCAGAACCACTATCAAAGTCAGCAAACTGAAGACTGGGAGTGAATACCAATTCAGAGTGTTTGCAGAAAATAGGTATGGAAAGAGCACTGCAATCACTTCACCTGTTGTAGCCGCACAATACCCTTTTAGTGTGCCCACTGCTCCTGGCATCCCCTATGTGTCTACAGTGACCAAGTACAGCATGGTGGTGGAATGGGAGCCTCCAGCCAATGATGGAGGGAGTACCATCATTGGCTATCACCTCGAACGCAAAGAAAAGAACAGCATTTTATGGACCAAGCTAAACAAATTTGTTATAACTGATGCTCGCTTTAAAACAAGCGGACTGGAGGAGGGTATTGAGTATGAATTTAGAGCCTTTGCAGAGAATACTGCAGGACTTAGCCCTTCAAGCAAGACATCTGAATGCTATGTGGCTAGAGACCCCTGTGATTCACCTGGCAAACCTGAAGCTGTTGCTATTACAAGAGAGAACATCACACTTCAGTGGGCAAAACCCAGATATGATGGTGGCAGCACCATTACAGGCTACCTTGTGGAAAAGAGGGACCTCCCAGATGGCAGATGGATGAAGGCAAACTTTACTAATGTTATTGAGAATAACTTCACAATCACAGAACTGACAGGAGGTCAAAGTTATGAGTTTAGAGTAACTGCTAAAAATGGTGCAGGTGTTTGGAGCACACCTTCAGAAAGTGTAACCGTGATTGCTCAGGATGTTATTGAAGGACCCACAGCAATCATTGATCCTAAGTTCAAGACTACTACTGTTGTTCAGGCTGGTGAGACATTTGTTATTGATGCTGATTACTTTGGGAAGCCCCTCCCTTCAGTAGTGTGGCTGAAAGATGGAAAAGAAATTGATAAAGTTACACCAAGAATGGAGATAAAAAACACCCTCATCCATACAACTTTGACTGTCAGGGACTGTACACGAGAGGATGGGGGGCGCTTTGTGTTGAGTCTCGGTAACAGTGGTGGAACAACATCGATCGCAGTTAATGTGAAAGTTCTGGATAGACCTGGTCCTCCAGATGGACCTTTGAAGGTAAAAGTCATCAGTGTAGAGAAATGTAATCTTCACTGGAACCCTCCTTTAAAGGATGGCGGTGCCGGTGTTTCCCACTACATCATTGAGAAAAGGGAGACCAGCCGTGTTACATGGACAGGGGTTGAGTCTCATGTTGAAGCTTTGAGTTACAAAGTGACAAAACTGGTACGTAGTAAAGAATATATTTTCAGAATTGCTGCTGTGAACAAGTTTGGTATTGGTGACTTCCTGGAATCAGAACCCTTCATTGCACAAAACCCCTTTTCAATACCTGGTGCACCTTCAGCTCCTACAGCCAGCACTGTGACTGGTGACTCTGTTCTGCTAACTTGGGAGAGGCCTGAGAATGATGGTGGCTCAGAGATTGATGGTTACATAGTGGAAAAACGTGACAAAGATGCTATCAGGTGGACTAAATGTAACAAAAGAAGACTAAATGAATTACGTTTCCGATGCACAGGGCTTGCTGAGGGACATTGCTATCAGTTTAGAGTAATGGCAGAAAATGCTGCTGGTGTGGGTACGCCAAGTGAGTCCAGTGATTATATAAAAGTATGTGAAGCAATTTACCCACCCGGCCCACCTACCAACCCCAAAGTAGCAGACTCTTCCAGCAGTACTGTATCTCTTACATGGTCAAAGCCAATTTATGATGGTGGAGCAGCTGTCAGCGCATTTGTTGTTGAGATGAAAGAAGCTGGAGAGGATATGTGGATGACATGCTCACCAAGCACAGGTGTTGAGGTTACAAGTTACACTATTAAGAGCTTGAGAGAAAATGCAGAGTACAATTTTCGGATTCGTGCAATGAATACTGCTGGACTTGGAGAGCATGTGGATGTACCTGGATCTGTGATAGCTTCTGAAAAACTAGAAGCACCTGAGATTGAGTTAGACCTTAGTTTGAGGAAGATAGTAAGTGTTCGTGCCTGTTCCACATTACGTCTCTTCGTCACCCTCAAAGGAAGGCCAGTGCCTGAGATTAAATGGTTAAAAGAGGGTAGCAGCCTCAGTGAGCGTGCACAAATTGAAGTAACAAGCTCATACACAGAGTTACTGATCGAAAATGTCAATAGAAATGACAGTGGAAAATACGTGTTGACTGCTGAGAACCACAGTGGTTCTAAATCTGCATTCATCAATGTCAGAGTGTTGGACTCTCCCAGTGCTCCAACAAACTTAGGAGTCAAGGACGTAAAGAAAGATTCTGTGGTCCTCTCTTGGGAGCCACCTCTCATTGATGGAGGGGCAAAAGTTTCACATTATATTGTAGAGAAGCGAGAGGAGGCCAGGAAGGCATTCACAAGTGTCTCAAGCAACTGTGTCAGAAACTCATACAAGATTGAAAACCTCCAGGAAGGGGCCTTCTATTATTTTCGTGTCTTGGCTGTGAATGACTTTGGTACTGGAGTCCCAGTAGAGACAACTGAGGCTATTAAAGTGTCTGAGGCTCCTCTGCCTCCTGGCAAAATTACACACAGTGATGTTACCTGCAACAGTGTTAAACTGTCTTGGGAGAAGCCTGAACATGATGGAGGAAGCAAAATCACAAGTTACATTATCGAAATGCAGACTAAAGGAGAGGACACATGGACAATTTGTTCACAGAGTAAAATACCAGGAGTGACTATTTGTGGGCTGACTAAAGGAAAACAGTATTTCTTTCGAGTCAGTGCTGTCAATGAAAAGGGAAAAAGTGAACCAAAGTCCCTTTTGGCACCAGTCACAGTAAATGATATGAGTGCTGGGCCTATTATTAATTTGTTGTCCAACACATTCAGTGTCAAAGCAGGAAACGATTTAAAGATTGATGTTCCATTCAAATGTGCACCGCCACCAACAGTAGCCTGGAAGAAAGACGGCAACTTGCTAAAAGAGACAAGCAGGGTAAATGTGTACTCATCTGACACATCATCTCAGTTAATTATCAGAGATGCAAATAGAACAGATGTTGGCACGTATGAAGTCACTCTAGCCAACTCTGTTGGAACCACATCCTCTGAAATTTTTTTCAATGTCTTTGAAAGACCAGGACCACCAACTGACCTCAGTGTGGATGAAGTAAGTGCTGATTTTATGTCCCTGTCATGGCAACCCCCACTTTATACTGGTGGATGTCAAATTAGTAATTATATTGTTGAGAAGAGGGATACAGGCAGCACAATTTGGGAGATGGTATCAGCTACAATAGCGAGAACATCAATCAAAATTTCCCGTCTGACACAGGGCACTGAATATCAGTTACGTGTTGCTGCAGAGAATCGATATGGAAAAAGCCAATTTGTTGAGTCTGAAGCTGTTGTTGCACAGTATCCATTTAAGGTTCCTGGTCCACCAACCAAACTCAGGGTTGTAAATTCCTCCAAGTCTGTCGTAGTGGTTGCATGGACCAAGCCAGATACTGATGGTGGCAGCCCTATCACTGGTTACCATATTGAATGCAAAGACCAAAGCAGCATTTTGTGGACAAAGTTAAACAAAAGCCCAGTGACCGAGAGCCAGTTTAAAGCAACAAGCATTGAAGAAGGTCTTATATATGAGTTCCGAGTCTATGCTGAAAATATAGCTGGTGTTGGGCCACGCAGTAAGACATCTGAGCCTGTAGCAGCGAGAGATCAGTGTGACCCCCCACTTAACCTCACAGTTACTAATATAACAAGCAGCTCAGTTTCTCTCTCATGGGACAAACCTGAATATGATGGTGGAGCTAAAATAACTGGGTACATTGTTGAGCGTAAGGAGATGCCAGACAGTTGCTGGCTGAAATGCAACTTCACCAACTTACTAGACACCTTCTTAGAAGTGACTGGCCTCACTGAAGGTGAAGTGTATGACTTTCGTGTGACTGCAAAAAATGCAGCTGAGCTCTACAGTCCACCGTCTGGCACCACAGGTCCTGTTACAGTACAACATGATGTAAAACCACCAACAATTATCATGGAAGACAAATTTAGACAGGCAGTGGTTGTCAAAGCAGGAGAGCTCTTACAAATAGATGCTGACATCTCTGGTCGCCCTAACCCCACAGTGTTTTGGCTGAAGAATGGTAGAAATATTGGCAACAAGGGACGGGTTGATATAACTGCATCAAATACCCATACCTCTTTACTTATCAGACAGAGTGCAAGGAAAGATTCTGGAGAGTATACTCTGACTGTACAGAATACAGGTGGCACCACATTTAAGTCTATCACCTGTAAGGTCCTGGACAGGCCAGGTTCCCCTGCTGGACCTCTGGAAGTCTCTGGACTCTCAGCAGAGAAATGTACCTTATCATGGGGACCTCCTCATGAGACTGGTGGCACTGAGATTATTTGCTACATTGTTGAGAAGTGTGAAACCAGTCGTGTAGCTTGGACCCTTGTGTATGCAGACATGATGGCAACAACTTGTAAAATAACTAAGCTGCTGAAAGGACATGAGTACCTCTTTAGGGTAAAGGCAGTGAATAAGTATGGGGAAGGTGAAAATTTGGAAAGTGAGCCTATCAAGGCCATGGATCCCTTTACTATCCCATCACCTCCTTTGGATGTTGAGGTCACGAGTACCACCAGCGATACTATGACTATCTCCTGGAAGAGACCGGCCACTGATGGCGGTAGCAGGATCAGTGGTTACATCATTGAGAAGAGGGAGAAGCAAGGTGTTCGATGGACTCGTGTCAACAAGAAACCAGTCTACGACTTACGAGTCAAAGCATCTTGCCTGCATGAAGGACTTGAGTATGAATTCAGAGTTTTTGCTGAGAACGCTGCTGGGCTAAGTGAAGCTAGTATTCCCTGCCCACTCACTCTGGCAGAAGATCCAAAGTTTCTACCTTCTCCTCCCACAAAACCAACAATAATTGATACATCCAGGTCTTCCATCACCCTGTCATGGAGCAAACCACTATTTGATGGTGGAGCAGCAATCACTGGATACAAAGTTCAATTCAGAAAATCAACAGATGAAGAATGGACTGTTGGAGTCAATAACACAGACAGAACAGAGTTTACAGTGACTGGACTCACTTCAGGAACAGAATATATATTTATTGTCAGGTCCATTAACAAGATTGGCATAAGTGAACCCAGCCCTGAAACAGATCCTCAAGTGGCAATGGAGCGAGAAGAGGAACCCAGATTTGATGTTGCAACAGAGATGAGGAAAACCCTGCTTGTTAAAGATGGCAGTTCCTTCACTTTGACTGTGCCTTTCACTGGCAAACCTGTCCCCACTGTGACATGGGACAAAGCAGATGTTGATTTGAGAGTCAGAGGGATGATAGTTACCAGCAGCTCAGCCACCTCTATCACAGTAGAAGGAGCAACACGGGACGACTCTGGCAAATATATCGTCAAACTGCAAAACAGTGCTGGGTCTGCCTCGTTGATGCTGAATGTGAGGGTTTTGGATTCTCCTGGTCCGCCATCTCATGTGGCTGTGAAAGACGTGACCAAAACCTCTGCCACTGTTTTCTGGGACATACCTGAGAATGAGGGAGGAGCTCCTGTCAAGAACTACTCTGTAGATATAAGGGACATCAGCAGACATGGGTGGACAAGACTCACGGATAAATGCCGTAGACTGTCCTACAAGGTGTTTGACCTGGAGGAAGGAGGAATCTACTTCTTTCGAGTGACTGCTGAAAATGAGTACGGGGTTGGTGTTTCAGCTGAGACCAAGGAAGGAACGAAAATGGCAGGTAATGTCCAAGAATCAACAGTTATACATGAAATATATGATAAAATATCCAAATAATTGTGATGGGACTGTTTCCAAAGAATGCAAAATATAAGATTTATTAAGCACCTGATGCTTTTTAATGCTTTGCTCAATATATTTATAATAATAAACGGAATTATCTCTTGTTAATTTCAGATACAACAGACTGGGAGACAAATCCACGAGCTTAGATTATCTCACAGCTGAATTCATCATCTCCCGATCTTCTTGTCAAGATTCTTGTCTACCACTGATTCTAATCCAAAAGACTTTTGAAAATTTTCTGTGTGTTATTATACAATCAGGTGTGGTTTTGTAGTTGTTTTTTTAAAACTTGTTTTTATACTTATAAGCCCAACTACTTAGACTTAAATTATAGGAGAAATACTGACGTCATGACCTTGTTTGGTTATAATTGTGATTTCTTTTGTTATGTCAGTTGTCACTGATCACTGATAAATTTGATTGGAACCGTTTTACCTTGATTTTGGGACGTTATTTCCACTGGTTGTGATTCTGATTGCTATTGTGCAGAATGCCATTAGAGGTAGTTGCTACACATTGCAAAATTTTATTAGCCACATTGGGACAAGCTCTCACAAAATAAGAGCAAGGCCTTTTAACTGTATGGTTGTATTACATTGCAGGCACCATGTTGTCTAGAGCAGATAGTCCTTGTCAACTAATATTTGTGAGATTGATGGGGTGACATTAATCAGACTGGGAGTAAACTGTTCACATAACTGAGTCAAAGAGATGTCAAACTGTAGATAATGTTCAGAAAATATCACCCTCATTAGGTTTAACTGAATACAAATAACTAAGATAAAAAATTGGCATCCAAGTAATGTGCTATTTGGGGTTAAAAAAAGACAAATACAGTACAGTAGCTAAAATTAAAAGGAGTAAAGTTTTAATATTTGGTTGGTAACAATGACAATACCATACTGAGGCATAGGCAAAAACACATTTTACAGCAAATACACACATTCATACAGGTTTCTCTGAGAAATTCTCATACTGCAAAATAAAACTTTGATAATGATGAGGGAGGAAAAGGGCACATAAGGTTTGATTGTATTATACTGCTGAGGGACTGAGAAGTATGAAGACATCTTTCCTCCACATTCTTGATATCGTTATCTCTTAAAAAACATGACAATTATGGGAATTGGAAGACAATCGGAATTAATGTGTGTATTAACAATGAAATAGCAATTTCATATTCTCATTGTCCAGATAAATTCATTTGACTATTTACCCAAATTAAAACATTGTTCATTCCACCTCTTACAAAATCAACTTAATAATTTGAGCAGTGCAGAAATCATTCCAAAAAAATTTGGGAATACAACCATCCGAGTATCATGATGTATGCAGAATGCTGGATTTGCTAGGGTATCTCCCACATAAACCGTTTCAGGCATGTGCAATAACATCTGCAGTACAGACACAAGTTAGGGCTTCAGCAGAGGAGGCAATCTGAGGGTCAAAGGCAGCATTGATAGTGTAAGGCTTTACCTGTCAATTCTCACCAATAACTGTCAACTTCTTTCATACTTGACAAAACAAGACCAAAAAGAATTTCTAATTAACAATTAGTAATGTTCAATACATAATTTGAGGGAAAGCATCAATTTTATTGTGGATGTTTTAATCCCTATTTCAGTCAAATTGGAAAGTGACAATGCACATACAGTATCACAAAAGTACAGACAGCTGGTGCATTCAATGACATGTACCATGTGTTTTCAGAGATAGGTGTCAACTATGAACCCTTATGCAGAGATGGAGCCAGTTCCCACTAACGTTAGGGTACCGGATAGTGGAATTGCATGAAATGTGTAAATAACAAGACAAATGCTTTGCTCATTCTGAGGCACATTTTGAACTCAAATGTAAGCATCTCCAACCACTAAAGGGGCCATGGTAGTGTTTAAACTGAAACCACAACAATGCAAACAAAAAAGGGGAACAGTATTTATAAAACAAACCTACTGTATAGCTTTTAGAAATACTAGACACTTACGTACGAAAATACATTTTACTTTTTGTAAAATGCATGTAACACACATTTTGGCCATTCCACTAAGTCACCACTAGCCCTTCATGCTTGCAAGGCACTTGTCTGTTTTGTGGGTAGAACTGTGTGAATCAAGAATTTGCTTCATTTAATTGTAAAATCCATTGTTTTGAGTGCAACTTATTTTAAATAGACCTTTTAAACTAAAGAAAGCCCACTGATTAAAACATTGTTGATATTCAACTCAAAGGATGACGGTCACTCAGTGTGCCAACTATGAACACTCAATGTTTCTAGAGCTCCTTGTCAAGATTGTTGTATTGAGCAGAAATTACATTATGACTAATTAATTAATAAATTATTTAATGCCCCCTTCCTGTAGGCTGCATACACAGTAGACTACTTGTGCCAAATAAAATGCTAAAATGCTGGCACCAAAAAGGGGAAACGCATCAGACAAAATTGAAAAAAAGCTTGTTGGAAAAATGGCTCAGTCCGATCAGGGAAGGTGAAGATGACAATACTTGTGAAATAAGAAGTCAGCGAGTCATTTAAAGGGACTGAGGGGAGCATCTATTCAAGAGGAATCATTGGCATCTGTAAACTGTATGAAAAACAGGATCTGCACAAAATATTAAAGTACTGTCCTGGTTTCTTTGGCAGTACTACCCTGCCGAATTTAGAAGGACATCAAAATGAGGTGGATGAGTTTTAGCCCCCCTGAGGTCCTTGGTAGTTCATTGTGTGTGCTGGTGGATCTTTTCCTCCAGCCTCACCTTCTGTTTTTAAGGCCATTGGTGGTAGATGCATGTCCGTTTTATTAGATCAACATTTTTTGATGGCTTATACATTATTGGCGGCATCAAGCAGGGGGTGGCCGCAGATTTTTCAGTGAGGACTGGACCACAGGTAATGACAGAAAGGCTCTGCCTAAACTCTCTCCAGCACGGTAGCATGTGTATCCCAGCATTCCGAACACGACACCTTTGATGACTGTGCGGAACACCCAACCGAATCGTGAGGGAGGAGCAACACTGAGGAAAAGACAGACACTCTGAGCTGCGGATGACAATGTTAAAGTACTATTATTATTTGTCAAAACTAGACAAAGATACCTCATGATTTCCTTAATGTTAAGCTGCTTCTCCCAGTTTCTTTCTATTCCAGGAACGTGACCCATACCTACAACTCCCACCACCACAGCAGGAATTTCTACAGAAAAACGTAAAATACTTTGTTACAACAACATGCATACTTGTGAAAAAGGAGCGAAACATGTGAAACTGTGAATTATATAAAAGAATTATACATACTCTGGGCATTATGAGGGGCCTCCACACAGCATGTAGCCTGGCGGAGTGTGTGTGTGAGGTAGATGTCTCTTTCAGCCACGATGGTCTGGTGAAGAGCAGGAAACTCTCCGATCATCTCAGACATTGTCTGCTCCAGCAAGTCCTTCTGTTTGCATTTCTCTACATCCTCTTTACTAAAATATGAAACACAACCCAATAGTCATGTTGGAAGGGAAAGACATGTCTATTTTATGGTTACACTGCGGTTTTGACAGTTGTATGTTTTTTCTACTTAGCCAAGAGAGCAATCAGTAAAAATGCACAGAACCACCTGCAGACCAAATTATTTTTTTCATAATAATGCTACCATTGTATTAATATTGTTGACCCATTTTACAGTGTCTTCAATCACAGTATTTTCCGCACTATAAGGCGCACCTGAAAGCCTTTAATTTTCTCAAAAACCTTATAATCCAGTGGGCCTTATTTGTGAAAAAAATTTTGGAAATAGGCCATTCATTGAAGGTGCACCTTGTAATCACATGCACCTTATAATCCAGAACGCCTTTCATATGAAAAAGTTTTAAAATAGGCCATTCATTGAAGGTACGCCTTATAGTCCAGTGCGCCTTATAGTGCGGAAAATACTGTAAATCCGTATAAGAGGTGCATACAACATTCATGTATTCATATTCATATTTGCATTGCGATTTAAGACGAAAGTAGTACTGAAATTAAACACAAAATATTTAGAGAACCAAGCCACTGAAACTTACAGATTTAACGTATGTGATCTTGAAAATAAATTTTTGGGGATGGGGAAATGGCCGGAAAACAACCTTTCAAAACATCCTTCAAAATTTTGCAGTAACTCATTTACTCAGTTAGATATTAAGCGGCTCAAACCCAGAACCTTGCTGTGAGGCGACAGTGCTACCCACTGTGCCACTCAGACTAAAACAGTCAATGTTTGCTACTCATGCCCTCATTTCCCCAAGTTCAACAGTTCTTCAAGAACTCAACTCTTTTTTAAATCTAACTTTTGTTATACACAGACTGGAAATCCCTAAAGAAAGAACCTTTCATTTCTAGTCCAAGTTGTGGGTACTGTAATACCTCTTGTAAAAACATTTCTAGCTGAATAACATTTTTTGAATTGTTTACCCAAACATTTGGAAATATCATTATTTTTGAGATGTTCACAAATGGGAATGGGTCATCACCAAAACATACTAAATTTAGAATAAAAAAAAAAGCCTTTTTTAATTTAAAAAAAAAGAAAAATGATCTCACATTCTATATGTTATGACATTATGTGAATAATGTGAGCTTGTACCTGATTGGATCTGACAGAAAGCAAAGACCCCATGCCAGACGTGCCTTCTGCCACAAACTCAGAGCAGCAATGGCCCTCTTGAATGTCACAGGGATCGGCCTGTCCCCAAGGTGAAATTTACAGAAAGGTACTCGTCCAGCCTATGTAAAGTGAGAAAAACTTAAAGAATAATAAACGAGAAAAAAAGCTTTTGAAAGTAAGATCATCTTCACGTCTTTAGTATGTGTTTTACCTCTTTGAAGGCCTCTCTGAACTCTCCTCCAGGAGCCATGCCCAGCTGCTCTGTGATGTGAGCTGAAACTTTGAGCAGGAGGATCTGCATCAGGCCGGACATCAGCCCATTCTAAAGATGGCACACACAAAAAAAAACATACAGGGGCCAAAAATTGGTTTTGATAGTAGTAGTATAATGAATTATTATATTTATACAATATATACTTCCGTCTAGAACACACACACACACACACACACACACACAGACACACACACATTAAGAGTAAAAACTTTACTTCTCCATGGGGACAATCATGTGTATTTCTTCTTCTTTTTTCACCTGGTGGTAATACAGTACTACTACCAGAGGGTGGTGGTAATACATCTACAGGCTGTTTGCAACCAAAAAAAGAAGAACACACTACACCCATAAGGCAGCCAGAAGAAGCAGAATGCTAGCCCTTTCTAAGTCGAATATCTCTTCAGCTGACCCAATTGCACAATAATTTGAAATAATGATTAAAAAATGACTTTATATTCAACTTAGAAATTTTGGCGAGCCAGTTTAATTTGCAGGTTGATCTAAAATTTTTATTTGTTGACATTCGTAAAAATGTTCGTGGCTAGTAGACCTCTCTACCTTAATCTAGATAAATTTAAGGATAAAAGTTGAATGATTATCTAAAGAATGTTCACAAAAACACATTTCTGGAAGTGATAAATCATTTAAAGTACTCTTCATGTTGCTGTTTTTCTGAATATAAAACTGATGTAACCTGATAACTTATATGACTTAACTGTTTTCATCATTCAAAATATCTATAAAGAATGTTTTGTGAATAGACATTAATTTTCAACACAGCAATAGCTTTTCTGTTGCATTTTTGATAATATACCTTAATGTATACATATCCCAATGGTTTTATTTTTAAAAAACTTTTTAGCTTGTTTTTTGTTTTTTGAGACCTTCCACGTGCTGTCTCACTTTTCTGCAGTTTAATAAAAATATTTAATAAAGTTGTATCTACCTTCATTGACCCTTTTTCTGCTGCAATCACTTAAAAAAACCCTGTAAATTGTTTAAAAGGCTTATCCACTGACCAAGAAGAACTTCACACAGCTATAGTTTGCCAGGTGCATATGACAAGAGTACGCCTCGAACTTCAAACCAAAACAGGAATTCCCACACACTGACTAACTCTCAGAATAACCCTTACAGGAAAATTTGATCTTTTATACTATTTTTCCACGGTTTTTCTCACCATTCTGAAAGCCTGACCTGTTTGATGGCCTGCTGAACCTTATCCAAGTTGATTTCTTTGGCTTCCTTTAAAAGTGTATTCTCATCCATCTTCAACATAGACACCCTGTACTGACACAACTCCACCACCACCACATCTGGCTGCACAGCACGGATTGTCTGTGTGGGGAGACAGAGAGCAATGGGGATGTAAGAAAAAACAGAGACAAATTCAGAAACAAGCATGCTTGCAAGTATGTGAGTAAGAGAGAGTGAGAGATAGAAAGAACAAAAACAAATGAACTATTAGTATTCTAACACAAAAACAGCTGATGTGTCAAAAAAAAGAAGACAATTACACTGCTAAGACAAGTCAATACAGACTCTATAGTTTATTGAACATATTACATTTTAAAAGGGTTGGAGGGGCATTGCCTGCGGTACAATTCCTGCTGTAAATTCTCATTGGCTCACCATGGCCACATCCTTCTTGCTGCTGTCGCTAAAGTGGGCAGTGCCCACTAGATATAGGAGGCTTCCATCAGGGGCAGTAAGACAGGTAACCGTCTCTGGAAGTTCAGGGGATGACTGGCGGCGCTGGGCTCGTAACTGCCAAAGTAGTTCCATTGCTTCGCCATCGGCTATTTAGAATCAACAAACAGTTATTAAAATATCAAATTAAAAAATACATGAGAAAAATATAGTGGATTATCTTAGTATCTCTAATGATATACTAAAGGAGGGTTATATTATTATTTTCCAGCAATTTTGCAATGCTTATATTTTTCTTTAGTTCATTAACTACACTTAAATAAAAGGAAAATACAGTAAAAAAAAATTAAAGGAAATATATGCATGTCATACAAGAGACATGTTTTCTGTGGTTAGATAACAGCTGCATTAAAGTTACTTTAGTGGGGACAGTCTTTAACAACATGAATTTGCAGAAGAAAACTACTTTATAGCTGATTTAATCTAACATTAGTCCAGGATTTAGCACTGATGTATATACGTATATCAATCAAGCATACACAAAGCAGTATTTTCTTTTGTATACATTTTTCAGAAATGTATGGCAAATGCATGGCAAAAGTCTCTTTACGTGATGGCATATGTTTGACAAAGCACACACAGTGAATTAAAGGACAACAGCAACAATGCTTACAGAGGCCTGGAGGGAGAAAAGGCAGCTCCTCCTCTGAACGATCCTCTGCTGCACCAACTGAGCCATCCTATCACACATTACAACAAAAAATATCGATCATGTTTTCATAAACAACGGATAAACAAAATTACTCATGGAGTAATCACTGGCAGTTTGATAAACATATGTACACATGTAAATTGAAACAAGCCAAAGACAACTAAAAAAAACTCAGAATTCGTGTCTTTTAAAACATTTGAGAGGTAAAGTTTGTCTATTTTACACTAGGGTAAGCCAATTATCATTTCAAAAACACACACAAGACAACACGTATGAAACAGACCTCTGAGTTGTTGTCTTGATCCATGGTTGAAGGACTGACAGCTGTGTGACAGGAGGTACAATCAGAACACGCGTTGAATGACGTCCACAGTAACGACACGACAGCGTTAGTGACTTGCTGACGTCGCTTTTGCGTGGAACGACGGTAAAAACACTCAATGGTTAAATCGATCTAACATTGGTGTGGAAAGTGTTGAAACGTATTAGCGTATGAGTATAAAAGAAAAGAAATACTAAGCGTAACACAATTTCGGCCGAAGCTGTCATCCTGTTGTTAGCTTAGCTACACAGTTTAATGTCCGAAGACGGAACTTGCCACGATCGGGTTTGTATACAACCTAACGTTACGGTACTTCCAGGTACGGGACTGCTACATTGGGTTGGCTAGCTAACTATCGCCCGATGAAGATAACAGCTAACTAAAGCTAATTAAGAATTTGTCAAATCATAGACATTGATTTATATTAATTTCAAAAACAACGGCTGCAGTCAGCACGCACAAAACAAGTAGAAATAACGATGATAACTGACTAAAATTAAAAAACTACGTACTGAAGAAAGCAGCCGGTGTTTCACTCCTTGACAGTCTAGCAGGACGTGAATTTGTCCTACTATGGCGAAGCCATGTCCCGCCCCATTCTGACTGATTGGTTTATTTTACAAATGACGTTACTAAAACGTAACCCGTCAAAAAGCATCAGAGCGTTGGTTTCTTGTAAATACATAGCAGCATCGTATTAATATAGCTAGTTTCGTATTCCTTCGACATTAATTCCATTACAACATGACTGAATCCGCTTCTGGAATTGGATGTCACGGCTATGGTAGAAAAAAAAGTAGTCATTGATGACGTGAACGTCACGACTGGCCAAGAGGTAAGGCGTCGGTCTCGTAAACCGAAGATCGTGGGTTCGAACCCCGCCCCGAGATAGGCTCTTTCAGCCATGTGACACGTGAAGACGGAGGAAGCGGCTCGAAAAAATAATGAATGTGCACACGAGAGTTCTTTAACTGAGACAAAAAAAGAAAAAAAAATTGATACAGTATATGTAATGTAAGAATGTCATCGTAATGTTAAGGGAATCAGTTGCAAGAGCTGTACAGATTATTGCCATAGTAGGATTTACAAATTCTCCAGCAGCACGTCACATGGAAATAGACAGCAGCAATGCATTCTGGAACATGTAGTCTTGATGGTTGAAGTACACGCTTTTTCATCTACTGTATAGGAAAATGTTTTAATTTCTTTATAGCATTTCATAGATTACAACCGAACTCGTCTTTATCCCCCCTTTTTATTAAGACTGTGAGAGATTCAGTTACAGGCAGAGGTGTTTTGCAACACAAACACACTGGTGCTACAAGTCTTAAAGTGCTTTTGGATCATTCAGTGGGATTAAGTAGTCTAATATGAGCATTTTGAGCCAACTAATGTCATGACTATGTTATCGATCATTTACTATTTTCATCGATAAATAGCAGATAATATGGTCTTTTATCACATCTTGAAGTGGTTGATGAATATGATCAAATGGTTGTAATATAGAAAGACCTACCCAAACTTTGGGTAGGCCTTTGTATATTAGAGATATATTAGAGGTCCTTAATCCTTAACAGCATTAAGGACCTCTGAAATAGATGTTACAATGGGTTGACGCTCAGCGCTGACAGTGACCTGACTGAAATTTATGGAATCTTTAATGCAGGTGCAAGAAATGTGTATGGCAAAGTTGGCATCAAACCCCCTTGTCCACTTACTTATTCCCTGTAGAAAGTACTAATATACTTTATATACTTGTATTCCTACAACTAACAGACCAGCTATTGTGACTACTTATTCCTTTAAGGGTCAATGTATGCACAATGTGTCACAGGGGAGAACTACAGAAATAAATTTAGATTGTGCTATAGACAGCTTAGCCATTGCGCACTAAAGATTTTAGTTGAGAAAGGTTTAACATGTATTCATCACTGCAGTGACTTGACATTACAATATTCCCGCAAGAAGCCAGCACAACACATAAGTCACACACTTTACCAGTGAGTGCAGCTCCATTAATCCTACGAGAGCAGCCAATAAAGTCTCCAAAAACATTCGTATTACTTAGATGGTGCACATTCCTTGAGAGTTGGTTCTGAATCACTGGACAAACAAACCATGTGCATCCTAAAAACAGTAATGACCCACAAGACAGTAGTGCTGCTGAGTCAACTATAATCATGTGACCTCAGCTGTCATTGTTATAGCAACCTCAGAAGAGTTCAAATATCTGTACTCTTCAACAGTCAGTCAGAACCAAAGAAGCTTCTTGGTTGAGGTGAAACATCTTTAAACAATTAATAGAAGTCTAGTTGCTTCTGATTCATCCTTCAAGGAACATGTCATTACCCATTTCTCTAAATCCCATAGATATCTTGTTCCTAATATCAGAACAATATTGCAGTTACACGACACCTCAAAATGCCACACTTACTTGCAGGCTGTTCTTTTGCTGTTTCTCTATATACTATTCCAAATCACCAATTAAGACGTGCAAATACAGTTGAGAAACGCTCTGAGAGACCTAAACATTTCCTACTCAGTGGTGAAATGGCAATGATAAAGCCATGATAAGTGTTACCCCACAAACACTGAGCCATATACAGTGTTGATACATATATAGCATTCAGTGAAATATGATGCTTTAAGCGCATACATTATTGCCACAAATATATTGTGATCTTTTGCATATTAATTGTGCAGATATCAACCACTGTATTGCATGAGCTACCTTTCTACTGGGCTGTTGGTGTAAAGGGACTAAGCATTTGTGTATGTTTAAACCATAAAACAGTCCTTTTCACAGATACTCATTATTATGATGTACGTTGTTTTGTTTTTTTAGAAAGTATGTCCATCTCTCAATGCCACACACAGGTCTTTCTGAGAATATCTGTTTGACCTAACACTGTAGCACCCTGTTGAAGTATATCACTGCTGGTTTTGTTGGAGGGTGTTAAACTGTGCACAGTCATCCTGAGACACAAATGTGACATCATTTCCCACACTATTACACTTGTCACCATTAATACACACAAAAATCTTTGTCCCATTTTTTTTCTAACTCACTAAATTCTGTCTCATCCAGTCATCACAACAGTGTGTCAATTACTTTAAGGAGTAGAGGTGTCTGTGGTGACTGACGTGGTTATCATGTGAGCAGAGCGTAGTGTCAGGGAAAGAAATCTAACATTCTCCAGCAGCAATGAGCTCCCCAGGTCTTTCTGACAGTCTGTCTCGACAGTTTTCTTCATGCTCTTCTTCCTCAAAGAGAGTGTGATGAATACTCAGCAGCTGGTGCGTGGGGGCTCTGGTTAGGGGGGGCGGTGGACACTCGGGGTTATCTGTCTGGGTGAGAGGCTCCCTTGTCGTGGGAGAGGACTTCGGACTGAGTGGATCCTCGCTGGATGGAGGGTTTGGGCTCACTCCGTTTATATAAGTAGTGGTGGGCAGGGTCATTGTAGAAAAGGCAGTGTTGGTTGACTCTGGAGAGCAGACCTTAGTTTCTGAAGAAGCAAGAAGAACAAAACAGGACAGGACAGAGGAAAGGAAGAGAAAATCAGTGTTCCATATGTGAAAAAAGTGGTCTTTAAAAGGTCAACAATAATTGTTCAAGGGGACTTTGGAGATGTGTAGCTTAAGCTGGAACTGATATTTAGCTACAATGAAAAGCTGTTTGTTTCCCATAAAGGCTGTAATGTTCTCACCCTTTACACATTAAGATTAATTAAACATGCTACAAGGCAGCATTAGCAATAATTATTAAAGTTATTCTACACAGTTGTTGCAAATTACTGTTCATAAACACGTCAGTATACAATTCTAGATAAAGTGAGTTGACCATGTCTTAACCCAGGTTACCAAATTACCACCAAGACAATATCTGACAGCCTAGAAACAAAACAACTCAACAATGAAGTATCTTGAATAGCTGATGCTCAGAAATGCCCTGAAGACAACAAAATTTCAAATAACCAGGACAATACAGCCAGAGGGCATGTCTCTGCAGATACAAATGTTGCCACATACTTCTTGTGGATCATCAGGGATGATTGATGGAGTTCGGTTTTGTATGAGGCTATACATTAGTTTTAAAGAGAAACCCTGCAATATCCTACCTTTAATTAAGAGGAATTTGCAAGGTATAACAGCAGTCCATTAAAATACTTATTCCAACTGTACTTTTACACTACAAGCAGGCTGCATTTGTCTATTAACGTAAAACTAATTAGTGAATAATTATTAATTTAATACAAATATCAGTGATTTCCTTTAATATTTCAGCCAAATGATTGAGAGAGAGAGAGAGAGAAGAGAGCGAAGGAGCAATCAGGCTTACCTGTTATCGCACCAGACACGTGAACAATAGTGTGTGTACCTTCAAGGTACACTGTATCCAGGTTGTGCTCTGAGGGTAGAGGTTCTGTGGTTGTTACCCCCACCTTGGGCTTTCGAATGGCCAGCATGTATGGGTGGACGTCCAGAGATAAGTTGCGAGTGTGCTTTTTCTCCATCCCACTTAAATCTGTGATTTCAATTAAACATGAAGTCAAGTTAAATAAAAAATTGGCTCTGTTTTGTTATCTACCGACTCTTGAGAAAAATGCATTGTTATTTATTGCTTTTTCCCTTAGTCGTTATGCCTTTTTCTGGTCCTATAGTGGTCACTTAGAGGTTAGTAGGTCAATCAAAGCATTTTCCACGAAAACTAGTCTCTTGAGTTTGAAAACAATGTTGATGAAAGTGAACCACAGAACTTAGCTTAGCAAAATTGTTCTTTAAAATGAAACAAAACTGCAGAAATTTTGGATAATGATCTGTGTTTTTGTGACTAAGCAATCCCCTTGCACACATAGGTACTTGATCCAATGTAATGATTAGCACAACTGAAATCAAAAAATGTCACCAACTTGCTGTTTGCAGTTCAGAGACATACCTTTTGTTGCAGGATATTGTGTGCTCTTGCTATCCAGAAGTGGTGCAATAAGACTGTCTGCCACAGTCTTTCGTCTGACTGGTTTGGGTTTTTCCGGCTTGGTGTTATTTTCCAGACGTGTCATGGTAAGAGGTTCCTTTATAAATGACAGGAAACACATTAACAGATCTTTAAATCATGACTTTAGTGATTCAGGCACTTCCTGACCCTTTTAAGAGAATATGGCTCTTTTAAAACTGCTTTACCTCAGTTTGAAGCATCTTGAACAGAAAACACTCCATGTTAAGATGAACTGTCATGCTTTAGCAGACACATTCTTGTAATGAGTATTATTGCATGGAAAATACTGTGAGACATCTGCCCTACCTTGAATGGTTGAGGAAGAGGATTTGAACTTGGTATCCATTTAATCTTCTTGCGGGGCCGTTTGATCACCAACGGCTCCCCACCAATCTCTCCCACTCCAAGATCCATATTGGGATCCAGTGTCTGTATCCCAGAGTCCCGTACAGTGGGTGTAGAATCATGGTTGGACTGTGCAAGCGCAGCCAACAGCTGCCTGACCACATTGTCATACATGAGGTCACTTTCATTGGTGATAAAGTCCAGCCGGTTCAATGACTTGATGTGGTCCCTGTTCTCATTACAGAACATCGCTAAGATGTTGATATCACAGAACTGAGACTTCTGCCAGCGTCGCCGTGTTTTGATACCAACTTTATGCAGTTTATCAAAAACAAAGTTGGACTTACGCACCACAAACAAGTGCAACAAATTAAGCAGGATGATGAGGTTCATGGTGCAGAGAAGAGCGATGTCTACTGCTGCCATGATGCGCTGCAGCTGCACAGCAGGAAGCTTACAGTTGACCCTGAGCTTAAGCTCTGCATAGCTGCTAATGTCTGGGGGCTCACCCAGTGCACAGGTGAACTCATTCTGCCTTTGGCGGGCATAGTAGGCGCTCAGGTAGGAAATGGGGATAGAACTGAGGCAGATAATAGCCAGGTGGCGTGCCAGGTAAAGCTTAGCCAGAAAGTTACTTTGGCCTCGTCTCTCCAAATATTTCTCAAACAGGTTCTGCTCTGGGCTTTTCTCCTTCTCTGCATTCTCTATGATCTCCCTTCTCTCCCGCTCAGTTATGCCAGGTCCTTTGGACTGGATTTGCTTCTCGATCTTTGGGGCTCTGCCTTCAGCAGCTCGATGATAACAATTATCAATCTCTTGAAGCAGGAAATTGAGCTCTGAAGTGAGCCTTGTGGAGGCAAGAAATTCCCAACCCAAAGCAGGAATGTACATGATTCCTGCAAATGCCAGCAGTGCATAGGGCAGGAACTTGTGTTCAAATAGTGAGGGCCAAAGGTGAGATTCGACACCAGGCACAGCATCCCGAAGATCTGTCCAGCAGTAGCCTCTTGCATACAGTGCCTGGTCTCTGGTGAAGTTATGTGGTGTGTAACAGTATATGGACTCCTCTGGGAAAGTATAGAACAGAAAGAATCAGTACAGAGTACAGAAAAATTGTCAGTCAAAATTTTTTTTAAACAATTTCTAAAATATTATGTTTATTAACGTTAACAAGGTCCCTAAAATGGCTTATGCTCGGTCTCAATTTATAATCACTATAACATTTTGTGCTTTTGTTGGAAATATCTGTTTATGTGTAAAGCCTGCAAGACACAATTTAACAACATGTAAGTAGTTGTGAAAACAAATATTTTACATTTTATCCACATTTTGACAGTGTACCTGAAAATGTAAAAAGGCAAACACACCTGAAATAATCCCCACCGTACTTTAAAACAGTATATGCACACAACTCTGCTGTGGCAGTACTGTGTGTAAGAAGTGAACCATTCACTGTTGCATTGTTCAAAAGAAAATAGTGCTTGCATCTGTCAGCGGTATCCTGCAGCCACCTGACCACCTGTAAACATGCTTAAACTGCTTTTTTGAAAGACACAACATGGGATTCAGGTAGGGTGCATGACAACACTGAAAAAAATGATTTCTTTTGAATCTGTGCTCAAACACAAATTTAACTAGTTCATGATTTAACAAAGTAATTTTTTGCTTGTATGTTTTATCTTTGACACTATGTCCAGTGACATCTTATAAATGGCTAACACCTACTATGTATTTTGTTAATCATTATTAATACTAAAACATACTCTGCTGTATTTTCACCTCACTGGGTATTGACTGTTGCTAGTCATAATGATGACATACAGTATCTCTGATTATTATTTGTTAGCATCAGATAACTGGACGATGTCCATGTTCTGTCATTGGAAATTGTTTGACAAAGCCTTAATCATCATTAAGGGAACACTGAAGGACGTGTCTTCATACCCACACACGTCTGCTGCTAAAGTTAAACGCTCAGTCACAGTAGGTTAATGCCGCTATGCAGAGTCTGACTCAGCAGTGAACTAACATCTCTCCCATCCATTGTTTCAAACACCTTCCTCTTCCTCCCTACCTATAATCCATGCCAATCTCTGGTCTTTTTTAGCCGATTCCAACTGCTCCTCCATTACACTTGTAAGCTTTCCTTTTCTTGCCCTAAATAACCTCAGGGGAAGCTCAGAATAACTGCCTGAATAACTTAATATTTGTAATTAATCTGTGCCATCTCCTTTATTCTTCTTCACATTCTTGCATTGAAACTTTAGGTAACTTTTTTTTATTGCTTTATGTGAAAGACAATGTGACTTTCACAAACATATGACGGATGCTGTCACAAACCCAACCTGGGGATTGGTGAGGGGCTGGTGTTGGTAATGAACCCCCTCTAGTGGCAGAAGACTCACCTGCAAAGTTCCTTGTGAAGACCAGGGTTACCAGCAGGATGGGGATGATGACCGTCCCGATAGTAACAACGCGATCGAAGGGCAGCTCTAGTTTGAGCTGAACCATGAGGCTGGCCAACGCTCCACCCCTCTCATCCTGAGAGGAGCCAGGCAGAATCAGCTCCTTCAGCTTCTCACCGGCGAGTAGAGCTGTGGCCATGTCTAAGTTTTGATCGAGGATGTTCTGCATTCGGAGCACTCACTTCAACCTCCCTCTGGTCTGGAGGGGAGACGAGTCGCTCCCTACTGTAGCCGAACGCTCCTCAACACAGGGTGGCACACCGGCTCACACACACAAATGTGTGGCCAACTTCAGCCCCTGTCTCCATACGTGGGAAAGAAGCACATCATACTTTTCGGTCTCAGACCAAACATTATGTTCATATGCACACAGCTTGCTCCAGCTCTTTTACAAGAATCGCTATATTGTGCCCCATCTCTAATGAGCCAGGTCTCAGAATGTGGCGGGATGAATAACGAGGAGAGTTTAGAAGATGTTTTGTAACCTGCAGGGAGAGGGACTGCTTGCGAATTGTTTGGTCACGAGAAGCTTTGACCAATCCTTTCCTGAAAGACACAAGCCACTCAGTGAGGAAACATGATACATGTGTGTGATAAATATTTCATACAATCATGTTTTACATAAGCCATATTGTGACTTTGGACTGCCTTACACTTTCCTCAGTAAATCCCTGTCACCCTGTACAATGCAGTCAGTGACCAGTGGAACGTGTCGGCGTTGTCATCCCTGACTTGCCATCTTGTTTTAGTCATTTTGCTTGAAGGTTATGCAAATGACCTTCAAGATGTGCACACACCACTCCTCATCATCAGTCCCAACCTTCTTGCTCTCTCCCCTTCTCCCTTTCTTTTTTCCTTTTCACTCCATTCCTCAATCTGGTCTTCTTTCACTTTCTTTTCATTATTTAAACACCTAGCTCATGTGTGCAGTCCTACAAAAAGCTGAGTTCTCCAGGTCACAGCTGGAAAGCACACTTCACATCTGAAGGAATGGAATCTTGAGATTATAGTTTCACATGGGACAAATAACATTCTCAGGTCAGCATAATAATGAGAGGATGTCTTTAAAAATATGATCAGAGAACACTAACTGTGGCTTTATATGGTAATGCAAGAGAACAAGATGTCCCTTATGGGATTGCGCATGATCCCTTTCTATACAGGTACTTTCTAGTGATGATGATGATCAAGATAACTTTAACCATATTCTTATGTACAAGGTGAAGTAAAGTTTACATAATTTAAATTTAAAGGGGTAGCATCACAGTTTTAATCCTCAGAGGTTGTGCTGCTGGTGTGTGAGCTGTTGGCATAGCTCCAGTCCAACAGATAATGCCCTTCAATTGGGCAAAGCTTCCAGTGTTTAGAGAAGGAAATCCCACATTCTTTTGGCTACTACAGAATCCCATTTGGCTCATAGCTTCTATAGCTGGACACAAAGAGACCGAGCTAAGCTCCAGGAGCTGAAGGACAGGATCTCTTTCATTATGAATGAGATGATGGATGAAGAGTGAAGAACTTTCATTGATCTGACACTATTTCTAAAGAAACACGCGTCCCAAGAAACTATCTTGAACTAATGGTCTGTTTGAGAAGCACGTAAAGGAATACAGATTTGAAGTCAAGGTGACGTACAAAAAAACAAAAAACAAAACAAAAAAACCCATCTCAGTTTTTCCCACTTTTGTTTCATCAGTAAGTCCCCAATAAGAACACCGCTGGAACATTTCGACAGGACGAGGAGGTCATTGTGTCTCAGCGGTCTTAGTGTAGATACTCAATGTCGTCTCCGGACGGCTCTGAGTCCTAGTCTCTGGTATCCAGGAGGACCAGTCTCCCACTGGAGACATGTCGTTGCAGTGAACTGCAGCTGGATGCTGATGTCCATCCGTTTCAGCACCCGAGCAGCGGACAGCTCCCGGACAGACAGCATCAAGTGTTGGGATAAAGTGTGTGAGCGTGTCTCCCTCTGACACTCTTACACACACACACACACACACACACACACACACACACACACACACACACACACACACACACACACACACACACACACACACACACACACACACACTCTCTCTCTCCCTTCCCTGCGTGTCTGAGGAGTCTCTCAGATGCTCATCACCAAGCATCACCAGTTTACACTGGAAAAGACGAACATCTGACCAGCTAAAACTTCCCAGTCTTACGCCTGTAAAAAGGGGGGTGAAATGAGAAAAATTGCACTTACCCTGTGTCGCTGCATCCCCCCGGCACAGTAAGAGTTAATCTGCAGTGCGGGCGAGCAGCTACAGCATGTATTGGAGCACACCGGTTTATTCCGCCTCCCACCCCTCCTCTTCTCCCCCCTCCCTGCCCTGTCTTTTCTTCAGAAACAAGGGATGATGAGATAACGCGTTAAGATTCCCCCAGTTCATCACCCCTCTTCCATCGCCGCGGTTCCCCGACTGAACGCACGGTTTGCGCGGGGTTTTACAAGGACCGAGTAGAGACGCTAGAAAATGAGTGTGTGTTTCCCAAAAGCCGATGTTCGACAAATTCTTGAATGTTTTTTTTTTTTTTTGATGTTTCATCCACCATTGAAATACCACATGTCAATAATCCCATGCATGCTTATATTATTTGAATAGTAGAGCACCGAGAAATTATCTAATTAGGAATAAGACCTAGATAACTCGCCGGAAGACTACACCGGCAACAACTATTGCAATTGTTTGTTCCATCAGAGTACAACCTAACCTAACAAGACACTAGCAGGCTTTTTTTCTTTCAATGCTGATAGGTTTATCCGGCCTGTCCGTCATCTGTGGATGTGGGACTACACGAAGAAACGTACAAACAACGAATGAGAATCACGTCTTTGTCGTTTAAATCCACTGGGTGTGGCGGGGGTATCTTCTAGGTTCAAGGCAGTTTGACTTTTTTCTGGGGGGAGATTACGGAGGAAAGTAAAACCGACTCTGCTTAAACTTTGAAATAAAGTGTGAACATCTTAAACTGCTGACAGAGCCCTCATGTGTGCTGCTTGTTCTCTACGCGCACACAGCTTCCAGCTCTGGCGGTAAACGAACCGCTTTATGGAACGGATTTGTGGAGGTGCGCTCTCCTCGAATGACACAGGTTGTTATTTATTTATCTTCCCTCCACATCGCTGCTCCGTGTACTTTTCACCGCAGCTCGGTAACTTTCTTCACCCCTCCCCGGCAGACTGTGCGTCCCTGGAGAGTCTTGGTGCGGTGATGTAAGCGTGCGCGCTCCCGACGGCCGTCAGCTGGTCCAGGAGCCACAAGTCAGTTCCTCAAGCCGGTTTCCACCGGTTGGGGAAGGCGCACTTCTCCTCCCCCTCTTCTCTCTCATCTGCAGAGGTCTTGGTCATGACCATGTCTAAAATGTGATGCAGTTTTCTTTTCATCGGGGTGTGAAGAATGCAAATGAATCTATCAGCACACTGGGAAAAAGCGCGTCCTTTAAATACAGGCTGATTCAACACCATCACCTGTACCTGTACAGTCTATTGTTGCTCCACACAGCACCTCTGCAGTCAACATATTAATAACATCAAGGTTTTGAGTCCATACTCAGAAATTTGTGCGTGTGTGTTTTCAGTTATTTTTTTAAATAATTATGTTGATTTAAAGGATTAAATTGTACTAATAGGTATTTTTTAATGCCGTTATTTAAATTTAGTAGCTATATCAAAACGTTTAATTTTTATTCCATTTGAACTCTATCCCCCGATGACTTTAATGGTGATACACAGATGTGAGTAAAAAGTGAGCAGCATTGATTTCATTTGAGCAAGCCTGACAACAGAACATCCACTCATCCATTTTCTATCTATATCTTCTTATTGCTTGTGGGAATGTAGCCGCAAGAGGGCACAAGCCAGTGTCTTATTGTGCCGGTCCCAAGCCCGGATAAATACAGAGGGTTGCGTCAGGAAGGGCATCCGGCGTAAAACTTTTGCCAAATCAAAGATGCGAATCAAACATATGACTTCCATACCGGATCGGTCGAGGCCCGGGTTAACAACGACCGCCATCGGCGCTGTTGACCTACAGGGCGCCGGTGGAAATTGGATTACTGTTGGTCGAAGAAGGAGAGGAGGAAAGTGCGTTCGCACGAAGAAAGAGAAGAGGAGCGCCAAGAGTATAGGACTAAGAGTAGGGACGTTGAATGTTGGAACTATGACAGGAAAAGGTAGAGAGTTGGTCGACATGATGCAGAGGAGGAAGGTAGACATACTGTGTGTCCAGGAGACCAGGTGGAAAGGTAGCAAGGCTAGAAGTTTAGGAGCAGGGTTCAAGTTGTTCTATCATGGTGTAGATAGAAAGAGAAATGGAGTAGGAGTTATCTTGAAGGAGGAGTTTGTTAGGAATGTCCTGGAGGTAAAAAGAGTGTCGGATAGAGTGATGAGTCTGAAGCTAGAAATAGAAGGTGTGATGTTCAATGTTGTTAGTGGGTATGCTCCACAGGTAGGATGTGAGCTGGAGGAGAAGGAGAAATTCTGGTTGGACTTTGATGAAGTGATGCAGAGCATACCTAGAAGTGAGAGAGTTGTCATCGGTGCAGACTTCAATGGACATGTTGGTGCAGGTAACAGAGGTGATGAGGAAGTGATGGGCAGGTTTGGTATCCAGGAGAGGAATGCAGAAGGACAGATGGTAGTTGACTTTGCAAAAAGGATGGAAATGGCTGTAGTGAATACTTTCTTCCAGAAGAGGCAGGAACATAGGGTGACCTATAAGAGTGGTGGTAGGAGCACACAGGTAGACTACATCTTGTGTAGACGATGTAACCTGAAGGAGATCAGTGACTGCAAAGTAGTGGTAGGCGAGAGTGTAGCCAAACAGCATAGGATGGTGGTGTGTAGGATGACTCTGGTGGTGAGGAAGATGAAGAGGACAAAGACAGAGCAGAAGACGAAATGGTGGAAGCTAAAAAAGGAAGAGTGTTGCATGACCTTTAGGAAGGAGTTAAGACAGGCTCTGGGTGGTCAGGAGGTGCTTCCAGATGACTGGACAACTACAGCTAATGTGATCAGGGAGACAGGTAGGAGAGTATTTGGTGTGTCATCTGGAAGGAAAGTAGACAAGGAGACTTGGTGGTGGAATGAGGAGGTACAGGAGTGTATACAAAGAAAGAGGTTAGCTAAGAAGAAGTGGGACACTGAGAGGACTGAGGAGAGTAGACAGGAGTACAGGGAGATGCAGCGTAAGGTGAAGGTAGAGGTAGCAAAGGCCAAACAAGAAGCTTATGATGACTTGTATGCTAGGTTGGACAGTAAGGAGGGAGAGACTGATCTATACAGGCTGGCAAGACAGAGAGATAGAGATGGGAAGGACGTGCAGCAGGTTAGGGTGATTAAGGATAGGGATGGAAGTCTATTGACAGGTGCCAGCAGTGTGATGGGAAGATGGAAAGAGTACTTTGAAGAGTTGATGAACGTGGAAAATGAGAGAGAACAAAGACTAGAAGAGGTGACTGTTGTGGACCAGGATGTAGCAAAGATTAGCCAGGATGAAGTGAGGAGAGCACTGAAGAGGATGAAGAGTGGAAAGGCAGTCGGTCCTGATGATATACCTGTAGAGGTTTGGAAGTGTCTAGGAGAGGTGGCAGTAGAGTTTCTGACTGGGTTGTTCAACGGGATCTTAGATAGTGAGAAGATGCCTGAGGAGTGGAGGAGAAGTGTGCTGGTGCCCATTTTTAAGAACAAGGGAGATGTGCAGAGTTGTGGCAACTACAGAGGAATAAAGCTGATGAGCCATACAATGAAGTTATGGGAAAGAGTAGTGGAAGCTAGACTAAGGGCAGAAGTGAGCATTTGTGAGCAGCAGTATGGTTTCATGCCAAAAAAGAGTACTACAGATGCAGTATTTGCTTTGAGGATGTTGATAGAGAAGTACAGAGAAGGCCAGAGGGAGCTGCATTGTGTTTTTGTAGATCTGGAGAAAGCTTATGACAGGGTGCCCAGAGAGGAACTGTGGTATTGTATGAGGAAGTCTGGAGTGGCAGAGAAGTATGTTAGAGCGGTGCAGGACATGTATGAGGACTGTAAGACAGTGGTGAGGTGTGCTGTAGGTGTGACAGAGGAGTTCAAGGTGGAGGTGGGACTGCATCAGGGATCAGCTCTGAGCCCCTTCTTGTTCGCTATGGTGATGGACAGGCTGACAGACGAGGTTAGACAGGAATCTCCATGGACTATGATGTTTGCAGATGACATTGTGATCTGCAGTGAGAGTAGGGACGAGGTGGAGGAGAAGCTAGAGAGGTGGAGGTTTGTCCTGGAAAGGAGAGGGATGAAGGTTAGCCGCAGTAAGACAGAGTACATGTGTGTGAATGAGAGGGACCCAAGTGGAAGAGTGAGGTTACAGGGAGAAGAGATCAAGAAGGTGGAGGATTTTAAGTACTTGGGGTCAACAGTCCAGAGCAATGGAGAGTGGGGAAAAGAGGTGAAGAAGCGTGTCCAGGCAGGATGGAATGGGTGGAGAAAAGTGTCAGGTGTGATGTGTGATCGAAGAGTTTCAGCTAAAATGAAAGGAAAGGTGTACAAAACTGTGGTGAGACCAGCGATGTTGTTTGGTCTAGAGACAGTGTCACTGAGGAAAAGACAGGAGGCAGAGCTGGAGGTAGCAGAGATGAAGATGCTGAGGTTCTCTCTGGGAGTGACCAGGAAGGATAGGATCAGGAATGAGTACATCAGAGGGACAGCACATGTTAGAGGTTTTGGAGATAAAGTCAGAGAGGCCAGACTGAGATGGTTTGGACATGTCCAGAGGAGAGATAGTGAATATATTGGTAGAAGGATGCTGAGTTTTGAACTGCCAGGCAGGAGGCCTAGAGGAAGACCAAAGAGGAGGTTTATGGATGTAGTGAAAGAGGACATGAAGGTAGTTGGTGTGAGAGAAGAGGATGCAAAGGACAGGGTTAGATGGAGGCGGTTGATTCGCTGTGGCGACCCCTGA
This sequence comes from Antennarius maculatus, assembly GCA_013358685.1. NCBI lineage: Eukaryota > Metazoa > Chordata > Actinopteri > Lophiiformes > Antennariidae > Antennarius > Antennarius maculatus. Next base: position 12,510,779 of record CM023611.1, on the reverse strand, counting down.
AGGGAAAAGCCAAAAAGGAAAAGAAGAAGATCTTCTTATTGCTTGTGGGGGGGTGGGAGGGCTGGAGTCCACCCCAGCTGACGTTAGGCTAGAACGGGAAGGATACACCCCAGTAGGTTACCATTTTATCACAGGGCCAGACAAGAATTCATGCTTATATTCAAACCTATTGGCAATTTACAGTCACCGATTGGATTATATCGCAAGATTTCAAACAGTGAATATATGCAAACCTTGTACAGAAATACTTTAGGTTGGCCAGGTGTTAGTAGTATCCACTGTATTGTCTACAAATTCAGAAATTTAATACAAATCATATTGCTCTTCTGAGTAATGAAATGAAATATGCTACAGTCATAGTCACGTCGGCTCAGTTTTTTTAGGCTAATTTTACATGTAAGAGAATAAATACTCACATTGACTGACAATTAACGTGAAACATCATATTTTACTAAATAAGACACAACTCGGTTAACACTCTCTATCAGCTATCAGTGTTCCTGCACCCCCAAGTTAATGAATTCTCTTGTAATGAATAAACAGCTATCCCCACTCCATGATACACAGAGAAGAAGCAAGAAGACACAAAGATGCCCACAACTGGAAAAAATTCTGGAGAAAACTAACACTTTAGGTGACTGGAGAAAATTTCTCTCAAATTTTCTGTCTTATAAGATTATTTGCATCTGTGTGAAGTTGAAACCTTAAAATGAGCTAGTGGAAATTAATCGATAAAGCACTACATGAATAGTAAAATGAATGAATGTATATATTTTTGATTTAGTTCATTCTCCTCTCAAGGATAAAAAGTAAAGAAAAAAATAATAATATGGACTTAAATTATCATTTTTGAACTTAGTTTCATACAACAATGATGAACAGTAAACTACACATTTTCATACCTTCAATTCCACATTTATTGAGTTCTATGCAGTTAGTGTAATATCTTGCAGCATCATACTTTATGTTCTTGCCCAATGGTTCAGATCAAGTTTATACTACTTAAATGTTGGCTAACATGATTGTTGTATGTGTGTATGATACCAGTTTTAAATACTGTGTGCTTGAACTCGTCACATTACAGGCACTAACTGACAGAAGCCACTCCTCACTACAGTAAGCTAGGAAAAATAATAGCATTCCAAGCAACAGACACTATAGCAATGTGCTCAAACAATTATGAAAATAATACAGGCAAGAGACAAAAAACGCACAACTTTATCTTTCTGATTTCTTTCTTAATCTTTCTCAGTCTCTATTATTCTCTATTTTCTCCATCATTGAATATAGCTTTACTGTTTTTTACTTCGTTCTGTCTCAGGATTGGATGTTTGTGCTTATGGTATAAAGAGTTTGTTTCATCCCCCTAGTTCAATTTGTCTTCATAAGTGTCTCTATGTACTGTAGGACCACTCAGTGAGCCATTTGGACCACAACTGCCTTCCAGGCTCTGTCTTTGTCAAAATCCTGCTGCACTTCATTGGCTACTTGCTGCTGAGGGAGCAAAACAAGAAGAGACAGGAGAGGAAGAAAATAAGGAGTGGAAAAGATGACACGGGGAGTTAAATGATCTGTGAATGAGATTGGTTTGATATGATTAAACCACTAGTTTTTATATCATCACCTTTAAATCATGTCGACATGATCATCAACTCATTATACATTTAAACACATACATGTAAACATTAAATGCCAATTTTTCCCCCAATCTAAAATATCTATTGGAGAGACAATGAGAAAAAAAGACAACATTGTGCATTTGTGTCCCCAACTACCTGCTTTACCTCACAGCTATGCCTCATGGTGTGTGTGCTGTCTTTGTACTCCAGGGCCCCCATGCGGAGCTGACTCTTGTAGGAGGCACAGTGCACCACAGTGGCTGAAGTTAGAATTGCCTGCACCAACAGCAGCACCATCAGAATCAGCAGCAGGATATCATAGGATTGCTGGGGCACACACACACACACACACACACACACACACACACACACACACACACACACACACACACACACACACACACACACACACACACACACACACACACACACACACACACACACACACACACACACACACACACACATAAACACAAAGACAAAGTTGGGTCATTCAGAATGACATCCTTCAAAGAATGTATTTTCTCTGTTCCTGTATTTATACAAAGGAAGACCAAGGTTGGAGGTAATCTATTCTCTAAAACCAGAACGTCTTCACTTCATTGAGCTCACCTTGGCTATAGGCACATCACGCAGGAAAATTTCAATAAAACTGAACACACTGCAAGAGAGGAAGCCAGAGGCTGAGAAGAGTAGGGGAGATGTCACGCTGCTGATGACAATCAACACCTCTGCCTGAGAGACACCATAGAGAGAGAAGAGGATCTGAGAAAGGTTTGTAGAACCATTGCGAAAAAAAAACAGACATATTTTGGGTAGATGAGGGAATAATTAACACAAATCGTAATTGTTTTCCATGAAATACATTAGATTTATTCCAATGGCACCTTTCAGAAGCTAAAACAAAATAAAATCAGTAGACTAAATTTTTTTTTCAGCCTGTCCCGTTTGGGGTCCCCACAGCGTGTCATCCGTTTTCTATTTTAATTGAACGCTCATATTTCATAATGCAAATAAATACAAGTAGAAGTAGGAATAAATTGATCATTACATATAAACAATTCTCAGATGGTTTCTGCTCAGTTGCTTTGAAGGCATGAAGCTAAAAGGAAGTTCAGAGCAGCCAACAAACACTGGTCAGTGGACCTGAGAGACCTACTGGTGGCAAGTGTGCAATCCTTCATAATGTGGACAGGTGCCCGACCACACATAGCTGTCTAGATAAATATCAACAGTTAATGGAGTAATGCACTGTTTCCAGCCAATAAAAACATAACTGAATCTAATACTTAACTTAATAAGCTTCTACAGAGCAGACCCTTTCTAAAATTTCCTCAGAATAACAGGAAGGGGAAAGACAACTCAGACTCCCATTACTGCAGACACAAGACCGACAGTTTTGCCAACCTTTAACTGAATGAAGCTATCCGCACTGCAGTTTTGGAAATCCATTTTGGCATTATTTTGGGGTTTCAGTGGAATGCACAACTGATTATAATTCATGTAACAGTGATAGCAAGTACTTTTAAATACTTATAGATTCCTTGACAATGACAGGAAAGTTCAAAATGCAAGGCAAAGAAAACAGGACCCAGGATTGAAACTTGAAATACAGCACAATATAATTACTTTTTTACTAAACTGTAGGACTGATTGCGCCCAATGTACCACCCAAATAAACCTCCTCCATCTCTTCAAGACACTGATCCCTTTTTTAAAATTGAGGATGCTGAGTGCTGTTTTGTACTCACCAGACATTTGTTGGGGTATTCTGACACCACATGACTGGCAATAGCACTTGGAAAACACTGTAAAATACCAAAGGTCAGAAAACAGTCATCTTTTGTAGGATTATTATCTTTCTGATCAACTAAGCTTTAGCTTTAGCTCTAGTCAGAAAAACTTACCGCTACAAGAATCCAAAAAAATGTGACAGATAGGTAGGGGCCAGGTAGCAATGCATCCATGTTGAGGGCAATAATTCCTCCAAATACCGCTGAAATTCCCACGATCACTTCGATCACCTATTGGAAACCATCATCAGTGATTGAAAATAATGGATCAGCCTGAAATATCATGGCGACAAAATGACTCACAGAATATGCCTTAAGGAGCCGAGTGGGAAACACTGCCGGTGTTACAACCACAGGTCTGTCATATGTCACCGCCTAAAGCATGAATGAAAAGATGGAGCGATTGAGGAAGTACACACACACACACACACACACACACACACACACACACACACACACACACACACACACACACACACACACACACACACACACACACACAGACACACACACACACACACACACACACACACACACACACAGTGACCTTCTTGTGGCAACAGCAGTCTTCTGCAGAGCGGGCTGACAGAATCACGGTACTGGCCATCAGTACCTCCAGCAGAATCATCAAGATGAGGTTGAAGTTGATCTAAGATCAGATGAAACATAGACACACAGCACATAGAAGCTTGAAGACAGGAAACAGAAACATGTCTTCCATCTGAAGAATATAATATGGGCAATAAAAGGATTTTTATTTTGCATTCTGTAACTTTTGAAGGATTCACATTGACAGCTGAGGGGTTCAGAACCAGTTTACATCCAAACCAAACGAGGCAGGTTGTCGTCACAGCAAACGTTGATACATAGACCATCTGGAAATCAGACACCTTGAAAATAAACAAGAAATCATGCACCCTTTGCTATCGTAAAATCTCAACTAACTGAAGGAAACTCAGTTAAAAATAAATGCTTATTGTTTACTTACTGCGGCATTTCTGTTCTTGGCAATGGCAAAACTGGCAATGGCTGCAGGGATGCCCTGTAAGGAATGTCAGCAAATGAGCTGCTGAGTTGATCCGTTTTGCAGAATGGCGGTCTCAAAATAAATCTTTACTGGTGTTTTGCCGTGGCAGACTGATCTGAACTATGTGTAAAGGCTAACTGAGGTGGAGCTTTGTCTAAGGGGCCACTTACAGCTCCTGCAGCACAGCGCAGGTAGTCCATGGCAAAAGGAAATACATTCCCCAAGTAGAGAGAGAACCCTGATGTGATGAGCAGACTACCCTGTAGGCACAAACACACACACATGCATACACCAATAAGATGCTCATGGATGCTGAAGTCCTTACAAACAAGTTTCAACATACAATCATAAAACTGTCCAGTGTTGTTAATCAAGACACATACATAGACATTCATTTCACAATCATCCATATCTACCTTTGCAAAGTTTGAGTTTCAGTCATATGCTTTCATGAGAGAAGAGCTCAAGACCCATTTCCATTTTTTTTATATTCTAGATTAGATTATTTATCTTTTCTCTCACCCCAATAAGGACGCTGTAGAGCCAGGCCCGGTAGCTGAAGCACGGATGCTTCAGAGGCTCTGACTGGGCCAGTTGCAGGTCGCTGGCCCTGACATCCACGGTGTAACTGTCCCGCTCAGGCCTGTACCTCTCCCTGTCTGTCCTTCTCTCTGCTTCCCTGTCGTCACGTCGTCCCAGTGTCCCACCACCCCTCTCCAGTGTGGGCATGTGACTGTAGGTGAACTCCTCTCTGGTGGAGAGCTCATCGCACTGCATCATAGAAACAGCTGGTGGCGAATATCAGTGGTGGAATGAAAACCCCAAGGGAGGATTTTCAGGCTCTGGGAGAAAGAGAGAAAAGCCCCATCACCGTTGATCCAGCAACAGGAAGGTTTATATTTAAAATAAATAAAATGAGGTACTCTGACATCACAATAAAAAAAGGAATAAGAAAGAGAAATTAGTTTACTGATCAAAAGGTATCCCCAAAAGAAATACCTTTTTCCTTTTTTTTGGTCTCCCTGAACAATAAGGACACCACTCACGCTATCTTCCTCTTCTAGTCTGCTTCTTTTCCACTCACCTTGAGTCTCGAGCAGAATCTCCTCAAATATTGTCCAACGGCGGTATCCTTCAAAAATCCAAAGAAATCAAACCGTCACGTGGAAGACAGATAGTTTTTTTTCTGTAGCTCCTTCTACTCCCCATCTCCCTCCCTCAAACTTAAAGTTGTTTTTTTTGCCTTTGCTCTCGTCTGCTTTCTTCCCCCCTCTCTCTTTCTTGCTCTTGCTTGTCTCTGTCTGTCTCTCTCTTACAGAATCAGTTCTGAAAAGTTTTTTTGAGTCCTTTGGAGCCTAGAATTAAAACACATGGCTGTTGTGCAGCTAGCCTACTTTATGCCAAAGGGAGAGTGCCTGTGCATGACAACAAGGGGAGGATGAAGGGGCTCACACTGGGGGCAGAGCTTGTGGGGCAAGCTTCCCTTTTTACACTTCCATTCGCTCATGCACACACATGCACATCAACCCACTCACAAAATGGAACAAAAGACTCTCAGAAATTAGTGCATGGCAGCACACAGTGTCCTGTGTTTAAAAATTCCATTTCAGAGAAAGGAAAACTGTGTGGCCAGTGCAAAAGCAGACACAAATCCCTGATCAGAAGTTGTTTTTTGCCTAAATAAATTGAATGTGTCCTCCTGCGGCTTTCCCCTCAGGACTTCCCTAATCGGATGATAAATAAATTGTGTTCTAAAAAACATTTTACAAACTGCGCATTCAGAGGTGAATTCAATTGGATGGCAGCACCTTGTCAGTGTGTGTCAGCATGTAAGCATGCGTTTGTGTGTTCACCTCAGGTTTCTATTCAGGTTTGAAGCAGCAGAACGGTCTCAGCTCAGCATTGTTTCTGAGGGTGGTAACCATGGCGACTCCTTAACAACCGCTGTCAACCGTTCCTCATTCTAATGTCTCTGCCACATACTCATGCACACACACACAGACACAAACACACACATAGGGAGGACAGTATTTTGCAAAACTTCTTTGCAGAAAGATAAATTAATCTGAACACTAAATAAGAAAAAACTATTCAATATTAACCATTCAATAAACAATAAAAACCTGCCTGGACTACACTATTTAGTTTGTTAATGACAGTTTATCATTAACTAAACATATACAAAAATCATGGATAAATCAAAAGGAGAGCAACCCTGCATTTATTGAAATAAATAAAAAAAATATATTCCACTGTCATGTGTGGCTCTTATCTTCACTGCAGCATGCTGGTTCAAACCCTGGGACAGATTTTTCAAGCACAAAATTTAGTAGCCTTCATTTCAATACACCAAGTTCAGTTTACATTCCGTACTCTCCAAAAATGAAGTCAATGTGAACTTGTCATTGCTTTGAAAAGCAATGACATTCAAATTTATATTGCCCGCAGAATTGCATTAATTCAGTTTTGCACAGGTTTAGATAGTATTTTGAAAACAATTCATATTCAATATATACCACAAAGATTGAAAATTAGCCTGCTTTTATTGCACTCTGCTTTTCCTAAAGATTATTGAAGGGTACATACAATGAGCCAGTTTTTTCTTCCCTGGTGACCTCCAGGACAGACCCGCTCACGTGAAGTAAGAGGGTAAACTGAACAAGAATCCAAAGCATTTTTTAATGAATGTCTCTATTATTAGGAATGATTTAGAGTGACTTCCATGATACTGTTAACTTCTCTTTCCCCTGGTGAGATAATAAATCTCTGCAGACATGAAAAATCATAAACCAATCATAAAAACTACATAAAAAGTATTTCAGCTGTTTGAATTGATTTCAGAGACATACTGTAATGTAATAAAGAAGAACTTGTCTTTTTTTAAAAGAACACTAATCTACAAATATATTTGGTTTGTTGCATTGCCAATTTAGCGTACTATGAAGTAAGCTGTGATTGATTGTAATGTCATCGGTTGTTGCAGGTGTTCAGTGCTGAGTAATGAGTGAAAAAGTGCTCAGATATTTTAAATCCTGACATTCTGTAAGTAGTGTAGATAGAATATGGTTGCATTTGCACAGTTTGGATATGACTTTAGAGACTAATCTGCTAAAATAAAACTTAAATATGAACTCATGCAAGAGTTTTAACTAACACACCAAACGATAAATCATGAAAAAAATAATTTGAAAAAATGCACGGATTTACAACTTTTACTCTCTATACCCTCCACTAATCTGGTGTTTTATAATATTTGTATTGAAGAGATTTAAATACATGCTATTCATTATTTTGCTGGCTGCATAGGTATTTAGTTTTAATTATGCACTAAACTTTTCTATCATTCTGTCTCAGTAAATTTCCACACACTTGAACTCATCTAATTTGACACACACACACACACACACACACACACACACACACACACACACACACACACACACACACACACACACACACACACACACACACACACACACACACACACACACACACACACACACACACACACACACAAAGGTAACAGTTCCATTTATGGAAGTCTTCACACTTATGGGGTGATCAGGAAGTAGGCAGGATTGTTTACAGGATGAGACCGGAGACGGAAACTACGTCGAGAAGATGCAGCCGGAAACCTGTCACGATCGGATTAGACCAGAAGACACCATATCGCCTCATGAATATTCTTAATTTGAACTGTTTAAATTTGACTGGGCCAAGATAGAATTTGCTCTTCTTCAGCTGCGTCTGATGTAAGACCCGTGTAGGACCGGCAGTCAGGGACTGTGGTAGAGCCCGGATATCTGTATTAGACTTGTTGTCAGGAATAAACTTTAAATTTATGACGATCGGCTAAGTCTCCTACTTTACCTTAATAACAAGAACCCACGGAATAAAGAAGCTTTGAAAAGACTTTGCTTCAGTATTAAGGTATTAGTTGTGAGATATAATAAAACAGCTCAAACCTCTTCCACTCTAACAGCACTGCTTGTCTATCACCTACCCTGTTTGTGTTTTCTCCCCCCTTAATTTACAGAGGTGCAGCACTTCCCTCTCTGGCTCAAATATAGGAAATTAAAATAAAGACTGACAATATAGTTCCCAGAGAGGACTGGTGATGGTCACATGCACGCATTAAAATATCTGAAAGATTTTGCAGCAAGACTAAAACAAGCACTGAACTCATAAAAAGTTGTCCCCCTTTTATGGGGTTAAACTATGAGAATACATGCAGGCAAAAAAACCCCAACTCTCTATAATCTCCTTCTTTGACACCTTCCCTGTATCTCTCATAATATCAATCAATCAATCAATCATTAGACAAGGTGGCCCATTTTCCAGGAGTCCATATAAAAAGAAATATTACTCAAGCAGAGAACGGACTCTTGAAGGAAATGCCCATCCTGGGAGGTTTGTATCAATTTTGTTTACTTTACTGTCATCACATTTCACCATCAGTTCCTTTGGTCCCAGCAGTCAATTAAACAATTGTCTGTTTTCCTGACGCAACATTTCTAGCCAGCTTACGCTTCCTGAAATCACTTTTTGTGCTCACTTGCAGAAACCATTAAAGTCAAGTGTAGGAATTCAGTGAGTGAATGGATCCTAACTGCTGTCAAAATTTCTGCAATGCAAAGTAATGACTTTATTTGAAAATATTATCATTACGTGTTTTCTACAGCTCAGTCATAAGACAAAGTAATATAATTAGTTGTGTCCTAAATCTCAAATTAGTATGAAAAGTTTATTAAGGAGCAGTGGATGAGGAAACAATTTAAACTAATTGGAGAATTTGAGATGGGTTTTTCTGTTTGTCAAATGGTGTGTATCTATGTGGTACAACTCCAGGACTTCTATTGTTGCCCTGGACAAAGATAACTGGGATGCACTTGAAGATGAAGATAATGACGACAGCAATAGGACTGCATTGTGTCTGGCAGCATGAGCACAGACAAATCCAGTGACAGTAATGTTACAGTTTGCAAACAGCCTGCAGCGCATGGATGATTAGAGAGGGCTGATGAAACTTTATGATAACAATTTGTAATTTTCTGAGGACCTTTCAATGTTATTCCAATTTATTGGCTTCTATGCAGCTGGGTGCCACATTAAAGCACCTCCCAGCTGAAATCTAACCCCGCTGTAGAGAACAAACTGAAACAGGACAGCTTTCATAATCACACACCAAAGAGAATAATAGCAATAACACTGCTTACAAGTGTATTTGAGCCATATGGATTCAAGGTATTCTTTATATTAATCTTTACAGAGGAAAGATATATCAAGTCACACACACACGTAAGCACGCACACACACAAGCGCACGCGCACACACACACACACACACACACACACACACACACACACACACACACACACACACACACACACACACACACACACACACACACACACACACACACACACTCACACACATTTATATAGATGGTTTTATGTCCCAGTTCAGGACTTAACAAGGCTGAGTCCACACCATTTGACTGTTACACATTTAGTAACACATGCTTATGACAAAAGTATTCTCATCCAGTTTTCATCTGTTTGTGTGAAAGCAACACCTAAATGTAATCTTCTAACAGTTCAAACATAAACCAACAGTCATCCCTCCAACATGCAACATTTAGATATCTAAAAGATCAGCTTTGGAGTTTTTACAGTGATATCCAATGTTAAGACACATGAGAAAACATCTGTGGATATATACATTAACTTACATTATCAATAGCTCTGTCTTTTATGAACAATATTTACACAGTAGTAAAGGAAGGAAAAGTCCTTTTCATGTCCCATGATGAAAGACACGCTATTGCATCGGTCACACCAGTCACATTTCAGGAACTTGCTGGTTGTTCTTGTTTGGCTTTGAAGAGTAATCAGCACAGATAATGCTAAGTGACTGACAAATATACAACAACTATGTACATGTTCACATGTGTAAGCAAATAATCAGAACACGAGACATTGGTTCCTCCTTGCGTCCAGGAAGGGATTCCGTGATGGCTTACATTACACTGAGGTTAGTTATCTTCCCAACAGAGTCATGCATTCAGATGCTTTTGTGTTGCAGCTGGTTGCAACTCTTTTTCTGTAGTCCCACTGATCCATTCAATGCAACAGGAAACACAGAGGGAGAACGACCTTCAAAAATCTGTGTGGATTTTGTCTTGAATGAAGAGCATTAATACAGTAATGCATGTTATTGGCATAGTGTAGAATAATACAGCTATCTTCTGGTGATCATGTTACTCTAGTTGAAATATCAACAAGGCAGGCAGACTTCTAACTATCTCTGCTATGATAACAAGAGGCATATTAGCAACTGATGAGGTTCACAGAGACAAAGATCAAAGCCCGACAATCTTAGAAGTCAAACTTTTCTCTTTCATTTATAATGATTTGTTACTCAGATACATCTCAATACAGCTGCGTATCTATAATGTGTCTCTGATGTATATCCTCTGTCACAGTGCTCAGCAAACAAACGGGTTCAGACGACAGATCCCTTGGAAGAGGACAGGTGGATGGACTGGATACGAATAGCCAGGGTTTTCTCCAGGTCCGGCAGGATGTCACAGCCAGGGCTATCTGGAGGAATGTCGTACAACAACTGCTTAAATGGCTCCAAGTCGATCAGGATGACCATATTCTTTAGAAAGTACCCCACTACATAGGATGCCAAGTCTGGAGCATCAAGAAACTGTAAAAATAAGAAAAGAGCAATATTTGGTTGTATATGACAAAAACATGAGTTTTAGCAAAGCATTATCTTGATTCACACATTTTATTCAAGAATATTAATGAGGGTTTATTCAATATATAACATTCTTATCTAGTTTTGCACCTTAGTGTGATTGTAGATTTCCACACACGTGTCAGTGTTGATGTTCTTGGAGCAGATGATCTCACAGTGTCTCTGCAGTGCCTCCAGCTGGAAGAACTTGGCTGCAGACAGAAGCTGAAAAAACAATCAAGGTGCAAAAAGGCATTTATTCAATATGTGAATAGTGCAATACAGCCTGCAATGAAATCTGTTAGGATAGCCTAACCTCCATAACATCAGTGTTCCTGATGTGCAGAGCCTCTGTCCCTCCGCAGTAGAGATACTGCATCACAAGCTGAAAAGGGGGAAGACATATCACAGAGCTCCCATTAAAGAATAAATGATTATAAATTCAGGAAGCGATGAGTATGACTGTGTGCTTCAAGCATCACTCAAAAAGTGTCTCACCTGAAAAATGTGATATTTGACATTACTGATTTCAATGCATGTGTTTTCACCGCAAGGTCTGTTTGCCAGAAGAATCTTAAATCTTGAGAAAGAAAAAGAGCAAATCCTAGTAAAGATAATTCATTCTGGTATTTTAATCATGTAACAGACACTGAAAACACACAATCTGACAGCAATGGGTCAGTTCTAAAATGAGTTGAGATTTTTTTTTTATGCATTCTCTAAGAACATTTAATGAACACATTTTAGAGCCAGTTCCCATCAGTCACTTTATGGCAGCACTGATTAGTTATCAATGCCACATGTCATGGGAGTTAAATGGATGTCTTGTCAAGAAACAAATGCTTTTATTGATCAGGAGGAGGAAACGCACAGCCGTCACAACACAACGATCCAAACGCTGCATGTTTAGTGTTTGCTCATAGCTGGATATAGAAGTGCATCTTTAAGGTTGATCAAGTGTCCATATAAATACATTTTATACAATAAATGAATTAAATTGAAGGTTGGTGTTTGTTTGAGTGAGCATACCTGTTGGAAGCTGTGAAGAGCAGGACTTTGTGAGCGTAGAAAGGCTTCCCTTCTACTAAAAATGTCACATCTGACATTTCTTTATTGTTCAAGAAGTGAGGATCTGAAACATGAAGCGCCATAAAGACTTGTAATGATTTGTATTTATCATAAAATCAGAAGTAGTTAATAAGGTGAGCCTTTTAGCCATTGCAAATAGACTACTCATTGTAATATACTTGATTTTTTTTCTCTTCCAATCCCTGATTGGTGATATGTTCACTTCTCCTGTATTTACTGACAAAAAGAACTGCTGACAAAATAAGTGTGTGAACATCAAAATAGTGCTTTTGTTTTGTTTCAATACACTTTTTAAGAGTATACTGTTGGTTTTTCCATTAAGAACTGAAAATAAAAATGTGTCCTGACCCAGGCGTGACGACTGCTTCCTCTTGATCTCTGCCAGCTTGGCAATGGGGTACGGGCCGTAACACTGGGTGAAGATTGCCGCCAGTTGCTGACTGATCACCTCATTCTGACAAAGAAACAAAACATCAGAGAGAACACTGTCAGTTCATGTAACCCAAGAACATTAGATGCATTACTGTAATGACCCTCTCCTACAAAAACACCCCAAACAGAATTATCTGCACAGTGAGGGAGGAAGAACTTCAAGCCTTTTATCACAATCAGCTTTCACTTTCTTCCAGAAATCATTCCAGTGAGCCACGTATTCACAACCATCCTTCACCTTGACTTAGGATCAGATGAATATCAGGCTCATTTCCCACAGGTTGTGTTCCACAGAGATTACTTTATATAAGCTGTTGAATGAGTGTGAGGAAGGGAAAGGCGTGTGTTATCTCCTTACTCTTGAGAAGGATGGAAGGCGGTGCCATTCAACTGCAGCACTGATGCACAACACTACAAGCCCCATGTCTGCAGTCAGAGCGCCTGCTCTTACAGACGCATAATGCCAACAAATAGCTATTAACAGCCTCCTTTTCCACCTGGAACACAACTTATTTCTCTAAGTTCCCCCTCATTCGTTAGCCAGATGCAGTGTGTGACAGGGCCAACAAAAAAAAAAAAAAACTGGAACGAATGGAATGGGACTAATGGTGCCAGTCACAACTTCTGCTAATCCAAAATCTTAAGTGAAATTAAATGGAACAGGAATGCGTGGTTGAAACATAATGCGTTATGGAATCACACTGAACTGAACTGAACTGAATGCTGAATGAAGGATTCAGTTTGGGGTGATGCAGCAGACTTTCTGGCAGAGCAAAGATGAATGTGTCCCACCTTGATGTCTCTAGTTCTTATTTTGCAGTTAACAGTCCCAGGGGTCCCTGAGGCCCTTGTAGAGGTGAGGGTCACTGGCCCCTTCATATATCATTCAAGACATAGACAAGGACCGACAATGCAGCAATGCCCAGAAGGCTGAGAAGCCATGAGGGTGTGTGATGTCTAGCTGTTTGTTTATGTGAGTGTTTGTGTACATCTTTATGCATACTCTGCAGTGTAGGTTTTTTTTTTTTCATTCCTATTTCTGCAATGACACAAAACTTCATCTTGCTGGCAGAGCAGTGCCAAAGCCAAGACAAAGTAGACAAAACAATCAGAGGTGACAGACAGGACAATGATGTCCTGATTTAAATTTAATACTCGCACCGGGACACTCACGAGCTTAAATAATGAGACGGAGCCCTGATATAATGAGCAGCAAAACACAGCAGTGAAGGTGGGAGGGGTGATCGTCATAAGTTATAATAATTTTAGGTAATTGATATTGAGCCTTCCTATGACCGGTCTCTGTAAAACTGAGGAGCAGAATGCCTGATCAGGTGCATTTCAGTGATTGAAAAACCTTTTAAGGTTCAAGATGCAGTTTCAGAGGAAGATGTATTGATTGTAATACAAAAATGATTCATTATGATGTGACCCCTTTGAAGTGGATTCTGAAGACAGTGAGGTACCTTGCTGGCTCTGAGGATCTGGAACATGAGAGGCAGGCCGTGTGTGATGAGCTCCTCGGTGTACTCCTCTTCCTCAATGCAGCTGAACTCCTTCAGGAGACCCTGGATAAGAGGTCGGCGGTGCTGATGAAAACATGTGCGTAAAGACTCCAGCCAAGTGTGCAAAGTCCACGGAACCCCTGGTACATAGTTAGAGATGTCATCACACAGGCAACACAACAAATGCTTTCATTAACTATGTTGCATAAACAATTTGATATAATTTCAAATGCACGTGCACAAAGACTAACCGAGGCTCCGTATGTCTATGGTGATGTCCACATGCCCGTGTTCCGAGCTGTGGTACATAGCCTCTTTCAGGGCTTTAAGCCTGGCCTTTCCAGTCCGGATCAGGTCCAACTGAGATGCGCTTCTACCTTCCAGCTCTGAGCCCTCTGCCAGAATCTCTTCCAAGGATAAGACGTCACCTTTTCCCTTCTCTGCATTGGACAGCAGCGCTCGAAAGATGTTCCTAAATGAAGAAGAGCACAAATACAAATTAGAATTCTATTTGCTTACTCTACACAGATAACGGAACTCAACGCAGATCTTTTTGTACAAATTATACACTATGTACCATACGTATGCACTAATTTGTGTATGTCATTGATATTTTACAAGACATTTACATGCAGTATCTTATTAAGGCCTTTTCTGTTAATACTTTAAGAAGACTGTGCTGTTTATAGGCTGTGCATCACTAGCAGATTTTAGTAATATACGTGTGCATAAAGAAGACTGTAAGAGCAGAGTGTGATTTTATATCTTCTGTTCAAATGTGTGTACTCCTGAGCATGAAAGAGTACACATTGTGTGTTACTTACCTGTGTCCGTGAGCTGCTGCCAGGCTATAGGAGTTCAGGTCTCCCTGCGGTGCAGTGGAGATACCATTACGGTACATGGTTCCCACCATGGGATCCGCCCCCCTCTCCAGCAGCAAACTCACCAGCTCAAAGTTACCTGTGCATGAAATTAAATGAGGATGAGTCAAAAGAACACATCTCATCATTCTGTACGTGTGCCTCACGCTGGCAGTCAGGAGTTATCTGCCGGGTCCTGTGATGCCTGTGTGCTTTGGTACAAAGGGAACTGGAGTCCCTCTGTTTCTGTGTACCTGCAGCAGCAGCCAGTTGCAGCGGGGTCTCTGTGTAATTCTCCATCCCGTCCTGCAGGGACCCTTCCACGTTGCTTTTGGCATCCAGGAGCAGCTGCAGAGGAAGTTGTGTGGAAACATACTTTAGTTTATTTTCCGGACATGTTAATATAGCAGAATTCACACCTTCATCACATTTACAACATCAACAACAACATCCGAAAAAAAGGGCTGACGGATAGAAGCCAATAGGCTTGTGTACATACAAGGGCATGATGGGAAACAGGAGGACAGATAGAGAGAAAGAGAAAGAGAGGAAGGAGGGAAAGAACAACAGATATATTGACTAATGAAAAGGATCAGTTAAATCCCGACATCCCAGTAGAAGCCATCAATCAAGCGTTAATCAGATCAGTGTAAAGCCCAAATTTGTAGTTTTTACAGCTTTTTAATATGATTTTAGCAGACAGTAAAGTCTATTAATGTTAGTTAGAGGTGCTAATACATTTCAGACAGAACCATGCTACCTTTTAGTTTGTTTCTTTGTTTCATTTGCTGAATCCAGCTTCAAAATTGCAGCACACGTGAGCCATGCTTTAAATTTTCTTTCAATAGCAAGAATGGCAAGAATGCAACTAAACATGCCGTGATATATTAAACTATGCTTTTAATCTTAGCAGGTAGACAATTGTGTTTTATTTGCTGTTGGTTTTATTTAGTTGTTTATATGTTTGAATCACGTCCACTAGTGGGATTACTCCATTAAGCTATATGGGAATATTATTTTTCTTTTTTGGAGGGTGAGATTCAAGGAAAAATCCTTTCATTTTTGGTGGTGATGTGGATCATTCTTTGGATTAAGAATGGTTGTTTTCTATTTTAGGTCAAAGTAATTTACAAGATTTTACTTCTAACTTCACAGATTATGTCAACATAATCAATACTGATAATAACATCAATGCAATTTGAATTGATGTCATTACCAGTATATGACATCCCTTGAATCAGTGAATTCTTTGAACAAGTTCCCGAATGTCAAAAAATATGATATCTAACAAGATACATTTAAACTGCAGTTCCAATCAATACCACAGATAATTGAGTAATAACTAATTCAAATCTAATGACATTTGCCTCTTTTTATTGTATTTCATTCCTGTGGCCTGATATCTGATGTCCTCGGCTTAAATTGTGGTGTCACATGGCATAAACAATTTCCATTAGAAGTCAATGATTAAAAACCCAAAGGGCAGATCATTTAGAGGACAAACTGCATTAGGTAAATGTGTTCAATAACAATTAGACTGCTGTTTCCACTTTCCATTTGGCAAAAGTAGTCAGATCCATTTACACATAAATACAAAGTGACAGACTGTTCAGACCTAAACACTGACTGAATAAATGTCTTTTTAGTTTTTTAACTGCACACAGTAACAAAAATGAGACAGGACAGTTCTGCAGTGAGGAAGAGGAATTATCATCAACACCGCCCGTAGGCTTTGATGACAAGAATGACAATGATGACCAACCATGAGCTGAAGCACAACGAGAGGTGGTGATGATGAGAGTCACGTGTGAGGAAGGACGTCACTACCTGCACCACAGGCACATGTCCATGTAACACTGCGAAAGTGAGGGGCGTTGCCTGTCGCGTTTCGGGAAAGACTGAGGGGTGCTTGTGCACTGAGTTTGGCACCTGGGGAAGGGATACAGATAAGGGGGGAGGGGTTTGGGTAGGTCGGGGGGTGGGGGAGAAAAGGTGGGGGAGAGAGATGGGACGCCATTAAAACTACAACATGGCCTCCGGAGCACAAGAGAAGCAGCTGCAGGGGGGAAGAGGGCGGACAGGAGGCTGAACAGGACAAACTAGAGTAATGAACACGGGACCCTGGGGCAGCAGAGGACCTCCTGTAACCGTGTTCACCCCCTGATGAACACCAGAGATTGATCTCTCTTGTTACCGTCCTAATGGGCTCACTCTGATCTTCCCACCCTCCACTTTTGGCTCTGAACTGAACCCTCTCTGCTCTCTGGTCAAGCTGCAATGAAAAAGTATGATCTACTAGCGACTCAGATCATGCCTTATAAGACTTTCCTGACTTGCGAGCAGCACAATGAACAACTTCAGGTTCTCCATGATCTCCTCTGTCTCAGCCATGACTGTTCATAAACCAACTGCTGCTTTTCAGCTGTTCAGTAGATTAAAACAGCCGCTCCAGTGAAAACAGGGTAATTACGCTGCTGTAGAACAGATTGGACCATTTGGAATGGTACAGAACTTTGGATTTTTTCATAGACTGTGACAGTTTACAAAGAGTACGAATAACTTTGGATATGACACTTTTTGTTCAAATATAAATAAAAGTTGAGAAATATTTTTTTTCCACAATGATGCTGATGTAGAAGGTTGTTTTTTCAATGAAGAAAAAAAAAACTTGCTGGTTGAATAAAAGTAACTGTAAGTCCAAATTTTGGTTATGGATAATTTTGTGCTTAACTCAATGAATCTGATAACCATCATGAACAAAGAACAATATTTCTGTGCATTGGCACTGAAGAGTACTTCCAAGTTTCTTAATAGGGCTCCCTACTTACTTCTACCAGATAATCCCACAGCCCCACTAGTTCATCTGATTTTACCAGTCTTTTCATTGGTATGTGAAGCATTTGAAAAACATGATATTGAAGTTTATGAGGAACAGGACTGGTGTTAACACCATCTAACCCAAAAGTCAGTTGTATTTCACGATCATGTAGTCCATAGGTTTTACAAAAACATTTATTTATCTGTTTCTCTACGTTAACTGCCATGTTCCCCCATACTGTTGGTTTTTCTCAAGAAAACTTGAGGCTGGTGAAAGCAGCATGTTTGGACACATCAGTGGGAAACATTCAAACATTTTTAAATGTTTAAATTTTGAAACTGGCTGCAAACCCAATCAACAAAAGGTAGACATTAACAGGTATTTATTTTTTAGTGGACAGAGCTTAGTGCATTGTGCTTTCGTCAGGGTGACATGGATGCGGTGGACAGCAAATCAACTCTGACACAACAGAATAGGACGCATTGTTCCCAAAGTAACTGATGAAGACCACGAGAAGCAGAACATCATGAGGCTTTGACTGGATCACCACTGTGATGTCTGCACTGACTCAAATGATGTCACCTTGATTCTCTGCAGACTCTGTGACAAATTTATTTTTTTGAACTGAAGCAGTCTTTATCGCTTTCCCCTCCTGACAGAGAAGAAATGACTCAGCAACAAACCTCCGCATCAGGTTTTATGCTCTAAATGCTCAAATGCTTGTGGGTTTCACTGCACATGCTTTATTTCAATCTGCTTGTATGCTGTGATGAGGAACAGCAGTCAGAGCCTCATGATATTCAGCTCTCACACAATTACTTCTTCACATACATGGGAGTGAGAGGAGATGAGAGACAACATGATTGGTTTTCTTTATTTCAATAACAACACATAGTTTTCAGTCATTTCACTTTTGAGAATGTAACTACGTAGATGTGATCTTTCCATGTTACCCATGACACCCATGTGCAGTCCATTCTACTTTTCTTCACTTGCCTTTGGTCTATGTGAAATCAAAATGACAGTAAAAACCTATTGAACACTTACCTCACTGTTAATATCAGCTCCTGCATCCAGCAGCATCTGAACCATGGCCTCGTCTCCACGGACACAAGCGTACATGAGTGGGGTCATCCCCTGATCAACCACAAAGTCACACAGAACAAAAGCAAATAATTTCCATTAGTTGAAGACATTTCCTAGCAGCATACTGTTTTGACATCATTTTGACAAATTTTGTGATTTGATACTATGTATTTCATGTCGTCACAGATTTTTCGTTGGTTCTGGTATTGGAACATAAATACTCATGATTCCAAATAAAATGATTCAAGTTGTCCCTGTTAATTTATTTTTTTGTATATTGCATATCTTAGAACAAATTACATTTTCAAAAAAATAAGTCACCTTTCCAGTCCCTGTGAGACATGAATATGAGGTTTCACGAGAGAATATTGGACATTTCTAAGACTCTGGACACCCACAGCTTGTAACCATGGAAACAAGGGCACAACACAATTATCTTAAACAGTTTTTGAGTGATGCTAAATAAATGAAATAAGACAGACAGACAGGAGGACTGGACGAAAGGAACCTTTATTATATCCACCTCCTTGCCTTCTTTATTTATGATTTAGTCCAGCAGAATTTAAGACTACCCGTCACAGTTATCTTTCACAATTCCTCTCCCAACAACTTGGGACTGATGAGAGTGACATTTGCTATTATTAGAAGGATTAGAAATTAATTAATATCTCCTCCTCTTCTCTGAGTCATGAGGGAAATAACCAGATCTCTACAGTACTTAACTTCAGCTGAAATCAGCTCAAAAATAAATACAGATTTTTCCAAATAAAAATCATAATTACATCCAGTGAAGCGGTGATGTTTTGTGATTGTCAGTGTTTGTGTGTCAGTCTGTTAGTCCGTCTGTCTGTCCACCAAATATCTTCACAACCATTGCAGATAGAAAGATGAAAAAAAGCACATTACTCGAGCGGCAAAGGGGATGAAAATTAGATCGTAACCTTGACCTTGAAAAAATAGGTCAAGGTCAAATTTTCACTTTTATACCTTTTTAGGTACATATCTCTGAAACCTGATGAGATACAATCACAAAACAAAAAGCAACATTTTCAGGAAGCCAGAGGCACAAAAATGTGTAGGTCAGGGTAAAATTTTGAATTCAGGAATGCCGTGGGATGTCGCAGTCTATGACTGCCTTGTTTACTCTTGAAGTATTTCTCTGTTGATTTACAGCATTCGAGCACCTTGGAACGAATGCTGCAGGAAATCACATGTCAGAAAAAGCCTTAATCTTCACGACTGCCTTCTCTACTCAGACGTCTGCATGGTGCACTAAGGTGAAGAAGCCACAGCGTTCCACTGTAACATAATTTTCTGTTCCATGGGCTGTGTGTGTGTGTGTGTGTGTGTGTGTGTGTGTGTGTATCAGTGTAAATGTGCCTCCAAATGCGTTATTCAGTGTGTTGACTGTGTCTCTAACCTGCTCACTCGTGCTGTTGATACCATCGGGTCCCAGCAGGTTGACAGCTTGCTTCACCAGATCTGTACGTCCGCAGCTGAGCATGCGGAAGCCCAGGTCTTGCAGGAACTTTACCTCAATAGAGGCAGCATCCAGTCTCCTCGAGGCGCAGAAGCAGTCATCTGCTCTGAGAGGTAAAGCACACGACCCTTTACATTTCGGCTGTTAGCATTTTATTTATTTTTTTTAACACTGCAGGGCAGGTGAGTGCATGGGCTTGTGTCATTTTGCACATATTACAAATGTGCAAGTTTGCGTGCAGGGTTATTTGTCTTTACAGACGATGTAGTTGGGTTCACACACACACGCACACACGCACACATACACACGCACACACACGCACACACGCACACACGCACACACACACACACACACACACACACACACACACACACACACACACTCTCTGTAGCCTAAACACATGCACACTGCTTTCAGCCATACCGGAGCTGACGGGGCTCACAGTCCACCCCAGGCAGCAGCAACCTGGCAGCCTGCCGTACATCATCGCTGTCCACGGAGAAGCTGCGTCTGTGCTCGGTGTGAACTACAGCCACGCGCACCCACTCCATCAGGGGCGGCAGCACCATGAATGGCCTGTAGGGGGCGATAAAGGCACATTCTGGCCAGCGGATACTCACTGATCTTCAGTATTGCAAGAACTCAGTGTGCTCAGACATTTGCAGAGAAAATCCACCTAATACAGAATTTACATAAATTATTTTTTGATCTTTCCCAGCATACCAGATGTTTAAGAACAGGATGAACTTCAAATACAAGATGAAATCAAAACTGCCAAAACTAGAATGCCACAGAGAGACACTTTGAAGTGAAAAAGAGAAAAGTGAGCAAGATCATAGCAGACAGATCACAGAGTCTATGATCCACAGCACTGTCCTGAAAGTCTTCAGTTTATTCTCCATTAGCAAGGCCAACACCTTGATAGAATAATGTTTCATATTATGCTGATTCTGGGAAGACTCAGCTGGGTATACACACAGACACACACACATAGACATACTGCATATACATATGTATTTCATTGCAACATATGCATAATTGATTATAATAGTTTTCAGTATGCGTTAAAAGGCATTGCCATTCATGTATCCATACTTTACAGCGTACGATTGCTGCTTAAGTATAATATTTTGCATAACATTATAAAATCCTATAAACCTAATGGTGCTACTACTGAATATTAGAATACAGCATGTGTGACAGCTCACTATGTTTAAAGTAAACAAAGGGTTGTAATTTACTTTTTTGAATCTCCTTTGGAAGCTAGACAGCAGAAAACAACAGAGATCACACAGAGCAGCTTAAGAGTGCACAGACAACAGGACTGCAGTCTCAATGCGAAAAAATCGTGAAGTTAAAAATCTGCAGAACCCACAGCTCTGATCGACTCTGCAGGACCCAAAGCTGTGATTTCTGAAGGTGTACATATGCAAAACACAAAGTCACGAGTACAAATCAATGAAATTATACATCTGCATCTCTCTCCTCCTCGATGTGCTCAGTGTTTAAGATCTACATGCATTAAAGCACATACTGGATAGAGATCCATAATGTCACATTTTGATCTCTGTCACAGCACTGACATCATGTAATGACTGTAAATACATCATTGTTCTTTGTCCCTAAGAAAAAGAAGAAGCTGTCAGACATACAGTAAATTAATCATGAAACATGATCACACTTTCTATCATGGCTACTGAAGCTTGTGTGTTCTTGGTGTGTATCGCTCTCTCTCTCTCTATATATATATATATACATATACAGTATATACATATATATATATATATGTGCTGTCAGGCGATTTAAAAAATAATCTAATTAATTACAGGATTTGTAATTAATTATTCTAATTAATCGCATTTTAATCTCATACCTGCTAAAGGCCCCTAAATAAAGAATTTAAATTCTAGGACATTGTAGTGCATGACTAATCAATAGAATGCACCAAGAAGAGATTTGAAATCTGCATTTTTATTGGTTAAGTGTGCTTTATGAATGAAATTCAAAAGAAAAAAGGCCAAGCACATCTGCCAACCATTTAAGCCAGGTGCATTTCTCAAAACTGCAATACGAATAGTTAAATAAAATAAATAAAATTCAGAAATTAAATAAGACTGAGTCTCAAATAGGCACATAAGCAGAATCTCAATCAAAATGAATACTAAAGCTGACTCAATACAGCAATTCAAAATGAATAGTATAACATGCCTCTAAATAAGGCAAGATCAGTAGTAAGATGCCAACAGGGCAGGCTTTTCCTTTAAAAGGGTAAGCTAACGTTCAACTCTGTGTCCTTGACATGTTTTGCATTTAAATGATACGTTAGGCTGGAGCTGCTTCGGTGATATGACAATTCTCTTTTACAAAAGGTACAAATCACAATAATAATAATAATAATAATAATAATAATAATAATAATAATAATAATAATGGATCAGATTTATATAGCGCTTTTCTGGACACTCAAAGACGCTTTATATCGGATCCATTATTCATTCACTCCACATTCATACTTGGTGATGGTAACTACATGTGTAGCCACAGCTGCCCTGAGGCAGACTGACGGAGGCGTCTACAGCGCAGATTGGCAGCATAGAATCACTGCGTTTTTGTTGATAGTCCCGTCTTTGTTTTTTTTATGAATAAACTTTCCGCCAAAAGGTCGGAGTGGGCTTGCCTCACTCTCCTGTGTCCCGTTTATCTCTGTTGTCAGTCACCCTGCTTTTGACTCGTGGCGCAGGTAGGAAGTGACGTCACTGCAGCCTAAGGGTCTCTCAATGGGCCAAATTTAAAATGCTTGCGTATTGACTTGCCACTCGCGATTAATTGCGTTAATTTTTATAGTGCGTTAATTTGCAGCGTAATTAATTAATCTAATTAACACGTTAAAGTGACAGCCCTAATATATATATATATGTATATGTATATATATGTGTGTGTGTGTGTGTGTGTGTGTGTGTGTGTATATATATATATATATATATATATATATGCTCATATATATATATATATATGAGCAGACTGCTCATATATATATATATATATATATATATATATATATATATATATATATATATATATATATATATATATATATATATATGGGATCTTTTTAAGCTTCTGAGAAATGCAAACCTTTTCATTCTATTCACTTCAAAGCAGCCTGACCTACAACCACAACACATAGATTCCACAGACTTCATTTAAACGGAGCACAACACCAATCAAAAGGTAACAAATGTCAAAAAGCAAAGCATTTCCTTAAAACCCACACTAGAGACAATAGGTCACAGGAAGTCCAAGGTCTTGATGTTTCATTATGTTCTATTTCAGGTTTAATATGCTTAAATATATCCAAGACAAACATTCATAATTGCAATTTTTTAATAAACTGGTGGTAAAGTAAACATGAGTTGGACACACTCGTCAGGTTCGCCATGCTGCAGGGAGTAAACTGTTGAGCCTCAAAGCAGACTGCTCAGGCCCAACCGTTCAGGGGGCAAAAATACTAAAGCAGAATATAACAAAAAAAATGTCATAAACTCATGGGAAGAAACTGCAGTAATTGTGTAGATTGTGCTTTTTTTTGGCTGGTAGGAAAATATATAACAAACAACAAAGAATCAAGGAAAAAACACCATGGAAATGTTGCCTAGTCCTTAAGTCATTCATGTATATGTCACACAGTCATCCAGCTGCTGGCTGAATATGTCCCACTATGTCAGTAGCAGTAATTATGAATACTGACTGAGCACATGTCTGAGCACGCCCGCCTTCTGCTGGCGCTCAGGTCACCCAGAGGCCTCGCTCAAGTAGCCAGTAAGTTGACTATTCACTTATGTGTACTTTCCTTCTAGATGAAAACATCTGGTGTGTCATTTCAGTGTGAGCTCAGAGAGCCAGAAATACAGCAAACGTCTGGCTCTCTCAGAGAACAATAACCTTTGCAGTTCTACACAGAAGTAAAATCAATCCAAGGAAGTGTATAAAGTTAGAGTCAGAGGTCAAAAGAAGGTCAGAAGAGCAATAGCTAAACGAAGTTCACAGGCGTTCTAATGATTCTCATGGTGGTCCTTCATGGTTGCTCCATTGACAAAATGAGATGATATGATCTGATGGTTTATGTATTACCAAATGATAATTGAGTAGGTTCAGGTTTTGAAAAAAAAAGTCTGTATTAAAATAAAATCAAAATCACAAAGATTATTTTTCTCAGCTCAGTTATGAAAAGCAGCAAACAAACATCTAGATAACAAAACTGAGGGCTTGACATGTCTAACAAATACAACATTTACAATATTTTGCTGTACACTGAGCAATAAGAGTTCTTTATTAGACTTTTCTACACCATCTCTTCTCACGCTAGTGTTCTACTGTTCCATAGTGAAAAAATGTTTCATATGTCAGTTTCAGGGAGTATACTGTTCCAAAAAGCTGCTGACTCATCTTCTTATGTCACGTTGAAGATTTATGAGAGAAATAATCAATGCTTTTGTTCTGAAATTCAGAACATTGGTTTACTCTATTTGTTCATTTCAGCTACTCATTCGAAAGGATTAAAATTTAGAAAGTTTTAATATTTTCTTTTATGGAGAAAATATTACCCACAATATACTCTATGACTTCTTGATGAAGTATAAAGATAAAAATAGTTCTTGTGTTCTCACATTCTCATTTCAATTGTCAGCTGGGAACTGCAGTCTTCAGAATGCATCCAAAGAGCACTTGTCTACATTTATAGGGGACTATTTTATATATACATTTAGCCCTTGTTCATTATAATAAATAAACCTGTTCTGCATAACAATAGTGGGGCCTACTGGTTTTTTTTAAATATTTTATGAGAATCTATATAGTACATATACATTGTTGGTTTGGGTGCTTTTACAGGTTTGGTTGATGATAATAAACATTAAACATTTTCAGTATCGGCTCATGTCTGATCCTCACCTTTCTGTTTGTAAGGTAACCTTGGAGGGCTCAATGTTTGGGTTCTCCCACTCCATCTGAGGGCAGTGCATGAAGTAACACAACGTATAGATGGCCTCGGGCTGCCAGTGAATGACGCCGCTCTTCTGGTGGACTGGTGTCCCGTTGTTATGGTTCTTCATGTACAGTGGCTGTAAGTAGTGCATGGCCCGAGACACCAGGTCACCTACACAAACACACACACACACACACACACACACACACACACACACACACACACACACACACACACACACACACACACACACATACACACACGCGCACACACACACACGCACGCAAAAAAAAAAAAGGTAGTGAGTGGTGAGAAATGAATTTAAGTGCAGATACAAGTGTGTAAAGACAAGAATATTTTAAGCACACGGCCTGTAAAGAGCCCATCAGGGAATCATCCTCATTCCTTCCAGCTCCCTTGGAGCTCAGCCTGTCAGGGGAACTCAACAGTTTTCACACACCAGTCTGCCAAAAGAGAGAGAGAGCTTGAGATGCTCAGGACTGCACCGTGAGAAGAATGAATATTTATGGGTGAGACTAAGTAACTCCAAGATATTTCCTCTGCATAATTTGCCATTTACTTTAAGGTCATCCAGTTGGGGCTTGAAAATCTAAGCTTGAGAAGATTCAGCTAATAAAAAATTAAATATTCTCCAGATAGTTTTAAAAGAAAGCAAACTGTAAACAGATATCCTATCTTGTCCTGCAAATTCAGCTAATCAAAAATCCACACATGAAATGGAATTTTATTTCAACAGCCACACTGGTATCCATAAAACCCCTCCACTTGAAGCAAACATCGTGACTGTCACGCAGCCCTGTATTATTACAGCATGGATTCAAATCCCCCTTCGCTGAGTTTCTGTCACTTCTCCTTCCTGTTTGTGAGAAAATGTAATGAAATTCTGAAGCGGGACAGTCTGAAAATTAAAAACAATCTGTGTCATATTGTTCCGGTATGTCAGAATGATGCCACTTGATATTCTGGTCTAAATGAACTATACTAAGTGTGTGCCTATAGAGTGGGGACAAACAAGCGCCCTCTGAGACAAAAAAGACTTGTTTAGCATCCAAATTACACTATTTGAGGCTGCCAAAATACCATTTAGTCTGAACAATACAAGAGGTGAAAGTAAAAAGGAAGCTAAAGAGCATTCATGCAATAA
Source organism: Antennarius maculatus (assembly GCA_013358685.1). Classification (NCBI taxonomy): domain Eukaryota; kingdom Metazoa; phylum Chordata; class Actinopteri; order Lophiiformes; family Antennariidae; genus Antennarius; species Antennarius maculatus. Next base: position 12,484,174 of record CM023611.1, on the reverse strand, counting down.
AAGAACCAATCTTCTAAAGTATCCTTTTGGAACAGTGGGGGTGATGAGAAATATGCTGGACACTGAAGCAATGAACAGGAAATATTTTGACTGGAATGACCGCCTCTTGTCTCTCTATCTGCATCCTTAACCCGTCTTTCTCCTGATTGTACCAGGAGGAATACAGATGCATTTTTAATCGCACCTTCTTAAGCTTGGTAATGGAAGCTGAGGTGTTCATCCAGGTGTCACATCTTCTTTATGCTGGCCTGTGGCATATCCTACAGTGGAAGAAGCTACTAAAACCAGAGTTTTTTAACACACTGATGCAGCGCCTTCTGTAGGTGTACACAAAAATAAAACATCTGAAAAAGGACTGACTGGTTTTCAGTGACGTATACCAACAAAAGGATTCATTTTTGGAAAAGACAGAGGGAGGATGGATAGAGTTTAATGAGATAAAACATCAATAATCTTTTCAATAAGATTCAAGCCGTTAATCAATACCTCATCTTGAGTAATTAATTCCTCATGCCAATAAGAAGAGAAGCAGTGGAGGACCTGCTATATCCTGTTCCTCAGGTACATCTCTACCCTTTGAGTGGTGAAGCAACCTTAAAATTCCCTTTGAAAACTGGAGTCACACAAACGTAGCCGTTCCCAGAGTACGATGTGTCTGCTGTCCCTTGCAGCTGCTGCCATCATCACTTTTTTTCTTCACATATGCAGCCTTGATTAATTTAATGGTTGCCTGTGGCCGTCCTGACTCAACAAAACACTGAGCTATTCTCTCCACTACTTTTGTCCATTAGAAAAACTGGCCACCAACTACCACGAATGTTACATCATGTGTGGGACACAAACGCTGTCTGCATGGAGCTGTTGAAAGCTGCTGCTGAAAAAGATTCGCTAAGAAGGACAGAAAAAAGTAGAAGAATAAACGTTATGCTCATCTTGGATTATAAATATTTACTTATAATTACTTTTTTCTCTTTCTTCCCTTCTCACAATATTTTTAAAATGGGACATTTGTCGGGCGAAGGGATGCCGCAAGCCCGTCGGGATCGAGTGGCCCCTACCTACTGAATTGATTTAAGTCGTCAAGTCACACTTGGGCCATTATTTTCTTTTAATAGACCTCTTTTAATATGCCTCAATCTCCAATAGCAAACTGTTAAACAGAAGATCACTGCTAAATTCACGTTTAAAAAATTACAGACATTGATCTAATTTCCAAGCCTCAGCTGTATCTTCAGTAAGTTTCTCGACTGACTCCATTTAACTTTGGTGTGCAATCACAACTTACCATGAAGCACTGAAATCAAGGAATCCATTTTCCTATAAGTTTCATTTTGTTTGTAATCAGATAAACGCTGAGAGAATAAAGGCATCTAGATGCTCTTAAACCTGCCACGAGCACACAATCTTTGAGAGGTATTACTCAGAGCTCTTTTCTCAGCTGCATAGAAAAGCAGTCCTGAGTCAATCGCAATAGACAAAAAGATGAAGTAAAACACTGAAAAGCAGTGGATGTGGATGATGTAGAGGGAAAAGATCTGCAAAAATCCTTTCTAGAACTCCAGAAGCCTTTGCATTCATTTAGTTAAATGTGTTTCCAGCTGTAATGATTATAAATACAGTATGAGAAAATCTCATCCCAAATCAGCATTACTGTATTTTACTTATACTATACGTATAAATAAATTGTGTGTGTGTGTGTGTGTGTGTGTGTGTGTGTGTGTGTGTGTGTGTGTGTGTGCGTGTGTGTGTGTGCGTGTGTGAGTGTGTGTGTGCTCCCACAAAGAGAGTTATGTTTGACGGTCAGTGTTTGATGAGGCAGACTGAAGTCCCGGCACAGTGAGATCACGGCTTTTTAACCTTGAATGTTAGTGATGGCTTCCTCCAGAGTTACAGATTTAAATGTATATACATTTCTGCATTTTCCTATTAGCAGCAATGTGTGGAACATATTTGAAGCAGGACGTTTTCTGGCATGACTGAGAGACGATGACACAAAGAGTCCTAATAATTGCAGCATTTGTGAGACTGTCATTTCAAATATGCTAATGTGACATTTTGGTGGAGGAGAAAATACAAAGGTAAATCAGTGGCAAACCTCCAAAATTGAGTTTATATGCCAGCCCCCCTTCAAAAAAAAAAAAAAATACAGTTCCCGCATAGGATGCAAATTTCACTGCACTGGAGCTTATACTAATTAAAATTAGTAAAAAAAAAATTAACTCTGTCTTTCTCTTTAACCTTCTAGTTGTCAGTTCTCGTTAGATCTTGCACTTTGTCAAATTCACTATTTTACTTTGACAGTGTCGTCATTGACAACTACTCAACCTTAATTACTCTATTTTTTCATCAATGTCTGTGATTCGCTTTTGGACACTTGATAATTATTTAGAGAATTTCTTTCCAGAGCTGATAATATTAATACTGGTCTAAACTTTCTGAGTGTGTATGAAGTGTCAGCATAATGGAGCGAGTCCTTGCTTGACCTCATCAATCCAACCTGGTCAGAGCACCGGTGCTGTGATTCAGCGCTGCACCAGACCCTCCCACCACTTATCTGAGAACATATGCAGTGAAGAGAATTATCTCACTGTTTATTCTCATGAGAAGTGTTTACACAAGATATAAAAGCAATATTTTTCCAGCCGTCTTTTGGCATAGTAACACCATGACAACAGAAACAGACCCCTTCCCCATTTGGTTTGAGATTGTTTCCATATTATCATGCACATCATGACATAATCTGTTCTTAATGCAGCTGTGTTTATTGTTATTCTGTCAAAGGACGCTGCAGCACTCTCGTGCTTTCAACTGCAGGGAACTGCAGAATTTCATGCAACCCAGAAACTAAACTGTTGATCTCTTTCAATGAGCGTCTTGACCACAGCAAATGTGAAAATGTGTATTATCATCAATGGGTTGCAACATGCCGTTATTGTTGTATAAAATTGACTTGTAAAACATTAAATTTGAATGCTGTACAAAGGTATTCAGAAAGCATAAAGTTGTCCATCATTAGCTGAATAATCAGTACATTGTGAGTGGAGAGGCATTGAATCAACTTTTAAAACCCTTGTCAAGCCAATAAACAAAATGAGATTGAACTGGAAGGCTGTAGTTAATTAGAATTGCTCTCCGTCAGAGGAACTGAGTCACTTTTATTTACATCGACACAAACATATGCATAGCAGGATTAGGAAGCAGTAATCTATAGAAAGTCCCATGGGCAATACTTATAAGTTAACAAGTTGGCATGCAGATAACATATTGTACTTTTTTTTATTGCGCAGTAAATATAAAGTAGAGCTGAGGTTGATGAAAATATCAGTTTTGCAGGTATTTTTTTAAAACCCAAGATACACGGGAAAACACCAATGTTATTACAATTCATCCTGAAATGTTCATCCAGGAAATGTTGTTAAGACGTTTCACTCAAAGCCACATGTCTTTTTAGTATCTTAAATTGGGCTTTACTGAGGTCATTAAAGGAACAGTTAATCCAAACTCTAGCCCAAGCTGCTGGAAAGTCAGGTGAATTTTCCAAAAAACATTTTAGGAGTCTAGCAGAAATATAATGTTGTGGTATTCCTGTAAAATTTTCAAAATGTTGGGGATTTATTTGAAAACATTTTTGAAAAAGAACAACTGAAAACAAAGATAAAATAAAATGATTCCTTAAAGTTCATCCTTCTTAATCCATTTCTCCAGCAGCATGCAAATGAAGAGATCGCAGATTATCATCAGTTCTTACCAAGATAATATTTACACCCTTTTCAAGCTGAAAGCTTTTTTGAATGGTCTAAACTTAATGCGCAGGACTGATGCTGTGTTTCTGGTTTGTACAACTCACTATGTGTCAGCAGAGATTCCTCCATGTGTTTGAACACTTTCCTCCCTTGGAATGCATGTTGACACATTTAAATAGGCACTTTGAGCATTTTAGCTTTAAGTAAACTGAAAATAACAAAAATAAATAATTTTCAAATAATTGTGGAATTTTATATTTTGGAGAAACTTGGATTATAACTAGGACATTTGATTTTTCCGGGTTGAGTTTGTTATTTTTTGTTTTATTGCAGAAATCAGTTTTCTCTCGCCATATTTTTCCCTCCACACCTCCTCTTTGTACACTTCTCCACTGAAACGGGACATTGATTTTAGCTTTTTTTTATAAATTAAATTTTGGTGATTCTTTTAAAATCAATGCCTTTTGGTTTGATGGAAAGCTCCAGTAAAGTTGTGTAGAACAAAAAAACCAAGTGACTTTTCAGCGACAGTTCTGACGCATGAACAATGTTGGTGTTAAAAAAGTAATCAAAATTCAACCTCAGAAATCACCAATCTGTACAACCATTGGTAAAAAACCTGCCTGAAATCCATCCAATAAATAATGAAACCTTCTCAGTGATGGACTGAGTGGCTGTCTGACATCCTAATGATGTCATCCTGTCAGCCATACTCCAAAAAATGGCTAGAAAGCACTCTATAGAATTAGTTGTTTATTTGAAAATGGTACAGAACAAGTGGGGAAGCCTCATTTTTTTGGAGCTGGACAAGCAGCCCATATATAAAACTATTTTACTCTAAAATTCTGGGCGAAATATATTAAGAATGTTTTATTCTTCCAACCTACATGTAGTCACATTAGAACAAACGAGTATCAGAACAAAATAACATATCAATCAAATCCAAAATACTGATGCATGTACAGCATTGAAATTTATTTGAATTTTATTTTCAGTGTCACCCTGGATCTCACTCACACAAGGACAAAGGTATAGGGACAACTAAACAAACTAAGGGGCTACTAAAACACACACACACACGCACGCACGCACGCACGCACGCACGCACGCACGCACGCACACACACACACACACACACACACTCACTTAATTCGGAGATGCTGCCCACTCTGGTCGACAACAAGCACTGTTCAATGGAGCGCAGCTCAGACTGACTGTAGGCGTTCCCCTCTCCGCCCTTCCCTGCCCGCTGCTGCTGCTGCTGCTGCTGCTGCTGGTCCCTGTGAAGAATCAAACCCTCAGGTAGACTGAGCACACCTGAGAGACAAAGAGAGACACATCAGTGGCACAGCAGAGAACAGGACTGCAGGCTGGAATTTCACCATCTGGATGCCATAACTGATTGTGTCGGTCAAAGATTTTGGTTACCTCACTTCTTAGTTCACTTTACAGGTCATTAACTTTGCCATATTAATGTCTTTATACAGTCACATGTTTCACTGAGTGATGAATCTCCTCCTAGCCCTACAGAGCCTTCTGAAGAGGCCTCTTCCATACATAGTCGATATGTTGTCAGACAAACAGTTTACCTGCTTACCATTGAAAAGTACAAATAAACAACGTTTTTGATCACTTCCTGCTACTCTCCCAACTGGCATCACATTCAGAACCAGCATATGCTGCATTTAAAAACTCAATGATGCTAATGAGTTAAAATATTTAAACAGTTTTACTCACGCTGTTTATAGTTGAGCAAATTTCAAAAAACAATGAACACATGATCCCATCTTGTTCTATTTATGTTGTTTACAGTGTCCACCCTTTCTTAAAATCATGACTGTGATTACAGTTTACCACCTAATTGCACCCGTCAGACAATCCTTCCAAAGGAAATAATGTGTAATATTTCAGCTGAACGTTCATTACTCACACCTCCGTTTGTTAATTACTCCTTTGTGCTCTGCGAATGACAAGCCTGACTGCCCTCTATATTGTGTTGCTGACAGTTTGTTATTCCTCTGCAGCCTGAAATGTGCAACCTTCTTAATATTTGCAGTGTCAACTTATAAAGGGACTAAGAGTGGTGACTCTGCTTTGCCCTGGAATCACTCAGAACATAGCAGTTTTAACTTTAATGGCCTCTTTCTCATATTATGCTCCTAATTTAAGGCATATGTTGACTGTGGAGAAGACTCATCGTTCATCCTGTAGGAGCAGGCAGTTGCTTTTAAGGTGATTCATTTCCCTTTTTTCCTTGACAGTCATGAAACACATGCTAGAGACTGTACGACATCCATATTTATGACCCTCATAAATTTGGGTATGGCTAGGCCAACCCCTGTTGTGTGATCTGGTTATGTGAAAAATATTATTTGCTCATCATCCTAAATGATGGACTACTACAATATGTTACAAAAGATATTGTCCTTTTTATTCCACTTATTCTTCTTTCTTGCTAAAACTTGCTGCCAACAGTACACCATCTTAATCCAGAGGTTACTAATGTAGCCGTGGGACGCCAGATTTAAGCAGAGACGAGGGTAGGGCTACAGACTTTGTCTTTCCAACTCCACTAAATCAGATTTGCTCATTTTCTAAAATTCACTGCACTTCAGCCAATCTTTTGGATTACTTGTTATTGTACCCATTCAGCAATGTCATATTTCTTTCAGAAATTGATGAAGTTTTGTGCTCAGTCTAAGGAAGAGGTCAAAAAAGATACCGATAATGCAAGGGGGGGGGTTCGCTTTTCAAACGCACCTAAACTTTACCCAACTAGTCTCTGTGCTTTGACAATTTGCATACAGTGCTTATCAATAGAAGAAATAGGTGTAAACACCTCAGTGTAATATTTCCAAGAACATGCTTTTTACTATACCCTACTTTTCTGTCTGCTATATAGAATTTACTTTTCAAAGTGATGAAAAGTAAGGGTTAAACATCTAGAAAGATTTCTTAGTACAAAGTCACAGTTATTAAGCATGAACCTACAGAGCAGCTGCTTAGAGAGGAGCAGCAAAGGAACCACCGCTGCATCTCTGTTCAGGTCAGGCCAGAAGGCGACTGACAACCTGCATGACTCTGGAACAAATAGAAGGAGACATCCCCATCTGCTGCACCAGTGTCAAGGTGTCCCAAAGTGCAACCTGCATTGTGTTGCTTTGGTCCTGTGTCATGCAGTTACAATAAAGTTGAATCTTATCTCATCTATAATTGCAGCTTTTTGGCCCAAACTCCAGACACATCATCAAAATCAATTCAGAAATAGAAGTGTCTGCATGAAATCCCGTGTTGAGAAAACTCTGAAACCCCTCATTTCAGTGTTTCTATTGCTCACAATGTGTCGCCTAATTAAACAATTAAAAGCAGATGGAGGTTAGCTAGAAAAACAGGTATTTTTCTTCATGAAGCATCAACATACCCCACCATGGTTTACTGCAAAGGTCTGGATTCAGATACCAGATATTCTTTTGAGTCTGGGTCCTTTATAAATAGGACAACAGTGAGGGAAACCAGAATCACAAGGATCCATTAGGGTCTCTGTGATGCAAGTTTCATCATTAGAGGGTGCAAGGCTTCTGTGTGGATTTATCTCGAAAATAAAAGCATGCAGAGAAAAAGAGCAGGAGGTTACTGATCAGTAATAGAAGCAAAGCGCCAGTCAAGAAATGTTCCCATCAAGACCTGGAAAAACTAAAAATGTGGTTGTGCCATTTGCTTTGGTTAAAAATGTGATCAACCCTGTCTTAGAAGTTTGTAATCCAACCTTGAAATGAACTTCAACTGTTTTTTTGTGGACTTTGTAAGATAAATCAGTAAGTTGAAAAAAGGAGTATAAAGTGTTGCAGCTTTCACAGGTGTTAGCTCTCCATTGTCAATTCCATGATGCCTTAGGTGAGTAATTAAACCAATTACAGGCTGTGTTTCAGAGGGGGAATTCTGAGAGACATCTCTGATATCCAATGTTTTATATACTGTATTGACATAAGAAATGTTGAAGCAGTGATGCTCTAATGGGCTCGACTCTGCCTTAACATCACATGACTGCAGCACTGTCCAGCCTTAATAGGAAGTCGACCCTGTTGCTTTCCACTCTCCTTACTTCCCTCTCAGATACACACTATAGCTAAATAAATACCCCACTCAGACTGTGACCACAGACCTCTTTTGATGTTTACGGAATGAAGGCCATCAGGAGTGAGTTGCTTCAGCACTGAGCTGTCGGCATCCGTTTTAAAAGGGGGTTAAAGTGGGGGAAAAGTCTCTTTCCCTTTCACACTAGTCCTTTCATCATTCTCTCCATGTCTTTTTCATTCATATATTCGACTTTGATTTGAGTTGATGTAGTCAAGTCTCGGCCTGAGAACTTAAAAAAAAAAAAAGGATTGTCACAAAAATGCTAATAAAAATACCTTCCTGTTACATATGACTCTTCACTGTCCAGCTCCTTAACCTTGGTTTGGGGAAATAACAGGACCAGCTGACAGTGAAGTGCTGAATGCTCTCATGATGGATTGAGGCAAGGTGACTCACTGGCTCTCTGCATCCTAATGCAAGACTCTGTCTCTCCTCAGGGAGGAACTGATGGAGCTCTTACAGGCCACCAACAGTAGTTGTTCTCCTTTCCCTCGCTCAATGTGTCATGATGAGAAATCTTGTCACCACCCTCCTGGTTGCACCACAAATGTCCCTGCATAGACTAACTGCAGACATTTTAAGTTGTATGGTGGTCATCATCATATGGAGAAACAGGTGACTGTTGTTTTAGAATGTACGTTGGTGACAGATGATATGGGGCACCTGCCCCTCTTCAAGTAGACCAGTTGCATTTGCCATATGGCAGCTGGGCTATTTTGTTCTGAGGAGTGGCGAAGAGAAAAGAGGAGAGGGGGCTGAATGATCCTCCAGGCATGACACCGCCACTGGAGGAGAAGTAATGAGTATATGAATTCCCATAAAGATGTCACTCATTGCAGTGCAGTCATATTCTGCAATAGGCCGCAGAACAAAAGAGATCCGGCACATCGTCAGAAATGTATCCCACATTCATTGCCTGTCAAAACTCTGAAAATAAATTATCCCCACAGAATTAATGCCCTAGCAGAATCTACCATCTTTGTTATTTTTGTTTATGAGCTGAAACCATTTAAAAGAATAGATTTATGAAAATGATGTCTTTACTTTAAACACACAGTAATGCTGCCCTTCAGCGTCTAAATGTTACTAGTTGCATTTAAAGAACACAGTTCAATCTGGTGTTATCAGCACACATTTTATAGACAGCCAGTTTGAGAAATTAAAAAAAAATTTTTTTATATACTTAATTAATCCCCGAAGGGAAATTAGTGGCACACGCTAGTATTGTTAACATGCATATATTAATGTGTACAGGCCCTGAACACACAAACACACATACACACGGGCCCTGTACACATGCAGGGGGAGGCAGGTAGCTCCCTGCTTGGTGCGCCTAAATGAGCAACTTGTAAGGGGGGGACGGCGCCTTGCTCAAAGGCGCCTCGGCAGTGCTCTGGAGGTGAGCTGACACCTCCCACTGTCAGCTCACACTCCGGGTGTTTTTGGGCGGGAGCGGCAATCGAACCACTGAACACTGGACAACCGACTCCACCGCTGAGTCACTGCTGCCCCATTTGCCACCATTGTTTCACTGGAAATACTGAATGGTTCACTAATATTCATTAACACTTATTTGTGGCAGTGTAACACCACTTGTGCTAAGAATGCATTTGAGATTCTAGTGCTCTCATTTTAGTCTATTTGTATTTGGTCTTGATCAGATATGTTATCTGCCTGGTTTAATTCATCTCCCTTTTTTTAAAAAGAAGCACAATAATCACATGTTGAGTCTGAGAACTTTTTCTTATTTGTGTGCGGAGATCTTAATGAGTCTTGTTGTCTTGTTGCTATCACAGAAGCTCCCTGCGGGTGAACTCGGTTTTAGCAAGTACTTCACTTAATTTATGTCTGTTTGCTAAGTTCACCAGTTGTAACCAGTCACTTCATATTTATAGTTCAGGTTTTCTTGGCAATGCCAAAGATACTTCATCAGAAGTTAGTTACATGCATGAAACATATACAGTATACAACATACATAATCATCAGTGAAATCAATCAAGTTGTGCACAATTGCTTTTATGAGTGTTTAATGTGAAGTTTCTATTATGTTCTTGTTCATTGACTCCATTTGTCAGTTTGTCTCCAGTTTAACACGTCTCAGGGTCGACTACAGCCGCAGAGCAGGAACGTTAACCTCCATGCAGCTACTACCCTGTACTTAAATCTATTTTGGAGAAAACTCACAAAGTACTTCACCATTCTGAACACATTCTGGATTGGATTTGTGTTTCCCTGACATTCAGCATGATGCAAAAATATTTCAAGATATACCTAAAATATTTAGGATAATGAATGATTGTATTGCATCACTGTGACTCTAAAGGGTTGATCACATTTTTACTGTACATGGACCACAGCAGTGCTGCACACTTCTACGCTCTGGCTCTGCTCTGCCTGGCCAGATGGCACCCATATGTACAGGATACCTAGCGAGTAATCAGGGGGTACATAGCCAGATGGAAAGTGGGAAAAAGAGTAGTGACGTGTGTGAAGATATATTAGAATGCCTTTCCTTCTCTAAATATCTGCTTTATACATTCTTAAAAACCTTGCTATGTAGAGTTGTGCAAAGAGAGGTGTCAATAGGAAACTGTTTTTTTAGGGAGTGGCTGAACAGACCATAACCCTCCAGAGGTATGATCTCGGTTTGACCGCAGTTTGGTCTAAAGTAGCCACAAGTCTTGAATGGCTTAGTCCTGAACCAGACACGGGTATAAAGGAGGACTGTGTAGCTACTGTGAGAAAATACAAGCACATATCAAAATGATGGCTTTAAACATGAAACTGGTGGAGGGAGACGGCATGCAGAAACTGTATGATAATCATTTACACGACCTATATCAGTAAGATTAGTCTGATGATATGTCAATAATAAGTTGTAATCAATATGATACTGTATTGTTCTTCTCCTTTAAGCAGAGGTCAGAGGTCACGTTCAGATGCAGCAGAGCCTGTTGGAAGTTTAGAGTCACTCATCTTGTTCAATCTTGACACTTACTGTAGATTGACTCTTCTTAAAGGAGGTTTAATCAATCTAATTAATCATTTTTTTCTCCCTGCTGCTCTCCACTTTGTTAATGCTTCAGTTCTAAGGTGTGAATGGTGTGTAATTTTCTTTATATCTTGATTAAATTCATTCCTTGTCACTGACATTCTTAGAACCAAAGGACAACAACATATAAAAGTAGCAAGTGCTGCAGTCACTTTAAGTCGATTGCTTCTTTAATACGGAGCGTGGCCTCTGTTGGTACTGCTTTAATCTGAGTGTCTCTCTGTTAAGTCCAATTTTGCAAAGGGTTATCGATTTCATTAGTAATATTGATTTTTAAGTTTTGTAAATCCATACTTATAAATTAATAAGAGACACCTTGTAAAGTGACAGGAGCCTCTACACAGCACAACTGGAAAGGGATGCTGGTTGTTGCTGGTAAACTAACGTTCCCATAACAATAATGATCAGTTAAGGCGAGCTGCAGTCAGGTGTGAATGGCTGTTGTAGTTTCTAGCGATGGAGTGTTGTGTTGTGGGCGGCTGATAGACGGTGTCTTAATCCTCCTCCTCTGTTCAGAGATGGTTTTTCCAGTTTGACTAAAGTAGCTTCTTTAACTCCTCTCTCAAACCATCTGTCTTAAACCTGATTAGGTTTTAGCCAACAACTTCCTGTTGAATAGTAATGATTCCTATTCAGACTTATTGTCTTTGGTGGTTTCTGCTGTTTGTTTGTTTTCTGCTCCAACAGGAGTATAAGTACAGTGCGCATCTGTGCATTAACGCTCATGACTTCACCTCATTGAGTATTTTTGGTAGGCAGTCACGTGATACCGTACGCACATTCTATTGGCTGACAGCATCCGGAAGTGTGTTACGTTCTGTGAGTCTCGGACTTACATGAGACATAAAAGTGTTTTAAACAGTCTATCAGTGTGTGGGAAAAGGTAATACAGATAGAAGGTGGTTTAATATCAGTATGGGAAGGGTTCATAAACATTAAGATTACCGTAAATAATAAGATAAATAGTTCATTGCTATATTGCTGAATTCGTGAATCACGTGTGGTTCCTGGAACGCATGAACCGAGAGGAACGAAGGCGCACTGTGTCAGGATTCTCTACTAGTCAGTTAGAAATGAAGAAAACTCTTGGATGAGAGGCAAAATGTGTTCAACCAGCAAAAAGCAAGTCCAGTTCATTCTCTTTTGCTCTGAGAATGAGAATGAAATTTTGCAGTGAATTGAATGGTCAGCATGTGGTACATTTATCTCAGACACAACATCCTCTGATGCAGGTTAGTTGTGTACCATTAGTTACCATGGTGATGTAACCTGGTAAGAAGTGAACTAGAATCTTAATGCAGGTTGATGGACACTGAACAGACAGTAAAGGACAAGAACTTCTAATAAATTCTTAAAGCTAGACACTATAAAACAGGTGTTTGCTAAAATTTTCCTATTCAAACACTACTAATTGTCTATTTGATAATTTCTAGTAGGGTTTTAAAGTGCACCATCGCACAGAATCACCTTCTGCTTCAAACAAGGGACGTGTTGAGGAGGTACGTGTTTTGCTAGAGCTTAGCTGCATTTGATACCATTGACTATCATATCATACCATGTCCTTATCTACATTAAGCTGTTGAAATCTCATTTATCTGGTTGACTGTCACTGACTTCAATCATACTATTGACTGAATATGGAAAAAAATATTTTTACTACAATGACACAAAATTATATTTATCACTGAAACCAGATGAAACTTATCAGTACATCTTACAAACACACAACTAATGAAATGACTATTCCAAATTTGTTCTAAATTTCCTTGTAGAACAAATCTCAAAAAGTCTTTCATCTGTGTAGTGCTGCAAAATGAATCAGCCACATTTTGTCTCAAAAAGATACAGAACAATTTATCCATAGATTTGTTGTTTCCAAACTGGATTCATTGCAGTTTGGAATAACCGGTTCTCTAATGCTCTCCCACTGATACAGAATGCTATAAGAAATCATATGTCCCCATACTTGTTTCTCTGCAATTAATCCCTATGAATTTTAAAATCCTCCTTCTCAAGTACCAAGCCATTACCTGTCCTACTTCAGGTCCATACAAACTAAAGGAATAGAATGGGAACGAGACACATTGCACATTAAGCTTCTTCCCAGTAGAACCTCCTCCCCTTTTGGTCTGGGAGGCAGGAACTGTTTAGGATTGACATTTTCCTTTGGATAAACTTTGCTGTGAATAGTAGCTTAGGCTAGCAACAGCTGTACTGCTATAGGCTGAGTTGATGATGGTACCTCTCTCCTCTTCTTCTACTCCTTCTGTAAATATTTATCAAGTCTCATTTTGTTGTAATGTGGCAATACATGAATAAAAATGTCCTCTTCTTGGCATAAGGTATCAACATGTATATAAAATAGGCCATACACTCCAACAGACAAGGATGCTGACGGGTGACCGACGCACAACAATGTCACAACCAGAATTACGTAATCCTATAAAATATGAGGGAAGCCAGGCTTCCTGTAGACTGTGTGTTATTCTATCCTAGAGGTAGCAGCTCTCTCACTATTATTTATCTCTTTTCATCTCATTTCTTCTGTCAAGGGTAATAAGTCTGTGTGTAATATCCACGAGTCAAGCGCTTCCTGCAGGAAGCTTTCCAGACAATACTTGCAATCAGCAGCAGCAGGAAAAAAATCAGAAGTCACTGAGCCGTAATCTCCGTGCTCACCCTGCACTAACCTCTCTGTGAGCTTTTGGAGAGTCTTAAAATGCAGTGCTTCTGAATTTTCCTCTTTACAATTATCCCATATAATCTGATATGGGGAGGGAAAGAAAACAAAACGAGCATGTGTCTTCCACATTACAGTAAAATGAAGGATGTCATTACTCTGAACTGTAACTGAAAAAAAAAAGACTGGGTCATTTCAAATGGGTGACATCATTCTGAATTGCGTGGAAGCTTTTAAAGGAAGATGTTCTCAGAAATGAAAAGTCTACACCATATAAATATGAAAAGTGCAGAATAGATGAGAGAGTAAACCCTGAAGGTCGGAATATTACATTTAATCGATGCAACAAGACTCTGTGCATCTCTATGTGGATGTTTGTGTATAAAACATGGAGCGCTGTGAAAACGGAAACAAACCGACGCTCTCATCCACTATTAATGGTGTTTACTAAAATTTGTACAGTAGCTTCTGTTTAATGAGCATTCTGCCGTGTACATTTCCATATCCCTGAATCTACACTGTTCATAGCTTGTCGCTTTTGTTGTTTCTTCTAATGGAATCACTGCAGCAACCACTTTTCCCTCCTCTATCATTTTACATTTACATTATTATTCATGAAAATGTCACATATATAAACAAAAGACAATATTAAAGGGAGATGCAGCAAACAAACATTTAACATGAGAGAAAAAGGGAATAATTCAAGCTATCCTAGGACACATATGAATAAATATTTAAAAAAAGGACGGAACCAGGGCCTGAAATAAACAGTCCAACCTCTTTCGTGAAAGTGGCTTAATAATAATAATAATAATAATAATAATAATAATAATAATAATAATAATAATAATAATAATAATAATAATGACTATAATAAGCTTTTATTTGTCATTATACAAATAAATTGCAAGGTAAATGTGGAGAGCTGGTCCTGAGCTGCTGCCACTACGGACCAACATAACCTAATGGCCCTAAGATGCACGCTTTTTCCTGAAGATGAGGGGAAAATAGAGCACCTGTAGAAAACCCATTCAGACACAGAGAATGGGTCTGTGTACATGTAAACTGTACACAGACCATGTTGGGAATGGGGCTTGAACCCATGACCTTCTTGCTGTGAGGCAACAGTGCTAACCACTATGACACCAGAAATTAAAGTTCCCTGATTAAGAATCGAACCCGTGCTGCAATGTGCTGCAATAACAGACAACAGCCAGGTTCCAGAAGGACTCATTAAGTACCAGCTGTGTACTAGTCCACTTTCCAAAGTAGACCCTGAAATACAGTACATACTTTCTTCTTCTTCATCTTTTCCTTTCGGCTTTTGAGAGAGTTGTCATTGGTGCGGACTTCAATGGACATGTTGGTGCAGGAAACAAGGGTGATGAGGAGGTGATGGGTAGGTTTGGTATCCAGTAGAGGAAAGCAGAAGGACAAATGGTAGTTGACTTTGCAAAAAGGATAGAAATGGCTATAGTGAATACTTTCTTCCCGAAGAGGCAGGAACATAGGGTGACCTATAAGAGTGGAGGTAGGAGCACACAGGTAGACTACATCTATTCCCAATAAAGAAATTTAATCCATCTGGAAATATATCATAGAGAAATTCAGCATGGAATGATATAATATCACCACAGTGATATTTCAGGATACAGTGCGCCCTCATTCTTCGCGGCTAATGCGTTTCAGGAACCATACGCGATTAACGAATTCTGCAATAAAGCGACGAACTATTTATCTTATTATTTACGGTAATTTAAACGGTAATGAACCCTCCCCATAGTGATATTAAACCTCCTTCTATCTGTGTTACCTTTTCCCACACTCTTAACGACTGTTTAAAGCACTGGGTGCCGTCAGCCAATAGAATGCACGTACGGTATCACGTGACTGCCTACCAAAAATCCGCGATGAGGTGAAGTCGCGAGCGTTGATGCACGAATGCACAATGTACTTCTCAAACCAGATATTTTGTTTAGTTGATCTCCTGACATGGTTTGTGTTGGATAAACTCATTATGTTTTACAATCATTGAACACGTCACATCACATTTTATAATAAAATTGATATCTTTGCAGGCTTGGGGAGAAAATTGGTTGGACATGTGTTACATATTGTATAATTTGAAAAACCCGGCATCAAAAAGGTAAAGTATTTATGTTAAAAAAAAAATTATTTGCATGTGTATTATTGTTTTAGTAGTCAGAACCTCATATAACAATAATGTAAAATATTTTTTTCATGTTAAAATTTTTTGTTTTTTCTGTTTCATGGTATCATTTATACTTATTTGTGTCTTATTCACTTTTTAAGGACTTATGTTCTGCTTTATTATACTTCAAAATGTTACGCTCATACAAAAAATGCATGTTACTTTGTGTAAGCTGTACATTCAGTGTTGACACCTGACTGCCAGCCACAGAATGGATCTCCATGTTCCTCCTGCTCCTCCCTGGGGTCCGTGCTGCTGGAACTGCTGGAAATAATTGGATAATTGGTGCCATGATACTAAACAGATCACTGACCTCTTACGCCTCAATTCAGAGTCAACTGAAGATGATCTCATTCTTCATTTACATTTTAAATATTGACTGTATTACAGAGGCGAGACAGGTATCAGTCAGCTGCACCCTAAATATCTGTTCAGCGAGAACTATGGAGGTCTGTTTATTGTTTACTCCTATTATTTAGAAGATAAAATCATGCTTAGGGTTAGTGTGTGGGTTAGGTTATCTTAGATTGAGAATTAAATATGTTTTTCAATGTGTATTTCTGTCATGTTCTTATCCAACTGGTGGATATTTCCAGTTTTATCAACCATTTTAAAGATTTACAACAATACTGCAGTAGAAACAGATACAACAGATACAGTAAAAAAAAAAAAAAAAAAAAAAAAAGGACAGTTATACAACTGTAAAAAAAACAACATCTAAATACCATCACTGATGGTGTCAAAGAATTGCACCAGCAGTTCATCCCACTTTGTTTTGTGGATGTTGATTCATACTGTTCCCTTTGGTCAGGATGGGAGCCAAGCAGCTTATGAAGAATAAAGGTCCAAACTGCTCAATAATTGTTTAGGTCACCTAGTGTAATTTATCATATCTGACTTGTGTGTAGCACAGACACTAACTGGAAGTGGGCCATGCATGGCAGTGAGTGATGAGGCCTGGGGCTGTGTGCTGCTTCATGCTGCCTCGCCGTATTACAGCACCTCCTCTGGGGTTTGACCCTCACTGTTGAGGCCCTCTGTTTGGCAAATATCCCTGTCAGTTTGATAATCAGAGGGCCCTCATATCAGAGTAGAGATAATTCAGTCTCAGTCTATCTAAATATAAATTCCATGAGGGGAGTCCTGCTAAACATAACAATGACGATTACTATGGGAAATGTGGAAAGAAAGATAATGTCCACAAACTCACAGGAGACCAACCAAGCTGTAAATGAGCCATTTGCGATATAATTCTTTTAATCAGTCTTGCAAGCTCACTTTTTAAACAAACAAGTCCTTTTACTGCTCTGACCCATAGAGAGTGGAACAGTGCTACTACCACAGACACCATAAACACAAACTAGCTCAGCTATGTATACACAAAACATGTGATTCCAAATGACAAAAGCAGGATGGTTATTGCAGGTTGAAACTATGTTTTCCCACCTTCACCGACAGTTACATTTGTTGGCTAACTGGCAGGAAGCAGCTATACACACACACACACACACACAGCAGGAACATGCATGTTCTCACGTATCCCTACATTTGCAGCTCTGTGTGTGCACACAACTATGCATTCTGTATCTTTTTTCTCTTCCTGCTTCAGTTTGTGAAGTTCATAAACATTGTATTCCAGGAAAGTAAAGAAAAAAGAGGAAGTCATTGTTAAAACGACCAACGTCAGTGTTCAGCTTTCTGCTTGGTTTCCCATGCAGGGTTCATTAAAAAGTTTAAAACTGCAAAACAAAAAAAACCCCAAACAACTAGGTCTTTCAAAAAAATCACAAATTGCACACTTTACAGTGTTGTGCATTGATTTCTAAAACATAATTGAATAAGTCTCTTCATTAAGAAACCATCTCTTCATATTTTTACTTTTCTGCTGTCAGTGATCCATTTTTACCAGCAGAATACATTCATGCTGCTCCACCCCTCTTGACCCACACATTGGTGTTGCATCCCATATTCCTTCCCAGCACTTGAAAGGGACGTATAGTCCACATCATCTCATCTGAATCACGCTCAACTCATTAGTTGTAATTAATGGTGGCAACGTTCCAGGCCACCCAAGGCAGCATTGAGTTCAAACCAGCCCAGCCTGACCCCTCCCAGTGCAGGCAAGCACAAGCTGTTTTTGTGCTTGGTTTATTGTGGCACTTCATTGCACAGCTTAATGCACTTGGCTGCATATCCCAAACTGGAAATGGGCCAACTTGCAGGAAAAAGTTTTAGATTTTTTTTTTTTAAGCTGGACTTTGTTTCTTCATGCAGAATGATGCTCTTACATGGAAGTGAAGCAGCTTTTGAGATGTTTTAGTGACCTAACACTGTGAACTATGTCAACATTCACTAAGACCTCAGCAGCATCAACACTAACCACTCTTGTCAAACTATATGATTTATCCTTCTTGTCAGACTTTTGAAAAGCTGTCAGTAAATGAAATGCATTAAGTATATCAGCCCACTATCCCAAATAGTGGGATAATTTGGGCCACACTAATTGGTGCCAGTTAATGTGGGCCACATTAACTGGCCCACATTAACTAGGGGCCACACCCTTAGATGTGCATCTTTGTGCACAAAGTTGCACATCTTTAAGGATGTGCATCTTTATTTATAATCCCAAGATTATGAGTCCTGCATCTAGTTCAGTAAAGCTGAGAGCAGTAACCATGCCATACTTCAACAGCATGCTGTTAATGGTATTGTGGTAAAAAGTTTCAACACTGGTATTAATAAATTTGTGGTTTTGTTCAGTCTTTCTTTTTGTTGCTTTGCTCACAAGTACGAAGTTCCACTGATTTTCTCTGTTTGTGTCACATAGTGGCCTTCGGCCATTAATAGCAGTCTCTGTTTTCACAATAGAGACTCTCATATGCATTATATAATGCTGCAATGCCTGCCAGGGGTATTACAACCAGGCTTTGATGGAAGGTTTGAGTATGAATAGTGGGTGTATGCCTTGAACTGAAATCTGCCTTCTAGAGTTTTCCAAAACATTCAGCTGCTTGGAGAGATCACAGTTAAAAATTGGCTTGGCCATTACATTTTCCATCTTCACTGTTTTCCTTTAATTTCTTCCAACTGAAGCCCCTCTTCCACTGAAACCATGAATGACCCTTGTGTATATGTTTACAATTAGTGCACGTTTGTGAACAATCACAGTAGAGCGTGCTGTGTTCATGAAGTGTTTGAAGGCATGTGATCAGCCTTTATAAGCGTGGATGTGTTTTCTGCCTTAGGAAAGACTACAGTGTGTGCGTGCACACAAGGTTGATAATTGTCCTTTGACTCCTTTGACGTAAGCTGATTCTAAACTGTGTAGCAGCCAATGTGAATCGTGCTGTGCCATGCCATATTAGCCACCATTATGTTATCCATTCAGGGTCGTGCAATCCCCTCATTCCCACAGATATGTCAAAGTGACGGATAAATGACAGTGACACAGCCTTTAAATATGTCAAGGGGTATTCATATTTAGGCTGTTTGAGACTGCAGAGGAGCATTTTGTCTATTGGACACACATTCTGTTAGTTGCTGTGGGATCTTCTCTTGATGGGCAGTGCCTTTGCAACGTTTTCAACACACTGCAGACAAATTCAGGCTTTTTAGGTGTCTGACTTTCTTATTTTTTCATCAGTCCACCAGCAGTTCAGCTAAAACCTCAACAGTTCAGATTGACTGATGTAGAAAGAAAGCCCTGATGACAGGGAAAAGAATGATTCCTGAGCAGTAATTTGTCTAAAATCCAGTGCGACTGCTGTCGTTAAAAGAAACTCACTTAACTGACTCCTGCAATCTGACATCATGACAAATATCCCACAGCTGTTTCTCAGTGGAGAGAGAATGGGAGATGGTGAATTGGCTGTTTTGGCTCAATCCTCCAATGTCAACATGTGCACCATATTATATAGGCCACGACTGGTCAGTGAATAAATACAGTTACATGTTTGGTCACAATCATTGCTACTCATGCTAATACACACTCATGTGTGTATTAGCACAATGGACATATTGAAATACTATAACAAAAATTGAAGGCAGCGCGGCAGTGATTTTAAAGACTGTCCAGTGTTTGATGTATTGCGTTCTCCAAGCTGAGTGAGTCATCAGCCAGTGGCGAGCTGCACCTCCAGCAGACCCACTGCAGCCGACACTCACTCTTCTTTGGCAATAATGCTGACGAAAGACAAAACAGGAGTGTCACAAAAAATGCTGCACTATATGTTGTTTGGTTGATTTAACAGTAGTCCTTTTAAAATGAATTGTTTCATTATTGCTTCTGTCTCAGGTGCAGTTAAACACATTAACTTTGTCTGATAAGATTCTGAGTGGGTTTGTGTCATTTCTTTTTCCACTGTCACTGGTTCTCCAGTCCTGTGAATCTGTCCAAGGTCAAGTGCAGCTTGATATATATTTTTTACCACAGAGAATTACAATATTGTTAATCAGCCTTGTATTGTGCCTTTTACATTTTCTTAAGAATTGTTTTATTGTTGATATTCCTTGATTCTTGGTGCCATTTGCCTGGATTTACAGTGGCTATTTGATAGTGGGAATGGTGCAGGGTGTTTTTGATGACACAGTAAAACACAAGACAAATACAGACTACAATTGTCCCTCTACAATTGTTTTAAAGCATTTCAAATTCATCCAAGAATTTGATTTGATTTGGATTTCAAATGGATAAATGGGATCAATAAATTCAAACCATATTAATGCTAGTCGGTGCAGTGAGAGAAACCCAAGTCCCAATTTCATGGGTACTGTGCCCATATGCTAAGAGGTGTAAGTGCACCCCCTGTTCAACCATCGTGTTCTATTACTACTGTGATGCTGTGACACAGCCTAAACTGAGATAGTCCACTCAAACATGCCTGTGCTTGCAAACAAAGCACTGGTCAGTAGTCCTGCAGGCTGTATGACATGGGTGTATGACCTCTCTCTGCTTGTTGGGGGAGTGAAGAAGGAAGAAAGCCCAAATGTTTGTTGAGCTGGTCATCTGAGAGAATCGTGGAGAGAAGAGAATGTCAGTTGGGATGTGCAGTAGCTCTATCAGCTAGCCTGGGCCTGTGAAGCTGAGTGTTAACAGGGCTCGTGGCTCATTTGGCAGTCTCAGCAGGAAGGCTTGGTCCTCCTGCTCGACTGACATCACCACAAATGGCACCTCACCAGCCCCGGTGTTGTTGGAATACCACCAGAGAGGTTTTCTCCATCTTTGAGAAGGATTCACAGCATGTCCTTTAACAACTCTGTCAAAGCCAGAAAAGAGGGCCCCAGAGGAGGGTGTTCATCTGGTCCACCAATCTCACTGAAGAGGGAAGGGCGTAGAGGGAGAGGCTCACGCCTCAGAAGTCTGGAAATTTTGGCTTTAAACACAGGGCACATTACCCCCCATGTTGAAGGTCACGTATGGGCATGGCCTCTATGACTCCTTTCCTCCTTATCTTTCTACTTGTCTTCAACATACCCACCTTCTGAGGGAATGCTTTGTTTGAAATAAAGCAGATTACACTCCAGGGTTTGTCAAGGAGAGAAGAGAAGCTGAGATAACACCAGGTAGGAAAACACCAGGTAGGACAAATAATTAAAACACTGCTTATGGCTGAATTTGTGTTTCCACAAGCCAATATGAATGCTTTACAGAGCTTTACAAAACACAGTTGATCAAAAATGATAAATTATCATACATTTAAAAATACTTACTCATATGAATATTTATTTACTTACATGATAAACCTTTTTCCTGAATCTGTGTTGAAACGTTGTAGAACACATTAAGAGTTCACTCTGAGTGGATGAAACTGACTCCATGGGTCCAATTGCCATTAAATATTAATTTATATTTCATACTGAGTGATATATTTCATTCTTTAACCTACAGTCATATGTCATCCAATCATTTGCTGCTGATTGACCGTTTCATGAAGTCTTGGCTGGTTTAGTGATCTGCCTCACGTGATTAGAACATAATTACAGATATTTAATTACAGATAATAATCAGGTGAGGGTATCACACACATTTATATATTAGGTATATAGGCTGTAATTTTATGAGCAATATTGTATACATATAGATTGCATACATTTTTATATTTAAAAGTACACCCTTTAAAACAGCTGAAACACATAGAACACAACTCATGTGTCATCATAATAGATTTGGTCAGACCTATTTGAAACATGTGAGGAATCATTGACTAAATTACTTGATAATATATAATTTTAGTCCTTTGAATCAACAGATGGAGGAAAATGATGGACAACACAATTTAATCAGAATGTATAACAGAACTGTATATCAGACCCTGGATTGTATATCTATAGGATTTCCTGGACATACGGCTATCCGAATTTGTGGTTATTTTTTCTCATCTCTGTTTTTGGTTACCACATGGTGTAATTCTTTATATATTTTTAATACTAATCTCTGACTAGCATGAGTATGCAATATGCAGTAAGTACGAGTATGCAATGCAGCATGAGCATTGCTGCATTGCTCTCTCTACCATTGCTGGTAAATCCATTTGATATATGTTCAACCTCTCACCAATCAAACCTATCATGACTACTTGAACCTTTAAAATAAGTCAGTTGTATGAGCATGAAATGGCTATTATGAAACTGTTTTATCCCAAACTTTTTTTCTTTTCACTTCATTCCACGAAAGACAAATGTACAGAAAAAATACGGCGAAGACTGATAAGTTGGAAGACACAAAATCAATGAAAACCAGGAGATAGTGCAAGAGAGTCAATAGATTAAAGGGGATCTGGAGACGACAGTCACTTCCCCATTCATCAAATGTTATAGAGGTACAAACTGCCCAGATGAGAAAAGAGAGATTTCACCTGTCACTTGCAATGACCTTGTGACATGTGAACCTAGATGCAGAAAGGACAAAACTACAATCTAAAGGTTGATTTATAGTAGCTGAAGCCCTTTGGTGGAACATGAGATAGTGTATCAGTCTCTGGGCTCTGGGATCAGGACAGAACGACTTGTAGAACATGTGAAACGATCATTCTTCATCAGCTCCCGGTCGGTAACTACTAATGAAAAAGCAGTATTGTGGTTAGTCCAGCTACAGCCTCCCGTTCAGCATAACTTATGCTGATCAAAAAGCATTAAGATACTACCCATATCAATAATTATAGGACCAGAAGAAGATTTTGAAAAATGCTTGAATGGTATTTTGCCTTGCTGCTGTCATTTGGGGATGACCACAGGCGAGCTCATATCCTGAGGGTGTTGATACGAGAGGAGCCACGATGACATCAATTGCTGGACGATGTCCTAGCCACTGGCTTGAAGCCATCTCAAAGATGAATAGCTACACCCTGCCTCGTGCTTCCTGGAGAAACCGTATGCTCTCAACCAGAAGGCTGACAGACTGCTGGCTCACCCGTACAGAACATTGCACTGATTGACCATAGAGATAGCAGTCATACGACATGAAACATGAAGAGAGGGAGCAAGGGAAGCAGAGTAAATTGTTGGATAGACATAACACAAGTGAGAAGTAATAAAAACTCCCCACCACACAAATTAATGATTACAGCATGCTGAAAATTGAGGGCCCAACCCTCACATTGTCCATGTGTTTTTTTTTTCTCTTTTCCTACCTCTTTTTCAGCAAAGACATTGACTAGAAGGATCAAACTACCTTATAATTTTATCGAATAACTCTGAACAGAAAATAATTTAGTTTGTATTATTTTAAAATTGATTCAACCTTTACAGATGCCACACAGTTATTGTCCCTGTTACACTGAAGACAACTGAATTATGCAAGCACAGTATCAGATGTTAATGTGGCTGATGAATAGAGATTGCTTTTCTCCAGCCATCCACATTTCACCTGTGAAATTAATTGAGGGATCTAAACTCTCCAGCAGTGACGATGATATTTAATACTAGTCATTAGATTGGTAAGGCTGCATTTGCTGTGTGCAGATGGATAAAAACTGTAGGTGGTTTGAGAAAGAAGTTTTTGAAGGTAATCGATTTTTTTTTTTTTTCAAGTGTGGCATGTGGGCGGCACGGTGGCGTAGTGGTTAGCGCTGTCGCCTCACAACACGGCGGGTCCAGGTTCGAATCCCGAAGGTCACGTATGGGCATAGCCTCTATGAGTTCGCATGCTCTCCCCATGTCCGCGTGGGTTCTCTCCCTCCACAAACATGCGCTTCAGGTTGATTGGCCGGTCCCAAATTGCCCGTAGGAGTGAGTGTGTGTGTGCATGTTTGTATGTCTTTGTATGTGGCTCCGTGGTGCACTGGCGTCGTGCACGGAATGTCCCCCTCCTCACGCCCTATGTCAGCTGGGATAGGCTCCAGCTCCCCGTGACCCGCTACGGCGGATACAGCGGCGGTACATGAAAATGAATGAATGAAGTGTGGCACATGGATTTCTAGGTTTGTGTGACTGGATCAGGGTTAAGTCTGACTGAGACTCCTGGTGTGTTTGTTTATCCTGGCCATCCCATCATTTGAGTGTCAAATTGAGATGCAGGCGTTATACAAAATGAAAATCGACCAAAACGTTCAAATTTGAAAATAATTACTGTACATTCAGTGAACATGTTGATGTTGTTATTTTAAGTGTGTTAATCAAAGCTAGACAGTTTTGTTAACTACTAGATGGTGTTATTCAGTTAAACTCAAGCTGACAAATGGCTTTTTAGGTAGCTCATTTAATAGGATGTGATCAAAACACTATATGTATTTGTTTATAATACATAGGGTAGCATTAGAACTCCATACGGAATTTGTTTTTTAGTAAACAGAATATCATTAAAAAAACTATATGCAATACATGGAGAGCGACAGATGACATCTCTTGGAGATGCCAGACAGCCGACACGTGAGACAGGTGAAGAAGAAACAGAGAGCAGCATTCATTCCACCAAAGCGCAGGAGCAAGATCTGATTAGTGAAGAAAGACACAGGTTCTAATCAGTTAAAGCTTCTCAGTATCCACAAGATCAGTTTGGTTCACAGGAAGGAGCCTTCCAACCAAAATAGTTCCAGAGTGTCAGCTGACAAAAGTACGCACCTAGAGGAAATACTTCTTTCTGCTTAAGTTATTTATTTATTTTGTATTCAGTTTATTTATTTCTTTGCGAACATGTTATTACACCAGACTTCACCTTCATCACATCAACAACATCTAAAAAAAAAAAAAAGGTCGACGGGTAGAAGCCAATTGGCTTGTAAAATTCCCGTCTCCAGAATCAACAACATCTATTTGCTATGTGTGGTAAAAATTTCAGACAGATTTTTGACACTACATTGTGAATGTAGTGTCAAGAATTAGAAAAAGGCTCAAGGTTTCATACAAAACACAAACACTTGGCTCTCTAATCCAGTTCACCAAACCATGGAACCTATTTGGCCAGAAAAGATTTGACAGGACTAATTGCCAAATTTATTTTTACATCTTGTACTTGATGATAACTGTACACCAGTCTGGTTGTGTATATTTATTAATGCTAATGTTACATTACAGCAATTTCTTTGATGACTAATTCAGAAATTGAAATTGAGAGAATAGATAGAAAGTTAAATTGATCTAATAGAAGATTTAGAACATTGGTTAATTAAAATGAGAAAACCTAAACATAAAACACAGAATCCCAAAATAGACTATACATTATAAATATAATTAACATTGTAAAGGTTGATCTAACCACAGGGTTGGTTGATTTATTAAATATTTAATATTGTCGAGTCTACATTTATGTCATATTGTGTTGTTATGTTTGTGTCTACTTCCAATCTAGTTACATAAACATGCCAGCAGTTCAATTCCATCCTTTGGTTTGTGGTCTTTGCCTCGTCTGTTTAATTATAACTGCTACTATGGGCCTGGAGATTGGCCCCAGCTTTCTGCAGTTTCTGCAGTGCTACATAAATTATGAATATGATGAAATGATGACATGAGTAATGTCTCGTTTTTCAGAATGTTGACTTCTCTGCCATGTGCATTTTTGGGACACCTCACGCATTCATGGCAACAAAATTATCTATCTTACCGTTAAAAGAGGTCTGACCCTAGAACTGTCCCTGGTAAAGAAAAAGAAAGAGCGCTGTCAGAGCAGGAAATGTTGCCAGACCAGAGGGGAGAATAAACTAATTCAAAGGTTTAGGTGCTGATTCTCTTTGAAGGTGTATACGATTTCAGAACCACAGGTGTCCAAGGCCGTAAAAAGCTGCTCTTGGCATGAATGAGACATAAAAGGGAAAATGCCCTGCAAGCCTCGACTGCGGAAGAGGGAAGAGAAATGCAGGAAGTATTTGAAATAGTTGGTAGCTCTCACCTTTAAATCCAACGTCATCAGCCTCATGCATACATGACTGATTTAGGTAATTAGTGAGTTATTTCAGAATAAGTTGTTGCAATTTTACTAATATTAAAAAATAGGAGAAACGATGTCTAAAAACTGAAATACATAATGGATGTTTTGTGCGATTTCTTTCCATGCCTATCTAGTTCTATTAACCTTGTCATATCTGTTATTACATTTGTATGAAGCTGAGTTACTGCCACAGAGGGTCAACCTCAAAACAAAATACAGTTATAAGATACAAGATCCAATAAATCCAACAAAAAAGCCCTACAATAAATCCCATATTAAAAAAGTATCTTAAATAACATAAAGCAAGCCTAAACATACCTTTAGCAGATGATTTCACCAATATTTATGTCCATATATTGTTTAAGAATAAATTTTTACATCCACTTTTGTATCTTAATAGTGTATTGCATATTGAATCTGTCCAGCTCCTGTGTTGTTGAGTCATTCAGTCATTTACCCACACCTGATAATCAAATACTGTCGTGTAGTCAATTGAACAGTTTGACAGTGGATCTGATTTATATTCACTGTGTTTTGCTTGACCTCTAGGTGTGTCGCCGGTTTAAATAGATCACAGTTTTAAATATTTACAGGGGAAATCAGCCATCTAGACTGCATGTCATGGATCACCCTGTTCCTTCCCACTGTTGTTTTCATAAGATTATTTCCATACAATATACAAGATATGCAAAAAGTCTAATCATGCACATCATGAGCACATACCTAATTGTAAGTGCACAGTTGAATTCTTACTATAGCAACACGACTTATTACCATGTGATCTTTAGCATCGCCATCAAAAAATACATACAGTAGCTGTCAGTAGGAAGCTATGTCTTCCATAGCTCTAAAGCTGACAAATAGAAAGTTTCTCATTAAAACGTTTATTAAAATGCATCTCGTTTATCTTTAGATGCAGATATAGAAACATGACAATTGGTGGGTTTTATGAAGAGTTACACTGTGCAGTTATTTCTTGGAAAACATCTGTTGTCATGGGATTACTAGGACTGGCACTACTCTGGTAACATCTTGGCTCAAGCTTTTTGAAAACATTAATTTGCTTGTGGCTAAGAGCAAGGTGGGATATCAATAAAAACCATGTCTGAATACTTGATATGACACGGTAGGTAGCATCCGACTGTTTTATAATAAAAGTTAGAAGCACAGGCAAATAGCTACATGTCAACAAAAACCAGCCTCTGCTCACAATCACAGCAACCATCTCACTTATTAGAACATAATTTCATTTTATTGTCCTGCTTCCAAACCTTTCCTAAGATCTGTAGCTGCCTGTAGCTACAGCAGTTTTCTGAAACAAAACATGTACAGCATTCTGAAATATACCAAGCTATTCCTTAAATGAACAAATACAACATGGTGCAGTACAGAATGCGTGACACCTACACATCAGGTGAGATGCACTGAAGTGCTCTCACTTACAGTTGCTAGTGAAAGCAGATTTCTGATAGAAGACATCATCATGTGGTTACCATCACTCCTTGGACATTTTCACCCCAATCCAAAGTGTCTTCTGTGGGTCTACAGCGATGACAAGCCACTGCCCATCATCCTCTAGGCTTCCTGCTCATCTCCTCTCACCTGTTCCTGAAACAGCAAGAGGTTCTCTCCCTGCCTCCCACAATATGAGAGTCACTGTCCTCCAGTCCTTTTCTGCTGCCCCCAGATCAGTGAGTATTCTGCACAACCAACTCTGCAGGGAAACTCCTGCAGCCAATCTCAACTGGGTACAGTAGGTATACCATCCTCTGTTCCAGTCCTGTTGGACTGGTTCATGTTAGGTGGTTTGTTTCCTCTGGGAGGCCTCCTCTCATCCGTCAGTTCTATCACAGGGATTTTTTTGGCGTCCTCAGACCATACGATGATGTCAGTCCTCATGGATGTTTGGACAGTATGTGGAAAATGTAGTTTTTTCCTCCACTGTCATTTCCCATGACTGAGCCGCGTGCAGGAGGCCGTTCTGAAGTATTGCTTTGAGACAAACATCTTTTCCCATTACTTTTATTTGCAATGAAAAAAAATATTCTGATCCTTTGTAAATGTCACATGGCTTCCTCTGGTATATTTAATAGATTTAAAGGCTGGATGAATCCTTTCCATGTCTTAATAACCCACAAAATTTCAATGATTAAAAGACAACTGCATGTTCACTCGTCTTCCCATCCTACTCAGAAACTATATTTTCCTGCCACTGTAAACCTTGGAACCTTCTTGCTTGTGGATCAAGGAATGCTGTTCTCATAATAGACCTTTATTCATGTGGCCCTCTGCCATCTTTCCTTCATTACACCATAGGCCTAAAAACCCCAAACCAATGTGACCGCAACCCAACCATGTGGGTCTCTTCTGTACAGTATGCTGTCTCATCCAAATAGGTCCAGTGAGGCAGTGATAGTGTGATGTCATGGGGCAATTTTCATTACCAAAGCTCTTTGTGAACATGTGAAATCTGTGCAAGTTATAACAGAGATGAGCATGTAGTGATTGTGAATGAACGCTTTCCCCTGAAATCAAAAACAATGCAGAGAAGGAGCAGTATAAAAAGGTATAACTGTTTTACCACATGGAAGATTGAACCCTTGTCGTTCAAATGTTCATGTCACCAGCAGAAAAACCATGAAATCTGATGAGTTTCCTGTACAGATGCTTTCCTGGATATTTATTTGGTGTCAGTTGAGACTATGGGAGTACCGGGACTGAAATTAAGCACAAGAGTTTGGTTTGGAGAGGCATATTATCCGATCGACTGAAGCACAAGAGCAGAACATATTCACATGATGACTGTTTTTGTAGTATAAAGTCAGTCTAATGATGCAGAGAACCCTCAACCAACACTATAAGATGTGTTGCTGACACCTGTCTCCCCCAGGGAAGCCTACAGTTAGAACACAGACTACTGCCAAAAACTGCTAATCTGAGTAACAAAGATTTTTTCATTGGTTTTTGTTAAATTTCCTTCATCCTCTTCTTGTTCCTCTCATCTGCCTCCTCCTCTTCTTCACCACCAAATCACCACGACATCATAAAACTACTTTCCCTTAAGCCGTTATTTATTTATTTAGTTTATTTTTTTCGGACATGTTAATATAACAGACTTCACACCTTCATCACATTTACAACATCAACAATAACATCCGAAAAAAAGCGTAGACGGATAGAAGCCAATAGGCTTGTAAAATTCCCGTCCCCCAGAATCAACAAATATCTCTCTCATTAGAATATGTAATCAACAAACTCAGACATTAAAAGTTTTCAACCAGCTCATACATTGAATTTTGACAGATGTTCATACCTTTACACACTTCCAGATATTAGCCTTTTACCCTAGAGTATAACCATGTTTACATTCTTCCAAGGAACACAAGGTTTGTTAACATCATGGATAGTCTAAAGTAGACGTTGACCTTGCCAGTGTTCTCCACAAGAATATAGTGATCATATTCACCTCTTTCAGCAGACAGTGTTTATACAAGAATTAACCAGTTTGTTGCAGACACTTCAACAGTTTTACATGGTATTGTCAAAAGATATCAATATGGTCTTTAAAGTCTCAAAGTTAATGTTATCCCATGTTATCACAAATACATGATTTGTTTTTGTTGTTGTTTTTTGTTTTGTTCATTAGTCCATGTTTCTGACATTGATGATGTTGATTTTTTTCAACTGTTCCATGTAATACTTGATGTGTCCAAAATTGTAGAGCTCCCAGTATTGAAGTGACTCTGTTGTACTGATCTTTGGTCGAGTAACAATTCTTGTCCGTCTTTATTGCTCATATTTCACCAACTCCTCTACACTCCTGATCACCATTGTTTTCATCTGGCCTGGAGAAAGCCCCTTTGTTTTGATGAAGATCCTGCAGTTGTTGGTCCAGGTGTTGTCGATCAGCCTATTCTTCTTCAGTTGTCAAGCTTTTTTAGCGATATTAGCATTCTTTTTAGTGAGATTCTCATTAATGTAGACATTTTTTCCTTTCAGTTTGAAGTCTTGTTTCAGAAGAGCAATTTTGTGTTTACGATTATTGAATTTTATCAGCACTGCAGGTGGTCTCCTACCTCCAGATAGAAATGGTTAACATGTCTCAATCTGGTCTGAATCTATAGTTTTCTCCAGATCCCTCAGTTGAGAACTCACTTGTTGCTCCAGAGATTCGATGTCAGCACTGTCCACAGCATTTCTGTAATTCCTTGGCTTAATTTTGATTCTAGTGATGATCACATCATTTATATGAATGTGTTGTTCCAAATCATCCATTCTTTGTTGTCCCTGTTCCAAGACAACAATTCTTCCGTCTTTTTCTTTCTTTCTTTCTGTCTTTCTGCATTTTCTTCATTATGACCTTCATTTCTTCCAAGGCGTCTAGCACCGGTTTTAGCTTTTCTTCCAACTTTTTATCAAAGTCACTCCTTAACTTATCAAAGTCACTCTGAAGAACTGAAGAAGTCTCTTGGATGAGAGACAAAACGTCTCCAAGAACTTTCTTAACGTCCAGTGGATTGACTGAAACAGCTTTTGGATAACCATGACCTGGATAACTGAGAACCTACACAGACATCAAAGTCACTCCCTAATTTATCAAAGTTGCTCTTTAACTCACTCTTTAATTCTTTCATAGAGACCATCTGGTCTTCAGTATCCTCCGATTTTCCTTTTCCTTTCAGTATTTTGCAGGGCTAATCGGCCCTGTGGTGGACTGACTGTTCAGGAGCTCTCCTCAATCTTCCCATGGCCAACGCTGGTAAAGACAGATCTGCCAAAGCTGAAGATGTGAGCAACTGTAGTGACAGAACAGGCAACAAATAGGAGAACACCAATGTGTTCATTGAAACAAAAACACATTTAAAACTGTCACGTATTTATAGGAAGACCTTCACATTTCAACACAATACTGATCTTCAAGTGTCAAAATTTCTGGTACAAAATAAAGAATGCTGAAATGTGGCTGGAGGTGACTGAATGATTTATCTATGCCGGGTCACACAGAAGATCAAAATCATCCTTGCAATGTAGTTCATTTTTCTCCTGTTGACAATAAGGCCTTGAGAGGCTTGCCTCATGCAATAAGTCGGGCATGATTTATTTGTTCGAGTTTGCATTACAAACAGAATACATTTAAAATCTCTGCACACAAATTTCATGGCTCATGGTTCCCGAACTTTCATTAAGCATAAAAAATATCCTCTCTGTCAAGCATCAATCCCAAAACACCACCTCACTGTACACTTCTAAGTCCATCTCAAGATTCTGGGTATAAACAATTATTTTATCCCTCTGAGCAGAAATACAACACAGCTTTTATAGAAACTGAGTATTGCCCATTATAAACACACCCTTTCAGACTGGCCAATTGTATCGAACCTGTGGTTTTCCTGGTTGCTGTTTCCTGAGAAACACGCAGAAGATGTCACACCTTCCCTATCATGTCAAAAAGTTTTGCAGTCCTGATAGAAGACTCTAAAGTATGGTGTTGCCTGCTTTTTGTCCTGAATGTCCTACAATGAACCAGGCCCTACTGGTCCACTGTAGGACACTCCCCACTTCTGCAAAAAATTGCCTGTTTATCCTAAAAATATTAATACTGAGCATGCAGACATTAAGATGAATCGTATGAGGCAGGTCAGCACTCATCCAGTCAAAATGAGTATGCTAATGATCTGGACCTGAATCTTGTCCATGGAGAAAATCAAGGGCTACTGCATTTTGAAGCACCCCATCTCTTTGGCTGCTCCAAGTATATATTTTGACACTGGAATGACATTGAGAATGTTTTCCTTGAGGACAGCTGTGCTATCACCCGTATCCATCACTGTGAGGGAGGATTTGGGGGCTGATTGGAGACAACAGCACAGAAAGGAGCAACTTTCCAGAGGTGATGTGAGGAATGGAGTCAGCATCTTCTCAAGCTGAATCTGACTATGTCAGTTCAGGCATTAAAGCTGATATCCGTCCGGAATTTAATGCTTTAGCTTCATCTGCGCATTGAATTACCGAATGACAACGAAGAGCGGATTGTATTGCCTCTGGTGCACGGGATAAAATGTTGAACCTCCGACTGCATGAATTTTGTGATTACCTGAGGCTCCCTCTGTTACTCAACACACCCCTCAGCTCCAGCACCCAAAACAAACTGCAAAATCTTGGTGATAATATTTTTCACCCCACAGTGGAAATGCTTTGGCATCACTGTCTGCCTTTGAAATGTATATGCAATGTCCAGAAGTGGTGGCAGGTCCAGGTCAATGCAGCTGATGTTATGCTTTTGTGTTAATATTGCTGTTGGAGTGATGAGAATATAAATTAGATTGGCTACTTCTGGATCAACACTTAGGCCCCGTCCACATGATGACGGAACTTTTTGAAAACGCAACTTTTTTGTTGCTTTTACGCCTTCCGTCCACACGACAATGTCATGATATCCGGAACGATAACGCAACTTTTTGAAAACGCTGGCCAAGGTGGATTTTTTTGAAAACGCTGGGTCTGCGTTGTCGTATGGACGGTGTATCCGCAACTTTTTTTTATACGGGGGGTGTGTCCCTGGGACCAAAACCGATGTGACGTCATGCATGTGACCCGAATCTACATGTACAAACAGCTAAAACCGGCTATTTTCTGATGTATAACGGCTCCACGTCGAAGATGCGTTGATAAACATGCTTTGCACTTAAATATTTGTTCGTCTGTTTCTTTATTTATGTGTCACAAAGTTTATATATGTATTTATTTATT
Source organism: Antennarius maculatus (assembly GCA_013358685.1). Taxonomy (NCBI): domain Eukaryota; kingdom Metazoa; phylum Chordata; class Actinopteri; order Lophiiformes; family Antennariidae; genus Antennarius; species Antennarius maculatus. Next base: position 12,451,240 of record CM023611.1, on the reverse strand, counting down.
CATTCATTCATGTTCCTCGCCAAAGATGCCGACGTCAGTTCTGGGTCAGACCGGGATGTGCTGTCTGCTGGTGGGAGAACTCTGTGATGGAGGTCGTCGTCCAGGAGGAACACCGTGAATTTCCGCACGTCCCGGTCTTCTATCTTGTCGTTCTCGGAGTTGTTCTGCTTATACACGTGTTGATAAACGCACTGATGCGTTTACGTGTGGACGGAGATTTTTTTGAAAACGCTGTCGTGTGGACGCGAATTGTTTTCGATGCGTTTTCAAAAAGTTGCGTTTTCAAAAAATTCCGGCATCTTGTGGACAGGGCCTTAAGTAATGCCTGTTTGGGCATGTGATGATGACAGTGGGTTTATGGGAAAGGAGAAGCATTCACATTTTCATGAGAGCTAAGAGGTATTTAATTTCCCTTTTTCCAGACATTTCCTATGTAGAGCAGAGGGTTCTTTGTAGTCGTTAAACAAGTGTTCTTCTGCCATTGGCCCAATGGTATACGTATGTTTTTATCTTATAAAACTTAATTCACTGCAACATACAACCCTTTTTTCCCAATGGATAAGCGCCGATCATACAAACAAGAGGATTCACTCTCATGTGAATGGTGTGTAAAGCATTAACATTAACAGCCTATAGACTAAGATTTCACACATTGTCAAAATAACTCAGCAAATATAAGAGTAAGTGAGCAGAGAATGAACTCACATTGTTTTGATGTGCATGGGGACGTTCACGAACATCAACACTGTTGACAATTTGGGTCAAGTTGAAAGTTAGTGCCAGCAATGTAGATTATAGGCTGCCTATAACAAAACTGTCACAACCTGCCTGGTATTTCACATTATTTTAAATTATTGATGGGGTTGTCCCCCATAGAAAAAATAAAATTGATTCAGCAGAGGTAGAGATGTAAAAACCGGGGGGGGGGGCAATCCCCCCAACAAATCGCACCCGGGTGTAATGATACAACGATTGATGAACTCTTCACAGTGACACAAAATGGAATGGATGAATTGGGCCTTCATAACCGTGGCCATTTATTCTTTTAGAAGCACAAATGATAATTTGTACTCTGAGGGCTGTCTACTTATTTTTGCATTAACATGCCCATGGTACTTTACATTTAGCTATAATAATGACATTTTATAATATGATACTTTGAATGAAAGATTCATTTCTGTCAGGCAGTATGATTAAAAGGGCATTTTCCTGTGATACAGTGTCTTAAGTACCTAAACAGTACTTAAGTACAGTCCTTGAGGGAATTCCCTAATGATCTGTACTATAATAATCCCAGACAGAATCTGAAAAGAAAATACCTCATTTGGCAGATTGTTATTTCCAGCTGTCTTCTTCTGAACACAACTCCTCAACCGCTCCTCTATAAGCTTTTGTCATCCATCTTTTCTGTATTTGGACTGCACAGTGTGGCAGCACTGCTTTTAGCTGGTGCTAAACCTACTTGGTTCAAGCCTCTGACAGGCAAGCAAATAGATCAAATTGGATGTAGACAGCTTCCCTTGCAAGCGGAGGCGACCCTAATGGTTCACTTCAGAGATCAGCTCAGCCCTCTCTCTCTACCACACACACTCATACTGACACAAAATATGCACCTCTTGTTTACAGGCTCTAAATTCTAATATTTTCCTTCCCCCCTTGTCTCAATAAATTCACCTGTGTGTTTGTAACATTTGCTGGATCTCTGTGAGAGTATAACAGACACTGAATTTATCATTTCACTCAATGTCTATATTCTGTAGGTGTGCATGAGGTTTCTACAGCAACGGGTGTCAATTAATATACAATACAGTACTGTAAGAGAATGAGTGTGAACTTGCCATTTTTACAAGCAGGATATCGTGTGTTGGTGGGTTTAATTTCACCACTGGTTGGTGGTCTTGTTTCACATCCCAGAGAAATTTTCTTAGAAGGTTACTGATTGTAATGACAGAGTGGAACAAGAGGATATAGGGTGATACTGTGTAGTAACAAATCTTCAAACAGCCAAAAGATAAAGGTGTGTTCATTTTAATCTTTTATTTAGGCATCAACCATATTATATTTGGTCTCTTAGATTTCCTCCTCCAACAGGGGTTGATCTAACTTAAACCGGTTATATATAGATTAAAGATCTTTCTCAGTAGACAACAGAAGCCTGCTGGTATCAAATGACACGATATGAAAGGCATCATTCTTTCTCCTGGGAAAAAAAAAACAACAGCCTTCACTATTTCTTTACTTCCATACACTTCAATAAACAATATTAATGCAATGCATGGAATTCATCATAAGAATTTCTCTTATTTTTACAGTTTTGCAGGTTGGTTTGGGTGGTTTTATCTGAAAATAAACAGCCTGTCCTCCCAGCAATGTATACTTTCAATAATTTTTCTGTCCCTTAAAGGGACAGTAAAGTCATTGTAAAGTAATATATATTTTGTTTATCATTATGAAAAAATAAATACTTTTTTTTTTCCAGATGTCTGGCATTATCCCTGGTGTCAGGAAACCTTAAAATCTGTGCTTTGTCATGTGTGGTCATGCGTCATCTGCGACACCTGTCACTTCATCAGTCAGGGCAGCCATTGCAGCACAATACAATCACTTAAGTGATAAAGTCATGGTTACCTGTGAGGTGAATGGATCTTCCAACACCACAGGAGTTAAACACAAAGGTACGAACCTATCTTTCTTCAGAATGCCTTCTGGAAAGATTGGAGAGAAATGGAAAGTATAGATAAACAGGGACAAAATGACCAAAGATCCGAGAATCTGCCACGAGCCCCTCACCCTGGATGATTTTGAAAGAGATTTGAAGGTAAAATCATTTTCAAACAACCCAAAGTTCCCAAGGTTTAGTGGACAATCAATTCATGTCTGGAGCTGCTGGAGGTATTGCACAAAGGTTTTTATGACCAGATTATCATGCGATTGTAGCACCCGCGAAAAATAAACAACATCAAAAATGATAGACAGGTCAGTTGTTTGGGTTTGTCTGAATCTCCCAGTATAACTCCCAGTAATAGATGTCTGTATAGGTTCTCAGTTATCCAGGTCATGGTCATCCAAAGCTGTTTAAATCAATCCACTAGACTTTAAGAAAGTTTCTTGAAGATGTTTCGCCTCTCATCCAAGAGACTTCTTCAGCTCTGAAGGTGGCTGGTCATGTCCCATGGATGGCTTCTTTCACTCTGAACATCGGTGTCCTGAAATGAGTGTCCATCTTCCTCGAGGTGAAGAAAGACCGCTGAGTCCTGTCCTGATGACTTGGCTCTTCTGTGTTGGGCCATGTACCTATGTAGCGGTTGTTTGGTTTCCCCTATGTTGACATCTGAGCATTCCTCGCTGCATTTGACTGCATACACCAGATTGCTCTTCTGACTGTGTGGTGAATAGACCCCACACCACGCAGTCAGAAGAGCAATCTGGTCTAAATCTTAAAGTCCAGTGGATTGATTTAAACAGCTTTGAATCCCAGTAATAGCATTAATATCACAACAATACATGCAAGAAACAGCTAGGATTAGTAACTGGAATGTCAATAATGGATTCTACTGATTAGGTCACTTTTAATTGCTCGCACATGTTAGCTAGTAGGCTGTTGCTTCTAATTCTCATCGATATAAACATTGTGACAACCCCAGCTGGTGGTCGTCACAATGTTTGTTACACCAGAGTGCACAGGTTGAAGTGAGTATCAATCTGCATTCACCACATAACTAAGTAAAGAAACGGACTGAAGCCCACAGGTTGTGAAATATAGGTTATGCAACATTAGGCAAATCCCTACTAAAGTCCCTAGAGAGGTGGTAGGCAGAGGCTGGAGCTGTGTATGAGCTCCTTTCTGATGGCTGAGGCATTAAAGAAACATTTTTTGTGTGTGTGCATGCATTTGTCTGGTCTTGTTGTTGTGCATTTCTGTCGCCACGTGTGGGTGTATTTTTGGATGTACAGGTATGTGTGTGCATGTAGTTCCTCTTGTCACCCACAACGTGATCCCTTCAGCAAAGATAATAAACTAGCTGAACTTAAAACACCTTATAAAAAACACAAATCTGACTTCAAAATGACACAGTGTTCTTTGAGTTTTTCACACACACAATTTCACACTCTAATGACTGTGCATTTTTAACAATGTGAATGGATGACAAGCATAAGCAACAAATGAATTTAATAAAATAATAAAGAAGGGTGAGAAAGAAAACTGAAATGATATAAAATGCATATTGAGATAAGAAATTTAAACTAGAAATTAATATACAGTAATCCCTCACGCATTTGCGCATCAACACGCGTGGCTTCACCTCTTCGCGGATTTTTAGTAGCTACTAGCTAGTCACATGATACAATATGTGCATTCTATTGATTGACGGCATCCGAAAGTGCGCTACGTTCCGTAAGTCTCAGGCCGCAGCTCACTTCCGTGAGTGCTCTAAACAGTTGATAAGCATGTCGGAAAAGACAATACAGATAGAGGGTGATTTAATATCAGTATGGGGAGAGTCATAAACGTTTAAATTGCCGGAAACAATAAGGTAAATAGTTTGTCGCTATATCACAGAATTCGTGGAACGCATTAACGAGGGCGCACTGTATTCATTGTTTGATGCTTCATATTTGATTCTAAAATGCTATATATTGTCTTTCTGACGCTTCATATTCAATCTTTCTGACAATGTTTCTGTGTCGTATAAATCCTAAACTATTTAGCATAAGTTCCGTGTTATAGCAACATTCATTCATTTTCATGTACCGCCGCTGTATCCGCCGTAGCGTGTCATGGGGAGCTGGAGCCTACCCCAGCTGGCGTAGGGCGTGAGGTGGGGGACACTCCGGGCACGATGCCAGTGCACCGCGGAGCCACATATAAAGACATACAAACACGCACACACACACACTCACTCCTACGGGCAATTTGGGACCGGCCAATCAACCTGAAGGGCATGCTTTTGGAGGTGGGAGGAAGCCGGAGAACCCAGAGAGAACCCACGCAGACACGGGGAGAGCATGCGAATTCCGCACACAGCGGTACTTGAACCCAGACCCGCCGTGTTGTGAGGTGACAGCGTTACCGTGCCGCCCGTTATAGCAAGAATTTTTTATCTTTTAAATATTTTTATTTTATTTTAATATTATTTCTTATTATTTTATTATCTGTATTACTCTTCCCCACACTCTTATAGTCTGTTTAAAGCAGTTTTGTGTCTCACAGACGTGCACTGCGTTCTGAGACTCACGGAACGCAGCGCACTTCCGGATGCTGTCAGTCAATAGAATGCGCGTACGGTATCACGTGACTACCTACTAAAAATCCGCGAAGAGGTGAAGCCGCACGTGTAATCCCTCGCGCAAATGCGCGAGGGATTACTCTACTATACTGTGATATCCACATTGTATTTCATTATATAAGTAGATTATTGCAAAGAACATAGTTGTTAAATGGGATTATAGACTATGTCTGTTGTAAAAAAACATGTTCCAGGTTTCTTGTTTTTCCTCAAAAAATGAAGGTCACAAGTTACAGTTACTGTTTGCATCTTTCTCCTCACTGACTGGTTGTTATTATTCCCAAGATCGACTTTAACACTGAAATGGGAGAAAAGTAGAAACCAGCATATGCTAGTAATAAAAAATGCCATGAACAAAATGGACATATACCTTTTCCTGTGGTAATCTGTACCATATGCCACAAGCTCAGAAGGGGGTTGAGCAAACTCAGTTAGCCTGAGTAAAAGGTTGAAAAGACACCCAAATTTTAATGATTTAGAAAAGACAGATTGATAAAAGCTTCTTGGCATTGGAAATGGATCAAATATACAAATGTTGGTGAATTCTTGTTATTTGGTACATATGTTGACTTTCTCTCACATCACCCACACATGCCACAGTGTAAACTACCGATGTAGATTGCAGTTCCACATGCGGTGGTATGTGTCTACCTACAGCCCAAGTTACTTCTGAGGCTGGTCAGACAGAAATGTGAGAGCACTGCTACAACATGGGACAAGTTTAACACAATGTGCTGCATGCTCTCCATCGAGGCAGTGGAAATATATGAACTTGTATACATCTTATATTTGAAATGGGTTAGAAATATGCAAAGAAAGAAAATGAAAAAGGAGGAGTGGAAATGAGACAGATGTGCAAAAATGGACAACGACTGAATAAAGGCGAAGAACATTTTCTCACATCTTGATTAGATTTAAAATCATTTTGTTGCTTTTTTCAGGCCACCAGCTCTGATCGAGACAATTGCAGAAAATAGAATGAGAACCGGCAGAGTCAAACATGCATAGAGTATGTATGCAATATCACACACATACTCCGAAGGTCAGTGATTTGGGCTCTCATGGGAGGTAATGGGATACCGGTCCAATGGAACAGAATTAGTAGTGCATCAGCAAATTCAAAAATGCTACTAAGCCCCAGAATGCTCCAGTCTTAATGGTGTTTCATTGTTCACAAGCAAACGTGCATGCTGTGAAGATGAAAATTAAAGAGAAACATTCGATCTAAAAATCTGGCATCTATCACAACATGTCTGAGATGTGCTGTCGGCATCCAATTTATTTACGGTAATCTGTTTTCTGTAAATGTATTTACAGAAGAAAAAGACATAAAACTTTTCAATACACCAGCTTGTATGGTTTTCAAATAAATACATGTTAAAACATTTTAGAAAAAGTGACCTTTTAAAAAATGTAAAATTTATGTTGTAATGACTGATCAATAGTCTAACATATAGCCTAACTTAAAGCTAATATATTTATACAGGGGTGGCAAAGTGGTGCAGAGATTAGCACCGTTTCACATCATGAAGGTTCTGGGATTGAATCCAGACCTGGGGTCTTTCCGTGTGGTGTGTGGATATTCTCCCCATATCTGTGTAGGTCATTCTCAGGTACAGTCCAAACCAAAGACATGCAATGGATGTGACAAGGTGTAAATATGAGCGTGAATGATTGTCCTACAGTCATGGATTTATGAAAACTACAGAGCTGTAACTCAGACCATTCAGTAGGCAAATGAGGCCACATGTCCTTTGCCTTGGTAAAACGGTCTTTGAAGAGTTCAGCATAGGAGAAATGGCCCACACTTGATTAATGATCTTAAATGGAATAATTTCAAATGTGCTTATTTTGAAGTACTCCATTAAAGATCTTTTTGAGGCTTGGACGAGATGATCTCCAGATTTCACGTCTCCCTTCTAAATATAAGGCAACAGTTAGCTTAGCTTAGCATGAAGATTGGGAAGAGGAAGACTCTGGAGGCAGCAGCATCGACCTGCCAGAACCTCCAAAGCTGAAAAACTACCTCCACCAGTTGGAGGTTATGTTTCCAATCTGGTTTGTTTGTCTGTTTGTCTGCAGGATAATGGAAAATCTACTGGCCCTTTTTTCATGAGACTTAAAGGGTGTAGCCTGAGCCAAGGAAAAATCCATTTAAGCATGGAATGGTCTGAATCATGAGAGGGATATAAACAATTTTTCACTTTCAGTGAGTAACACTCAGTTGACAGCACATGGAGGGACGAAGGGGAATTAGGGACAACAAAGAAGTGAATCAGTGATGAGTGATTCAAATCAGTAATTTCGCAGTGGTTACACTCTACAGCAGAAATAAACACACCAACATCTGCACACAATCTTGTAGGAAGGGCCACATTGCTGGATTTTGATTTTAAAACAAAGACAAAGCTCCACAGACACATTTGCAGCTCTTTTTGAGACGAGAGACAGCAAAGTAAACTGGCTGTGTTTGTCACCAATAGCCTGACCTTACACCCTGGGCACTGCTGTTGGCTGAGGGAAACAAGTCCTAACCCCTCAGGCTGTTTCACAGACAGTCTCCAACTTACAAAAATAATAAATAATAAAAAAATGCTTGCAGACCGGGTCCCTGTAGATGCAGTTTCTAATGGTTCATAATCACTGATTGGAGATGCTGCTGTTGTGCACAACCATTTTTTGACATAAATGCATTGCTTTTGGAAATAAAGCAGTTATGTTTATAGATTTACATCGTAGCATGACCTTGGCAGAGGTATGTACCATCTGTGTGTCCTGCACACCAACTCGTAAAACCACCATGTACTGTTTTACTTTTATTTCTGCGCAGATTACAGTACACAAACACAATATAACTTTATAATTGGTGTTTTAAAGGTACTGCTAGGTGGATTTTGTTGAGTTTGAATACAGACAGCCAAGCTGTTTTCCCATTTTCAACCTTTATGCTGAGCAATGCTAAGCGTCTCTTGGCTGAAGCTTCATATTTAAAATGCAGACAAGAGATTGAAATATATTTAACTCTTAGTAAAAAAGCATATTTTTAAGCATTTTTTTAAATGGAATTAATATCATTTATGTACCAAAAGTGGGATTCCTTCAATCAGAAAGATAAAAGCTCCTCTTCAGACAGACAGACTGACTGGATTGCTGTTGATTTTTGGGAAGGAAATGCTATGATAAAATCTGAAGAAAATATTTTCTGGTGAAAATGGAGGCTAACTGTTGGCCCTCACTGTGCTGAGGGCTAACAGTAAGGCTAACAGTTAGCCTCCATTTTCACCACTATGATGCTGACAGGTCACCAATTGTCAGCATCATAGTGATGTTGACAATTGGTGACCATGGGACAGACTTTTTGTTTGTTCATAACATACAAATGCAAGTCACAGATTATGAATCAAACATTTCATCTATGTAATATGATCTCTGAATTTTCTTCATCTCACATCCAAAAGAAAATAAGCAGAAAAATTTTATTATTATCATTATCTTTATATTTTTCTGCAGGACTTAAACTCAATCACTTTCTTCTAAGGAACAATAGGAATTCAGAGCGCATTGATACTAATGCTTCACCAAACTCATCCGCTTGTTTGTCCAGAGTGTTCCTCCTACTATAATAAGAAGTCGGCATTGCTTGTATTGGTCTCATCTGTCACCCACAGCTTCTCTGATGAATTTCTCTGTTTTGATCATTGCCATCTGTGTCTCTTTCTCTCCTTGTTTCTTCATCCAAAGTCGACATCATGAACAATGCCATCTTGGCCACAGCATTGCCAGAGTGGGATCCATAGCTCAGAGTGATCAAAAACTATTTTGGTACCGCATTGGTATATTGTCGTTGTCTACCTAATTACAAGCTAATGCAGAAAACCGAGGAAAACAAAAGTTGAATTTCCTACCCATGTGTGGGGAAAACAAATTAATCAGTCATTGTAGAAGATTTAGTTTCACATTTCTCCTCAATGATAACTCAAATATAAAAAAACACTTAATGTAGATAAAAGACTGAAAACAGTGTAGAGTTATTGGGCTGGCATTGACTGGGCAAGTATGAAGTATGTCTTCTTTCAGTGTAAAAGGCATTAAAATTAGAAAAATACACTAAATTAGTCAGAGCAGCAGCATCTCCAGCTGTGGTTTCTCTAATGGCATGATAGAATAGTGCTGTGGTTTTTATCCTAAAGAAATCTTCAAAAATATTGGTTTAAGTCACCCAGACGGCAAGATGCTTCTCCTTTCTATGGAGTTAGAAATACGATGTCTGCCCTGAATGAACACTAAAACATTGGGATAGCATCTTTTTTTGCAGAGATCTATCTTTATTGCGCCATTGCGGTGTGTGCATTTACATGCACACACCGCAATGACCATTTTATCATAGAAAGAAGGATACTACCAGATGGATGCAGAATAACTGTATTCTATCACTTGTCTCGTCAGAATCAACCTCTTCACTTAACCTGATGTAAACAGTCCTCATTCTAGTATCTGACCTTATATTCAACTCCAGATCCCTTCCCTGGCCATGTGCAGTCTTTGTTAATATAATCCAACAGCTACAGTATGAATACTGTGCAAGGGTTTGCCTTGCATAGAGATATTCTATCTTGCTTCCAGACATAATGGAGGCTGGCTGCCACTGGTACAGAGTGGTGCTGCAGTCATTCCTGTCTGCCTGCCCTCCTCACGCCATGTGAGCACCAGTAACCAACCTTGTACTGCAACACTGACACAAGACTTATGAATGGAACCGGACCTGCACTCCATCACTTCTGTTAATGGCTATTAATCAACACACAACCATCAAAAAGAAAAGCAACAGAGTGCAATTTCAAAATGCATAAATTCCTCATTGGTGCCAGTTTTATAAACATGATATCTGTGGCTGGGAAATTTGAAAAAGTATGTCTCACTTTTGAATGTTTGCTGCAGGGAGGGCCAGATCTTATTTTGGAAACTTGTACCGGGTTGAAGAGTATGTTGTGACTCAAAGACTCAGAAGGTGTATTATTTCTACTATAAAGACATTAGTGACACTGATCAAATATGATAGATGTGAGTGTAAGGAGAGAAATACCACAGAGAAGCATGCCCACTTGATCAAATGATTTCAAACTACCCAACAACAAAGGTTTCAATTTGGATCCTTCAGGCAGCAGCTCGCAATGATGTTATGACTGTAACGTCTATTTACTGCTGCAGCCTTTCAGAGAAGTACCTCTGGCTGCTCAGTGATTGCTCCAGTACCAATCCACAACAATAGTTCTAGTTCATGTGAATCATAATACTTACATCGTGACTCAGAAAAGCTAAACAAATGAGTTATAAGACAAAAAAGTTGCATGATTGGGCGATTGAATGAATGCCAGCTATCAGCAAGAGCTGAGGACATCTCTGGTTCTTCTTTGGTGTTTTTGTTTGTTTTTTTGCTGGATTTTTGTCATTTAATATATCGTGTTAAATGCTATGCCTACAAAGAGGGTTTGAGAGCTGCTGTTCATCGACAGTTCAGCTGCACAAAGAGGCCAGCAAACGCAGAGGGGAGGCTGTAAGAGAACACAGCATGTAGAGAGAATATTTTTACATCTAACTTTGTGAAATAAGGCTTCATTTTTAACCAGACAAGAGACGAGTCTTGGAAATACTGACACAGTTTTATTTGGTCAGTTTTTGTTTGCTTCTGCAGAGTCTGAATAAAGTGTTTTTTTTTACAAATAAATGGTTGAAGATTTAACATGAACAAAGAGATAGTAGACTTAAGAAAGTGTCCCTTTTTTAACACTTTGTGAATTATTTCTCTTTCATTGTGTCACTAAATATACAAAGAGAGCAAAGCCACACAGCTAAATTCACTCAGGACTGAATTACATTAAAGATCTGAGTTACATAAATATCTGGGAAAATGCTGCTTGCTGGGTTGACAATTCTTAAACTTTGGCCAACCGTAACAAGATGGTGGTAACACAGTGAAGGCAACCTGGAAGGAAGTTCTGTTCCTTTCCATCATGTTTGGCCACCTGCCGGTGTCAGTGAGGATAAAAGATCACCATGGAACAAAAATGAGCATGAAACACCAAGGTAGGTATATTAACTGATTTTAAATTGCTTTAGGATGACATTTTCTATGAAATCATTTCCCATCAGCAGTTCTGCCCAGAACTGATGTCATTTCACATCTAAAGTGTGCTTAGAAATTGTCCTCAGGGAGGTAAATATCATTGAGCTCTGCATATTCAGAGACTTTCTTAAGGAGAGACTTTCTTAAGGAAATCAAAGAATCACTGTGTTCCTTCATCTGGGGGGAGTCATAAAAATGTCCCACTATGAAGCGCAGCTTCCTGTTCTGACAATATTCCACAGCAAAAGAAGGGAAATCCAACACCCACCTGCACATCGCACTGAGTCAGACATGGTCAGAGGAGCCCTGAGGAGCGAGTGTGTTTTGCGCTTGTGTGTGGGAGGGATGCCATATGCTTGATGCAGAACTGTGAGGTGCAGTAGCAGAGAATTGACATAATTATGATTATAAATCCTGTGTTGAAGCCAAGCATATTAATCCACAAAACCACTCAACACAAGCTTTCCTTTTAAACCACAAAGAAACCTATGAATGCACCCTAATATATAACATACAGTATATAAAGTAATTATAACCGCAGTGAAAGAGGCTGTAATAATTATTTGGACTGACTTTTCTATTACTGATCATTTTAAAAGTTTAAAGATGAACACACATATTTGCTGAGAGTTAGAAGAAAAGATTGATATTGCTATCATTTTTCAGAGTGACATACTGTAGATCATCTTATATTACAGGCACAATTAAACCCTTTCCAAAAAGATTAAACAATTTCTTTAAACTTCCAGTGAAGAAAAAAGCAAGCCAAAAAAAATTGCTATCTTCTTACTAAAGTAAAAATTTATCGAAAAAGTTCAAGTGGAAAAAACTCAGCTAAATCATAAACTTATTGAAAATGTGACAGACCGTAAAAAATGAAAGCAGCTTAAGTGGACGAGATGTAATATAGATATTCATTACGGCCTCCTGACAAAGATGGTTCACTAACATTAGAGTAATATGGAAAAATCACCTAATTTACTCCCTGTTGGCAAAGAGAGTTGGATAAAGTGGATGGAGCAATATGGAGGCTACATTTGGAAGGTGCTGGCCAACCAACCCTCAGATTAACCAACCGTGTGGTTTCACTGCAAAGACAACAAATGATGCAGCTTTGACTCGGCATTTTCTGTCATGGGAGATTGAGGGTATGATTTAGAGGTCATGCTGGGTTACAATGAAAACAGTGCTTGTGTCAAAATTATTTGCAATATGGAATTTTCTGTTGTAACTCAATCAGCCAGCTTCTAATGCCTCCATAGAAACACACCTGTACTTTCCATAAATCCAGTCTTAAAGTAATGTAATGGTGAAAAGAAGCTAACCTAAAATTTGTTGCAGGAACAAAATCTGTCAACACAACACATACAATAACTGTTTGAGTTGATGTGGATATAAGTTCCTAACTTATGCTTTAAGTATAAATTTAGTTACATTATTAGTAAAGTTGGATCAGTTGTTTATAGTCACTTGGTGACTGAAAGAAGCACTTCCCTTTTAGTTCTCTTCCCTTTTAGTTCTCTTCAGATCTCCACCAACCGATTTGTCTCACTTGTTCCTTAACCAATTGGTGAATATTTAGGTTATTTGGTAAAGAGGTGTTTAGAACCCTGAAGCTGCACCAAAGCAAGTGAGGTTGTTTCTGGAAAACCAAACCATGTGTTAGCTAACAGAAATTGCTAATAGATTTTTATATTATACAGGTACATGTAATTAGAAAAATATTGATTTTTGTCACTTTCACAATAATGTTCATTAAAGGGGCCCTATTATGAAAATCACACTTTTTCAGGTCTCTACATATACATAGTGGTCCTCCCTAACCCAACCAACTACTAGAATCTGGTAAACAAAAGCTCCCTGCATCAAAAGATATTTTGAGTTTTAGGAAGTCATGGCTCTGAACGACTCAAATCGATCATATTGCGCTAGAGTCCCCGTTATTGACGTCAGACTATGCACTCTGTGCTATTGGACAGAGTATTGGACGATATGGATTGGTTGACATGCTCAAGGGCGTGGCCATCCCCAAGTTTTTTGCGTCGGACATGAGGCAGCAGTCTATTGAAATGGCGTCCGTGAGAAGGAGACATGATAGTTGCTCAGTCATTGATTGTACAAATCAACACCAGTGTTTATTTTTAATCCCATCCAAAGAAGAACAGAAGAGAGCGTGGTTGCATTTAATTTTTAATGGCTATGTGCCGGCTACATCGCCTGCACGTTTGTTTGTGTGTGGAACCACTTCACTCCAGCTTGTTTTAGCAATGAGGGTCAGTACAGATGGGGCTTGGCCTGAGGGGCTTGGTTGGGAGTGATCCTCATTCAAGGATCACTCCCAACCATATGGGACCAAGGAACTGCACCCTGGTTACAGGTAAATCTCACCACATTCATCTAATTAGGTAGTACTGCTTTGTTTGGCTTGCGTGTGTGCGCTCCAACACGAATGCATGCTGAACCTACAGTATCTAGGTACAACGCACATAAGTTGGGCTCACATTTTATTTTTTTTCCTGTTGTCTGTTAGCATGAATGAAGTCATGTTATGCTAGGCTATGTAGGGAGGTCTCCTTTGTTTCGTTTGTGTATTGCATGTGAGCCCGCACGTCCGATGACGTGTGCATACTGGACCTACAGTAGGTACAAAACACGTAAGTTGGTCTCATATCTTCTTATTGTTTGTTAGCATGAAGTCATGTTATGCTAGTCTATGTAGGCCAATGTGCTTTTTTCGCATTTGCGTTTGTGCGTGTGCGTGCTGGCCTACAGTATAAAGCTAAAATGCACATAAGTTGGTCTCATATTTTCTTATTGTTTGTTAGCATGAAGTCATGTTATGCTAGGCTATGTAGGGAAGTCTCCTTTGTTTCGCGTCTGTGTATTGCATGTGTGTGCGTGCACGCCTGATCACGTGTGTGCGTGCTGGACCTACAGTAGGTACAACACACATAAGTTGGTCTCATATTTTCTTTCCTATTATTTGTCAGCATAAATAAAGTCAACTTATGCTAGGCTAAGTAGGGAGTTGTGATGTGTTTCGTATTGCGTGTGTGCGTGCACGTGTTAGAGTTGATTGTTTGTTCGGCGTCATGGCGACAACGCACACAGGTCTGTCCTTCTTATCCAAAATCAGAACACTGGTGTCCTGGAATTAGTGTCCCTCATCCTTGTGCATCCATTCAGCCTACAGCTTCAAGGGACGTGGCGTGCCAAACTGACCCAGTGGACACTCATACTGTTGGTACACAGCTGTTCTTCAGAACTCTTCACTCCCACTATAGAAGTAAAGGTATGTACAAGTCATATTCCATACAATGTTTTAATAAAATTGGTTAAATAGACTAATTTTCTAAATATTGTTGTCTATAGGCGTTAGTGAGTGCACATGTGTTGATAGTTCAGTAAAAAATAATAGTGTTGTGTATTAGAATATTCCAGCAAGACAGTAAGTGAAGAGTTCAGTATAAAAAATTTTGAGACAGATTCATGTATGTCATATGATATTGTTTTGGCTCCTTGTTTCGTTACGTTTGGTGTACCCCTCTACAAGATCCACTTTCCGAAGGCTTTTGAAGGGAAAATGCAGAATCAAACCTCACAAGACAGAGCCAACATTCTGTTAGTGTTGCAATATTTTAATATTTCAAACAAACATGTTTTGAAATTCTGTTGGTAATTGCTCACAACAAAACACAGTAAAAAGTAACCATACAAATAAATCAATTAGTAGCAAGTACCAGGATGTATTTTGAACACAATTTTTCTAAACAAAGAAATGAATCAAACAATATCAATAACAGTAAAGATATATCTTTGTGTTTTATTGAACAGGTTTTGTAGCTGACATGTTGGACCTCATATTTGACAAAGTCTTGGTGGACCCCATGCCATACACAAATGAGATGACGGCCATTCCTGTCCCTGAGAATCTGTCTGCCCAGTGTGAGCGTCCGGACAAGGAGAGGTCATTGCCAGCCACATGACCAGGTTCAACCGATACTCAGTCTAAATCCAGCGTAGTGGCCTTTGTCTTCAGGAAACTCCCGGCGTATGCGAAGGACCACACAGGCTAGGATGACGACCCGGATTCTGCGTCCTAAGTAGCTCCAGCACCAGCCAACAAAGGTGCGATAGGCCAGATGTCTGCACCGTCTACAGAAAAAGGACACAAATTATTTATTTCACAATGTTTTCAATCCTGAGTATTACAACTGTTGTTGATTTCCTGATAGGATGGCTCTGTGTTCTCATTATTGTTATTGGATGTATTATTTTATGTAAATAAATGCCTGTATATGTCAACAGAAATGGATTGTGAATACCAAAAAATGTTCAACATGTCTTTTAATAAGACAAAAATCAAGGTGTGGCAAACACAATATATTAGACTTTGTTGTACCTATATTTGTCATGTGTTACTGCATTAATGAAGGTATGCCTGATGAAGCAAAATAAGACATAACTGTACTTTTTATTCTGACATTTTTCAAAGAATGCCTTACCGATGTATTCGTCTCAGACGTGAAGGGCCATACTCAGCCCTCAGTACGTGACTGGCCATTTGTAGGATGTACACGTTTAGGCACACAGGCTGGAACCCAGGATGTTGAGTCATGTACAGAACCTCATTAACCTCCTGCAGACGCCTCCTAACCTGCTGTGAAAAACATGGTAAAGGTCATTTGAATTTATAATTGTAAAAGTAGCCAAATAGAGACATAACTTTGTGGTTTAGCTGTGAGCTTGCTACCTGTGGTATCTCCAAACAGCAGGTGTTTTCTGCTTCTACTGGCATCTATTTAGTGTCCACAGTAACACCTGTACAATAAACAGAAGGTGAAGACATCTCAAAATAGAGTAGATAAAGGCATCACTGCAATATGGCTACATCAATTCTCCATTAACCTGGTGTGATGGTGGCAAGTGTTACCTCCGTGTGTCTTGTCACAGAGGACAGCCTCAAATATTTAGCAGCTTAGTAACGGGTTAAATCAATGTGATATAAAAATAAAGTAACTTAGCCGTGAGCAGAAGCTAGCATTAGCTACATGGTAATAACTATCAGAACCACCATCAGACTTAACTGTCACTTATAGAAGTACAGGAACATTTTAGCAGTCAACACGTCCTTATATATACAAAATACATAATAAGTCAGAAATGACATTATTACTGTGCGATAAGACGCGGGAGTAGAAAAAAAAGTAGCTACCGGACGATGCTCCAGTCCTGTGAGGACGTAGGTTACAAAACACAACACAGAACCAAATAAGTAACGTTCACACGTACTAACCATTCAGAACGTCCTGCTGCAGCTGCACAGTCGGTGTTTCTTCAGGAGCCCCTGCTTCTGGGTCCGACTCAGGGTCATAAATGTACGGCGACACGATGGGTCCTCCAAACACCATAGTGATAACAAAAGTAATGCTGATCAGTGTCCCGTTAGCCTAACGCTCTCCTTCAGATGGGCGTGACCCAGGTGAAGGAGGCGTTGACCAGCGGAGCTCATTAACATACTACAGCCAGAGGCCTGAAACGAAGCGTTTTGTGAGTAGTTCAGATGAGCAATTTTGAAAAGCTGATATTTAGGACCACAGATCACTTTAGGTCAAAATATTTGGAATACAGTCTAGTTGGACATCTGGCAGCTGAATGACATTAAGTTAAAAGTACATAATATGGGACCTTTAATGTTCATGCTAATAGTAACTAGTTAATGAACTACACAGTTCTGAACAACCCTACTCCACTTCATGGATAATTTCACTCGCATAGCTGTGAGGATTTGTTCAATATTTTGCAAGCCTGGTACATTTTTCGAGCATTTCATGTGAGTCACTTGTCCGATGCAAAACTGAGACTCTCCACTGCTCCTTTACTGCTGGAACTCCACTACAGACCCAATGGTTTGAGTTTGATACTGAGCATGTTACTATGGAGAGATTTTGACTTTATCTGTCATTCTTGTGAATTATCTTGTCAGTAGCTCTAGTAATACCTCTACCTTGCATTAAATAAAACTTTTAGACTAGTTATTCAGTATAACTAATTACAGGCCTAATTACAGGCCTTCTATGGTCACAGACACAGTACTATTTTATTTTTTAGCAAGAACTCTTGATTTGCTGATTCCTGTCATGCAGTTAAGATATTTTCAACAGTAGCAACAAAAAAAATTGCTTCTAAAATACATTCCTCACTCTCCCTTTAACCGCAATGTTATAACTGTGTGTTTAAATTATAGAGGCAGGTATAGTGAAATAAAGTGCTCTTCTCATGGTGCCAGGTTTCTGTGGTGATTCATGAACAGTTTGTTGGTCTCTCTGTGTCTGTCTGTGTCTCTTTTTCTCCCTCAAACTATAACTGAATTTTATTTGCCCCACTTTGCATAATACATGATTGCACATAAGCCCCACAGGGCCTTTCATCACATAAACCTGTTGCACGAGGAGACACACCAGTGCTTTTACAGCATCCATCAACACAAGGGAAAGCACCATGTGTTAGAGCCATTTGTGATGTATTACTGGTTAGGTGGTACTGAAGTTAGAATACAATTGAACTACAGTCACAGAACACACAACAAGATATTTCGTATTACTTGGCAAACCAATGCGAAAAATACCAGGAAGGATATTGTACACGCCAGAATTACCCAATTTAGGTCAAAAGGAATGAAAGACCTCCTTCCTCACCAGGGTAAAAGACTAGAACCCCCCTCTGACGACAGGATTGTAGGAAACCTAGGAGGGAGGGCCCCTTTCACTGACACTCAAACACTCAGAATGAGGTCATAAGCCCAGGGATATGCTTGTGTGTTATTACTTGAGTGTATTAAAACAACAACAACAACAAAATAACCAAATAAAGTACAGAAAAGCTGAGAATACACCTACATTTTGCTGCTGATGCTTTGCTAAAAGGAGAAACACCTTTTCATGTGCAAAACTGTCTAGTGTACCTGCTGTAAATAATGTATTAAAGTCATTCATCTCTCAGCTAGAGGAAGACAGGAGATAAAGTCAGAAGGCCAGACTGAGATGGTTTGGACATGTCCAGAAGAGAGATAGTGACTATATTGGCAGGAGTGACAGGCAGGAGGCCTAGAGGAAGACCAAAGAGGAGGTTTATGGATGTAGTGAAAGAGGACATGAAGGTAGTTGGTGTGAGAGAAGAGGATGCAGAAGACAGGGTTAGATGGAGGCAACTGATTCGCTGTGGCGACCCCAAAGGGAAAAGCCGTAAGGAAAAGAAGAAGGAGGAAGACTGATAGCTGGAGGAAGACTGGTAGATTGATAAACTTTTCACATCAGACAGTAAGGGATCCTGTGATTCATGTCTCAGGTGGGTCTCAGCAAAGCCTACATTTGCACAGTATGTTGTGCTGAACCAAAGTAGTCTTCACTGGTTTGTAGGGATCTAAACATCCAATTTGAGAAGTGACAAACTTCCCGTGGGATTTGAAAGGCATGGATATGTGTTCAAGAGTTGACTGCTGGGTGGATCTGGTAATCACGACTCACCGTTTGCATTCTTCCCACAGATCAGGTGTTGCCAGGACAGAAGAGAGCCCCATATCTCAGCATCAGTGCTGACCGCCTGCTCCAGGGTCTCCACGGTGAACTTGGGGACCCCGTTATCCCGCTCCAGCAGCGCGCCGCGCATCACCCGCGCGTACACCTCTCGGAAGAGGCTCTCCACGCACGCGGCCAGGTAGATCGCCGCGTGTTCGTGGATCCTCACCGCAACCCTGCTGTCCACCATCCACCTGAAGAACTTCCCCACGTTGAAGGTAAGTCCGCATCGCGCCGATTTACCGCGGCTGAACTTGTCCTCCTCCGTGCTCATGTTGTACATGGACAACGCGCTGAGGGCCGAGCTGATGCAGTTCATCGAGACGGTCCACGACAGAACCAGCTGTATGGCACTTTGGATCTCATATTTGGTGCATTTGGCGTAGCGCAGACTCAGGCGCTGCGCCTCTTTAGCCACCCTCACCAGGGCCCGGCTAACCAGCACCGACAGCCGATGCAGGACGTCCTGCGGTGGGGTCGGTAGACTCCTTTCCTCGTCCTTGCTCAGCGCGCTCGCCACTTCCCCGAGATTCCACGGCACATCCTCAAGCTCGGGTAGTTTGGCGCACTGCCCGGTGCTCTCCAGGATCTCGGCGTCTTCCACCAGGACTGTGTTGACCGTGTCCAAACTGTTGTGTCGACTGTGCATCGAGTCGGTTAAATGCCAGTGATTGGCTCCATGTGCATCCGAGCAGCACAGCGACGCACTGGAAGACCTGAAGGAGTCGGCGGCTCCACCATAACCCGAGTCAAGAGTCAAATCCTCCAGGGTCCTCGCTGCTGTCTTGCTACTCCTTGCCATAACTGCACTTCATACTGTAAAATTGTGCGTGAGAAAAGTGTAAGGAAATTCTTCAAAACGTTAGAGTTTGAATCTTGTGCGAGCTCTGCAGATAAATAACTTTGTGTTTTAGAATTACTCTATTCAATCCTGTCGTGTAAAGTTACAGAGTGGGATCTCACTAGAACGCATCAACAGTCTCAGCTCAGCGCAGTGCCTGACAGAGAGGGGCGGGGCTTGGACGACAAGCGAGCAGCCGCCAGCCAATGGGATCACAGGATGAAGCAGCAAAGCGTTTTAATTGGAGCGCTGCTTTGGAAGGTTTAATAAAAAACTAATTGATGCAACTCATGATAAAGCTTGTAAATAAGATGCATTTAAAACAGTGAATACGATGCGTTTATAATCCTCTAGCTTTTTTTTTCTTACGCAAAGTACTTATTTCTCAAAATGTTGGAATAATCGCAGAAATTCTGCCAAATAATACGCGTTTAAAATCAATACAATTTCAAATAAATCAAAAAGGGAGAAGTTGTTATATATAACCATTTTTTTAAACGAAGAATCCTGCACAACGTTTCACTTTACAGATATTTTCTCAGGCCATGCCTGATCGTAACATGATTCAAGACCATTAATAATAAATTGCATGCATAATGTATCCTTCTCTGTTCCTCGGCAGGAGAACTCACTGAAAAGATCTGAATTACTTTCAAGGTCGTTAGCTAGGATCACTATCATTGTCTCCCCTGGCCACTTTGTTTCTCCCACATGGGCTTTCTAGGATCCATGTCTGTCCACCATAAATGACAGTCATGATGGTTATAAGCAGAGTTGTTGAAATGATTGAGATATTCTTTATTCTCAACCACGTCAGGTATTAGGATTGAGTTACATGCACTGACAAAAACTGCAGTCAAAACCAGTTGTATATCTTAAAATATCCAGAATATTGGATTCTTGAGGGGAAAATTTAATCTATTCGTCATGAAAATACTGCATTAACTGTAGATTTATGACATATGCTCGGGACTATGGCTGCTTTACATCAGAGATGCAGTGAAGCTTCTGCGTTTGACTGCTGACAAGCTGTCTGCCTGGAGCAACAGCGACCCCTGGTGTTGAGATGCAAAACGTTACTTGTCCGGCCGAAACCACAAGTCTTTCAAGGCGGCAAATGTCAAAGAATGGTGAAACCAAAAAAGGCGTTGGTCATACAAAGCCACGTTTTTTTTCCTTTTCAGTTTTTATTTTTTCCTTCTCAGCAGACAGGCAACCTGGAATCTCTACGAGTTGGTTTTGGAGAAACTTTCTTTTCTGTAAGAAAAGGACAACCATGTTCAGCATCGAATAATAATTAAATAATAATCAAATATTTTTGAATATTGTAAACGGTACTCAGAAGTCATACCTCCACTACTCAACTGTCACTAAAAGCTGACCACGGAGAAAGTACGATTACAAATACGTGAAATCCATTTGAATGATTGTTAATCTGCATTTTCCATGATACATTTTGGTGCAATGCTGTGCCTCTTGTTAGTGTACTGAAATACATATTGCCTCCTTCCCAGATCCAGATTATAATCTGAGTATGGAATTGACTGGAATATTATTATGAATATTTTTATTGATATGCACACACAAAGAAAATAGACTCTCTTGATGTTGTAAAGCATGAAAAGCATGGAAACATCCAGAATATACATGTGCACCCACAGCCACCTCAAAATTATTAAACTCGTCCTTTGCCCACGACCCACCTGTACAGAAAATTCATCAAAATCCAACAATAGCTTTTTTTTTGCAAACAAAATGAAAAACAAAAAATAAGGGCAAATACACAACCAACTGACTCTTATTGAAAGGACCAAAATGAGATAGAAAACTTACTGTGAAAGTCATTTGAATAATACTAGAGGATAATTTAATTTCACAGTCTCAAATTCATATTAGTGCAGATTAGCCCTTCTGGCCAAGGATAAGTTTTAATCAAACTCAATTCAGAGAGAGTGACACTCCTCTGTGCTGAAGCCACACTATCAGGGACTCAACAACTGGTGGACTGGTACAATATTTAAGGGGTTGGGGGGTTAATTTGGTTTGTTTTTAATACTGACTGGTTGAAAGAGCCAGTGTAAATGAAGAAGGCAATCATCATGTGGCTAACTGACAGAAGCCCTGCCTGGTAGGGTGGTATTCTCCCCCTGTATAATGTAGATGTGGAGGCATTGACCACAATACTACTCACAACCAAGAGCTAAAATGAGAATCTTCTTTTCCTTTTGGCTTTTCCCTTCAGGGGTCGCCACAGCGAATCAACCGCCTCCATCTAACCCTGTCCTTTGCATCCTCTTCTCTCACACCAACTACCTTCATGTCCTCTTTCACTACATCCATAAACCTCCTCTTTGGTCTTCCTCTAGGCCTCCTGCCTGGCAGTTCAAAACTCAGCATCCTTCTACCAATATATTCACTATCTCTCCTCTGGACATGTCCAAACCATCTCAGTCTGGCCTCTCTGACTTTATCTCCAAAACCTCTAACATGTGCTGTCCCTCTGATGTACTCATTCCTGATCCTATCCTTCCTGGTCACTCCCAGAGAGAACCTCAGCATCTTCATCTCTGCTACCTCCAGCTCTGCCTCCTGTCTTTTCCTCAGTGACACTGTCTCTAGGCCAAACAACATTGCTGGTCTCACCACAGTTTTGTACATCTTTCCTTTCATTTTAGCTGAAACTCTTCTATCACACATCACACCTGACACTTTCCTCCACCCGTTCCATCCTGCCTGGACACGCTTCTTCACCTCTTTTCCACACTCTCCATTGCTCTGGACTGTTGACCCCAAGTACTTAAAATCCTCCACCTTCTTGATCTCTTCTCCCTGTAACCTCACTCTTCCACTTGGGTCCCTCTCATTCACACACATGTACTCTGTCTTACTGCGGCTAACCTTCATTCCTCTCCTTTCCAGGGCAAACCTCCACCTCTCTAGCTTCTCCTCCACCTCGTCCCTACTCTCACTGCAGATCACAATGTCATCTGCAAACATCATAGTCCATGGAGATTCCTGTCTAACCTCGTCTGTCAGCCTGTCCATCACCATAGCGAACAAGAAGGGGCTCAGAGCTGATCCCTGATGCAGTCCCACCTCCACCTTGAACTCCTCTGTCACACCTACAGCACACCTCACCACTGTCTTACAGTCCTCATACATGTCCTGCACCGCTCTAACATACTTCTCTGACACTCCAGACTTCCTCATACAATACCACAGTTCCTCTCTGGGCACCCTGTCATAAGCTTTCTCCAGATCTACAAAAACACAATGCAGCTCCCTCTGGCCTTCTCTGTACTTCTCTATCAACATCCTCAAAGCAAATACTGCATCTGTAGTACTCTTTTTTGGCATGAAACCATACTGCTGCTCACAAATGCTCACTTCTGCCCTTAGTCTAGCTTCCACTACTCTTTCCCATAACTTCATTGTATGGCTCATCAGCTTTATTCCTCTGTAGTTGCCACAACTCTGCACATCTCCCTTGTTCTTAAAAATGGGCACCAGCACACTTCTCCTCCACTCCTCAGGCATCTTCTCACTATCTAAGATCCTGTTGAACAACCCAGTCAGAAACTCTACTGCCACCTCTCCTAGACACTTCCAAACCTCTACAGGTATATCATCAGGACCGACTGCCTTTCCACTCTTCATCCTCTTCAGTGCTCTCCTCACTTCATCCTGGCTAATCTTTGCTACATCCTGGTCCACAACAGTCACCTCTTCTAGTCTTTGTTCTCTCTCATTTTCCACGTTCATCAACTCCTCAAAGTACTCTTTCCATCTTCCCATCACACTGCTGGCACCTGTCAATAGACTTCCATCCCTATCCTTAATCACCCTAACCTGCTGCACGTCCTTCCCATCTCTATCTCTCTGTCTTGCCAGCCTGTATAGATCAGTCTCTCCCTCCTTACTGTCCAACCTAGCATACAAGTCATCATAAGCTTCTTGTTTGGCCTTTGCTACCTCTACCTTCACCTTACGCTGTATCTCCCTGTACTCCTGTCTACTCTCCTAAGTCCTCTCAGTGTCCCACTTCTTCTTAGCTAACCTCTTTCTTTGTATACACTCCTGTACCTCCTCATTCCACCACCAAGTCTCCTTATCTACTTTCCTTCCAGATGACACACCAAATACTCTCCTACCTGTCTCCCTGATCACATTAGCTGTAGTTGTCCAGTCATCTGGAAGCACCTCCTGACCACCCAGAGCCTGTCTTAACTCCTTCCTAAAGGTCATGCAACACTCTTCCTTTTTTAGCTTCCACCATTTCGTCTTCTGCTCTGTCTTTGTCCTCTTCATCTTCCTCACCACCAGAGTCATCCTACACACCACCATTCTATGCTGTTTGGCTACACTCTCGCCTACCACTACTTTGCAGTCACTGATCTCCTTCAGGTTACACCGTCTACACAAGATGTAGTCTACCTGTGTGCTCCTACCACCACTCTTATAGGTCACCCTATGTTCCTGCCTCTTCTGGAAAAAAGTATTCACTACAGCCATTTCCATCCTTTTTGCAAAGTCAACTACCATCTGTCCTTCTGCGTTCCTCTCCTGGATACCAAACCTGCCCATCACTTCCTCATCACCTCTGTTACCTGCACCAACATGTCCATTGAAGTCTGCACCGATGACAACTCTCTCACTTCTAGGTATGCTCTGCATCACTTCATCAAAGTCCAACCAGAATTTCTCCTTCTCCTCCAGCTCACATCCTACCTGTGGAGCATACCCACTAACAACATTGAACATCACACCTTCTATTTCTAGCTTCAGACTCATCACTCTATCCGACACTCTTTTTACCTCCAGGACATTCCTAACAAACTCCTCCTTCAAGATAACTCCTACTCCATTTCTCTTCCTATCTACACCATGATAGAACAACCTGAACCCTGCTCCTAAACTTCTAGCCTTGCTACCTTTCCACCTGGTCTCCTGGACACACAGTATGTCTACCTTCCTCCTCTGCATCATGTCGACCAACTCTCTACCTTTTCCTGTCATAGTTCCAACATTCAACGTCCCTACTCTTAGTCCTATACTCTTGGCGCTCCTCTTCTCTTTCTTCGTGCGAACGCACTTTCCTCCTCTCCTTCTTCGACCAACAGTAATCCAATTTCCACCGGCGCCCTGTAGGTCAACAGCGCCGATGGCGGTCGTTGTTAACCCGGGCCTCGACCGATCCGGTATGGAAGTCATATGTTTGATTCGCATCTTTGATTTGGCAAAAGTTTTACGCCGGATGCCCTTCCTGACGCAACCCTCTGTATTTATCCGGGCTTGGGACCGGCACAATAAGACACTGGCTTGTGCCCTCTTGCGGCTACATTAAGAGCTAAAATGAGAATGATTTGTTGTAATGATTTGTTGTAGTTCATGTATTAATCTGCACCACCAGAATATTCTACAAACAGAAACTATTGACAGATCTCGTCCCAGAGGTTGATGGTTGTGCATCTTCACTAGACAACAATCACATGAAAACTCAGGTTCTCATAATTGTTGGAGAATATTCTTATTCATCAAGGTCATGGCGGTCCTAGAAGTTTGAATCTGAAGCAACTGAACTCCTCTCTGTCCGCAGTGTCAAAGCTGTCCTAATGGATTGCAGCATCCCTACACTCCCTTATATATTAACTTGGTGTGTCTGCTAAGAAAAGTACGACATCTAGTTGTGACATCAGGCACACCAGAAAACTAAGCGGTCTATTGGGGAGCAAATCTGTTAAAGGCTTGATCAAAATATAGCTTTTAGCATAATAATGTCATTTGTGGGAACAAGTTTCTCAAAAAATATTTAACATACATTTAACTATTTAAGATAACATCATTTAACATCATCAAATAACATGATAACATCATGATAACATCAACAAAAAATTAAATTAAATTTAAAAAAATTTGCAAAGAGGTGTATTGTCAATTTTTGCAGCTAGAAATTACTACCAAAAATCTTCTTTTTTTTTTTGTACCTATTAGACACAAACATATGCTTGGCGATGATGACTATGTCTTGTTTTAATGAGCTTTGAAGACTGACTGAAAACAATGTCACACCTTGTATCACAGTCAAATGTTGCCACCAGAGCAAACGCAAAGCTTTGAAAAATGAATGATGGAGACTCTGAGGCCTTTCAAAAGCAAAGCCTGGTATAGCTTTCATAGACTTTTTCAAAACCTGAATGCCAGTGTATGCTTTCTGTTATGTATCATCTCTACATTCATCAGACCGTATGGAGCGCCAACAGAGATAATTAGCTCTGCACAACCTGTTTCAGCAGCTTTTATTTAGTGAATGTAAATATAATCAAATGTTCTACAAGAGATAATTTAACAATTAGTGAGTGAGAACAATGATTTCATTTGCTCTCATGGAGCAAACAGAAAGTAAGACAACATTAAACATTGGGTAATGAAATTAATTAACTATTTAATTAATGAACTGGCTATAGGACCTGTGTCTTTCTGCCCTCTCACCCCCCCACCCCCCATTTGAAATGAAAAAACAGCATTTTGTGTTTTCATGATTCCCTTTTTGTCACTTTAAAAAAACAGATGCTTTAATTATGCTATAGTTCTTCCACAAAATGTTATCGATCGTGTTTCACTGACATCTTATTAAATGATTGCCTGAATCAACTTTAATATTACCTTAAAAGAAATACCAGAATTTAGTAGTTGGTTAACCTGTGTACTCATTACTATCTCATTATGATGACAACTTTAACATGTTCCCGTAGTATTATTACACAAAACAAGACAATTTTCCTGTTTCAGTTTGGAGAAATTTAAAGAAATAGTCTATAACATATTGAAGCTTGTTCATTTGACTTATTTGTAGTTTTGTTCAAACTGATAAAACCTGCTTCAAAAAAGAGTCAGATATCAGGACCAGACTTTGTTCACTATAACACCGAGTTTACATAAATATGTCAAGAAATTCAATCTGGTCACTGTTGGATGTATAAGCAAACTGCTGACTGCAGGATGTCATGCAATCACTGCTGAGTGTGATGTTTTGTTTTCATGTAGCAGCCTGATATACTATGGTCATGATAACAGAATTTAAACTAGGTTCAATATGACTGTAAGAATACTAATTACCTATGAATATTTTTAATGGAGAAATGAACCAAAGAAGCAGACTCCAAGAGAAGAAATGGAGTGAAGGAGGCATATACGAGGAAGACACACCACATGCTGACCCCTTGAACCACCTCACCAGGATCTGCAGTGGAGAACATAAAATTGGGACATACTGTAACCTGGTTTGAAATAGTCTGGCCTCATGTCGTCAAATACAGGGAAAGCCATCACAGCGAAAGGGAGGAACTACTACAAGGCAGGACAGCAGACATGCAGGCCGGATGCCTCCGGATAGAAAGCCAAGAAAGCCTCTGGCAGCAGAAGCAGAGGTTGATGATAGAATTGGCTGACCTTAAGAAATCTCACTGAGCTTTCCTTCCATATGTTTCTTGTCTAACTGTATTTTTCTGTGTAGCAACCAACAGTTCCTCTCGGCCATCATATTTAAGCAGAATAAAATGAACTTTCAAAAAAGGACTTACTTTGTGAAGTTCAAAGAATTCCTGACTTTCTCCTAATGTCCACCAAATTTCAGGAAAATGTGACAAAGTTTTTTTGTGATTTGTGTGGCTAAAAGACGAACACAGACACATCATGCACGTTAAGGCATCGCCATGTTTTCTGCTTGTCATCATAATAAATGTTCAGATCCTCTATTGTACAGCCTTTGTTGTGTTGTCTGATTTGCTGTGTGTTAAACTGTGTGACTCAAACTTCACCAGCAGGGGGCTCCCTGCTCAAACGCTTCTACAGTATTTCACACCTCCATCGCAAAGAGATTTTTTGTTCTGTTTAGAATTTGGATTTATCACATTTGGATTTATCAGATCATGGGCTTAGTGTTAGCATCCAAGCTTGATATGGAATTATGCAAGAGATTCTTAAATGTAGATTATGAATTATTTTGACTAAAAACAAATCGTTCTTACAAGTTTTATTTTTTTGTATTAGTAAATCACTGGAGTAAATGCTGATTGTAAAATGTCATAGACATAGGTTTCAAAATGGATGGATCTTGCTTATGCACATCACCTTTATTACAGATGCTTGATAGATGGGTATGGGTTTCTGGGCCTTAAATTTCTTGAAGTATTGGTCTAGAGATGTGTGATAACTATGGACTCTCAATGTTGATTTTCTGGAATTTGAACCTCTTCACCTACTCCATCTAAGTTCCATCGATGCAGGGGGCTTATATCGATATGTCACTCTGCATGTTGATGCTTTCTATCCAATAAACACTCATTGAATGCTGGGCTGAAATCAGTGAACTGAATTATTCATACATAATGTTCTTTAGGTGTGGAAAAGTTTAAAACAAGTGAAGATGGTCTAAAACTGTTGAAGGTCTAAAAATGTTGAAGGCCTAGACTGGCCTGTCAGTCGTTTTTGATTCGGTGGAGAACCAGTATCTCTAAGACGGTATCCACAGCACCATCACAAGAAGAGGCTTGTGACCGAAAAGCATTTCTAATTCGAAATCCAAGCTGGCATATTGTGCATTCAAGAGTCTGTAGCATCCATATGCTCACGCAGTGAGCACCGTCCAGTCACAAGATAAACTTAGGACTAGAATTATCTTTGGTTATCATGGGGCTCCCCTTGTGATACTTTGAGCCAGTGGACTGCATTTCTTTTTGTACAGAGAGGGAACTGCATTTATCAGCTACGCACATGAATAGTAGTCTGATCATTGCAGTTGAAGGTCAGGAGGTTGTGTAAGTGGCCAAATCAATGAAATTACCCTACCGTCTTTTTGTTTCCACTTTTTTCCTGCATGGTTTAGGGGATGTCAGCCTGCACAAACTCAACTCCCAGTTGTTTGTCATCAAAGACCAGCCCACAGATGTCTCCCCTCACCTTTTTTAAGAATTAACATCTGGAAAAAGTGTTGTTAGAGTTGAAGATGCTGTCTTATTCATTTATAATGTCTTAGATACAGTAGGTTAGACAATGGTTGAGAGTGGGATAGTGAGTCTTTAGTGAATTCACGTTAACAGTCTTGCAACAGGGGCGGCAGTAGTCTAGTCCAATAAGGCTTGGACTGGGGACAGAGAGGGGGCTGGTTCGAGGGCAGCGTGGAACAAAGATTTTGGAGTGTGAACAGGCAGTGGAGAGGTGCCACTTCACCTCCTGAGCACTGCCGAGGTGCCTTTGAGCAACACATCTTCCCCCCGTTGGGGCACCCCATTAAGGAGCCGCCCGCCACAGTACCTCTCATCTGCATTACAGGCCCTGTGTGTGTGTGTGTGTGTGTGTGTGTGTGTGTGTGTGTGTGTGTGTGTGTGTGTGTCACTGGCCTGTACACATACAGTATATACAGTATGTGTGTGACTAGCAAGATCTAATACTAGAGTAGGCAAATAATTTCCTTCACAAGGGATTACTGGAGTTGATTTCTTTTACTTCTTCTTCCTCAAATGGATTCAACAAATTGGTGAAATCTGATTTATTTTAAAATTTCACGTCAGTGGTGTGTGAACAACATACGCGATATTTTGCTATTGCTTGTTTAACCATATAGTAACCATTATATGTTTACAACATAACGTTGTGTCAATCCTCACAGCTGGTTGAGATATTTTATTTTGTACCCTAAATTCTTTTGTCCACTTAAGCAGTCACACGCCTTGTCATTTAATGATTTATCACTTGTTACCAGATGATTTGCTGTTAAGTGTTTTGTAATCCACCATATGTTTGATTATCTGCCCTAAAATAGCAAATTATTTACCCAGAACCAGGGTCAGTTTAGATCTAAACTCATCAATATAGCATAGGTGTCAGAGGTCGTAACGCAATAGTCCTATAATTGATACACAAACATTACACTTTACTCACTTCTTTCAACCAGATTACTGCTTGTGTGAACTATTTAAGGCATTGAATAAAATTACAAAGACAAATCTTAGTTTTCCAAGTCTTTATTCTCACTTCAGTAGCAGTAAATGCCTCCTAATGTAGCAGAAAGGGATTTTCCACAACAGTATCTCAGTCCTAAAAATCAGTTATGAACCAAATACCACAGCCTTCCGCAATCCAAAATCTGATAATAGCAAAACAAATTTGATCTGATATTTTCACAAGAATAAATATTTACCATAACCATTGTGGTATTTATCAGTCCATCCTTCACACGCCATCTTTCACACAAAAAAAAAGATTATATCCATAAATGTGCATGTATGTGTGTTAAATTGTTCCTGAGGAATGGCATGTCTCCTATCGGTCTTATGAATATGACCCATAGCCATTTGGAAAGGAACTTGACATAGCCATCCAAAAACTTGCTTGCTAGGCTGGAGTTGAGGTCATAGTTCATAATTTAACACATCCTTTATAATTTGGACAAGTGAGTAACAACAAGGTAGTATTTGAAATACGATATCTCATCACTGTCTCTGCAAGAACTTGGTAAATATTTTTGTATCCATCTATTACATGTGTACATGAATACCACTGGGAAGCTGATCATTGTATACCTTGACCTTTAGTGCTGTCCTCCAATTAAACCACCAGAATAACATCAGCACGACCCCTACAGTATGATAGGATGTAAAACATTGCAAGACCCAAATTCATTTCATTACCAAAGAAAGAAGAAACGCCAACTGCAGCGGTTGCGTTTACTTTCATGACCAGTAAGCAAGAAAAAAAACAAAACCTTTAAAGACACATAATCCAGTCTGGATGCAAACTCACGATCTAATTAGATGAAAAAATATTACAACCAACAACATCGTCCACATTTGTTTCAATAATACAAGGGAATAACTGAAGGCCTCTGGTCAGATTTTTCAGCCAGAGATGATGCAGGTAGAAATGGATGAGAACACTAATTTATACGATTAGCAGGCAGAAACAATATAACTAAGTAGTCAGTAGTGAGGGAATGCTGTTAGTAGTCTGATAGGAACAAACTTTGTTAAATACGTATTGAGCGCAATGAAAACGTATATTAATTCAATGAGAAAATTTTAACTTTCTGATTCTGATAATCTTCACTGTCTAGACAGCCCACCACCGGTAGAATATGTGATGTATATAAATAAATATAATGTACAATATATGTAAATGTTTTCCAGGTTTCAGTAAAGAGGGTCTGAGTAGGGCGGTATGGACAAACAGAAACCCGCTTGAGGCTAGACTGGCATCTGGAGAAGAAGGTATGAAAAAGTTTGTCACATATAAAACAGGACATAAATTACAAGGGGAGGTACGGTGGCGCACAGCGAGGGGGTTCCTGGTTCAAGTCCCGATCTGTGTAGAGTTCTTAAGCATGGGTTCTCTCCAGGCTCTCCATTTTTCTCCCACCTCCGAAAAACATGCACCTCATGTGGACTGAGCTTTCCAAATAGCCCGTAGGTGTGAGTATGTGTGTGTTTGTCTGTGTCTCTGTGTGGCTCCGCCGTGCACTGAGTCTACCCTGCCTCACGCCGCTATGGCAGAAGGAGCAGGTCTGAAGATGAATGAATGAATAAATAATAAACCTTGCCTGAACTAAATTTGGTTGTCATAACCGGTCAGACTAGTATGAAGTCAAACTTCATACTAGTGAAGTTTTACCAGAATAGTATACCGGAATAGTATACAACTATTCTGTTATACTAAATTTTATAACAAGTCATCTCCTTGAGACCATATACAAAAGTGCAGTTGCTTCAAAATCCATTAGGACTACTGAGAAACATGATTGTTTGCATAATGTATCTACAAAAAGAAATGATTTAATCTGTTAACAATAACCACACTTATAGAACACAATATAACCCAAACAAATCCTCCAAAGGAGCAACATTGCTTCACTTCTTTTATGCAGCAGGTTGAAGCTTTAGACCAGGCATGGACAAACTACGGCCCAAGGGCCACAGACAGCCCGTGGGGTTTTGTATAATCCAATCTGCCATACTTGTTCGACTTTGAGGCACTGGTAAAAATGGGAAATGAGCAGCAATGTTCTCACTGAAATTGTATGTAAGTAAATCTTCTGTTATGAAATAAATGCAATTGTAAAATAATTTTTACAATAAGCCTAGCATATGTATGCTTTACTACCTGTGAAAGGTCAAAACCTTTTATATACAGTAATGGTTTTTACATGTCACTTGAATTAGTACAAATAAACACCAGCAATCCGCTCCTCATCTGGCCCATCTGTCAAATTTTAGAACTCTCTGTGGCCCATTAGTTAAAATGTTTGCCTACCTCTGCTTTAGACTCTAACATTAATTTATATTGTTGAATGACTGTCATTTATTCCCGTCTATGATTTCCTCCAACAGTGGTTTTAGTTCTGCTGACTGATTCTACAAGTATTGGTGGCAAACTTGTAGAATCTGCATTTGAATGCCTGCTCCCAATTGGCCAGTCCCACAGGTCTCAGCTCTTATCTGCACTTTGGTGTGTCTTCTGTAGCCTCTTCTACTTCAAACTCAACGACCTGTACAGAAAGGTACACATGACCACTGACAAAAAGTATACTGCAGTCGAGCATTGACATTTTTCACGACCATTTCAAAGAGGATTGTTGAGACCTTGGTCCAACATGTTCAATCAGTTCAAGAAGAATAAAACCCCACTGCCTTCCTTATATTGCCAGCTGTTGTAGAGGGACTTCTTCTATGCACTGCTATCAATAACCCCTGCTTTGACAAGATGAATAGAAACCCAGTCTATGTGCAGATCCCTTTGAATCGAAACCCAGAGGCATTGGCCAAGCAGGCAGAGGAACGGACAGGTTTTTCATGGATAAATGCCATTATGACCCAGCTGAGGTGGAAGGGATGGATTCATCCTTTGACAAGGCATGCAGTGGCTTGCTTCCTCACCGGGGGGAGACCTCTGGACCAGCTGGGAGGACGGCGTGAAGGTAATCCTGTTTACACAGGGAAGAGTCACCTTAAATTTAATACCTCACAGTAACACATGTTAGATGTGCATTTCTCACTTCTTCAATGTCGTCATGACTTGTTGTCAGGACTAAAATATTACTGAGAAATAGAATCAGCTACCAGTCCCCTCTGTTGGGATTTAATGGAGCTCCACATATCCACGTGGTTTCTTTCTCATGTAAGGCATCCTGGTTGTGGAAGTCTCATTTAAAAATACACCAAAGAAATAACTGTTTTGTGAAGATATGTATAAAATAATCAGATTTTTTAAACAATGCACACAGAGATGATGGCAATTTTCCCTTTATATGTCACAAATTATAGTCCACCTTAGAATGTGTGCACATGGATCAACCTGATGAAAATAATAATCCAAGTTTCAGCCTTTGAGGTCAGCAGTGTCCTGTTCTCTACCATTTTAATAATAGTTCAGGCAAGGTTTGCATTGTAATTATAGAATTTCTACTGGTCAACTGCACAACCTATGTAACCACGTCAGTGAACCCAGCACAGGAAAGTACAAGTGCACCAACTGGTATATCCAGTGAGTTTTAAAATCTTTCTATTACTGTATATATTGAATACAGTAATTAAAACTTTAAACTGTTTATTACCTGAAGTGTCATTGTGTTCTCTTTTGGTTTAATTCCTCTAACTAAAGGTGTTTTGTGACAGCATACACATGAAGGTTATTTGCCCAAAAGTAAAGAACAGAGTTAGAAAAACTGATATATACAGTAATTGTGATGACTCTCCCCTTTGTGTTATTCACCATTGTCAGCAGTCCTCTTGGATTTAAAGGATGAAGGTACCTCAGCTGCTGTTGTGCAGTTTAAATCCCTATCATACCCTGTCTCAGCTGTCCACTATTCCTGCGCTCTACAGGTTTTAGATGCTGACCGGAGTGTGAACGCTGGCAGGTGAATATGGAACTCTTGCAGCTTGTTTTTCCAGCGGTTTCTCCTCTGATATTACCTAGTGGGATTTGGACAACACACAGACGCCGACAGGGGTTTTATATGGTCAGTATTTTTATATACTTCACTTGAATATTAAAGAGCTGATCTGTGCTGATAGTTAAATGTCTCTCCTGCAGTCTTATCAGAATGGTTCAATAAAATCTCATGATGAGCATTAGATCTCTTGCAGTGGAAATCATTTGTAATAGCTAGATCAGGATTACAGAAAGATCCGTTCAAGCATACCATTTTACCATTTTTAGATTTGTGTTAGTATTGTTGTAATTGAAACATTTAATAATTAAAAATAAAAAAGACCAATGTGATTTCCATTGCTGCCTATTTCTCACGTCTCGTTTCTTTCTTCATCCCCTTTTTTAAAAAAATTACTTCAAGGTACTATTTGCCCATTTTGAGGGACTTTCCAGTTAAATACATCCTTGATCCCTGAAATTCACCAGAGGAAGTGTAAAGGGCAGCAAAGTACATTATTGAAATCCATTACCCCAGTCGCTTGGTGAACCATGCTGAGGCCAGCCGAATCAACATCGAGCGCATGAAACACATTTACCAGCAGCTTTCTTGCAACAGAGGACTAGGGCCGGTGTAGTGATATACTAGTGACCATGACATAATTTTAATCACCTTTATCTGCATGATCTAGGTAAGGGTTCTCAGAAAACATTTTGTTCATCCATTCATCCATCCATCAGTTTTATGTAAGACTTGTCACGCGGGTCACGGAGGTGCTGGAACCTATTCCAGCGGGCTTGCAGGCATGAGGTGGGAATATTTTTGAAACTAGTTTGAGAGCTCAAGGTCTGACTGGACTGGCTACCGGCTCAGGTAAACACCTGGGCTGGTAGCCACTCTTGGAGCTCATAAAGGGGAGAGTAGAAGCACCACTTTCCGAGACCTCCTGTTCTTACTCACAACAATCATTCAAATGAGCTTTTCTTGTTCAAATATTTAACATCAAAATTATGAACACAACTATTCTAATTATGAGCACAACAAAGAAAATATCTTTTTTCGCTTTACAACTAAATGCGTTTGGACAGTGGTTGTGTGCGTATTCACTATATGTTGCGTATTATTTAGTATGTGTTCTCTTTTTTCAGGTATTATCAGTTTACTTAATTTTTTTGCTTCAACATTAGCATTGTAATTTTCTAATGACTGGTATTCTAATGTACAAATAACCTTTACAAGACTTCTTTTGAATTGCCTAGAAAACATCATCTCATCCAAATGCTTTCAACATTTTCTCACAGGTTTTGTTTGTATCTGTAAATGAAGACACGTTGGTCCCGTTGCAGGCTTCCTGGCAGCTGTCAGTCCCAGTGATGATGCAAATGGCAGAAATGTTTGAAAAGAGTCAACACAGGGATCAGTCCAGATCTAGGAGGATCATGGGAAAACCCATAATGTCAAACAGGTAATTTGTTTGGATGGTTAATATTGTCATTGTTTAAACTAGTTTGTTGAAGTGCAACAAAATGCAAACGTCCCAAAACTACACAATACAGCCAAGATACTAACTTGTTGTTCAATGTCATGGCTAGATTGAAGTGTTGGACAAGTATCAAGTGATACTTGCCCAACACTATCAAGTGGCTATCATGTGACTCTGAATATCAAGTGACTCTGAATTGAGTTCTCAATGCAAATTTTGTGTGATAATTTTTGTGCAGAATAAATACAATCCACACAAAAGCGACAAGCATGAAAAAGTCGTACCCAGAAACGGCTTTGAAACCTGGAAGTGAAGCTAATTATGTGAAAAAGGCAGAAAGTAGAGGGTCTCACAGTATGTCCTGCCATAGTCTTCCTCACTGTCATCAGATAGCACATCGCAACTGTAACTAACAATCAATGTTCCCTCTCATTTTTCATGTGTCTGGGCAAACACACAAGCTTCCTGAGCACGCTGTGGACCACTGTGAACAACATCAGATGTGCACGCTGTGGCCTCACACCAGTATCACACTTGTTCAAAACCTTGGATTATAGTAAGTTACCTGGCTTATTAAAAGAATCAAACTACAGTAGCAATTTTTATTAGTTTACTTTTAATATAGGTGATTTGGCCCACATGAAGTGAAAAAGACAAAAATCTTGTTCTTCATGAAATGTATAGTACGTCATATGTGAGGGTCCTGCTTTGGCCATTGGAAGAGTCCTGCTTTGGTTGGTGAGGTCCAGTTGTGGTCTGGCTTAGGGTCCTGTTCTGGAAGAAATGACACATACACACCTTTCAGACATAATATTTTATTCACATTAAAACATTCATTTTGTACAGACATGTGCTGTTAATTGTGATACAGAATAAATTCCTGTAACTCTTGGTCTGTAAAATATATAATTACTCTTTTTTTATTAGCATTTCCATCCATCCATCCATCCGTCCATCCATCCATCCATCCATCCATCATCAACCGCTT
Source organism: Antennarius maculatus (assembly GCA_013358685.1). Taxonomy (NCBI): domain Eukaryota; kingdom Metazoa; phylum Chordata; class Actinopteri; order Lophiiformes; family Antennariidae; genus Antennarius; species Antennarius maculatus. The sequence continues at coordinate 12,415,018 of CM023611.1, read as the reverse complement.
ATCCGGGGTCGGGTCGCGGGGGCAACAGTCTCAGCAGGGATGTCCATACTTCCCTCTCCCCAGACACCTCCTCCAGCTCCTCCGAGGCGTTCCCAGGCCAGCCGAGAGACATAGTACCTCCAGCGTATCCTAGGTCTTCCTCAAGGTCTCCTTCCTCAAGGACATGCCCGGAACACCTCCCCAGGGAGGCGTCCAGGAGACATCCTTAACAGATGCCCGAGCCACCTCAGCTGGTTCCACTTGGGGCAGAGGAGCAGCGGCTCTACTCCGAGCTCCTCCCTGGTGACTGAGCTCCGTATCCTATCTCTAAGGGTGCGCCCAGCCACTCTACAGAGGAAACTCATTTCAGCCGCTTGTATCCGGGATCTTGTTCTTTCGGTCATGACCCAAAGCCCATGACCATAGGTGAGACTAGGAATGTAGACTGACTGGTAAATCGAGAGCTTCCTCTTGCCACTCAGCTCCTTCTTCACCACGACAGACCTATACAGCGACCGTGTCACTGCAGAGGCTGCACCGATCCATCTGTCAATCTCACGTTCCATCCTTCCCTCACTGTCCTCCAGGAGGAACGGCATGAGACTGTCCACACATCCCGGTCCTGGCTCCTGTCGATATCGTAGTTGTTACGGAGTTGTTCTGCTTATAAACGTGTTTATTAATGAACTTATTCGGTAATGCCTGGATGAAGATTTTTTTTAAACGATGTCAAGAGGACGCTTTATTTTTTTAATAGGGGAAGAAAGATGCGTTTTAAAAAAGGCCTGGCCACGTGTGGCCATGGCCTAGATCACATGTGTCAAACTAGATCAAATGTGGCCCACCACATAATTTTATTTGGCCCACAAATAGTTAGAGTGTCTAAAAATGAATATGTCAAAGGTGTGCTTTCCCACAATGCAGTAATTAAGCCCATTTTAACAATGACAAAAACATTTTGAACAAAGTTAATGTCCTAACTTGTGTTTGATGTTACTTTTCTTTACTCACTTGATTGATGGAGTCATGTGGGTTTCATAACCTGACAAAATAAAAGTATTTATTGTATAACAGAGCGACAAGCAAACATATTTTTTCCTGTAACAGTGCAATTTTTGAATCTTGAATAAATAATAAATTTAGAGTTATTTAACATTATGGAGTAGTTACATTTATTTCGCATTACATTAAGTTACATTTATTAGTTACATCTGGCCATTTGAGGACAGACATTATGCTGATGTGGCCCACGGTGTGTGTGTGTGTGTGTGTGTGGGTGTGTGTGGAGTGTGTGTGTGTGTGTGTGTGTGTGTGTGTGTGTGTGTGTGTGTGTGTGTGTGTGTGTGTGCGCGTGTGTGTGTGTGTGTGTGTGTTAATCTTTCACGTGACTCCGACAGTAGGGACAAACTCCAGCAGGACGCAAAGCGGAACAGCGTCTGCAGAGAGTGGGTTCGGTTTCCCTTCGTCTGTGACTGATCAGTGACCACAGGCGTGTCCATCCATCCATTTCCTTGCATGATATCAGCTGTTGTTTTTCAGGGTTATTAGAATTAAGTTTGAAGTTCAAATTTTATTATTTTTCAGAGTGATTTTATCCCACACTCCGTGTCCGGATGTTGTGTACCTGGTGTTTCTGACGTAAATGACCGGCGTTTCATGAATACCGATATCGGCTGACGTCAGAAGGCTTTCTTCCACGTGGTTGGGGTGTGATCCCATTCCTGACGCGGATTGTGGATGGGCGGTGACAGTTTTTTGTTCGAGTCTCAACAAGTAATCGTCTCTGGGAACACCATCAGACCAGATCAGAAGCTCCCGACTGGTTGTTGGTTCCAGCCCGGACTTAAGATGGAAGCGACTGAGAACCAAGTGCGGAGGAAACCCATTAATCTGATCGCAGCTGTCTGCAATGACCTGGGGATCGGGAAGAACGGACAGATGCCCTGGAGTCTACCGTAAGAACTCAGCCTCTGTTTGGATGACGTCTTCCCGGTGCTGTGACATTAGTTTCTAAAGAGAGTGAACTGCCTTCATGGGCTCCGATCAGTTTTATGTATGAATCAGTTGCTGGATCAAAACAGCACTGACAGAAATTGGGGTTCATTCTACAACATGTAAAATAATGTTTTTGTTGTGGAGTTTTGTTGCATCTGGTTTTTTTTGTTTTGTTTTTGTGTGTTTGTCAGAAGCCACATAGAGTCATTTACCTAGGTGATATAAAATGCACACAATATTTTTTTTTTAAAGTTAAACAAAACCACAAATCCAAAACTTTATTTAACCAACTAACTAACTAGAACTAGCTAACTATTAACTAAACATTTAACTTTATTTAACTAACACAGCAGACACCCGGAGATTAGTGAACAACTTCAATAGACAGCAGAACATTTGCAGCATTTTTTACCTCCTTTATTTTAAAATGGCAATATTTTAAAACCACAGTCAATAAAGTAGGACCATCTAAAGTTGTCAACAATGGTTTCTTTTCCTGTTGTTTTTGAAAATCTTGTTCAGTTCACTGGATAACATGTTGAAAATATTTTGGGCTGTGTCATGATCTTTTTCGGTGGATTTGAGGTTTGCACATTCAGATGTTGACTGCAATGGTGTTAATTTTCAAAGATGACTCTCTGCAACTTGTTTTCAAATGTTTAAAAAAATTTCCCTGTGGTGAAAACAGATGGACAAATTGTGACAAAGATGTACAATTTAGAAGGCCTTTGTTTCCTTGTAAATGACCCCTCATGGTTTGAGCATTGGTGACTTACTGCTCTGGGTGTCTGGTTATTTAACAGATTATCTAACTTGATTAAGTAGTGTGAGGACTTAAGTTTATCCTTAATACCTTGAATCAGAAAACTTTTGTAAATTATTTCTATTTTAAGGAGAGCTGGGCAAAGAATTTAAATGGTGTTACATGAAAGAACAAAACAAACAAGGAATAGTTCAGAGAGTAAAGAATTTAGACTTTTAAATGTGGTGCACGAAAATCAAACAAACAAGACAAGTGCGGTTAACAAAACTAATAAAGATGACCCATGTACAAGTTAAAAACTTAACAAGGAAATGGTAACCTTGGAAAATATCCAATTCAGAATTAAAATTCACAGTCTTCTGTCAAACTCTGAAGTAAAAAGAACTTTGGATTCTTCCAGAAGCCCAACTTGCTCATCTGTGAGATTTCAGGTTATTCCATGGTTAAAGTTAACTCGTGTAGAACCTGAACAAGGACATGTCCTTTGTTTAAAATCACTTAATGAAATAATAAAAATTTTTAAAAAATCAATGTGAGCTCCAAAGAAAGTTAGAAGAAGTGTTTCTCTCTTTGGCCATCATATTTGATAAAAATCTGCATTTCATATAAGTCGAATTCCACAGGGCATTCTTTGTTGCATGTGGAAACTTAGCAGCAGTTCTGGCAGTTGATAAACTCGGTAACGATCAGCTGTTTTAACTTACAGATCTGAATTCCAGTACTTTAAGAACACTGTCTCCAGGGTTTCAAGACCAGGTAATATGACATCAAATTATGGTATCCTTACATATTTTGTAGCCACACTATATTTTACTTTAGAATGTGGTAATCTATACATCACTACAAACATCTTAGGCTCAGTCATTTCTATGTTTCCTTTAAACTCAGTCATTTCCTTGGTTCCATAAAAATAAAATTGAATTAATTGTCAAATATCACATTTTTATTCTATTTGTTTCAGGAAAAATGAACCTTATGGTCTGGGGCAAACAGTGCTGGTTCTCCCACCCACCATCTACCTTCCCATTGCCCAATGTTATGCATGTGGTACTGAGCACACAACTCACGTGAGTCCTGTGATTTGAATTGGTTAGATGTTTTCTCTTTGCAGCTCTGAGCTGAGCTTGTGCTGTATGTGATATAGTCAGTTCTGTCTTTAAGTTGATTAAAGAGTAAGTAGATTTGTCTTGTGTTATTCGTGATGTCCTGTGCCTTCTGTAATATCTTTGTCTGCTCGATGGCCTTTGACACTTGAGACAAGTAAAAAGCTGTAGGAGACAACAGCTGATATTGTCTGCATCATAGGTTAAAGCAAAGTTTGGTTCTGTCATCCATGTTTCCTTGACATTGTCATCCAAGCAGAAGGCAAGAAGTACGAGGGAATGTCTTTTCTCATCCGTCTAGGTCGTGCAATATTTCACATCGTGTGAAAACTGTCAGGATAAATTATGAAGCAGTCATTGCTGTTTTCCCCTAAGGAAGCACATTTTCATAATTTCATTGCCCGTTGAGCCATAGTCCCGTGATAGTTTGACCCTCTTAATGTGAGATATTATGCTCACTATGCTCCCATTGTGTTTGTGACCTTTTAAAGATCTTAGAACTGAAGAAGTTAAGTGTCTTCAAACTCAGAAATTCAAAGTCAAAATCTACATCAGCATATTCCAAAATAACTTTAATCTAAATCAGCAACATTAGTTTTTGCAATCTCACAATCATGAATTTTCTGTCAATTCTTTAAATTCTTAATCCTATCAATAGTAAAAAAAAAACAAGTTGTAAATAAAATCATGGATATTGTTGACTCCAGGTGTCGCCTGCTCCTATCCTGCTGTAAAAAAAATTAGACCCACCAAAATTTTTTTCTTTTTTTAGGTAACTACAACTAAATTCCATCAAAACCTTTTCTGTTTATTTTGAGGAACCTTGCTAACCCACTGCCAGATAACATAATAAACCAATGCCATCAAAAACAGAAAATGGTTAATGGAGTTATGAAGGCTGGCCTCACTCTAGACAAACTATGGACAAACTAAAACTAAATGTTTTTCTCGTAGTTGAAGATTTGAGATATTTTGTTTTCATTGTTATCTGTGGCATTTTTTTATCCAGACTGAAAAATTTTGTTATCTTTTGTTATTAGTTACAGTATTTAAATGTTGTCAACTGTAAAACTAAAGTCTTTTTTGTTTGTTACTTGTATGTGGTGATTTGGTGGGAGATGGGTCATCTCACCACAGATCAATAACCCTGTGTAATATAATCTAATCTCCAATTTAACAAATTGTCTATTATAATCTTTGAAAACAAACTAATCAGTACTAATGTCTAATAATTATTCTCTATTGTTATCTAGTATTTTAACACAATCATAGTAGTGTAATTTTCTCTAATCTAAATTTATACATTATAATATAATCTAGTAATCTAATATAGCATATTCTAGTAATTTAATATAATGTTTGTCCTTCATTCTTTTTTATATGCTGGATATTCATCCTCTCACAGCTCGACTCCAGATCAAGTGCACTTCCTGTCTCCAGACTTTGACAGTGCTGTCCGTCTGGCAGCAGAGCCCCCCCTCGATGACCTGTTTGAAACCATCTGGGTTGTTGGTGGGACACAGGTCTACAAGGTGAACAGCAAAGCAGGCAGTTAGCTTTGTCCCTCCTCAAGTGTTATCCCAAACCCGTACTTTTTTTTTCCTCTAATGCTTTCCAAGCACGTTAAAGGCAACATCTGGTGTGTTGTCACTGACTCACTTGTCATTCCAATTGCTGTATATGGAAATGTGTCATTTTAGTCATCTTAATTTACATTATTTAAATACTGATTTCTTAAAAATCAGGTTCTATGCATGTAAAAATACAGTAATGATAACATTTCTTACAAATATCTCACATTTGTAAATTCCTGCATGAGTCTTTACTGCATATACTGTATAGCGTTTGTCTATGTTAATCACAAAGTTAGGGGGGCATACAACAGTGAAGTGATAAATGTGTTTTATGCATTTATGTATGGTATTTTTGAGACTTTGCGATCTGCACAAATACCCATTCATTTCAATGTTCTGTATCAACAAATAAGACAAAGACAGCACAGAGGCTTAGAATTAAATATTGATTTAGCTTAAAACCCTCCTACATCCACTGGGTTGGTTACCTGGAAACATGCCAGTGCTGTATGTAGACCAAAGTATGCAAATAGTTATTTTACGAAGTAGAATATTTCTTGGAAAGGTTTTGCTCAATTACACTTGTTGCATTAACAGGAAGCATTGGCTCACCCTTGGTGTGAGTTGCTCTACCTGACTGACGTCATGGCTGAGTTTGATTGTGATGTTTTCTTCCCTGAATACGACAAAAGACTGTTTAAACTTCAAGAAAGGTATGAGATTATAGCAATTGTATTATTATTATATTATGTATTATACAATTATAGCAATAGTTTTTTTTGCAATGCAGGAAATCAAAGCAAATGTCATGTCAAGGGATGCAAAAGACCAATACTTCAATCAATCAAGCAACTTTTATTTATATAGCGCTTAATCACATCTGAAGACATTTCAAAGCGCTTTACAGATAGAAAGCCAACAATGCCCTCCAGAGCAAGCATAAGTGACGGTGGCGGGGAAAAACTCCCTCATTGCGGAAGAAACTCCGGGCAGGACCCAGGCTCTGGAGTGCGGTCATCCGCCTTGACCTGTTAGTTGGGAAAGAGAAATACACTGGGGATAGAGATAGGTCAAGTAAAAGAGACGGAGAGAGTGAGAGAGTGGCAGATAGGCCAGTTTGAGTTTCATGTCCATAGTGCGCTGTCGCTGAACTGGGGGCGGGATTTCCAGGCCTTTGGATATCCTGTCTTCCATCCGCGTTCTCCACCTGTGGAACAGAGGCACAAAGACAGCGGCAGTATCGTGCAGACAAAGAGTGTGATTTGACAGTAGTAATAACATAGAAAGGAGCATAGAAGCATAGAAAGGAGCATAGAAAGATAAAGAAGGAGAAGTGACAGAAGCTCCAGAGTATCTCCCTTTAACAGGAGAGACGGGGAAAAATACCCTCAGCTGCCTAAGCCTCTAGCAGCATATCTAGTGGGGTGTGTGTTATTTCTAATTGTAAGCTCTATCAAAGAGGAGGTTTTTAGTCTACTGTTAAATAAGCTGAGAGTGTCTGCCCCCCGGACCGAGGCTGGGAGATCGTTCCAGAGTAGAGGGGCCAAATAGCTAAAGCTTCTGCCTCCTGTTCTACTCTTAAAAACCCGACGGGTCACCAGAAATCCTGCATCCTCGGATCGAAGGGCACTGGTTGGGTGATACACTCAGTAAGATCTTCAATGTAAGATGGAGCCTTACAGTGGAGAGCTTTATATGTAATCATAAGGAGTTTGAATTGTATTCTATAATTAATCGGGAGCCAATGAAGTGACACGAGGACAGGAGAGATGTGCTCTGTCCTCCCAGTTCGAGTCAGTAAGCGGGCAGCTGCATTCTGAACTAACTGTAGAGTCCTAATAGAGGAGCTAGAACAGCCCGATAATAAGGAATTGCAGTAATATAATCTAGAAGTAACAAAGGCATGAATGATTTTTTCTGCGTCTTTAAAGGATAAGAAATTTCTAACTTTAGCAATATTTCACAAGTGAAAGAAGGCTGTCCGGGATACAGACTTAATAGGAGAATCAGAATCATATGATGGTGGTGCATTGGAGACTGTTTAGAGACCAAACGGGACAGCCTGATGAAAGTGAATTACAAAAAAACAGTCTGGAAATGACAATCTTGTAGATATGGAAGAAATTTTTGAGATATTATACAAGAAATGTGTAGAAATGTGTTTTGTATGCAAATTAACAGAGATCCTGAACCAACAGAACCCCTAGATACCTCACAATTCTGCTGAAGGACAAAGTGATATTGTCAAACAGAGTGTAACTCGGATGTTTGGAAACCAGCATACAAACCAGTTTTGTGAGAATTACAGTTTTAGAGTTCTGCATTTAGAATGTTTGCTTCAGTTTGAAGTTTGTCATTGCTGCTAGTGTAGTATTCTATTTTAAGTAAAATTACTTCAGTTGAACAGAATTTTTGTCATTAGTAGATTACAACAGGAGAGTCGTGTCATTACAAACAGTAAATAATCAGTCATCTCTAATGATATCCAATGATTTTGTTGCGTAAACCTGGATGGGGTCGTGCCTTTGGTCCTGTCTAATTATGATGTTATACACAACATCAGTGTGTCTTATACTTATTTATCTCTTGTTTACAAATTTCATGGGTTTGTAGAAGATCACGCTCCATCTTTGTTGAGTATTGTGACTGTGCCATAGATTATTTAGGGTCATGTGTGAAGGATTTTGTGGCATCCAGAAGTCAGGTTGCAGATTGCAATTTACTGAACAGTCGACTTGAGAGTGACTGCTGAAAAACAAGAAAAACACAAAGGACCTTTCTATAGTCCATGCTGTCTCATATTTACTCACAGTTTGGGTTTTTGGTTTGGGAGGTGTCACACTAATGAAAACATAATTTTGATTTTACATAAATCTCTCTACCTTAAATCAACTAAAATACTTTCATTGTACTGTTTTCTGTGCTAATACTAACGTTTTTTGTTTTTTTTAATTTCTTTTCAAACAAGGTTCCCCCATGTCCCGACTGGAATTCATGAGGAAAACGGCATCAAGTACAAATTCCAAGTATTCAAGAGAGAGACCCACGACATGGCGTAAACAACAGAAAATTAAGATGCTACAGTATTTTCCGCACTATTAGGTGCACTGTATTATAAGGCAGACCTTCAATGAATGGGCTATTCTAAAACATTTTTTTCATATATAAGGCGCACTGGACCATAAGGCGCACTGTCGGTTTTTGACAATATTAAGGGCTTTTGGATGCACCTTATAGTGCGGAAAATACTGTACTTGAAAGTATGCATCATTCCATTCTCCATCCTCTCCTCGTCCCGCTCTCAATAATATTGGAATATATACTCATCAGCGAGTTAACAGTTTATGTCAATGTTCATCTGTGCTCTTTGTATAATATCCAATAATGGCTTCACTAATAAATCTGATTTATGATCAATCCAGAACTTAAGTATGATTTAAGCAGAAAGCCATGAATAAGTATTGGTTTTGATAGTACAATGTAGACATCATCTTATTCTAAGTCAAGTCTAAACAAAGTCCCTTCCCAGTAGGTGATGTAATTGTATTTCAAGGTGAGCCAAATATGCATTTCTTTCACTGCAGTATCAACATGCTTCAGGGTTGGTTTACCAAATGTGTTCCCATAGCTAATAATTCCTCCATTACTTTGTTTCATGGTTTGTCCATTTCTATTCTCTAATCTATTAGTTGAACTAGCATCATATAACAGGAATGTTGTTCCTAGTGAGGCCTGGTAAGAAAGTCTTCTTTCCAAAGTTTGCTGTAGTGATTATTCATGTATTTTTGTTAGTATTCAGTAAATGTTCATCTTACAGATAAGAGACATTCTGTCAATGTGAGCCAACTCACAGCTTTGGATTACTGTGGTTTTTATAGGGGAAACTAAACGTGCCATATTTAATCGGTGATGCAAATTTAAAGATCCAGAATGCATTTCTCAGGCAAACAAGAATAACAAGAGTGATGTGATGAGAAGGATCACAATCACAGTGATGTCATTGGGACTTGTACTCTTCATCACACTGGTAAATGAACGATGAGCTGCACTCTTCATCAGGATTTTTCATAGGGCCCCTGTTCTTTCTTAGCCAACATAATGGATCCCGCTTTAGAAAGCGATGAGTTAAATAGGTACCTACTGGTTTGTTTTCTGGCTGGCTTTACTTCATGACCCAACTCCCAGCCCAGCAGGTAGGCATGGTGCGTAAACTTGACTGTTTTCAGGCTGAATTATGTTTTAGCTGTGTTCTGTAGTTATGAGAGTCCTGCTGTGGTTACAACTGGAAAGATGTTTATTTATGGATGATATCATCGCTTTTCCTTCACAAATAAAAAAACACCCTAGTGGTGACGACATTGTTGACATTTGGTTTCAATCATTTTACTAAAATGATGACAGTATCAGATTGTTTGTCTGGTTTGTTTGATCCATTCATTGTTTTGCCACTAGATGGAGGCATTTCATTTTCAGTTTTTCAATCTCAGCTGGCTACAGGTGAGAAGCGGGGTACCCTGGACAACATGCCAGTTCTTCGCGGGGCCACACGAAACACCCATAGAAAAATTGGTGTGATCAGTTCACCTAAGCTGCATGTTTTTAGAGGTAGGAGGAAGCTGGAGAACTCAAAGAGAATCCCTGCAGACACATGGAGAAAATACTGCACAGAGGGAGTCAAACCTGGAACCTTCATGCTGTGAAGCAACATCACTGCACACTGCACCACCTTGACATCAATCTTTCTCAAATATTCAGACACCTTTAAAATTTTTAAATCATAATGAAACCATATTTAAAACAAGCCATCATGTCTTTCATAGCATCCAGGCCTGGTTGAACATGGAGTTTAGCTGATGTCAGAGCGTTGGTTGTGGTACGTTTTCATCAATTTCAGTTACTGTATCTTCATTTTCACTCACACATCTACTCATAATGTACACCACAACAAAAATAGCAGTATTTTGAGTCTTACAGTGAGATTACACAAACTGATCAGTGATATTATAAACTCTGACGTTGGAGTGATTACAGAGATGGATGGCCGCAGCCATGCAAAGCCATACAAAGATTAGCAACTGCTCACCCTGTGTCAAATTACCAGATGAAGTCATGCTTTGTACTTGTAAAACTCAGCGTTTTATATTTTGTGGTTTTTCACTCTGAAATTCGATCAATATGAAATCAGGGTATCTTTTGAATTGTAACGACAAGCTGTCCTTTCCGGTGTAAGTGGGGAGAAAGAATTTAGCTGATGGCACACAAAAATCCTTGTATGCAATGCAACTTTTATCAAGGAAAAGAAACAGCTCAGCAGTAAAAGCATCATCTTCAGGGTGTTTTTAAAGTTGAAAATATGTTACTAAGGGTTGTCCTTTGGTATGAGCACAAGACAGCAACTTTCTTTGAGTCAAGATTGATTTAAAAAATATTGCACATAAAATATTCAACAACATATTTTTTTTTTACTCCTGAGCTGAATTTATAGTAACTCAAAGCAAGAATATTTACTGCAGCAGTGGTCATCCATGCAGACTTCAGCTGGAAATCATAGCTTTTAATGGCAGAAGTCATCTGTTTCTGGGTGACACATGTCATAAAAAATGTTGTTAAACTCACACAATGTTGTGCCATGGATAATTTACGCTCCCTCACTCCCTCGTCTGTATATTTCAGGAGTGCAGCGTGGGATGACACTGCAGTTGACAGGGGACAACATGACAGATCGTATCTCACCTGCACTGATTTGATAAACATTGATCAATTCTTTGCATGTGTGAGCCTGAGAAGAAGAGAACATGTAAATTAGCAGCATTCATCTGCAGCACTTGAGGTACTATTGTAGCACTTCAGGGGTTCTCTGTTATGAATGGTTTTAAAATGAGCACAAGCGAGGCATCCATCTGCAGAGCTCACATTCATTACTGGATGCATTCACTGATGCATCATCTGGCCAGTGGCTATTGCCATTGCCACAGAGCTATGCTGAGTGATGCGGGGAGCAGCAGATGGGACGTAGAAGTTGTTAACGTATATGAAACTCGTCCCTCTGGACACAAAAGTCCTTTTCTCTTTGTTCTGAACCCCATTGTCCACATTAGAACAGCAAGGGTACCTAAAGGCAGAACCTCATGGATTCATTAGCTGGAAAGCGCACTCCCATTAAAAGGCAAAAAAAAAGTATGCTTCAGGGCCTGACTTTGGAACACAGGGAGACATATTATAAAGCTCTTTCTTGGTTTAGACACACAGTATCACTAAATTTGATTTTCTGGATTAAGTTGAAATAATGCCTCTCAACCCAAACTTAGTCTAGACATACCTCTATTTGTGTATGAATATTAAACTCATAATTAGAAAGCCAAATAAGATAGAATGAACTGAAACTTTTTCAACAAAGTTTGCTTCTTGCATTTTAATAAAGCACTTCTGATTCAAATTAAAGAAAATATCTTATCACAGTATGTGGTCACACTTGAAGTGATGGTAAAATGATATTTTGGTGGTGAAATAACACCATAATCAAGTGTCTCTATCTGCAAAGTAACCATAGAAATTTGACTCATTTCCTCCCTGAGGGGCACAGCTACCGCTAGGTGGCTAAGAACAAGGTGTGAAAATTAGACACTTAGAGGCTTAAAATATTATGGTTTGAAAAGCCTAGTTGTTCCTTAGTCATCCTCAGCAGTAAATTGATGTAAGTCACAGTCAGCACATCTGCTATGAGTTTTTCAATACATGTCACACAATGATCAGCTTTAAGGACATGAATTGATGTCTGCTAGCAGCTTTTCATTTGTAATGAAGTCATGTTCTGATAAATAATTTGACTTCAGTCGGAACCACCAAGTGAAAATTGTAATTTGAAAGATATTTGTATTTAATGTGGATGTTTTTGGAGGTGGGAGGAAACCAGAGAACACTGAAAGGACCCACGTAGTCAAGGGGAGAACGTATTAAATCTGCACAGAGAGGCTAATAATGTATGCAAATTGATTTTTTCATTTAATAGTGACCATTTCAATATTCAAAAATCAGTGCCCTTACCTAAAACATGCATCTGATCAAATGTAATACTCAAAGTGAATGAAACTTTAGAACCCAAACCTTTATCTAAAATTGATATTATACCCACAAATAACAACAAGAACAAAACACATCCAGTTGCGACTTTATTTCACTTATATAACCTGTCAGAAATCTTATTTTAAAGGGGCAACAGGATTAAAAATAGGTCTCTCTCTACGTAGCTGTAGTTTCCCACAGCTTACCTCAAAGTCTTTCTTGGTGCCATTAAGGACGGCCAGATTACCTGTCCTTACATCATAGCCACGTGACCTTAGTTGCTGGATGCGATAAATAACTATCTGAGTGGTCAGCTCTAAAACCGTTGGAGTGTCTAGGATCTGAGATATACTAATCCCAGCACTGAGTAGGTTCTTAACACGCTCAGCCAAAATAGATTCAGGGTAGTAAAGCAGAGCTGGGCATTTGACAATGATGTCCCGCAGCCTTTCTTCAGAGCAGCCGAGGGTGTCCTGAGAATATCTCATAGTTTGACACATGCTGTCTGGATTCAGTTCGGTGACAAAGCCCCTGAGTTTGGACAGAAGTTGGAGAAGCTCTGCTGTGTTGAATCCTTTTTCCCTCAAGAACAGTAAGTTCTTCCTCAGCACCTCGGAAGACTTGAGGAGTACAAACGGGTTCTGGCTCAGCAGCTTCTGAAGCCAGACCTTCATGTTTGCCTCCTCTCCCCCAAGCTCCTGGTAGACCTGCTGGAGCGTGTGCACCATCACCTCATTATGTTCCACTGGTCGGCTGAAATTCTGGGGAGCGCTGGCCATTAGCTTGGTGATTATTCTCTTGTTGAGGTTTAAGGTCTGGAAATAAGTGATGTTGTTCTGCTGGTTGTCATAATGGCTGGAAGGAGTGAAGAAGGAGGCTGGAAATTTCTCGATGATACCAATCAATTCTTTCTGATTTGGGCACACAGACATCCACAGCTTCCTCTGAGTCCGCATCTGCCCTGGGTGATAGAGGACCGCTTCTGGATGACCTGTTAGGATCTGGGCGACAATGGCGCCCGAGGCTCCCATGTCCTTCAACAGCTCAGCTACCTCTTTAGTGTAGGCTGGGCTCTGATGCAGGACCCAGCCTTTAAATTTACGGATCTTCTGAACATCTGCAGAGAGATCGTAGAGATCTTTCACAGTTTGTTGGTTCTCCGATGAGCTCAGTGTTGTACATGTCCTGATGTTTAACGGTAGAGCTGTGACACACTGGCACTGGAGGCAGAGAGATTTCATGGCCAAGCGAAACATTGATGCAAAGTCCAACTAAGGGGAGAAAAGATGATGAAACAGCAGTGAGTGACACAAACAGCAATAACAATGACTTCCTAAAAACTCTACTGTCACCTTGTACTACAGTAGAGAGAGGTATTAAGATTAACAGAGTTTTAACAGAAGGTTGCATAATATATCAATCTATCGTATTTTTCCATTGTCTCTGACTACTGCTGCTGTGATTGTGGAAATTTCACCATTGTGGGACAAATAAAGGCTTATTTTATCTTAATGCTGTCAACAGTAACACAGATGAAACAATTCTAGCAACAAAACTCTGAGGTTCCACCATAACATCCATTAGTCCCTGCTGATGCCACTGTGCCACATGTACACCCCCTCTTTATGAAACCACCCCTGAACATATCAAGTTTCATCAGAATTTACTACTCAAAGTCAATCGTAATGAGATAACAAAGGTATAATAGTGTCTAATTATAACATGAGTACAGTACATTAAACATAACTTCGTAAATAGTACAGGTAATGTAGTAGAAATATTCACGATTTCAACTCCACTCATTTGTATTGGGGTACTTTAGCCTTCATAAACATGCTAGCTAGATTCCTACATGAGCAGAGAAAACGTGACGTCATGTGGTCACACTCCACTAGTTAAAATTAATTCACCTACTGTTGATATCGACGTCTAAATATGTGGAAAACATCGGGTTTTTTTAAAGAGGTACCGGTACCTTTAGCAGCGGTCAGAGGAAGTGACGTATGTTATGAGACTGATTTCTTCTTCTACGGTGGAGGGTGTTGTCTCGTGACGGACGTGCTTCACTGCAACGCCACAAACTCCAAGAGCACAATTATAAAGAATAAAGATCAGATATGACACTGAAGTAGCTGTGATTTTTTTTTCTGGAAAGTAAAAATGAGTTAAATTAATTTCAATTCTTAATGTCTATTAAACATCACTAGAGAAATGTCTGGATTATATTTTCTTTTATGTATTTAAAATTATTTCTTTTGCATTCGGTGTTTTCTCTTATTTTATTGCAAATTTGCAACCTGTATGTTAATTCATTTTGTACTTAAATTATTTTGGTAAAAATCAGGGTCATGCTGCAGTTGGTGCGCTTTCGAACCATGCAGCATATGGGGCTCTAATGACTGTAATCAGCATAGGGCTGAATAGGACAGGACATACGGAAATATTTAATTTGATTTAGTTATTTATCTTCCAGTTGCTGCTGGAAGATAATTTTTTAATTCATGGTATAACATATAACAGAACTTTGAAATAAAGATATCTGGTACAGACTGCTGCAGGTAAAGCACACTGCTGCAGGTAAAAATGCAACCATTCTTGCCTGATTGGAATTCAAACAGATAAGTGGCTATGTGACCTCTTTCTCCAACTGCCATTGAGCAACATTGCTTGGTGACTGAACACACCCATAGCTGAGAGTAAACCTGTCCAACTACACAGCAGCAGCGTGTGAACAACAACTACAGCTGTATCTGCGTTCATCTCTTCCCGTCACTCCAGGACAGACAGTGTTTTTTTTTAAGTGTGTGGAAGAAAGTGGATGAGGAGGAAACTGGTATTAGTTGGAGGTGGGACTTCAGTGAAGGAAGTTTATGTATTAAACCACACTTACAGTAAGGATACTTTGCAGAGTGTGGCAAACACATGGCCCTGGACAGATGAACAACATGACATCTGTAATTTTTCTGAAGACGCTGCTTTTAATTCTTTTCTACCAGGTCTGCAGTGAGGAGGCAGAGCCCTATATGAAAGCTGAGGGCAGCAGTGTCGAGATAGGGTTTTGCTTCGGAGTGGATTATATTGTTGTTTATAGATCTTCTGCAGACGGAAATCAGCTACTTGGCAACTCCTCAGCCTCAGCCGACACATCCATTACGCTTCCTGCAGACCTCCATGGTCGCATTCACTTCAGCAATTATCAGCACCTGCTCGGGCTAGAAATCCATCACCTGACTCGCATGGACTCAGGGATTTATAGGAGGGAATGCTGGAAATCCCAAACCCTAGTTAGCCAGCACACACATAGACTGATTGTGTGTGAGGAGGAGGTTGGAGCTGAAGAGATCACTATGAGAGAACAAGACCAAGGAGCTGAACTCCTGTGCAACAGCACTTTCATTGGCCTGGAGGGAACATCTGTGCGCTGGTACCTTGAAATGTATCCATCTTATAACCTGACAGTCTTCTTCGATAGCAGCATGTCACTGGTCCCACTGGTGGAGGAGCTGAGGGGTCTTGTGGAGGTCAGAGACAGTGGAGCAGCGCTTTTTCTTGACAAAAGCATGTTAAGGAACAGCCAGCATTTTTACTGTCTTGTAATCGAAGGTAAGGATTGTCTCAGTTTCCAGAACATATACCTACCAGACCGCAGTGAGGGCAAGGGAGTGTTTGCGTCACCTGGGGACAGAGTGGTGATGCACTGCCCCTCTGGTGGTAGCAACCAGCAATGGGAAACACCAATAGGGAAAATCGACAGTAGCATCACAGAGAATGATCAGATGTACACATCACATGGTAAAGAAACTGGGCTCTTCTATTTGGTAATTCCTGCTGTCTCTGACAAACATACTGGGGACTATTCATGCATCTCCTCTCTCTTTGAAGTTGAGTATGTTTTGGTTCTTTGCCCCAGAAAGGATGCCACTGAAAAATTTGTTTTTGAAGAAGGGGACGTATCAATAGATTGTGATGTTGGCGAAGAGGATTTCGATAGGGTGCAGTGGTATCGCCTGGAATCGACAGGCGAATATGACCTTATCCACGATTCAGAGGATGATACTGTTGCAGTCCCAGAGGATCTGAGGGGCAGACTGACTCTGTCTGAGAGCGGCACATCGCTGGCAATCTCCAATCTGGAACTGAGAGATCTAGGGTTGTACTGGTGCATTGCAATAGAGGGTACTCAGATGATGTATGAGGATTATAATGCAGATGATTATGATGAAGATTATTCTGAGGAAGAAGAATGGTATGATACATACAAGTGCATCTTTAAACAGGAAACCATTTTAAGCTCTAGAATAGATATACAGTCTCCAATTGATAAACCAGTGTCTAGAAACTCTGAAGCTGAAATCATAGCTGAGCAGTCTTCATCCTCTAACATGACCATGTATGCTGTGTTTGGAGGACTGGCATGTCTGCTGGTGGTTGGAGTGATTGTTACTGCAGTGATTGTAAAAAGAAGGAGGGTGCAGACCACACCTAAGCAGAGTGTAGCAACTTCTTCCACTGGAAAAACCACCAAGAAGGACGTTCAACTGGATGTGGATCCTGGATGCACTGAAAAGTTAACTAGGAATGATGAAAATGCGTGAACATGTATAGTAGGTCTGACAACAACTGACAACTTAACATTTTTGCAAATCTGTCTAAATAACAAACAATCTATGCTTTATGTTTCATGTTTATGTTGATTGTCTGCCTTTACCTTCTTAGATGCTAATACACTACTTTAAACTGGAGAAAATCCCATTGTAGTTGTGAATGAAGATATAATTACATTGCCACAAAGTCTGCTCCACTGTTTTATTGTGTCGCCTTCTTTAATGCACAAACCAGTCGGGAGAGTGCAATGACATGTGTCTCCTTTTGAAGGTCTGACATAGTGGGAAGGCTGTAATTTGACTTTAAGGGATGACTGAAAACCAGTCAAGCATGTCCCTTGTCAGCAGATTGATTGACATGTTAAAGGCAGAGCATAACGGCTAAAACATATCTGGAGCTGTCTTATCAACACGGAAGTCATTGTACCATGACACCAACTCTTTAGCAGAAATGAACAACAAAAACATGTTGCACAATGCTTTTGATGCATTTAACAGTCTTTTTTACTGTTGTGCAATTACTGTACAGTAAATAATTTGTCTAAAACATGATCAACTGGACTCTTGTTGTGTTACATACTTGAAAAAAGAACGCCAAAGCATCAGACACTGTCAACAATTCTTGTGAAAATAAACAGAACAAGCAAATAATACACTTTGCAAATACAAGCGTTTAGGAATTTGACTTTGTTGTGAGATAGTTTTCATATATTAAAGAAAATGTAAGTTATGCGATCTCATCGAAAAACAGCACACATGAGAGGGGATTGGATCAATACCAACTGTGGCTCCTAACTATGAAGCCAATTGAGACCAGAGGAGTGTAGAGTGAACATCACTATCTAATATTGCAGTTTATGGAATACAGAAGGAAAAACACACGAGATACAGTACATAAAGAGATTCTCTGTTATTGACTGGGTAATTGTGTTTATATTGATGCATTTTATTATACATGACAATATGCAGTGGAATGAGGACAGATTTTTTACAAATTTGCTTGTCTTGTACCATGTTCATAAAAATGAGGTAAAAGTTGTTTTTGTAAGCAATCAATTTGAATTGATACGTACTTTCAAACTTGTGTATTGGAAACAGTTTATCATAATCTTGTGATGTAAGCCAAGCTGCTGAGGAATATACCATGTTTAATGCCTGAATTAGGAATTTACCACACAAATTATTGAACAACAATGTTAACACATCCATCCATCCATCCATCCATCCATCCACCCATCCATCCATCCATCCATCCATCCATCCATCCATCCATCCATCCATCTATCCATCCATCCATCCATCCATCCATCCATCCATCCATCCATCCATCCATCCATCCATCCATCCATCCATCCATCCATCCATCCATCTATTTTTTGCATAATCAATCTTTTATTGTCAAAATACATCCATTTTTGATTGGGTCCATCACAAATGTATTAATAAAATCAATTAAGCAAGGATACAATGCCTGGAAAGGATACATAATGGAAGCAATCAAATCTTAATCTTCAAACGTCTATGTCTAGAAATTTTTGTGTAATCCTCTGATTAATGCCACACCTTCTCTGCAAACGACATGCATCATTACGTTCAGACACTTGTTCACGAAGCAAGACAAAGGGTGAAAAATTAGTTTCGCATGTAAATTCATTTTTGTGACAATATACTGTACATTAATGCAACATTGATGTCTTATTCATCCAATAATGGATCTTATCAGAATAATAAAAGAAATAGGTTTATAACATGTCAATCTTCAGCCTTAATTCTCTCATCCATCTTAATGTTTCATAGTGATGGAGTCAGTTTGTTGTTTCACTACCATTCCATTTAAAAAAAAGGGCAATGAGGAGATGTGTTTGAGCAATATTTAAAGCAGGTGCTGTTTCTTCCTCCCACACATGTAACCTGTTTGAGCCCTGCTTAATATTTATGTTTCTCAGCAATGCCAACACATTCAAAGAGGAAATATGGTTTCTAGTGGGAAATGTTTGCTCAGCTGGTTCAAATAAAACACTATTTAATTCCATCTTTGTTCTTTTTTGATGTTGAGCCAATTATGCTGATACAGAACTGTACTGTATCTGATTTTTTTGAGCATTTATGATACATTATTATTGTAATATTATCTCAATTCTGATGATAGAATGATAAAGCATCATGAACCAATCCTTGTCTATTTGCTGTTGTTTTTTTTCAGTTTTCCTGTTTTGAATTCTCTGTTATTATTAACCCTCAGTCTAAAATTTCAAAGCCTGGGATGAAACATAAATAGTATTGTATTTGGAAAATTAGTGTTTTCCCACACGATCAGGCTTTGACTTCATAAATAATTTAATTTTTTTATTTATTTATTTTTTATTTAATTCATCGACATTAGTACACAGGACAATGTCAGTTTAGTGTCAGATTCAATATACAACCATGACTGCACGGGATATAAAACCAGGGATTTAACCTGGTTTTTCGTTTCACCTGGAATCACAGAAAACAGAACAAGGAAGAAAGACGGCCCTTCGTGGACTTGATTGATGGATCCACAGATGTGGAAAAGGAGCAGCTGTTCACTGCTTTCAGATGTAATTAAGAAAGCGCTTGGTCACCCACAAAGGCCCCAGAAAGCCTCGCAGAGAGTCGGGAAATCAGCTCACCTCAGAGGACAGCGTGATCTAGCCGTTGGGTTCTCTCGGTTTGTTGCACTGAGAGATTTCAAACAGATCAACTTAATTGTGAAGGCATCTCTCAGACCATCTGTGTCTGTGTGGGAGGGCATGTATATGCTCTGAGTTCACATCTGTCTTTGTTACATGTGTTTAATTTCAAATAAACTCTAAGCTATTCCAGTGACATGACAGATCTAAAGTTACAAAAACTGATCAGTGACTCAGTCAGTAAATTGCATTTAGATGAATAGTTGCTCTGAACTGCTTGTGTTAACACAGTAACATAAAATGAATCCTAAATATCTCTTGCCTTCTCATCAATACAAAAAGAAAAGGAAAGAAAACCCAGCCAGCAGATAACATTATCACAAATCAGCTGCCACCAGCATGACCTCTCTGTGCTCCCTGATGGATACCAGTCGCTGCCTGTTGTGGGCTGATCCGATGTGATATGCCAACTCCCATAAATGTGCTTTTGCATTTGCACTAATGGTACCAATTATGCACCAAAAAACACCGCTACTGGATGGGATTTATGTCAGGCATGCAGAGGAAAAAATTGTTGCAGAGGAAGGTTTATGGGTTCAAAAACAAACAGGCCTCAGACACAGAAGGAAGATGCGCCACCCTGGGCTCCTCGTCCCTAATAGCCGTCTGCTAGGTACTCAGACATGTGGAGGTGTCTACTTGGTCTGCAGCCATGCAGGAATTTATGTCTATTATTTTTAAAGTGGTGATCCAACTGAGACACGGACCAATCAAGTCCTAAAAATTACTTCCTGCTTGAAGTCTCGGAAGCATGCAGTGGATTTGATTTGAAGTCTATAACTGTGAAACTTCTGGGCAAGAGGCTGAGATGTTGTGATTCTCTCTTTCTGTTAGATTGTAAAGCTTCTACTCCCCTGTGTGATCAAGCTGTTCCGGACCAGAAGGTTGATCACAGGCAATCAATCTGTTTTTTTTTAATCCTCAACAAACAACAAGCAAAACAAACAAAGTAATTCATCAACCTTTTTATGTGTTGTACGAAGGACCATAAGGAAACACTGGCAACAGAATTTTTTTACGAGTGAAAACAGAAACTGACTTTTATAGAAAACGCTTAGTCATGTAATTGGCTTGTAAGCAGCAAAATACTGAAACCCAGATATAGATTTCAGTGCGCAGGTACATGAGGACTAGAAAGTAACAGGATAATTTTTAAAAAATTGCTTTAAAAATTAAAAAAAAAAAGTTAATTTTTAAAAAAAATGTATCTTATTTTTTGATTTTTTAAATTTCAAGCAGGAAAAAAAACATTTTCCTGTTTAAAATCAAGAAAATGTACATACAGTATTTAGTTGATGGGGTTGATCTAACTGGTTGCAAACAGCAAATGATTTTTTAACACAGCAGAGACTCCAGGAGCAACACTCCTGCAGAGACAACTTGTTTGCTTACATGCAGATAATTTTTTTTTTTTTTTTTTCAAAAAAGGAAGATCTTGATAGGCAGGGAAGTGAAAATTAAACAATCTATATTCAAGGGATCTCTCATTCAAAAAGAATCACACAGACAATGCACTGCATCACGAACTCAAGCCAGCACAGCTACACCTTTGATGGACAGATGGTGTGTGTAAACTTTCTCATTTCTCTCCTGCGCTCTGCAGTAATCTCTCAGTCTCTCACATCCCCATGTCCCACATTCTTCTTTCCTCTCATCATCTCCTGTGTCACTCAACAGATTTGTCTCATTCTGCCAACAGCCAGTCACCTCAACTTGCAAACATATATTTTAAAAATGAGGCCTCTGCAAGCCGGTTTGGAACTCCACAGCTGAATAAACGTTAGTGCAAAGCTTTGGTTTACGGGGACAGCACGCTCCCTTTGCAATTTGGAGTTTTTAAGTACCAAACAGCAAGAGATGAGGTTGTCTATGGATGAGTCAAATTTGCCCCAGATGGTCCATGATTTGCTGAAATAGAGGCAAGGCAGGTGCGGAGTTCTGTCTCCTCCAGGAGAGCAATCACACCCACATTTAAAGCCAAGCAGGATATTTATGCCTTTATCCAGTGTTCTCGTTTGCTTGTGTCATTGCGTCTTTGATGCACATTTTTGACAGGGACACACAATTGTAAGACAGCATGCGTTCCTGGGACGCAAGCTTTAAATGCACTTCCATTCAACAAAAATATTCAGAATTCCTGCATTTCTCCACTTAAATTTTAAACCCGGAAATCGCAATTATGTTTTAATCTTGCGCAAGTTTCTCGAGGCTCACCTGCGTGATTCCGCATTGTAAAAATACCAAACAGCATCACGACGTCTGCTCGTTTTACGCTCTGCAGTGAGAGCGAGGAGTTAGACCCTCAAAAGCAAGCATAAGTGTGCTGTTGGGTTTTTCTGTCTTTTAAGACACTTTGAATGTCTGCTGATCTGATTAAGCGCTTTACAAATAAAGATTGATTGATTGATTGATTGATTGATTGATTGATTGATTGGTTGATTGATTGATTGATTGATTGATTGATTGATTGATTGATGATCACCATGCCTCCGAAAAAGATGAAAAAGTTGAAGAAAAAGCAAGTGACATTGAGTGCTTTCTTGAATAAAAAAAACAATCAAAAGTTAATGAAGAAAAAGAGATAGATATTACTAACAGATATTACTGAAATTTGTGTGGAGAAGGCTCTGTCAGCTTGGTGCAGTGCCTACAGGAGAATACAGTACAGTGCACCCTCGTTACTCACGGTTAATGCGTTCCAGGAACCACACGCGAATAATGAATTCCGTGATATAGCGACAAACTATTTATCTTATTACAGTATTTATGGTAATTTAAATGTTTATGAACCCTCCCCATAATGATATTAAACCACCTTCTATCTGTATTACCTTTTCCCACTCTGTTATTGACTGTTTAAAGCACTTTTATGACTCACAGAAGTCCGAGACTCACGGAACGTAGAGCACCTCCGGATGCCGTCAGCCAATAGAATGCGCGTACGGTATCACGTGACTGCCTACAAAAAAATCCACGATTGCGTGTTGATGCGCGAGGGTGCACTGTATATGAATTAAAGAAAACTATTGATTTAAAAGCAAAAGTTAAAAAACTGTTTCACATCTTTCTTTATTTCTAAAAATTCTACCAGTCTTTGAGATTTTGATTTAACATTTTGAAATTAACATATAATTTTACTCTTTTTTTTCTTTTTACTTAAACAGTTATGATGTTATTAATAAAAACATTAAAATTTCCAGTTTGTTTAGTTTTTATATTGTACTATTGGCAAAACTCAATCCTTGCATATGGCTTCTACTGTATATTCTGTTATTACTTTTAGGATGCATAAACGTCATGTTGGGATGCACAAGTTTTCCTTGAAGTGCATCCCAGGGAGGCATTACTTTCTTGAGGTAAAATGAACTCTGTTTATCACACCTCGCTGTTCTGCAAATGTTATAAAGGCACAATGTTAGTCAAGCAGGGTTAGTCTATGAAACTGAATGGGAGTGTGATTTTTTTTCACGTGTATGGGCAACAACAGAGAGCTTAGTAATGACACTAGTAGCAGTTAGCAGCTAACTCACAGATGAAGGATGGAACAAACTCTTCAAGTTGGACAATGATTACATATCTCAGTGCTTTTGTTTGTGGAATGCTGGTATTTAAAATCCCACAATGGAGCAATGCAATGCTGACATAAGTTTGTTCAGAGTAAACAAAAAAAGGGAGGATGGTCTTCATTCGGGAGTTACTGCGTAGTCCTCAGAGAGGTAACTTCAGCAATAAATGTAGAAATGCAAATAGTTATTTTTACACTTTTATTTTGCTACAAAATAAACATGTTACAAACAGTAACTGAAGCTCAGCGGTGAGGTAATTTCATATAAAAATCAATGGAAATGTAATGTTTTTTGTTTTATAGTTGGAGATAGTTATTTCTTTCGGTGTCCTGTCTCGCCAGCTGCGGCGTCGTACTTACCACAATATCAGAGCTTTCATGGAATTCTCAAAAAGGAGGTCCCAAAGGTGATAAAACGTTCCTTTAAATTAAATAAGACTCTGAGTTTTGTTTTTCCAGTCCAAACCACAAGAACTTTGCAGAAAGTTCTTGTTGCTAATGCAAGGGATTGAAAAATTGTGTGTTTGCCGAATCAAATTTAGGTTTCTTCACTGGCATACAAGAGGGTGAAATGAAATTTCTTCTTTGTTTCACTTACAGCAAGAGAGAGCCAAATAGCAGGGCTGGTTTTTTTTTCAATCCCTCACATACTAGATTTCCTTAGATACATTTCATGAAACCTGCTTTCCCTTGTGACAGGCCGACTGGTAATCTGACGGACAGGTTACGTCTTTTAAAGAAGGTGGAAGGTGCAAAGATGCCAAAAATGGGATATAAAACCGGTTTTGAAATACGGAGACGTTATCCTGAACAGCGGAAAGATTTTGGCTGACAAAATGAAAGACCGCTGTCAGGTTAACATCAGATATGGAGTGATTCATGGGACTCCAAAAAAACTCATATTGCAGCAATATTTGTGAAGAATCTGATAGTTCTGGAAAATAAAAATTCTCCAATGAACATCTTATTTTGTGCTATTTGCGTGTTTGTGGTGAAGGCAGCAGTGTGGGTTTATCTGAACGAGGGGGCCCATGGAGGATTCAGTTCTCACACATAGAACATCCTGCTTTTTTATTGCCTGCAAGAAAGTGTGGGGGCATTTGGCTCAGCGCTGTGGGAATTGATTTTGTGTAGGTAGGCGGAGGGAGGGATCAACACTGAGAACAAGAGACACTTACATCATTCAGTAGGCATTCTTGGTAACTTGTCATCCTTTGTATGTACTTGTAGAGACAGAACTTCGGTTGACAATGAGTTTCAGCACCACATAGCCAGAAAAACCTCCAGTTCTGATTTGAGAAATCATTTTTACCTTTAGTTGGATATACAGTATTCACTGGTTCAGAATGAAATCTGTAACCCTTGGCTGGATGGGGGTACACATCTAGATGCTCCCCTATTGGAATAAGATTTAAGGTTTCTGACGCGTTTCCATCCCCTCTGAGAGCACACACTGTTAAAGAATAAACTGAGACAGCAATAGACAGTATTATTGTCAATTTATCAATCTCTCGCAGTAAAGCTACACTTGAGCCAGCATGACTCTGCCACAGCGGAGATAAATATGAAAGACCACAAACAGAATCGACCCCCATTCCCAAGAATAATGGAGCTGTCACTGGTTAAATCTGACCCTGCAATAACCCCCTGGGGGCGATAATATGGCACCCATCTCCTCACACCATCACACCAGGAAGTGTGTGTGTGTGTGTGGGAGGGGGGGGTGGGTGATGAAAGACACCTTCAGAGCTGGGATAACACAACAATAAGCTCAAAAGATCAAGATCAAATAAAATGTGTCTTAATGTCGACCAATAAACAGTAAAGAAAGCCTAGGTATAAGAAAAAGCCATAGGTATGTAAGAAAGCCATAGGTCTGATACTGATAGAAGACGATCATTTCTGCTGTGCAAATGTATCTTTTCATTGTTGTTACGGCCGTAGCTCATCTGTTTATATTGTGTATCCCCCTGCAACCCTGCCTCTGAGCTGTAGGCCCTGCACTGCTCTGCTCACGGATGCTCCGCCCTCCGTCAGTGCCAGGTGTGGTGTCTCTGGGACTCCTGACTACACCCCGTCATCGTGACCATCTCCTGATTGGTGTGCTGTATTCCTGCCTGGCCCAAGCCCTGCCACGTCACCTGGCATGGACACTTTAAAAGCTCTGCAAGCCAGTTAGTCAGGGCGCCTGTGACTGTGGCAACACGCCTTTGACCCAGTCAAATTGTGACCTTGTAACCTTGTGTATATTGAATTTGTGTCCGACCTTTGTTAAGAACTTGTTAGTATTTCGTGTTCTATTTTGAGTATTTTTGTTAATGAAATTTTGGAAGTTTATATATAATAGTGAGATCTCTGTTATTGCACCTTTGTTCATCTTTGAACTGCGCCCATTGGCCGAGATCCTTAGTTTGTAAAGAAATCAATCTTAGTTAACCTTTGTACTTTGAATCAATGTTTCATGTTCCCACTTTTTCAATGTGTTATTGTGTTATTTATCCAGTCCTCTAGCTGGGTCATAACAATTGTCTTCAGAACATGACTGTCTAACACAGTGGTTCTTAACCTTGTTGGAGGTGCCGAACCCTGCTGGTTTCATATGCTCACTCACCAAACCCTTTTTTAGTAAAAAAAATAAATATATTTTTTTCAAATTTAAGACATAGTATATGTTTTACTGGTGTATTTAATCAATTGTGTCACCTTTTCAAAGAACAAAACCAAGACAATGCATGAACTCACATGAAATGACCTACCCGCAAATCAGTGTGACTTCTGCTGTTATTGAGAGACCAGTTCAGATATGCGTGGCTTCACCTTGGCAAGTGCTACTCTGATGTCATTTTCATAGCAAAGTCTGTTTCTTTTGTTTTCCACGCAGCTTAAGGAAGTGTTCCTTTATTTTTGCCAGTGCGAGACTAGAGTTACTCAACTTGACGTTGCAAATCATGCAGAACGCTGACTCCCATCACGTTCAGTACATGTAAATTCACGTTGCACATATTTGTCCGACCACTTTCTTTTTTTGCTCAACATTGTTACTATGAATTAAAATATTAAGAAATCAATCAGATGACGTGCCATCATTACAGGCATAAATTGACTACTGAGTGCGCAAAATCCCATGTAGCACAGGTAGGCTACTCGATGTAGTGTCGGGTGTTTTGTCTTGACTTCCGTCTCCGCCGAACCCCTGCGACCGACTCACCAAACCCATAGGGTTCGATCGAACCCAGGTTAAGAACCACTGGTCTAACATATTTATCTCCAGAATGTGTTTTCATCAAACTCTAAACATAATGCAATTACTCTTTAAACTACCTTTTCCATAATACATAATTTCTTTTTTTTGCTTGGCAACTTTTTAGACGCTTAAATAATAGCATTTATATTTTTCCAAATGCTAATTGAATCAATGTTTTTGAACAGAAATGCAAACAAATCAGACGGGCCCTCAAAACACTACATTCATCCACCAAACCCCAATTATATGACTGAATCACAAAAGCACTGTAAGAACAAGATGAAAGTAAAACTTGCACGTTATTTCAGATCCATATCTACATTCAATGGGTACTTCCTGGTCACAGACTCAAGCCTTTAACCAGTTTTCAAAATATTAATTGAGCAATTTTTGTTCAATCTTACAGCCAGTGAGTGAGTATGATGTTGACTATGAATTAGTTCCATTAACAATGTTAAAAGAATGAAAAACATATGCATACCACCCAGTCTTAGCTGCACAGAGTCCTCTGTTGGGCATTGGAATATATCTGGAAAAAAAATCAAATAGCCTCTGCTCATACTAAAATGTAAGCACTTTTCCCATAAACCCACTGCCATCACAACATGTCCAAACAGTCATTAGCTAAATGTTGATCCAGGAGTAGCTGATCTAATTTAAATTCTAGTCACTACAATAGACTGAAACAGAAGTCCAGTTGCTTGCGATTCAACCTTATGGGATTCTTGGATGTGAGTGAGATGTGAAGGGTTAAGTCTGGAAAGGGAACCAACAAGCTGAGGAGTCTGCCAACATCAGTTGGAGTAGTGTTCTACCTGGCATTACTATCTCCATTCAATGACACCAGTGATTAAACTGTCTCTTACATGTTCCAACAAAATAACTCACTATAAAACTCCCGTGGGGGGGGAGGGAAGCACAACACCTTTCTGCCTGACTCTGTGTTGGTGCAAAGCCATGTCAAGTACCTGTCACATCACATTTACTGGATTTTCAACCCTCTGCCATCTGTCAAGTGTTCTTTACCCTGACGGTTACAGATACACACGAATAGATGGGAAAAATCACAATTTCCACCAAAATAATGTAATCATGTTGTGTGCGTGCGTGCGCGCATGCGTGCGCGCGTTGTGTTTCAATTAAGGGTAAAGCGCTCATCCCTGCAGAGCGCGCGGCGGTGATGGGGTTGACGCGCTGACCAGATGATGATGATGATGATGATGATGATGATGATGATGATGATGATGATGATGATGATGATGATGATAATGATCGTGATGATGAAGATGATGATGACTGCGCGCCGAACTGTGATTGATGGAAATGATGACGTCGAGCTGGAGCTGATGAAACCTGCCTCAATAATTTCCAACAAATTAAAGTGTGATGAGCAGCTCGCGTTTCAGTTTGACGTAGTGACGTTATCACCATGTAGGTTCTGTTCACCCACTCTGACGCTCACAAGACGTAACCAAAACGTTCCCTACGGCATAACAGCGTAATCCGCGGCCGGGGCAGCCTCGCATCCAATCTGGGGATTCTGCTCGGGTAGCCTGTGTGGTCCCTGGGGGGGTGAGGCATGCCTCTTCTCTCACTCTCTCTCCGCTCTCTATCCATGGCGCATCTCCAGCTCTGAAAACACTCTGGCTGTGGACACCTGCGGCAGCTCCATCCATCCACACACACACACACACACACACACACACACACACACACACACACACACACACACACACACACACACACACACACACACACACACACACACAGACACGCATTGACTGATACAGCGGACTGGAGGACTGGAGCGGCTGGACTGATCTGAGCCAGGACGCTGATGGTAAGAAAGGATATCGTTTTCTGTTTGTTTCATTTTGTTATTTTTGTTGTTGTTGCTGTTGTTGTTGTTGTTGTTTATTAAGAATAAATTTATTTATTTATTTGCATTTTTTAGAAAAACGGTAGCCGACTAAACAAGATGGTCTAATCTGATACAGAGTGTCACGACGGGATGAGGATTGAAATGAATAAATATGTCAGTCGTGTTTGTGCAGCGACTTGAGAGTGTGTGTGATTGTAACCTGACTTTGTTGGATGTGTGCTTTGCCTGATAATAGTCCACACTGACGTTTGGAGGGGATTTTTTGTTTAATCGTATCCTTTTTTAGAGATTATTAAAGGACAACCACATCGGGTTTCTTTTTTATGGCTGCATACAGTATTTGGTTAGAATAGGTATCAATCATTATGAATGTATTTTCAGGATTTTCAATTTTATGCTCTTCATTATTGTTACAGCGACTACGATTATCAATAAGCTCAGAAGTTTCAAGTCTCTTATGCTTTGGTTTTAGAATCTCTCTTATTCATTATCACTAACTTTACAGTATTAGTTCACTTTTCACATCTATTTAACACTTAACCCACAACGCCTGCCTCTCTTTCTGTGTCACTACACATGCAGTGAACTACCTGCAGTCAGCATCTCATAACGGAATAACTACAGTATATTCACCCTGGATAGGATCAACTGCAGCGCTGACCTTGTCTTCATTCTTCTATTTTCCATATGTTCAAATCATGTAGGTCAAGAATATCTTATCTCCTATCACAGGAGCCCCTCTGTGATAGGAGCTCC